>BSBM01000865.1:1200000-2400000 GCA_027924585.1 Larix kaempferi | reverse complement strand
TATTTTTATATATGACGACGGTCAATTTTTGTCACCATTTTCAATGGACACAATGAATCATCGGTGACAGACATTTAGTGACCACCAATATTGTTATATATGATGACGATTAATTGTCCTCACCATTTTCTTTGAACAAAAATGAATCATTAGTGGCATCCATTTAATGACCGTCACTATCTACCAATGGTGACGAACCTTTAATGACCTTCACGATCATTAGATATATGGTGACTGCACTTAATGGACCGTCATTATTTTTAGTGGCTCTGACTTTGATTAGTTATGGTCCATATGTGTCCATCATCATTTGTATTCTATTTTTTTTTAAATGAGCCTTCATGGACTATCCCTTAAGTAATATTAATGGTGACGGTCATAAAATTTAGCATCACCATTAATTTCTACATTGGTGGTGTGCACAAAATTAAATGTCGCCATTGAATTTTTCAATGGTGAAATGCACAGAAATAAACATTACCATTAATTCCACAATGGTAATTAGTTTCCAGAAATGAGGATATTTCCGCCATGCCTATCAGCTTTTTCCAGCCTGATGTCCGACCAATAATATTTTGTAGTTCATGAACATGAAAAGTTGCAGGACCAATGTATTAGGAACTACTGTCATACTTCAAACTTTTGTTAAAGAACCTTGCATCTTGGTTTTTGGGACTAAACCATCCATGATAGTTGCATTGTGAAATGCATAATGAGAACATTGAATCATCATAGGAGGGACACCTGCATAGCCTGGATCTTCACTAGTCAAGAGTCGACGTCTACCAACATGATGGTCCAATATAAATGCAACAACCTCTTTATAAACACCCTTTCCCACTATATTCCCTCTTTTCAGGACCTCTCCATTAGGGTAGACAGGGAGAGCCCTTGGGTTATTTACATCCACAGGTTCCTCAACAATTGGTTGAAAGACACCAACATACCTATTGCATCTTGCGTAAAGTATGCACGTCCATATCCCTTGGACAAGTGCACACGTGCACATATATGAGTCTAGCGAGTTGGCATTTGTCGAAGGATTATTAATGAAGTCACATAAAATGTCTCAAACATATAGAAATTATTAGTATGTTATATCCAACATCCACCTGGTTCTTCCTCCAACCAACACCTACATTAAGGGGGATTATAATAAAATAACATAACATATGTTCAAAAAAATTCCAACAATAAAGATAAAACACCATCGATATATCTACACATGGTCTAGATGTTGTTACAATAAAGGCATGTGATGATTGCTACCATTAACACATGATTACCACAATGACGGAAAATCATAAATCATTTATGCATAAAGAGCTCCATTATATTTCATTATTCACATGATCACTATTGCATAAAGATCTCCAATTCATGGACTCAGAATAGTTACTTGGTAGTTTCTAAACAGGAAAGGTCGAGCTGGTATTACATTTACTAGCAATGAAATGATAAAAGCATTAGGAATGTTCCTTACAGCCGAGCATATTAGAAGATCCCCATCTTCATCTGTACACATTTCTTTCAGTAATCTCTCAAACTGATCTGCATTATGTTGCACCAACAATTATAGTCAGAAAACAACTAGATAAACGTTCTTTACAATATGCCAAAATATCTGACTCCATCTGTTACATTAAAATCACTTTGTATCCTCAAGATAGTGAGGTACCAGCACACACACAAATAAGCACAAGAGACTTCACACATAGTAGATTTATGGATCTGATATATAGAATTAGTTCCACAATATAGGGAAAAAGGGACTAATGAACAACAAATCACTGTAAGAAGTAAGTGATGTATATAACCATGAGTACATTCTTGGAGTGTTTGCTTGCATGTTGAGCATATTTATTCATGTAGATGATGGTGCCCTTTCGAAAGTTGTTTTCAATAGTAGACCACTTTAAATGGAATATACAATAGTAAGATAACTCCTAATTGAATGACCATGTTTTAGACTGTGTCTGAGCACTCTGCCTTTATAGTTGATGCCACCTCTTCTTCAATGGTTGAGTGTGTCTGTTCGCTACAGGATATTGGTAGACAAACCCCATTCATATTTCTATGTATGATATAGATTCTTTCTATGCCCAAATACACTCTTGCTATGTTCTTAGGTGTTGCGACCTTTCCTTCTAACTTGTTGACTGTTGTATATTGTTTTTGCAATGAAAATCTTCACAAATGGTGTTCACACAAGAAGTGACTCAACCATAGTGAATTAATAACATTACAATGAACTCGTTCTCAGTATTGCATTGATATTTCTCCCTTGGAATGCTAATAAAAGAACTGTATTGGGGTGACTTGTATCTGTTCCCTTTCCCACACAGATCTAAACTACAGTTCCGCCCTCTTCAAGGATGATAATATTAATGATTGGATCCTATGCCTTCAAGGTATGGAATATACCTGTTTTCCTGTAGAATTTACAGTAACTGAGAAAATCCCTGTATCATCAAGTTTGTAGACTTTGGATTTAGTTAGGAGTATGAACATTGAAACCGCAAACACAAGCAACAGTTATCCTTTATCAAAGCAAAAGAAACAAAGATGATGCAAAAGAAAGAAAACAAAGGAATGTAATTGGTCCTCGGTTATGGAATTTAAGGATTCACCTATTGAATTCTTTTGGCCTGTATTTGTAGAAAGCAAATCAACATACTGCTATAAATTCAAAATCTTCTTGAAATCAACTATCTTAAAATCTCAATGAGAAAGAACTGAACTTGGCCCAAACTCCTCTCCTTTGTTGAAAGTTTCAAAGTTCTTTGTTTGAGTAATGTGTCTAGGATTTACAAAAAAGAATCACTACCCACATTAATAGATTTGTGACATTCTCCAGTATTGTGAATATGGAGTTATTTGTTGGATTGGCCATGGGCTTAACTGTGGGGTCCATGATGCCTACTACCAAGGAATCTATTTATTAACATTCAACCATATTCATTCACAATATGAATGGACATAATCCACATCCACATCAACATCAACTATATTTTATTCATCTACACATTTTGTTTCTTGAAAGTCTGCAACCCTTGACATATTTGCATACTCAGGTTCATATGTTGTATCATTCCTCAACCCCTTTGGTGGACATGTTAACACTACATACCAATCAGTCTCAATTGGATCTTGTACATAGAATACTTGTTTGTCTTGCAATGCTAGAATAAATGGATCATCTTGCAAATGCTTTTGAGTTAGGCATTTCTTCATATTCACAGGGTAAAACCCAAATCATCGGTTTTAATCCTTCTCTTATTGTATACATCGACACAATCAAACTTGAACAATGTGTGCTCCATAAAAAAAAAATCCAATGTAATAATATCATATACCACTCCATAAAATGTTGTTTGTTGAAGCATAGGATTTGCATCTTTGGAACTTGATCTCATCATTGTTTGAGCTTGCATGCACACGCCTCTATTTTGAGCAATTCTCTCAGTCTATGTGCTTTTGGTATGGAATCTATAACCATTGATTAAGTATCCCTTGTACTTGTTCACAAATTTTCTGGGGCCACGTGCAATCCATTTAAGTGTATCAATGACATTTTCATTTCCTTCCACCTGCAGATCGATTTTTAAAGGATGTCAGGATAGACATTTGAACTTTGAAGAAATAGTTAGTTTCCTAGATAAAAATATTCCCACTTAATGATTTTTAAGTACTTATAATAAAAAGAACACATCATCACTTGTTTTTTTAGCCAACTAGTAAAATTTTGGGTGTGGAGTTTCTACAATAAAGTTTCATCTTTTTTGGATGGCTTAACTGTGTTTGGAATCTCCATCTTATGCATCCTAATTTGACAATTATGGACAATGAAAATGATTCCTAATGTGTTTGATAAAATATGAAAAAACAAAAAATTTAGGTCAACATGTTATGATGTTACTTACTTTATCCATGGATGTAATATCCTGATTTTGACCCCATTGCATTAAAATGTAAATGATGTAATATTGTTATAAAATCGTGGTGAGGAGCTCAAGGCCAAGGCCCCGCCATCGATTTAGTGATGCATATGGTTTACGTGCTAGCTAGGCACGTTGGAATTGCAAATATTATGTAAATATGAATTTTTATAAAATACCCGCAACTAGCTATGCAATGCAACAAGAGATGGGGCATGATTTTACAAGGAATTGGGAGGGAAAACATTCAAACCCTTGAGCCAATCAAGTCAAGCCAAGTGTCAATGAGAGAACCCATCAAACCCTCAACTACCCATTTTGACTTTTGTACCCAATCATTCATTCTCCCAAGAGTTGGTTGAGGTAGTTAATGCCTTGGGGAATGGGAAGTATGGCTATCCAAATTCGAGTATGGGAAAGCCACCCTTCATGGAAAAACATGTTTTGGTTTCTTGGGCAAGAAAACAACCATGAATTGCTCCCCAAGCCATAACCCATGAAGCAATTTTTCTCTCCCACGAGTTTGGAGCTACTTGGGTGTTTTTCTCCATGGATTTCCTGTGTTTTCCATAATCTTTCAAGTTGGGAAGGGCGTTTTTGCTTTGGTTACCAGTGGGGAAGAGAACGGATCGATTTGGGGGTTTCCTAGAGGTTGTTTTGGCCATTGGAATGCCCATAATCTGTGGGATAAATCGTTTTCCTCCATGTGGTCTAATTGCCCTTTCTCACAGTCCGTTTTTGGTGTGCCCACGATTTGGGAAAGACCATGGCCATCCTGTTTGTAAATCCCATTGCTGAAAATGTGTATCCATGCCCAGTTCTTGAGTTTGTTGTGTGTAAGGGAATGTTGGGGTTGAGATGGGTATCCATTGCTTTGGCTGTGTATGAGCTGGAATGTCCCCTTTCCTTGTAAGAATCATGCCCAGCTTGGGGGTGGCAATTGTGTTGAGAGAATTGATTAACACAACTGGCCTACGGTTGGGTGGAACGTTGCAGCGACATAGCTAGTTGTTTAGGACAATTGCACAATGAAGATAAGTAATCTCTATGTGTATTTACTTCTGCAATGTTTAATTTAATGATTATTTTGATATGCTGGATGAGCATGCATTATGTGTGGATGTTGTTTTGATTCCGTTGTGCATACTTGTTTGTTTTGCATCTGCACACTATTGTTTCTAATTGCTGTGAATTTAATGAGCGGGCTTCATTTGTGTAAAAGCCCCAGATTGGCATCATATTCCCTTCTAGGAATTCGGTCCACGGGAGGGACTGTGAGAGAGTGGTATCAGAGCTGCTGGTTGCAGCATTGGGCCTTCATGGGATACCTATCACAGTTGCAGAGGTAAGTATGCCTCCTGTCCAGCACTAAACATAAAAATAAGAGACGGAAATATTTCAGAAGATTTTTCTAACTGTTTTTGAAAAATTTGAAAATTTTCTAAGTGTTTTGAAATTTTGCCTAAAACTCTGTCGTCGATTTTAGTGTTAAATTCTGCGCGCACGCGACGAAATTAATGTTAATTTCTGCGACGCGCGCAATGAAAATAATGTTAATTTCTGCGACTCGGCGACGAAAATTAGGCTAACTTTCTGCGACGTGCGCGGCGAAATTAAGGTTAATTTATGCCACGCGCGTGGCGAAATTAAGGTTAATTTATGCCACGCGCGTGGCGAAATTAAGGTTAATTTCTGTGACGCGCATGGCGAAATCAAGGTTAAAATATGCGACGTGGGCGGTGATCTTAGACATAAAATCTACGCCGACGGGCGGCGATTTTAGCCATAAAAATTGCACGATGGAGGCTTGCGGGCGGCGAAGATAAGGCCAGGATCGCCGCAACGGTCGCATAAGTTAGGGTTAAAACTTGCGCTGCGACAACAATGTTAGGGATAAAACCTGCACTGCGACGAGGGAGTTAAGGTTAAATCCATCAACGGTCGCAGAGGTTGAGCCGCGACCAGCGATAGGAGGAGCGAAAAAAAAAACAGTATAGAGCCCAAAACTTGATTTTTGGGTAGGAGCAGTCGGGCTCAGAATGGGATGATTCCTGTGGGGCTCGGAGGCCATTAACGAATGCCATGAAAGAACGAGAGAGGGTCCTAAACCGAGTATGCTCCAATTTGACAGAAAATGGAGAATAGTGACTTTTGTAAGACGGTGTCCCCAGGCTTGACGGAAGGTCGGATTGAGCTGAAATTGATATGGCGCGGCCATGGAGTAGGCACAGTGTTAAGTTTGGAATCTCCAAGCCGAAATCCAAAGGATGTGTAGTCGGGGTGACCCAAAAGGCCAAAAAGCACTGTTCCGGGCCACTTTTTCGGGATTTTGAAAAGCTTGTGGACAGTAAAAGTGACCCTAGATGTGGGAATCAAAATTTTTACTGAACTAGACATTTCATCTTCTCATTAAGACAGACAGTTTCCGTTAGACGAATATTTTCCAGAAATTCATAGATTGGGAGATAGCCATTTTTGGCCAAGTTTTGAGATTTTGGGGGAAAAGTGAAAAGTAGCCAAACCCCGAATTTTATAGAAGTTGACTGGTGCATCGGAACAGGGATCTGAAGGTTGCTGAGTGTTCCTTGTTATATGGACTACTTTTTCCTGGTAGATAAGTTTTCATGATTCTTCCTAGATTTGATTCTACAAGCAGCTGAAGTTGGTCTCCCAGAATAAATTGCAGCTGTGTAAAAGTGCAGAAATTTGGGCAAAGTTTGCATTTTTGAAAGAATGTAAATTCCATGTTCTGGATCGGAATGGTGCACGGGGATAGGCATTGGAAAGATTATCTAGAGGAGAACAGGGATGCATGACTAGAATTTGAATGAGGTCCGCATATATCATAGATATTTGGTGTAGGAAAGTGCCAGCGGCTGTTTTGACAAAAACAAATTGTTGTCAATATGGGCAATTTCTAGAATTGCATGACTGGAAGGAAACCATACCAGCTATGATATGGAAGAGGGATTCCATGCTACGATGAGGGATTGGAAAGGGAGAATTCCTTAACCCCTGTTTTGCTAGATCGTATTTATAATTATGAAATTGTTATGCATATAAACTATGTCATAAGAATGTTGAAAATGCAAGAGATTACATAGATGAAATGAATATGCACCAGATAGCACATTAATAAACATTGCACAGTGCATGTGAAAATGTTTGTGCATGAATAGGATATTGCATATTGGTAAACTAGTGAGGTTTTACATATGCAATGAGCCACTTGAGATAATTATGGTGGTTGTTAATAATTAGTTGTGTCCGCATTGGTTGTAGGACAAAATACAATCAAAGCATGGCTAAAGAAGTTGATGACGTTGTTGCACGAGACCAACAACCTTATGAATAGAGGATGGTGCAACAAATCCGTGATCATGATGTTGGAAAAAGGACTGAGTAGCCTTGGTAAGAGGCCAACTGATCAGGTAACATCAAGCGATGATTATAACAGCCATGCAGGTAAGGGTTAACTGTGCTTAATTGCATGAATGCTGAAAGAGGATTTGGTGAGATCTCTTCAACTATGTTGATTAATTTGCATGTAGTATTGAGTGCCTGAATGTGAATGTCAACCTACCAAGTATGGTGAGGTGTGGGTAAGTGAAGGCAATGATCCTTACAACCTATAATTGCTTAGAAATCTCAATGCATTCATACAAAATTATATCATGCCATCTTTGTATGTCGGTTGTGATTTTAACAAGCAACGCAAGTGAGGACTTATGGTCCTGTTGTGGTAGTGCATGCTATGAGTGGCAGTCATGGTTATGCCATAATATGCGTGAGTGCATAGTATGCATAGATTAATGCAAGGTTGTATTGGGGGGTTATGCATTGAGTGAATGCATATTAAAAGATTATGAAAATGTTGTGAATGTGCATGCATATGTGTGGGTGCACATGTTGAGATGCATTGTGTGAATGCATGGGTGTGACATATATATGTTTCAATGCAGTTAGATAATAGATGAAACGGTGGACTATTATTAATCCCGAGACCATTTCATGAGCTACTGTGAATGCAGGAGAATGATTGCATGAAGAAGGTAGACATGTTGATGGGATACCAGAGTGCTCTATTGGAAGGACAGAGTTGCATAAAAATGATATGGCTATGAAGAAATGAGTATTTACAGTTTATTTAAATTGCATTAATAGTGTACCTGTGTCTTGCAATTTTATTGTGATAATGATGCATATATAGAAATGTATATATTTCATTGCATTTCAAGTGTTAACAACTGAAGGTGTTTGAATTATTGAGTGTTATAATTCTGAGATAACTTCAGTGACTGTTGTGGCAATGAAAGGATCATATGCATAGATACTCACAACGTGATTCGCTGATTGAAGTTTCAGTTTTCAGGTGGAAAAGTCTTACGTATGGCAATGAGGATAAGTCCATAGTAAAGACCGGGATCTACCATGTGCAGAATCCAAAGGTGATGAGAAGGTTCTCATGGTTGTAACTTATGCATGAAACAAATCTGAAAATTATCTGATTTAAATTTATGAAAATAATCTCATGGTTGCAAATCTAATTTTTGTAGGAAAACAAATTTGTAGATTTCAGATTTGAGAATTTGCTTATGATTGCTAATCACTGTTTGGCTTATATAAAATTGTGTCAGGAGGACATGTTGTAGGTGGATGTTCATGTATGGTAGCAAGGGTGAAACCATAATGGAAAAATTGATACCACTTACAAGAGCCAAACGATATGAGAGCGGCCTCATGGTTAAACAAATCAATTTCTGTAGGAGACATAATTGTAAATTCATGTTGAATTAATTACTAATGCTATTGATTGGTTATGGAACAATCATATTTGAAGTTTATTGTTAAATGTTGCTGACTGTTTGGATATTTGATAAGTGTTCCAGGATGACACATTGCAGGAAGACCATGTATGATGGCCTACAGAAGCCAAACTAGATGGGAAGGATCCCATGCTTTGGAAATGGGTTTCGGGTGAAACTCCATTGTAAATTTTGATAACACCTCAGCTGCACTGCATGTGAGTGAGATGGTAAAACTATGCCAAGAAGGCATGTGTGGGTTATGGAATGTGAAAATATTGGGTTGGCAAACCGAAGGACTATTCACTTAGAGAAGGGAGCCCCCATTCTTCGCAAATGAAGAAAGGATACATCTGATAAATGGATGAGTATCCCGTGACCCTAACTAAGAATATACATGTTTGGTTATTAGATTTAAAATGCAGAGCATGTTTTATTATTATTCCAGACTGCTTGAGTATGATTAGGGCCTACATGACTCACATCAGAAAGGGATGCATACCTTTCGGGTGTTGGGTTTTGTTGGGGTTGTCAATATTGACTACACCTTAAGGGAATGGACACATTCCTGGTGTTTCAATACTTGATAGTGAATGTTATGAAATATGATTACAATTTTTGAGCAACAATACTGATGAGCCTGCTTATCCTTCTTGTGTTGTCAGCTTATACGAATGCAATTTGGTTTTGCATGTTAAAGGGCAATGTGAAGAGAAAGTAGTCAAGAGGACTGTATGGGAAGTGGTAGCCTTTCTACGCTCACACTAAAGGACACTAGAAGAGATGGATAGGCCCGAGGAGCTGTGTAGCAGAAAAGGGGTATCATCCTTGTGTAGTGTGAGTGGGTATTGTGGGGCCGTGCTAGCTTGCAGTCAAGTGAGTCACCTATGGAGTTCCTGGAGGGAACCATTGGTTGCATAAGAGAAGGAGCCATGTAATCATATTATGTTGTTCTTATTTCCTGATAAACCCAGTTGGTGTACTGGCTTGGCAATGGTTTTTTTTTTTTCCTGATAAACCCAGTCGGTGTACTGGCTTGGCATTGGCTATTTGCATGTTGTGGAGGTATTGGTGAAGGGTGTTATTTCCTGACAAACCCAGTCGGAGAACTGGCTTGGAAATGGTCGTTGTATGCTTGATAAACCTAGTCAGTGTACTGGATTAGCATACTGATTTTTGAAATGCTTGATAAACCCAGTCGGCGTACTGGCTTAGAATACTGATTTTTGGGATGCCTAATAAACCCAGTCGGCGTACTGGCTTGGCATTGCCTATTCAGATGATGTTGTGGAAGCAGCATGTGTGCTGGCCAAGCATCCACCCTACAGGTGATCCAAGACTTGTAAAGCAGAGAAGGAAACCTGTGGAGTAGCAAGGAAAATGCACAATACATATAAGTATTCATTTTCATTTATTTTCTTGTTGGGAATAATGAAGATTTCAGGTATAAGTCTTCTAAGAGCTAAGTTGATACACTATTGTTTCTTTGTTGGGAACCTTGGTCATTGCAGGAAAGCAAGGACCCTAAAAGAACCATAATTCTTGGTTAAACCAGAGAGTAACTGGTCAGGCGCTATAAATTCTTAGTAAATCCAGAGAGTAACTAGTTGGGCGCTACAAATGCTTGATAAATTCAGAGAGTAGTTGGTGGGGGCACTAAACCCTTGATGTTGTGGAGCAGCCGGCGTGCTGGCCACACATTCTTTAATTAATTAATAAAAGCAGTTAGAGCACTGGCCTAGCATATTGCTAAATGAGATGATTGATAAGCCCAGTCAGCGTACTGGCCTCGCATTGCCTATTCGAATGGTTGTGGAGTAGCCTGCGTGCTGGTCCAACATTCATTATTGTGTCCACGGGAAATCCAAGGCTTGTAAAGCAAAGAAGGATCCCATGGAATAAACTGAAGACATCCCATACAGATAAGTATTTGGTTATATTGTAGCTTCTTGCTTATGAATATACATGTGTATATGAATTGTTCATGATTTCTTAAAATCTTGTTTAGAAATAAACCCTATGAGAATAAAATGAACATGTGAATTGATTCAATGTTTGAGTGTAGGTATTGTTGGGAGCAAGGACTATGAAAGCATCTGGAGGATGCATGTGGACATGTGACCATCCTAAAGAGCTCAGTATGAGAAGTAATGAAAGATAGTGCTAGTGGATATGTGTGGGTTCTAGCAGCCAAAGGTTCTGTAAGCAACAATGGGGAAAGGTTCCCTGGTTGAAAATCCTTAGACAGACCTTAACACTAAGTGTCATAGCTAAGAACGGGCAAGTCAAGCATTCACATTGAAGTGAAAGAGGCTAAGGAGCATGAAACCAGAGTTGTGGTGTGGCTTTGGATTGGAACAAGACTAAGAGGGGGAAGACTCTTACTCTTCTCTTTCCCTTTGATTGATGCATTTCAGAAACAGAGGGTTGTTGAATGCATGTTGTGACTGAAAGTTGATTGTGTTAATTGCTTGAAATGAGTTGTGAATGCTGAAATAGTAAATTTCCTGTGAAATGATGAACATGAATGAGTTCATGTGTATGTTGAGAAAACATGAAAAGTATGGAAGTATCATGAGTAAAGCATGGACGTTCCATGTCAATTGGGAAAATAATTGACTAATTTTAATATTGTGTTATGCTTGTCCTAACAGGAATTGTCATGATGAATCTCATAGTTGAGGAATTGAAAGCCATCTGTTGCAGCTGTTACTAGCCAAGTGTTGCTAGTGAGCAAAGTGTGGGATAGTTGTGAATATTTATCATGGCAGCAGACCAAAAGCTATTTGTTTTGGCTAAATATCTTCCTCAAATAGTTGCCAGTAGAACAAGGAAGATGGAATCCATGAAATTCCAGACTTGTAGGTCAGGTGGAAGATAAATAAACAGAAAGGATTGCTGTGGAGCGATGCCCACCTGCAGAACTGGAATATCAAGCCAGTAGGAGCAGCTTGTGGAAGCTAAAAGACTTGATCTTGCAAGTTCAAAGTAAAGGGATGAACGCAGGACAGACTTGCCAGATTTGTGAATTTTGAGACATGTGTAAAGTGGGTATATATTCCTAAGTGTTGGAACACCGGGGACAGTGTTATTCCAAGGGGGAGGGGATTGTAATATCCTGATTTTGATCCCATTGCATTAAAATGTAAATGATGTAATATTGTTATAAAATCGTGGTGAGGAGCTCAAGGCCAAGGCCCCGCCATCAATTTAGTGATACATATGGTTTACGTGCTAGCTAGGCACGTTGGAATTGCAAATATTATGTAAATATGCATTTTAATAAAATAACCACAACTAGCTATGCAATGCAACAAGAGATGGGGCATGATTTTACAAGGAATTGGGAGGGAAAACATTCAAACCCTTGAGCCGATCAAGTCAAGCCAAGTGTCAATGAGAGAACTCATCAAACCCTCAACTACCCATTTTGACTTTTGTACCCAATCATTCATTCTCCCAAGAGTTGGTTGAGGTAGTTAATGCCTTGGGGAATGGGAAGTATGGCTGTCCAAATTCGAGTATGGGAAAGCCACCCTTCATGGAAAAATGTGTTTTGGCTTCTTGGGCAAGAAAACAGCCATGAATTGCTCCCCAAGCCATAACCCATGAAGCAGTTTTTCTCTCCCACGATTTTGGATCTACCTGGGCGTTTTTCTCCATGGATTTCCTGTGTTTTCCATCATCTTTCAAGTTGGGAAGGTCTTTTTGCTTTGGTTACCAATGGGGAAGAGAACGGATCGATTTGCGGATTTCCTAGAGGTCGTTTTGGCCATTGGAATGCCCATAATCTGTGGGATAAATCGTTTTCCTCCATGTGGTTGAATTTCCCTTTCTCACAGTCCGTTTTTGGTGTGCCCACGATTTGGGAAAGACCATGGCCATCATGTTTGTAAATCCCATTGCTGAAAATGTGTATCCATGTGTAGTTCTTGAGTTTGCTGTGTGTAAGAGAATGTTGGGGTTGAGATGGTTATCCATTGCTTTGGCTGTGTATGAGCTGGAATGTCCCCTTTCCTTGTAAGAATCATGCCCAGCTCGGGGGTGGCAGTTGTGTTGAGAGAATTGATTAACACAACTGGCCTACGGTTGGGTGGAACGTTGCAGTGACATAGCTAGTTGTTTGGGACAATTGCACAATGAAGATAAGTAATCTCTATGTGTATTTACTTCTGCAATGTTTAATTTAATGATTATTTTGATATGCTGGATGAGCATGCATTATGTGTGGATGTTGTTTTGATTCCGTTGTGCATACTTGTTTGTTTTGCATCTGCACACTCTTGTTTTTAATTGCTGTGAATTTAATGAGTGGGTTTCATTTGTGTAAAATCCCTAGATTGGCATCATATTCCCTTCCAGGAATTGGGTCCACGGGAGGGACTGTGACAATGGATCAACTTCATCTGTGTGAAATAGAACCCATATATGGGATTGTTACCAACTAATGTCATCCAATTCAGAAAGTACTGAAGTATATAATGGATTTCCATCAAGCATAAATTCTTTGGATTTATCAACCCATACTTCATTTCATCCTTGTGTGCTTCCAATAGTTTCCATACCTTTCAAATATCCTCCACAAAACTTTATCGATTCCCCCATAGTGTAGCTTTTAGCGATGCATACTTTGGGCCTATTTTTGTTCCTTACATAACTCTTGTATACTTTCATTTTCTACAAAATGAACACAATTTTTTTTTAGTAATAACAAAAGGTTTGAATAAATTTTTGTTGTTGTGATTGATACAAAATAAAATTTTACTTACCTCTCAAAGGGGTACATGCATCTATATGCAATTGGTACACAATACCATAGCTCTCATACCAAGTGTACATTCAAATGCAACATTATATTGAAAATGGAGGGAAGTGCTTTTCAAGAAAACACAATGTCTCCACAATATAATTTTCCAACTTGTCAAGACTCTCTGCCGAAACTGATTTTGCACAATTTTGCCTATAAAAGTAGCAAAGCTTACAAAGTGTCTTTTGAACAACACTTGGTAGCACATGTCACATAGCTACTAGGAGGAGTTGTTGCACTAGAACATGGAAATCATGTGCTTTCATACCATGAAAATTAAGCTCTTCCATAGATATATGATTGTTTGGATTAGATTTGTAACCATCCGACACTTTTAACATGAAAAGAACACGACATAGGGTATATTTCTCTTTCTTTGAAAGAGTATGTGGTGCAAGTGGAAGGAATATTTTTTCTCCCTTTACTTTTGGCCATATTGATTTCCTCAAACCCAATATTTGCAAATCATCCTGTGATTATTTTCCATCTTTGCACTTTCCCTTTATATCCAGAAGAGTACCAAATATGCTTTCACATACATTATTCTCCACATGCATTACATCTAAATTGTGACGTATCAAGAGTTTATGCCTCCAAACACATCAAAATATTAGAAGAATATTAATATGTACGCAACCATAAACAATTAATTCAATCATTAATTTTTTAAGTCACTTAAAAAAGTTGGAAAGCATGGATGAACAAAATTGGCCCAAGATAGTTGTTGCGGAAGAGATAAAATGTAGGAAGAAGACTTGGAGGAATAAAAATGACAAGTGGATGGGAAAACGGGGAATTAATTGGCAGGACTGTCCTAACTCTAAAGAGGAGATAAAAAAACGCTTTATGTCAAGGATTTCAACTCAACATGGTTGCATGAGGAAAATACTTATTTGAGGGATGAAATCAAGGGAAAGGATAAAGTTTTAATAGCGTAGCTGAGGACCGGGTCTCACCATCTTAGATGTGAAACAAGGAGGTGGCTAATTCCCAAGGAAGAATGGGAAGAAAGAACTTGCATATTTTGTAGGAAAGGAGCGGTTGAAACCGAAGGGCACATCATGGAATGTTCATATTATGAGGATATCCATAATTAGTTTGAAAAAAAATTTGAAAGTGGAAAGTTTGAATGAGTTGTTTCAGGGAACAAGGATTCCCCAAACAACGGATTTCTTGATCAGTATTCATAACAAGAGAGATACTATGGAGAGAAATTTGAAAATGTGATGGTTCCTGGAGCTCTTGGTCTGTTAGACTGCTTGGTCTCGTGGACGCCATTAAAATTTCTTCATTCATTCATTCAATTAAGACATATAAACACAATGAGTTGATTGATGGGGCATGATGGAGCTTTGTGGTTCGGACTGCTTCTGGTTTGCGGCGGGAGCTATTGTGCATAATCAATGATGGATTTTGAAGTGACTGTTAACTCGTGGATCGGGAGGAATATTTATTATCCTTTGAGCCGAAGATATAGGGTGACGTCAATACCATACATAAAGGATGCAATATGTATATCAACGAAGTGGATTATGAAGAAGATACGTCAAGCAGTCAGATTTTTTCTATAGACACAGACTTCCAAGGTATGGGGAAGGTTATGGTGGAGCCAAAATTAATATCTCCTCTTCAGGAAAGAATGTCACCTGGTATTATTCTTAATAAGGAAGCGTGGGACTGTACACCCCCAGTAGAAGCTAATAAATGTGACATAAAAACTAATGATTCAGGTGGCAAAACTATTGCACAGCAGAATCAAGGCCCAAGGAAATTCAAAGGAATTCCGAAGAAGAAAGGGTACGAAGAATTGTTTGTTGGGAGAGACATACAAATAGAATAGATCCCATATTATTTGTCCTTAGCTTTGGTTGGGAGATTATGTGGAAAGGTAACGGGAAGGGAATCTCTTGAAAGGTGGATGGATGTGAACTAGATATATTGTTTAGGATATGCACCAGACTTTCATATTATTCATTGAGGTTGGTTTTTGGTAAAAGTGCGAGAGGAGGATGGTTTGAAGCTGTTGTCTCAAAGATGGAGGTGGGGACCGTCCGGTCTGATACTCAGGAAATGGCATGTGGAATTCAATGCTAGAAAGAAACCACATAATATCCAACAGGTGTGGGTGATGCTACTGGGGTTAGCAATGGTGTTTTGGCAAACACCAATTCTGGAGGCAATTGGTAACAAGTTGGGGAAATTCATTGCTTTCGAAGATGATTGGGAATCCAAAATCGACAGAATATGTGCTCGAGTCTTGGTGGAGATGGATATGAGAGATGGTCTGTATGAGGAGTTGAAAATTGAAATGCATGGTAGTTGTTGGATACAACGGCTGGATTATAGGAAGTTGCCATTTAGATGTTTTAACTGTCGAAAGGTTGGACATTTGCAAAAGGACTGCATAGATAGGCTCGAAAAACCTTGATATAGAAATATTTGGGTGAAGAAGACGTCGATAAGTCCTGCGAATAACATGCCAGAAGGAGCTAGCCTGGAAGGGGGCGATGGTGTTAAGAAGCTGGATAGAGACATAGAAGGTGTCTGCATGGAAAAGGTGGTGACCCCAAAATTGAAAGGAATTCTAGAAGATAAGCAGTAAAAGGACGAAATTCGGAACGTGACAACGAAAAGGGAAGGGTCGTGTTCCGATTCCAGCACATATATGGTCAAAAAGGGTATTAACCCCGTTTCCCACACTGTTAATTCACTTATTTTTGTTAATAAGGTCATTATCCAGGAAGTGAATGGTAATAACGAAGGGGTTAGGGAGGATAAAATTTTGGCTCATAAAAACTTCACGGAAGAGCTACTTATGAGCTGTGTTACCAGACACAGAACATTGGGAGTCGTTTTACTTTAAAAAACGGGTAAGAAACGGAAACAGGGCGGAAAACGAGTTTTCTACGGATGTTCCCATTTTCCAAGCACTAAAACCATTTCTTAGGAAACAATTTTTATTTATGGTCGTTTCTTAGGGTTGTTTTTGGATTTTCTTAGGGGATATTTGGTTTCCCATTGTCGGTGAGTAACAGAATTTTCTTGTGAACAGGGTTTGACTATAGTAGTAGCTCTTATTTTAATGTGAACATGGTTTGATTGATCTTATTGTGAATGTCCTCTTGGATGAACTCTAATCAATCCCTTTAAGAACAAGGGCTATGTGAACCCGCAACACAAAGGGACTATGACTAAATCCTAACTGCTTCAATTTCCCTTCTTCTCCACAGGATTCCATCTTCACCCACAGGATTCCATCTTCACTGCTCTCTTTTGGAATAGCTTTCGAATGTGATTCTAATGTAATGTGTATCTGCCTCTGATATTTCTACTAGAATTGTATAACTATAATTGACTAGCGCAAAACTATAATTGATGATAGAACATCGAAGATTCAATTTTGCAAATCCAAAAATCAATTAATTAATAATTTATGATGAATTAATAAACAAAACATGCAAGTTGCCTCATTTCTTGCCTCAGTCTTCACCTACTTCCTCACCTCATTTCCTTCCAAATCATTGTTATTTGTTCTTTTTAAAAATGTTTTGACTGACCTTATGTTGAATAATAGTATCATAATCTTTTGTCACAAGCATAAAAAATCCTATCCTTAAAACATCCCAAATTCCCAACGTCCCCTGCTTTTAAACCCTGAGAAACATAACAATAGTAAATGTTACATAAACAAATTACTATCCAGAAAACATATGCCTTTAAAATTTTAGATCCTTAAAAATAATAAATGTAGATAGCTAATATTGCGCACTATGGTCATAGGTTTATAGGGTTTAGTAATGATGGATGATTTCACTGTATATTAAATGAGGAATCTGTTCTAGGTTCAAATTGCTCTACTTCTTCTTTTGGGTGGAACTATTTCATCTTCAAATTCTCAAGGCTCATCCTCTTATCCAATGTTGTTGTTTATTTCTCTCCTCATTTCTTGTATGTGAAACCTCTGAACGTTGTTTCTCACTGCTTTCATGTTTCTTGTTTCGTTTCACGTTTCTGGTAACATAGCTTATGAGTATAAAAGAGTTCATTCCTTTCCCACAAGCCTCGACGTCTGAAGGGTTTAAATATCTAGGCTTATTCCTTAATCCAAACTCCTAATCATTTCAAGATTGGATTTTTCTATACAAAAACATGGAAGCAAGGATTTCGATGTGGGCCAATAGATTCCTATCAAGAGGATGGAGATTGGTTCTTTTAAAAATAGTGTTGCAAAGTATTCCAAATTATTGGGCTTCTACAACTTACATTCCAAAAGGAATTCTAACAAAAATAAGGAAGAAATCATTCTCCTTCCTTTGAACAACCAGTAAACAAGCATAAGGAATTCCATTGATGAGATGGACAACTTTAACGTTTCCAAAAGAATTGGGAGTATGGGGAATAAAACATCCAAACAACTAGATGTTTTCTACAAATAATTTGTCGCTAAATCCCTTTGGAGACTAGCAAAGATTCCTACTTCTTTGTGGGGCAGAGTTATGTGTTCCAAATACTATCTCGGTTCTTTGGTGGTAGAATGGTTCAGGAAACCAGATAAATCATATAAAAATGGATCTATTGGATAGAAATCCTTTATGTTGGAATTCCCATTGGTAGGTAGTTGGTGTGCTTGGAAGATTGGTGATAAAAGCAGAGTTACTATTAGAGAAATTTTGAGGTAAAAAATGGGCCTCAAAACAAAGAAAATGTACTATAAAAATCAACCAATCACATTCTAGTAGATGACATCATCTCCCATGGTTGAGGTGGCATTGCATGAGTTAAGAATGCTTATTTGTCAAATTTTCTATGGTGGATGAAAACCCATAGTTAACCAATGTAGTGGTATAAGTACTTTTAAGTCATAAAGTAAAGTACTCATAATGAAAGTCTTTTAACATTTTTTCATAAAATAATATTATTGTCATTTTCAAGTAAAGTACTCATAATGAAAGTCTTTTAACATTTTTTCATAAAATAATATTATTGTCATTTTCAAGTAAAGTACTCATAATGAATGTCTTTTCACACTTTTTTTCCTTTCACACTTTCTCATAAAATAATATTATTGTCATTTTCAAATAAAGTACTCATAATTCATAAAGAAAGTCCTTTCACATTTTTTTATAAAATAATATATTGACATTTTCATGTTTTTAATTTTAAATTATATATTCACTCCATTATATTTAATACCATAATGTCAAACTAATATATATATATTTCTTTCACATTTTTTCATAAAATAATATTTTTATCATTTTCATATTTTTAATTTTTAATTATGTATCCACTCTATTTTATTTAATATATATATATATATATATTGTGAGTAAGAGTAGAGCCTTGTATTACCTTAACAGAAATTAAAATTACAATAATATACACCGCTACCTGCCCTGAGGCAAGGTAAGGCGGAAAAAGAGGCTAACAGTAAAAAAAAACTTAGAATGAATAGCCGAATAGGCAAAGAGAGACAGACATGAAAATACCAAAGAAGAGAATCAGTGCCCTGAGATGGACTGATTCTCCGATTTGCCCTTTTTCCCTGTTTTTTCTTGACTTGAATCCAACCCCCTGACTCTGAGGGCACTAAGGCCAGTTGCAGCGCGACATTGGTCTCATGGTGAAGTTCCTTATCAGAGTCCGAAGAGGAAAAAACATGATTTCTTTTATGCCCTTGTGGGGGGTCACTTTTCGCCTCTTTGTCTGCTTGAAGATCCATGTTCATCTCGGCCAGAGGTGGAGTAGAACTCTGCTCCCGATTGGCTGCAGTTGTATCTTCCTCCAGCTGGTCACTTTGATCATCTTCATCCAACGAGGTCGTCCCTGGCTGCCAACGTTTGGCTTTGTGAGCCTTCACAGTCCTGTGGTGATGGGGCTTCCTTTGTGGGTAAGCACTAAGGAGGTGTCCCGTTTGTTTGCAAATCCGACATATGAAGGCCGTGTTTTCATAGTCCAAGGGTTGAGACCAGGTGGAGCTACCTATATTTAGGTTGATTTTGTCGGGAAGGCCCGAACTGATGTCAATGGAGACGCAGATGCGAGCATAGGTGAAAAGACCCTGTGTTGAGCGTTTGTCATCAAAGGATAAGAAGCAACCCAGAGCGTTACCAATCCCTTCAAAGACTGAAGAAGCCCAGAAATGGATTGGTAAGTTTGGTAGTTGAACCCAGATGGGCACCTTCGTCACTACCATGGTTAAAGGATCGAACTCCGGGAACCAGGGGGTTGTGAAGAGCCCTGCAGACCCCGAGAACCAAGGCCCCTCTTTCATAACAGTCCGAAGGTCTTCTAGACAAGGAAAAATTACTAGAAAAAAACCTTTAGAGCACAGCAGAACCTGAGGACTCCCGATCCAGTTGGACGAAATCCACCCGAGGAGATCTTTGGTTTTTGGCCATAACCCATTGAACCTGCAGATGAGGGTCACCTCCTTGAGATTTGTAATTTTCTCGATAAATTCTGGTTGAGAGAATTCCACAGAGGGAACGAAATCAGTTTTATCCACTATATATACCGGACGAGCAGTCTGGACCGGGCCATGTGTTGGAGAGAGTCCCGCTCGTGCTGCCTCCTTGAAGGTCTTGGGTTGAGAAGACGAGGGTTTTCTATTACCTCCTTGTAGGCTTGCCACCATGGAAATGCAAGCATTCTTTGAGATTCCAAGGCTGAGGAAATGCTGATGATCAGAGAGGTGCTTCCTTGCATAAATGAGCCTCTGCAGACCAGGAGGGGTTCCCTCTACCTGGTGAATCAATGATTTCAACTCCAGAACAGAGAAAAGGTGGGTTACTTGCAAGCAAAGAGAAACCCCCTTCAGATATCTAACAAAAATCGAAAATGGAGCAGGATCTAGAGGAATCTTGGTGGCTTTGGCTCGTCTCGCAAATGCTAAGTCCGCAGGAACAATCAGGTCAGAAAGAGCTGGAAATAAAGCCAGAACATGGTCTACCTCCTTCTCTGTCTGCACTGGAGGATGCACTGGACGGAGTGGCATCGACGGGGTTGTAGGGAACGCCAGCGGACGGGATCCTTCTATTGAGCAAATCGCAACTTTCAAACGAACCAGAGGAACGCCTGTCTCAGGGGCTGGTTCCTCGCTCTTCGTCCCAACGCTTCCTTCTTGGCAGACCTCGACTGGGACCCAAGGGAGAACTCGACAAGGAGCACAGGCCCAGGGGGGCATCTTCGGTGAGGGCTTCGGCTTCCTTGTAGCAGTCAGGCGACCGAAATGTCCAGCGACGGCCCAGGAGTTCGCTAGGGTTTTCGGGGAGCTCATATCCGTCATCTCTTCCTCGAAGCCATTTTATTTAATATTATAATGCTAAACTTATATATATATATATATCCTTGTACTTTTAAAATAAATTAAATTCATGAATGATATTAGTATGAAAAAGGTATATTAATATAGATTTAATTAATAAAGAATAATAATAATAATGCAATGTGGATTATAATAATATTATTAACATTTTACATGTAAATAAATTTTCAATTAAATCACATTATATTAAATTGATGACAAAAGTACTAAATATAAAAAGTCAACATAAATAAATAAATAAAATAGCTCTTAAAAAATTATTTTTATTATTTAATTTCTTTTGCATGTTCAAGACAAATAAATGCTCTTTCACATTTTTTCATAAAATAATATTTTGATCATTTTCATATTTTTAATTTTTAATTATGTATCCACTCCATTTTATTTAATATTATAATGCTAAACTTATATATATATATATATATATATATATATATATATATATATATATCCTTGTACTTTTAAAATAAATTAAACTCATGAATGATATTAATATGAAAAAGGTATATTAATATAGATTTAATGAATAAAGAATAATAATAATAATGCAATGTGGATTATAATAATATTATTAACATTTTACATGTAAATAAGTTTTCAATTAAATCACATTATATTAAATTGATGACAAAAGTACTAAATATAAAAAGTCAACATAAATAAATAAAAAATTAGATCTTAAAAAATGTTTTTTATTATTTAATTTTATTTGCAAGTTCAAAACAAATAAATGCTAAAGGATAGTAATTTTTTGGGAATTTACAATGAATCTTAGTCACATCAAAGTAGAGTTATTTTATTAATTTTATTTCTAGTGAATTTTGAAAAATAATTCAACCATGGTTATTTATATTGTGCATAGAAAATAGTGTAGTGGGTGACTTATCTCATATACCTACCCCATAAAACCCCTAACTCATATTATTTTAATATATCTCATACTTTTTTAGTACATCTCTTAGGAGGCCATTTTTTGACCTCAAAATTTCTCTAATCGGGTTGGAAGTAATCCCTGGGTAGGCGCAGTAGAGGACTTCAAAATGTATGAAGCATTAAAAACTCAATTAAAATCTAAAAGGATTTGTGTTTTAGTGGATGCTCAAGCCCTGCAACCACAAATTAGAGGAAGAGAGAGCCTATAAATCGTCTCAAGAGTTGGGGCTACAAGGTGAGACAACAGTTGAATGGAATCGTTTTATTAATAAGTTGGTCACCATTTTTATCCATTTGAATGAGGATGAACAAGATACACTAATCTGGACAAAGAACAATATGGATGGAAACTTCTCGGCAAAGATTGGTTATGAGGTTGCTGAAGCAGAAAGGTTTGAAGGATATCATAGATGGTGGTGGATCCGGGTATGGAAGATTCCCGGTCCTCTCAAAACAAAGATAACCCTATGGTTAACGTTGAGCAAAAATCTCTTAACGTGGGAAAATATGAGAAAAGAACGGTTTGAATGTCCCAGAATATGCGTAATGTGTAATAACTATGAGGAATCTTCTTCTCATTTGTTTAACTCTTGTGCGTATGCAGGACATGTTTGGGATGTAGTGTCAAAGAAGTTAAAAAAAATAACATTGTTATCAACAGAGGTGCAACGCTGGAGCAGAGCGCGCAGCAGTGGTGGCAAAATGATGGGGTATGCTCTTATGAATAATTCTTAGCCCTATTTGTTTACAGTATATGGGAAGTCCGAAAAAGAGCAGTTTTTCAAACCAAATGGATACCATCGGATATAAAAGTGTCCATGTTATTGCAGAAAATGCAGGAGCACAAATAAGTTCATAAGGAGATCAAACAATATATGATAATGAACTCAGAAATCAACCAAATATTTCCATGGGATTTCTTTGATGGGGCAAGTCAAGGGGAGTCAATTCTCGGGGGAGCAGGAGGGATGTTATATATTACAATATCAGTCAAAATCATAATCAAATATGAAACTGGACATGCATCAAGTAGTAAAGAAGATCTTATAGCACTATGGAAGTTCTTAAGGTAGCTCTCCATAAACAGGTTTCAAGGATTCATTTTCAAGGCGATTCCAAAATGGCGATCGATTCGGCCAAAGGAAAAGCTCAAATTCATGCCCCTCACCTTCAGTATGTAATTCCAGTGATACGAGAGAAGCTCTCCACCTTTGAAGAAGTATCTTTCACGTACGTTTACAGAGAGATGAATATGGAATTTTAATCTCTATCAAATTTAGATTTAGCCTTACAAACAAGGGTCATTGAGGTCGAGGAGCAGTACAATGGCCAGGTCTCGAACCATTTTTTGTTGATGTAGGTTGTTTGAAGGAAAAAATGAAGATGATGAGAAGCTTGCAGGCCTAGTTTTTGTAATGATAGGCTATAAGACAGGTGTATATAATGAAGCCTTTAAGGAAGACAAGGATATGTAAGCCCGTAAGGGAAGTTTACGTTTATTTGATATGAAAAAAACATTTTTTCCTTTGGAAAAAAAAGAAACACAATGAGTTCATATAAGCATGTGATATTCAATAATTAGATATTGTTGATGGATCTACATACCTCCCAATATGGAAGATTGAATAGAATTGACCATTTATTCCACACCACAACATTATTTTTTTCACCTTTTTTCTTGTTTCTTTTCCTTTTGTTTGATTCATTCCCCCCCCAAATTGCTTCATTTCCCTTTGTTTCATTAAAAATATCTAGCACTTTTACGACTGGAGAGGCATAACAATGCTCCCCCTTCCCATTAAATGGTCCTTTTTGTGAACAAAACTTATGATTTTGTGGAAGAAATATCCTATGTCCCATGTAAACACACTTCCTACTGCAACTAAGGTACTATGATTATGTGTTCTTTCCACATATGGGACGTGCATAATAGCCTTTGGTCATGCAACCAGTCATATTTCCATAAGCAGGAAAGTCATGGATTACGCACATTAGAATTTCCTTCATGTAAAAGCATGTCTTATTATAAGCATCATATTTCGATACCCCCTGGTCCCATAGTGACTTTTAGTTCATCCACTAAAGGTTCCAAATAAACATCAATGTCATTGTCTAGTTTTTTGGGACCAAGTATTAACAATGTTAGCATACAAAAACTTATTTTCGTACACAACCATGGTGGAAGGTTGTACGTGACTAACACTATGGCCCAAACACTGTATGTACTGCTCAAGTCTCCAAAAGGATTAAATCCATCTACTACCATTGCAAGTCGTACATTACGGGGTTCATTGGAAAACTCAAGCCATTTTTCATCAATAGTTTTCCATGCTGGGATATTAACAGGGTGGCGCATTTGACCGTCATTACTTGCATTCTCTTGATACCATCTTATTTTTTGTGACAACTCTGTAGATCCACAATTTTTTTTTTATCATTTATACAATCTATATTATCATAAAATACACTGTGAAAAATACAAAAGATAATGCAAGAAAGGGAAAACTTCAATAAAATCATACCTATACATTCTCTTCAACCTTGGTGCTATGGGGAAATACCTTAACACCTTGGCAGGAACACCTTTATGCACCTTTTGATATTGAGCATCCACCTTCCATCAATATTTTCTACACATTGGGCATTCATCATTACTTTCATAATTTCTCCGATATAAAATACAATCATTTGGACGTGCGTGTATCATCTCATAGTGTAATCCCAATGATTTTATCAACTTTTTTGCAGCATAAGTAGAATCTGGAAGTGTATTATCTTTAGGAAGCGTCTCTTTTTGCAACTTTAACATTTGGCCAAAACTTGAATCAAACCATCCATTCTTTAGTTTAAGATTGTATAATTTCACGGTTGCTGATAGTTTTGTGAAATCAATACAACCCGTTTACAAAGGTCTTTTGGCATCTTTAATTAACTTCTTATATTCATTAAGATCATTCATTACCTCGGTTGATACCAACCCCTCATTTTCACAACTCTCGTTGAGATTTTGATTAAGACATTGATAAGCATCATTCACCTTTCGAAGCATTTCATAATCAATAGTACTTGTATCATCATCATTGTCAGGAAGTTCATTACCATTCCAAAACAACATTGGAGGCTCATCAACACGATTATCATAATCATGCTCCACAACATGTTCATATTCCTTCTATTAATACAATTAAGATTCATGTCAGTAATTTTATGGTTTTAATGAAATTAGAATCGCAATAAAGATTGCATCCAATACATCTATGTACAACCATATACCTCTTTCTCACACACAAATATAGACACACAAAGATAGGGGCCTGGGCTAATGTGAAATTTCCTACCATTTGATGTGAAATATGCTCATGTACTTCATGTATCTCATCTTTAGAGTGTTGCTTGGCCTCATCAGACATAGATGGAATCTGTAGGAGACAAAAAAAATAGAGTTTGCACATATAAATATAAATGATATCTTTACTACAATATATGTATGTTTGAGAAAAAATGAACTCAAAAAATATTCATGGTACCTGAGTAGGAAATCTCTCTCCATGTAAATACCAAATGTTGTGTTGTTCTATTATACCATCATAGATCAAATGCTCAAGTACTTTATCAAATGTTTGTACATTCACTATGCCACATTTATTACATGGGAATTTTATGGTCATATTATTCTTTGAATGCTTCTTAGCAACCTTTAAGAATTCCTCAACCCCATCTCTGTATTATTTTAATGTTCTACTCAAGCAGTTGTCAAGACATGTAAATTTAAATGATAACAAGTAACAATTAAAATATTTTTGCTATATTACGACAAAGAATCAAATATAGAAATTGTACCTATTTTTCAATTTCATCCAACTTATTTTTTCCATTTTGGAATAAGATCCAAGATCCTTTGAATTATGCATACAAAGACCTAAGAAAGGTTAGTTCATATCAATCTTCTATATATTTCTATAAGCATCAGATCTTGGATTTGTGTTGGCTAATGTTTATTTCTGTCATAACACTAAGAACTCATTAAATATAAGTGCATGATCCTATTTGGTCATCATCATTTGAAACATTCAAACTCAGATCTGAAAGTACACTTGAAATCTAATTTTAAAGACCTATTTGTACTGTTGTTACAGGCAATTAAAAGTTGCAAATATATTCTAGGGTTGATGTGAGTGTATTTCTTAGTATTGAGTACATATCTATATTTTTTATGTGCACATTTTCTAGTCAAATTATATTCCATGAGTGTTGAACACAACAATAAGAAGACTTCTTGTAAATCAATGCAAAGTCATTCTACTGGATTTGGACAATATTCAGTGAACCTTGAACTGTGTTGCAAAGTGTTTGACAGAATTCCAGAACCAAACTCCATATGCAGTTTGCAAAAATTTAGTTTAGATTTGGTTGGGGGTCATTATATTTTCCCCTGCAGATTTGCATTTTTCCGAATCAGTTGCGTTGATTTTTTGGGGCAGCATCGAGATCCATTCTCTTGGAGAATTGGCGTCATCCTAGGGATGAGAACCTAGTCTACGACCAATATGTTGATGAGATGAGATATCCTCATGTAAAGGAGATAAAATCAACATAAAACCTTTCTTATGGTGAATATTATAGAAGACAAGTTGACCATTGAAAAGAGGACCAATATTTAATGGTTGAGTCACAAAAACTCAAGCCACGTGTAGAACATGGGAACCAAGAGAAGGGGTCATGATCTGCCTATTGTTAAATTTTTGATATAATTTTCATCTCTTTCAACTTTAACAATAATTAAGGATTGTTGTGTTAAAGTTGAAAGCGATGAAAATTATATAAAAAATTTAACATGGTATCAGAGATTAGGGTTTGTAGCTAACTTTGTTTCGTAGCCCAACCGAGTTTACATAGATCCTAAGGTAAGGGTTTGAGCATTAACCAACTTGAATGAAGGGGTTTCTTGGCAAATATTATCAAGATTGGTAGTGAGGGTGAGAAGATGACTTGTTCTTCATTTAAGTCAGAAGATAGGCTCGAAGGAGCCTCAAAATTCAATGCATGGAAGGATAGGGTTTTCAATATCCTAGAGGAGAGTGACTTGGATGATTTGGTTACTAGGGTTGTGTAAAATGATACCAAAATTCCTAGATGATACCTGGTTTTCGTACTTGGTATTTTTTTGAAGGGTATTATGGACTTGCCAACTATTAATAGAAATATTCACGCGCTCCTCTATGTTCTTGGATATGTGAGCTCCTTTTTCATCCTCGGAGGGCACAATGGATAGTGGTAGGGATAAGTATAGTCTGTCACAATATTTCGCAATGTGATTCCATCATAATGACTAGCAGGAAAGGATCTAGTCATCGGATTTGTAGGTGGACTCTATCAGTCTCTAGGTTGCAGGTGAACTGTATTTGTGGACTGTATTGGTCCTGATCGAATCGATCTCTATGTTGCAGGAGAAACTTTTGATGATTCTATTTGTCGAGATGCAATAGATTATGGCCTTTAAATATTCAACCTACACAAAATCCATCACACAAATTCAAATATTTAAGAAATGTCGTGTACACAAATTCAACTCCTTGGAACATGCGTATTACTATTTTTACGAACTATATGTACACAATGGATCTTTGAAACATGGATACTCATTTTTTTTTCAAACTATATGAACACGATGGATTGATGTTAACCCCTAAATAGGGAAATATTAATCAAATTTGAAGGGTGGGTCTTAATTTCAATTGGAAGGGAATTTGTTCTTGGATCCCTTCAAAGATGAAGGGAAATATAAACAATTGTACTTCAATTGACAAGTATAAATTAACTAAACTCTACCCCAACAAATGTATAAAACAAATATTTCCCATCCAATTTTTACCAATCATTAACAAATAAGCACTCCTTAATATTTACATGAAAATGACATCTTTTTAACAAAACATAATTTGAACACATTAATTTATCATATATGTAACATTAATTTTACAATTCATCAAAATAACAATTATTATGTTGTATTTTTCCGGGTTGGATCACATTTCATTATACATAAAACCTACTTAGACTATGAAATAACCATATTGGGGCATCCGCCTGATCTTATGGATAGTCTAGGACATTCTAACTAGATATAGTCTTAAAATACAACTAGAACCATCAGAATATTACTTATTGTTAATTATGTACAAAAGGAAGCCACTAAGAAAAGCGAGGCTATAATAAACCTACAACCAAAAAATACATATAAAACCAATCAAAAACTTAATTCAAATCGGAGAGAGGGCATCCATTCAAGCCTGAGATATGTAAGAATCATGGGCATTAGGCATCTAAGAAAAAATAATGCATATCTCATAAAAAAATTAAAATGAATCTTCCATACCAATCAAGTTAGCAACGCTAGCATCAAAGGGGCTGGGGCATGAAATTTTGTTGTTCAACGCTTGTCGCGACAACATACACGGGATGGAGGGGAAATGGAATCAAGCCTAAATCAATTAGAGCCTTGCAACTCGTTGCATGTTTGATTCTCGAAAATATTCCTTTCAAATTAAAGCAAAACACCAAGAGAAGTTTGTTAATGGTTGGATTTGAGAAAATTCTATATGTGAATAATTAAGAGCTTGAAGCTCTAAAATTTGTTGTGTTTTGTACCAATCCACGATTCGATGAATTCGCAGTCACTGTCATGGAATTTAAGTTATTTAATGAAAAGAATTAATGTATCTACCTCTATGTCGAAACCATATTCATTGTTGATGCCACTACCCTGCTTATTGTCTTACCAAAAGGCATGAGTCGAATGTGGAAGAAGACTTAAAATTGTGGACTTCACCTTCAAAGAGTGCCTTACAATCACATTGATAAGGAGTGATAAGAAGATCAAAACAATCCAACATGTACAATCTTAGTTGATAGTGTCAAATAAATACTTATATGGTAAATTTAATATAAGACTTACTTATAGTTGTCTCTTACTCTTTGCATATTGACACATTGGATATTTTATGGTTGTCTCTGCGCCCTGACCCAATTGATATTATAAGGTGAGGATGTGCATGCATGATAATCCTTAGTTATGACTATGAGATGGGGATTTAAAGAGAAAAGGATGTAAATACATGTAATTTTTATATGTATTTTGGTGGTGAGCACCAAAGACAAATGTTGTGAGAATAATCCTTAGTTATGACTATGCGATGAGGATTTAAAGAGAATAGGATGTAAATACATGTAATTTTTATATGTATTTTGGAGGCAAGCATCGAAGACAAATGTGGTGAGAAACCACATATGTTTGGAAGGACGGAGGGAGAATACATCATGATCATTCCGCCCATCAAATTGAGACCATTCCTAAGCCAATATTTCTTTTTAAATTAATAACTATTGTGGTGCTTTGGTCCAAATGTGTTTTCTAACTCATTGTTTCTCCATATCTTGTTCCCAGTGCCACTTCTCTATATCAATGCATAAATCGACCTATACACAGTTTTTGGTCCTAGTTGTATGCCATTATTTGTAGTTGCATGCCATTGAGTAGTGTTGTTTAGAGTTTCCATGAGTATGTGACATTCATGCAAGAAATGGATTATTGTAGAGGAGGACTCATCAAACCAGCCATTTGAATTTCATTTTGATGAAAAACGAGTGGACATTGGTAACTAACTTCACATAGGTAGTAGGCACAAAGTTTCAGTTTCATTTTGGGCCTAGTAGTAGACTAGTAGTGGTTATCTGTTGTTATAGTTATAGTCATTGACACATTTTCAGACCTTAGATCTAAGCCTGAAGTGACTTGAGAGTCAGAGTCAAATATCGGTGGCCAATGCCTCGTAGTCGTTAGTCATCACTCGCCATCTTGCGCAGCTGAGCA
Organism: Larix kaempferi; assembly: GCA_027924585.1. Taxonomy (NCBI): domain Eukaryota; kingdom Viridiplantae; phylum Streptophyta; class Pinopsida; order Pinales; family Pinaceae; genus Larix; species Larix kaempferi. The sequence goes on along the minus strand of BSBM01000865.1, from coordinate 2,370,320 downwards.
GTGAGTGTGTGACATGAGCGAGTGATTATAATTTATGATATTTCCAATATTTTTAATGACGAATCAAATTTTATAGCATAGGAATTTCAACATAGAAATTGAAATTTATATGGATGGGTAATTTCAAATGTTTCCCTTCTTTTGAAATGTTGATATAAATTATGCCCTTCTTAATTGGAAGGGTAAAATTCAAATTTTAAATATTCTTTGAAGGGAAATTTTAACTTTACACTTCTAGGAAGGGCTAGAATTCTTTGGAAGAGATGAGAAGGGTTCAAATTTGAACACTGGGTCACTGTAAATGTCCTTGATGTTGCCACCTATCGTTACGAGAGAAGAGATGTTTTTGGAGAAAGAACAACTGGAGGCCGCTAGTGAATGGAGGAAAGCAATTACTAGAAGTGTAGATGAATGGATTATCCAAAATATAGTCAACTTATTCTTATTTTGATTATAGAACTAAAGTAAATGGATGAACAAGCAAAGGAAAATGCATATGCGAGTAAACATTAAAGGCACATCTTTGAATTTTTATTGCCCAAGAATTCAAACTAGGGATTTATTCAAAACAAAATGGAAGTATTGTATGAGCATAGAATTCCAAGTAACATCATCTAGTTGCTTACACTTTGTTGCCAATCTAGGATTAAAATTCGTTAATGAAAAATTAATTCAACTAACTAATGTAATTTCAAAGCCTAAGTTTAACTTTAGGTATTACAAAAATCTACTTGGTCTGCCTAACTAATCTACATCATCAATCGCTTAATGTCCCCTATTGAGGACATAATAACATATTCTCAATCAAGAGAAGACTTAGGGATATATTATATTAAAATTTGGATCTATATAGCCATATTTTTCTCTGAGCTAGATACACGAGTGTCATGGTTCACTGATTCATATAACAAGTGTTGTAGGGATTAGAAAGGTGTCATCGTTGGTACTACTACAATCCTAGAAATATACCTCTTTATTTGCTAATGATAAGGAATTATTCATTTGTGCCAACATTGAAATGCAACCTTTAAAGATATGATCACCAAGGAATTCCTAGTCAAAAAACTTATTACTAATTCTTATCATCTAAAAGACAACACAATGGAATCCACTTCAATAAGATGTCGGAGCATGGGTTTATTAAGATAATTTTTATTGTCAACAATGAAAAATTGGATTACCATATACCATCGGTGCTACAGGAATACCAAGCTAACATTAAGAATCTCACCAATCATACTGTGTATGACAAGGAGGTAGTGGTATAACCAACAAAATTCCAAGTACCTATCTTTCTCATAGAGGATGCATTAACTAATGTTTCGAATGATGAATCTCTACAAGAATGACTAATATAGGAACTTCTAGAATTTGAAAATAACAAATCCATCTTGGTTCAAATGCAGAAAAAAATGTAGAAGGCATGAGTACCTCCAAAGGTAATATTTTTCATACCTCCATAGATCTTATCTTCTTATTTACTCAACAAACACAACATCAATGGAAAGATTAGTTCAAGCTAAAATATATTACTCATATTATAAGCACAAGTGATATTTGAAATCATCACTCATGATATTATTCAAATATATATCCTATATTGGTTTCCTTCCCATCTCCTATTTAGATTGGATGTTTTATAGTTATCAAGAAAGTTTGCTGATAACATGCAACAAGGAAGGAGATGATCCTCCTAATCTCTTATCATGTCCCAAGCAACTTGGAGAAGGACCATTAGAGGAAATTTGGGTAAAAAATTGGCCTCCTAAGGAAACTAATAAGAAAATAATAAAATAATAGTAGAGAGAGAGTAAAAAAACTACTTTTTTGGATTGTATTTTCAATTGATCTCCTTGTAGGTTTACTCAAATTTCAAGCGGGGGGACTCGTTGGATGCATAATTTAATTATGCATCCAACGAGTCCTCCCGCTTGAAATTTGAAAAATTATGCATCCAACGAGTCCCCCCGCTTGAAATTTGCGTAAACCTACAAGGAGATAAGTTGAAAATACGATCCAAAAAAGTAGTTTTTATTTTTTCCCTCCAATTTTTTTAGGTGCTCTCTTTTTTAATTTTAAAGCATTTTGATTGGCTAATACATGATGACATGGAAATTGTATTATTTTTGGAAGGCCCATTTTAAATTGAAATTTCCTCTAATTGAAATTAGCTCCAAAGATCTTGAAGCCATTGCAGACAATGGATCTAATTAATATTGATTCTCAGTCTGATCGTCCCCTTAAAAGTATAAATGGTAATCAATGATAACATAGATCTATGTCCTCTTAGGGATGTCTTGTACTTTGGTAGATTCCTTTTGTGACTGTCCTCTATTGGTATTTGGACCTTAGTCATATATTTGGTCCACTTTGATCCTTGAGATACTCATGTTGCTATTTCCTAAATTTATGGGTTCAATTTGGGGTGCAAACCATTGAGTGGGTCCATATTTACCTGGGTCAATGCAACTTCATTATATATAGTTCCACAACAACCCAAATCTATTTTTGTTTCTATTTATGGCATCAAATGTGTGAAACTTCCATTAACCCTTCTTGATATAATGGAAAAAAACATACAAACCATTAAAAGGGGATGTATCATGCATGTGTTCCACATCTAGCAAAATTGAGGGCCTTTTTGGCATTATAACCCATGAAACAATCTCAATGAACCCCCAATGTATGACTCGAGCCCTCAAATAAAATCAAATATTACCTAAAAGGGGGTGTCAAAGAATATCTCAGATAGATATAGACTAATTTGTTTCCTATCATTTATCAAGAAAATCACTACTACTAAAATGACTATAGGAACTACTAGAAATAGAATGTAGAGATTAGATGTACCCCACTACTAACTATGTTTCGAGGACTAAGCATTCTTAAGGGGGGATATATGTAATGCACATATATAAATATACATCAAATACTAATAAATTACATAATATATATAATAACACAATAGTAACACAATTTTAAATGTTCACCCTCATAACAAGTCAATGATATTTATACTATCATAAGTGGTCGACCTATAAATCATTGCTTATATTATTCAAAAATATCCGTTAATTATCCTATATGGATTTCCTTCCCAACTCCTATTTGGATTGGATGTTTTATATTTATCAAACAAGTTTTCTCATAACATACACAAAGGAAGGAGACGATCATCCTAATGGTATCTGGCTGAGAAGGACCACACTGGGTTTGAGATCTATACCCTAACTCTCAATTCCTAGTAGAGGAACTGGAAGTGCCCTCTTATCTCATAATATATGGAACATATGGAGATGTCAAGGTTCTCCTCCAACTAAATATATTGCAACTAGCACAAGTGGGAAATTGTTGGTTATGGAGCCTGATCTCCAGATTTAGAGAAATTATTTTTCAGCCGTGTCCATACACCAGGTTTGGTTATGATCCCAGCACGACCTTAGGGGGGTCCAGGGGAGTGTCCACTCCCCCGGATGGGGGGCACGGGGGGCAGCGGGCCCCCGAGAAAGGGGGTTTGGGGGAAACACCCCCAAGTTACGGGGGTTCGGGGGTAGAGCCCCCGAGAAGGGGGTTTGGGGGTGTAGCCCCCGAGAAGGGGGTTCGCCACCAGTTTTCAGGCCCATGGTTTTGGCTAACCCGTGGTATTTTCCCATTGTATTTCCCTTATAAAATAAAGACATTGTAACAGGACTAGGGTTGATGTATTAGGTATTATGCATTGTAAAGATATCTGAGATCAAGAAGAGAGACTGTGAGACAGTGAAGAGGAAGTGCAGTGGTTGTGCTGCAGGTTGTATCCCTTCACTTTGTTGGACGAAATAATAATAAGGAGTGGCAACTTAGGTGTGGACGTAGCGCAAGTTGGGTGAACCACGATATATCTGTGTCTCTCTTGTAATGTGTATGTCTGATTATATTTGCATTTCTGTTTATTGTTATTGCTCTGCGATCCTATTTTTCTAACAGGAAATCTCTCTTGGGGTTTGGGATGTGGTGATTTGTCTTGACATGGTGCCAATGGAATCCCACTCTTCACTTCCCAATGAGGAGTTCATGCATGCAATGTATGCTTGTATATTCATGTCTATAAACACCATCCATCAACCACATGGATGTATTGCTTATATTCTATCCTCTCTAATCACCTAGTTCAAGTCTTGTTTGGATGGTACAGGTGACTTGTGGCATCCAAAGAGTATCCAAAAGGGGGATTTCAATGAATAGATATATCTATAGACTTGATCCCTCAAATAAAATTAAAGAGTACCTAAAAGGGGGGTGTGAAAGAATAGAGATAGTTGCGATAGACTAATAACATAATATTAACACAATTTTAAGTGTTCACCCTCGTAACAAGTCAATGATGTTTATACCAGCACATGTGGTCAACCTCTAATCCATCGCTTATATTATTCAAAAATATCCTTTAATGATCTTATATGGATTTCCTTCCCAACTCCTATTTGGATTGGATGTTTTATAGTTTTCAAACAAGTTTGCTCATAATAGACATAAAGGAAGGAGACGATCATCCTAATGGGATCTAGCTGATAAGTGAGAGCCTAGGTCTGGATGAGGTTTCGAAATCTTGATTCGTGTTTCTATGAACTCTCCTGCCAATCGTGAAAAAATCAAGGGCGTGGATTTTGGTCTCCCACCAATTGTGAAAAAATGCAAGGCATGGATTTTGGTCTCCCGCCATATATGATGTTATTCACAAATCGTATTGTAATCCTTATTCTTTACATGCAAAAAGAACCCGACCTATCTATTCCATGGAATATATTTTGAAAACCAGGTTTTGCTTCAAGCTAGAACATATTTCAAGGTAGCCATCGCAGTCCATTTCAAATCAAGGGAGGAATCCATGATCACTCGACGTGGTGAGGGGTAAGCTGTTCTTTTCAGGCCCACTTTTTCCTCTGATTTATCAACACAATGTTATTTTTTTCCTTTGTTTTATCAAAAAATGTTCTTTCTTATAACATATCCTTCTTGCAACTTTTATATAGTTGTTGAATACACACAAAAAAATGATAACATGTTCTATGTATTTACTCAGCCCAAAATTGGTCCCTTCTCTCTCATTTTATCTGTTGAGAGAGCAGATAAAATCAAAAAGTGCTCACTAGCTCATTCCCTTATTCACATGACCCATTTGTCCACTTTTCCACCATCTGAGCCTCTGAAGCCAACAAAAGGTCACCAAAAGACCTTGGTACACCCCTTTTTCCCATTCAAAAAGATTATTTTTCCTAAAAAGCATAAAAAACCCTCAAAAAGGGTCCAAAATTCCCAAAATATTAAAAAGGGAATAAAAATATTAATTTTATTCAAAAAAGGAAAAAGGAGGGAAAAGTACCTAAACCATGTTGGTCAATACCATTTGGTTTCCACAAAACCACAAATGGTATTCCCCACCACCAAAACCTATAAAAAGGTGGTAGGGGCTCCTCATTTTACATCCATCCATATTCCTATCCTCATGCTGCCAAAATCTCCCTTGAGTATTTGGCCATTGTAGCAAGCCTTGGAGAAAGGACCCATTGGAGATTGGAGCTGCTCACCATTGGAGCCATTCAACAACCTTCATCACTTGGAGGTATTGTACTTGCAAGCATTTGCTTGCCCCATTGTCAATACAAAAAATTATTTTTTATCTTTCTTTTTCTTGTTCTTTAATTCAAAATGCACATGCTAGTTTAGTTTAGTTTAGATTTAGTTTATTGTTATTTATTTCTATTGAAACTGCTGCTACTTAGACCTCCCCCCGTGTTTCGTGCTCCTCCAAAATGCTCGTTGTGTGATGAGTTAGGCCATCCAACTCTTCAGTGTCCGCAGTTACCTGCATTACAGGAACACATGCAAATGTTGGACGACGACCCCAACATCCCGGTAGTCAAACTCGATCCAAACCCCATGCCTCGTGATAAATCACTGCGTACCAACCACCCATGTGCGATATGCGGTATTTACGGCCACTACTCACATAACTGTCCTGACATCCCAGATTACAGAGAAGCTCTCTACGAGATGAACAATTTGGACCTTGAGACGGCACCCACCACCATGGAGGAGATCTTCCCTCCCGTATCATCCTCATCCGGAGAGATTAACACCATTTATATGATCTCTTCGACTACCACTTTCAAACCAGAACCCCTTGATTTGTGGTTTGACTACTTCAATACTGACGAGCAAATTTTGGAAACACTCACTGCACCCGACTACCCTTGGGACGATATGCATCATCGCTCCTATTTCCTCCCAGAGGCGTCTACATCCACGGCATCTGACCAACTATCCGTCGAATCAAAAGATTTCATACCCACTAAGGTCGATTGGTTAAAGGACCCCATCCCAGCACCGGATGCCTTCGAAGAAGGGAACATGTCCAACATTTCCCCCACAATACAAATTGACATTTCCACCACACCTGGGAAACCTGAGCTCATCTCACTGGGTGCATCTTGCACTCAAGCGGAGACTCAGGCATACAAATTTTTTTTTCAAGAATTCCGTGATATCTTTGCATGGTCCTATACCGAAATGCCTGGTCTTGACCCCGCCATTATAGAGCACCACATTGACACATGGCCTGATGTCCCCCCTGTTCGTCAGAAACAGCGACCCATTCATCCTTCCAAGCTCTCCGTTGTTAAAGTCGAGGTCGAGAAACTTCGCGAAGCAGGATTCATTTATCCTATTCCTTATACGACATGGGTTTCAAACCCCGTTCCCGTCAACAAAAAACAAGGCACCCTTAGAGTATGTACTGACTTCCGTGATTTAAACCGCGCTTGTCCCAAAGACAATTTCCCCACGCCATTCATTGACCAACTCATTGATGCGTGTGCGGGACATGAAGTCCTATCTTTCATGGATGGTTTTTCCGGATACAACCAGATTCAGATTCGTAAGGAGGATCAGTATAAGACTGCCTTTACTACCCCATGGGGCACCTTTGCCTATCGTGTCATGCCTTTCGGCCTCAAAAATGCTGGTGCCACCTTCCAGCGGGCCATGACCTATTGTTTTCACGACTTGGTCCATATCCTACTGGTCTATCTTGACGACCTTACAGCTCGTTCCCGGAAACGATCAGACCACCTTAACGACCTCCGGCAAGTTTTCCTCCATTGTCGCAAATATAAAATCCGCTTGAACCCACACAAGTGTGTCTTTTTCGTTCCTGCAGGCCGTTTATTGGGTTTCATTGTTTCCCAGGATGGAATTACTGTTGATCCCCTGAAAGTCAAAGCCATCTTAGACCTTCCCTCTCCACGCTCGCTTCGGCAACTCCAGAGTTTGCAGGGGCGGTCCAATTTCCTTCGTCGCTTCGTGCCTGATTATGCCACCAAAGTTCACGGTTTCTTACGCCTACTTCGCACCCACATACGCTTTGTTTGGGATGAGCAAGCAGACACGGCATTCGAAGCCCTCAAGAAAGCTCTCACACAAGCCCCCTTGATCTCCCCTCCGGATTTCTCTCAGGAATTCACCCTGTACGTCTCGGCATCTGAACATGCCGTGTCCGGAGTCTTGGACCAAGAAGATGCCTCTCACCAAGAACATGTCATTTATTACGTCAGCCAGACCTTGTCTGGCCCACCCCTACGTTACCCATACGAGGAAATATTATCCCTAGCTGTAGTCTTTTCCGTCCAAAAATTACGACACTACATTCTGCTCGGTCATACCACAGTCGTCGCCGACTCCAACCCTATGGTCTATCTCCTAAACCGGTGGCTCCTACAAGGTCGTGTTGCTAAATGGGTCATTATCCTCCAGGAATATGACCTCACTTTCAAAACTCCCAAGAGCACCAAATCCCTCGCGCTTGCCCATCTGATCACTGACCTCCCATCGTCTTCGTCATCACCCGCTATCCAAACGGATCTGATTGACGATCACATTTTCATTATTTCGTCTGACGACCCATGGTACGGTGACATCCTAGTTTACCTCCGCACGCAGAAATTTCGACCCCACATCGATCGTGACGGACTCCGTCGGATACGTCACCACGCCCCCCGATACCTCTTGTTAGGGGATGTCCTTTATCGACGCGGCATTGATACCATCCTACGACGTTGCCTATCCCATAGTGAGGCAGAACAAGTCCTCAATGATTGTCATAGCGGTGCCTGTGGAGGCCATTTCTCCGGCATGGCCACCGCCCAAAAGATCATTCGTGCAGGTTACTTCTGGCCGTCATTATTTACTGATTGCATCACCGCAGTCAAACATTGCCAAAATTGTCAACTTTTTGCCCCTAAAGCAAGAACCCCACCCGCCCCCCTTCATCCAGTCGTTACTGCCGGACCATTCTGCAAATGGGCCATTGACTTCCTTGATTGCAATCCCACGTCAGCCAGCGGTCACAAACATATTATTGTGGCCGTCGATTATTTTACCAAGTGGGCGGAGGCAATGCCAACTTACAATTGCACAGCCGAAACCGCTGCACGATTCTTTCTCAACCATGTTATCGCACGTTTTGGAGTGCCAAAGCAACTTGTATCAGACCACGGCTCTCACTTCGAAGACGTCGTCTGGAAAGAACTATCCACCTTACTGAAATTTGAACACCATTTCTCCTCTGCCTACTACCCCCAAGGAAATGGCCAAGTCGAAGCGATAAACAAAATTTTGAAAACCATCCTCCAGCGCACTGTAGACAAACACAAGTCAAATTGGCACCACATGCTCTTCTCCGCACTATGGGCATACCGCACATCAACTAAAACCGCCACCGGTTTTACCCCTTTCCATTTAGTTCACGGTGTCGAATCCGTCCTCCCCATTGAGTGCCAGATTCCAACCCTACATATGGCCATAGAACTCCTACCGGACACTGCCCCAATTGAGCAGCGCTTACTACTCCTGGAGCAGGTCGATGAAGATCGGCGCACAGCCCTTCAAAACATGGAAGCAGCCAAGAACCGATCCAAATTGAATTATGATAAACATGTCCACCCAAGATCTTTTTCTGAAGGGGACCTTGTCCTCGCTTACGATCAGGCTCATGACAAAACTGGGAAAGGAAAATTTGTATCCATGTGGCAAGGCCCATATATCATACACACTTGCCTCGGACAGGGGGCATACATTCTGACCGATTCAGAAGGCAACCCCCTCCGCAACCCACGCAACGGGTTGTACCTCAAACGATTTTACCCATAGTAAACCGGATGGACACCATCGTCCATTGTAGAACTTCATGATAGATTTTTCATTTTCCTGTTTTCCTCACGTCCATATTTTTCGGGCATTTTTTGGGCGCCCTCGTCGCCTCGATTTGCGTGCCACATCGGCCGTCGTCCGTTTTTGGCATGCCTTATATCGTCGGATTCAATTTTCCGCGCTCGCGATGATGCTTGAGATCATTTCTCGCTCTCACGCCTAGATTTTTCGGGCATTTTTTCCATGCCTCCTCGTCGCCTCGGTTCACGTGCCACATCGGCCGTCGTCCATTTTTGACAAGTTTTATATCGTCGGATTCAGTTTTCCGCGCTCGTGATGATGCTTGATATCATTTCTCGCTCTCACCTCCCTATTTTTTGGGCATTTTTTCCATGCCCCCTCGTCACCTCGGTTCGCGTGCCACATCGGCCGTCGTCCATTTTTGACAAGTTTTATATCGCCAGATTCAGTTTTCCGTGCTCGTGATGATGCTTGAGATCATTTCTCGCTCTCACCTCCTGATTTTTTGGGCATTTTTTCCATGCCCCCTCGTCGCCTCGGTTTGCGTGCCACATCGGCCGTCGTCCGTTTCTAGCGAGTCTTATATCGCCGGATTCAGTTTCCCGCGCTTGTGATGATGCTTGAGATCATTTCTCGCTCTCACGCGCATACTTTTCGGCCATTTTTTCAAAATGCCCTCTCATTGCCTCGGTTTGCGTGCCACAACGGCCGCAGCCCCCTTTTGACAATCTTTATGTCACCGGATCCAGTATCCCGCACTCATGATGACGCTTGAGACCTTTTCTCGCTCTCATCAATCCCTCTTTGTTCGGTATAATTTTATCCCTTTTTCGGGCCGAGCAATCACTTTTACGAAAAAGGCACTTAGGGAGTTTCTGTTAAGCTCTTTTCTGACTCCTAAAACAATGAAAAGATCGTCGAGCAATCTTGCTTCCTTTCATGCTCGCTAAACGTATCTGAAAGGGCGTCTACCTGGTATAAGTTTACCCCTTTTCCGGACCTCGTAGACTAATTACGAAAAAGGTATACTCTAGTCACATCGGCTAGAAGAGTTCTCCGTCCGCATCATTTTATGCTTTTTCGGGCCTTGGAGACTAAACTTACGAAAAAGAAACACCAACGGAGTCCCCTTACCGCTTTCAGACTCTCTAAACATGAAAGCGACCACGAGCAATCACCATCCTGGGTTCACAAATCCACAGGACAGTACCATTTCAGAGCACACTTTTATCCCTTCTTGGAGCTCATTAAAACTACGAAGAAGGACCCAATGGTGCTTCTCGGTGCCACAACAGATCACGTCTACTCATATGGAAGCTTCCCCATTTTGGTCGCCTTTGTTCAGAGTATTCTGCAGTACGCCACCCTGAGAACCCCTCGACAACACCCATCAGCTTGATTCCCCCCCAGATTCAATACATACCCTTCAGTCCTTAAAAGCAATGATACCCACACCTATAAGTCAGTTCCCTACGTTGCCAGGTCAACCATGTCATCATGCTCTGAACAAAGGAAGTTTGAGTCTACCCACTGACCCCAGTTACTTCCCATCCCCACAAGTATGTCAGTCCTACCATCAGTACTACCACACTTCAGTTCTACACCTCGCGCTCCTATCAAGGAAACATCATTGCCTTGTTAGTTGCTGGTCTCCCTCTGTCGACAACAACCAAATTTATTCCAGAGGATAGACCTAGAGGTCCCTGTGTCTTGGACTCATCACCATTTATGATGAGTGCCTACGAATCATTTCGAGAGGAGTCCTCAGTGCCTCTCCAAATGGTTGTTTCTCACATGCTCGACTTCAACACCTTGATCGCATCGTTGAGACTCGCACAGGGCATTGGTCCGCTCAGTTATTAGTCGAAGACCCCGGATACCTTCTGACTCCTCCACATTGGAGAGTCTACCTATGAATACAACCAGTTACACTGTTCCTATAGATATCCGGGTTGCATATGGCGACAGTATTCAGATGTACCCCAGTTTTATACTCCCTCGAGTATACAGTTACAGATACTTCCCAGAGATGGCTCACAGTCATTACGTCCCTACAGATGTTGGACACCTTCAGTTCCAACAGTTCATCAGTTATTCCAGTGTATCAGTTATTGAGAACAGTCATGTCATGATCATGAGTACATCCCAAAATAATGTACCCTCTGGACCATCACGATGTACTAGTATATTTTTTATGTATTAGATCCCCCTTCTTGGGACTAATTGTTATGTATATGTCTTGATACGAGCATGGGTACGCCCGCCTCGTCCATTATCAGAGATTATCCCTCATTCATATTGAGGCAATGTAATATTTGTTTATTTTTTGCAGCTTCCATGGGACGCGGATCCAGTCTCCAATCGGTCTCTTCTCCTCCCTACAACCCCAGAAAAAAGACAAAAGAACTATGATGTCTATCGGCCATACGATGAGCTCCTGCCCTCACACATCAGGGGGCAATCTGTTAACACCCAAAAAGTGCTCACTAGCTCATTCCCTTATTCACATGACCCATTTGTCCACTTTTCCACCATCTGAGCCTCTGAAGCCAACAAAAGGTCACCAAAAGACCTTGGTACACCCCTTTTTCCCATTCAAAAAGATTATTTTTCCTAAAAAGCATAAAATACCCTCAAAGAGGGTCCAAAATTCCCAAAATATTAAAAAAGGAATAAAAATATTAATTTTATTCAAAAAAGGAAAAAGGAGGGAAAAGTACCTAAACCATGTTGGTCAATACCATTTGGTTTCCACAAAACCACAAATGGTATTCCCCACCACCAAAACCTATAAAAAGGTGGTAGGGGCTCCTCATTTCACATCCATCCATATTCCTATCCTCATGCTGCCAAAATCTCCCTTGAGTATTTGGCCATTGTAGCAAGCCTTGGAGAAAGGACGCATTGGAGATTGGAGCTGCTCACCATTGGAGCCATTCAACAACCTTCATCACTTGGAGGTATTGTACTTGCAAGCATTTGCTTGCCCCATTGTCAATACAAAAAATTATTTGTTATCTTTCTTTTTCTTGTTCTTTAATTCAAAATGCACATGCTAGTTTAGTTTAGTTTAGATTTAGTTTATTGTTATTTATTTCTATTGAAACTGCTGCTACTAGTTAGCAGGTGCCCGTAGCACTAATCTTGGTTGCAAAACCAAGCCAACAGAGGGGGGTCCTTTTTTTTAGATGGTCATTCTCTATGTGCCACGTCACTATTGGGGACATCTTCAACAGTTTCTTTGTTCAAGCATAACTTCATCATATAGAATCAGTTTTTAGTGCCATTTTTTTTTAAACCACATATGTTTTCGAGTTCTTTGCATCCAGACTATTGGTTTCTACTTTTACATCTATTAATTTACAAATATGGCTGCCCCTTGTGATATTCTACTTAACAGTTCCAACTATTTCTCATGAAAATCTCGTATGGAGGATGTTTTACGAAGTAGGGGACTTTTCATAATTACCTCAGGGAAAGAAACCGAACCCACTAATGATGATAAGAAAATAAAATGGGCAAATAGATGTGACGAAGCTCGTGGATTGATTGGGATGTCAATCTCTACTGATTTGCGATTCCACATATCTGGAATTGATGAACCTGATGCTGCTTGGGATAAGTTGGAATTTGTGTTTGGTAAACACAATGAAATTCGAGGTTATCAACTCGAAAATGAGTTGATTTCTTTAAATCCAAGTGATTTTCATGCATTCAAGATTATTTATCTAAGTACAAAACTCTTAAACTCCTATGTGCAGAATGTAAGATTAAGAGGGAAGACAAACAATGCATTTATCACATTCTTTCCAAACTTGGACCTGCATATTCTGTTTTTGTATCTACATTTTACTCCATGAAAGAATCCTTGAATGCAGCTAGCTATCAAGAGCCTAGTCTTGAATCCTTTTGTGATTCTTTGATTAGAGAGCAAGATAAGCTCATCCATCTTAGAATAATCAACAATATAGATACATCTGGGAAAGCCTTATTGTCCCAACAGAAAGAAAAGTCCAAGCTTCCCAAGAAACAAAATTTTTGCAATAATAAGTCAAACAAGGGTCCCAAACCCTCTCAGTCATCTCCTTCTTTAAAAAATGACAAAGGATCCAAGCCAAAAGGAAAGAAGACTGAGCGTCATTGCAACTATTGCAGGAAAGATAATCATGATGAATCTAAGTGTTTCAAGAAGATGGCAGCCTTGGAAGCAGCAATGAAGAAGCACCACATCAGCCTAGATTCGCCTTCAGAATCTACCTCTCATGGACATGCACTTTGTGATTCTAGTTATTCTTATAATTCATCTTCTTCTTCTACTTCAAATGAATGCCTCATTGATTCTGGAGCATCTTATCATATGGCTAAGGATCAAGCCATCTTTTCTACTATGCATGAATGTAACACCAAACAAATATTTGTTGGTAATGATAGATCTCTAAGTGTTGTAGGAGCTGGAACAGTTCCAGTAGATAATGGTCATTTCAGTGATGTACTATGTGTTCCAAGAATTTCTTGCAATTTGTTATCAGTCTATCATATCACTCATTCTGGTGAAGGTAAAACTGTGACTTTTACACCTCACCAAGTTGTAATCAAGGATTTTAAAGATCCTCAACAGGTCCTAGCTACCGGAATTGTTGATGATGTTACCAGGTTGTACAAGTTTAACAACTTTGGGTCATCACCTTTTCCTTTAGTTTTTGTTGCTCATAGTGATAAGTTGAGCAAACTTTGGCATGAGCGATTTGGTCACTTAAATTATCGCTCATTGCAACAACTATGTAAAGACAATATGGTGACAGGTCTTCCGATGGTATCTTGCAGGGATGGTGTTTGTTCCGGTTGTGTACTCGGAAAACATCATCGGGACAGTTTTGACAAACGTGCCTCTTGGCACGCCTCGGTTCCCTTGGAGCTTGTGCATAGTGACTTGTGTGGTCCTCTTCCATCTGCTTCCTTTTCTGGTTTCAAATATTTCTTAACTTTCATTGATGATTACACCATACGCACTTGGGTTTATTTCCTAAAACTTAAGAGCGAAGTATTTAACATGTTCTTGGCCTACAAGGCCCTTGTTGAAAAAAATCTGGTCATCAAATTATTAAGTTAAGATCTAACAATGGAGGAGAATATGTTAACAAAAAGTTCACTACTTTATGCATTGAACAAGGCATCCAACAACAACACATTGTTCCATATACACCACAACAAAATGGTGTAGCTGAGCGGAAGAACCGCACTTTAAAAGAAATGGCTAATTGTATGATACAATCTAAAGGACTAAGTCTTCAATTTTGGGCTGAAGCCATTAATTGTGCAAATTATATAGTTAATCACACCCCCACTAAAGCATTACAAGGTATCACACCGGAAGAAGCATGGAGTAAAACTAAACCTGATGTAAGTCACTTCCGTGTGTTTGGTAGTGAAGCATGGGCTCACATTCCGGATGAAAAACGGAAAGCATTGCAGCCTAAAAGTGAAAAGTGCATATTTGTTGGATATTCTGAAGATGTAAAAGGTTATATACTTCTTCAACCACATTCTCATGATGTAATCATTAGAAGAGATGTTAAATTTGATGAAAATCTCTTGTCCTGAGAACCTAACTCGGCGTTTGTGCCATCTTTGGCCTGCGAGCCTGATTCGGTGATTATGCCTTCTTCTTCTTCTTCCAACTTCCTTGATAGGTTTCCAACTCTAGTTTTTGATGATGATAGTGAGGATGAAAATACACCTCCGCCTGCTCATGTTCCTCCAGTTGCACCAGCACAAGTGCTTCCTCGATGGGTCCATTCAACATGTGAAGCAGCTGGTGATCTTGCCGGTGATCCTAGAGATCAACGTCGAACACGTTCTTAGTTTCAGCGAGCCTCTTCTCTTTTGGCTCAGGTTTCCGAGAATCATGATCCAGAAACTTTTGCAGAAGCTTCAGGGAATCCAGATTGGGATGCAGCTATGGATGAAGAATATCGTTCCTTAATGGCGAACGATACTTGGGATCTTGTACCTCTTCCAAAAGGAAGAAAACTTGTCAGATGTAAATGGGTCTACAGAACTAAGTATGCATCAGATGGAAGTGTTGAAAGACTTAATGCAAGGTTAGTTGCCAAAGGTTTTTCCAAAGTTGAAGGGATTGACTACAATGAAACCTTTGCTCCTGTCGCAAAAATGAACTCCATCCGCCTTGTTCTTTCCCTCGTAGCCTTACACAACTGGGAAGTCCATCAAATGGATGTCAAGTCTTCCTTCTTACATGGTGATTTACAGGAGGAAATTTACATGGAACAACCTCCTGGATATGTTCAGAATAACTCTAGCCTTGTCTGCCGCCTTAATAAATCCTTATATGGCCTTAAGCAAGCTCCTAGAGCTTGGTATGCCAAAATGGATAGCTTTCTCCTTGACACTGGTTTTTCTAGATGCCATTCAGACCCCAATGTCTATACCAAGAAAGTAGGAAACCATCTCATCATACTTGTTCTATATGTTGATGACCTTATTCTTACTAGTAGTAACCCTAAGCTTATAACCCATGTGAAATCCAGTCTTAAACAAAATTTTGACATGTCAGACTTAGGACATTTGCATTATTTTCTTGGTCTCCAAGTCCTGTAAACAAAAGAAGGAATCTTTCTTTCTCAGTCTAAGTATGCTTGTGACATTCTTCGTCGCTTTCACATGGAAGATTGTACACCAACCCCTTCTCCCTTCCAGTATGGAGTCAAACTTTCTGCCACTTGTACTTCACCTGAAGTTGATGCCACCTTGTATCGTCAGCTTGTTGGTAGTCTCTTATACTTGACTCATTCTCGTCCTGACCTTTCCTTTGCCGTTGGCCGTGTTGCCCGTTATATGCAGACACCTCATGAAAGTCACTGGAAAGCAGCTAAAATAATACTTCGATATATTCGAGGTATAGTTCAGTTTGGGATTCATTACAGTATAGGGGGGAACCTTTGTTGGTTGGTTTCACTGATTCAGATTGGGCCGACGATCTTGATGATCGAAAGTCTACTGCAGGTTATGTTTTCAGTCTGGGATTTGGACCTATCACTTGGGCTTGTAAGAAACAACAAGCTCTTGCTCTTTCTTCAGTAGAAGCAGAATATTGAGCCGCAGTTAATGCCAGTTAGGAAGCTTTATGGCTTCGACAGATCCTTTCAGAGTTCGGATTTGAGCAACAGCTTCCTACTCAACTTTGGTGCGACAATCAAAGTGCCATCAAGCTTGCCAAAGATCCAGTTCTACATCAACGCAGCAAACACATTGAGCTACATATGCACTTCATCAGAAATCTTGTTCATGATCGTGTTCTTGAAGTGCTCTTTTGCCCTGCAGATGATCAAGTTGCAGAAATCTTCACTAAGTCTCTTACAGAAGCGAAGTTTTCTAAACTTCGATCTATGTTAGGAGTTCAGGAACTTATCATTAAGGGGGGATAGGCTCTAATTCCTCCTTCCTTCTCCTAATAGTGTCACTTTTGTAAATCCTTCAATCCTATCCCAAGTTGTTCTTAAGGGGGGATGTTAGGATATTTAGACACTTAGGAGTTAGTTAAGATCAACTTGTGTAATATATCCGTTAGGGAAAGTGTGTTTCTTTAGTATGCATTAGTATGCATTTGTAAATACTTAATCCGATGGTCACGATATGTTCCCGACATAGAGTGATCCAACAGCTCAACTTCTCTTAGATCATACCTAACCTTGATCCGTGGCTTAACACCTGATTGGTCCATGATCTCTATTTAAAGAGCATGGAGGGTCATTGTTTAGTTGATCGATTATGAGAAGCTCATTTGTAACTTTCTTTCTTTGCATAATAAATTGTCTCGTAGAAGCTATTTGGCCGGGGCCGTGGAGTGTTTCCCTCACGAGGGTTTAAACCACGTCAAAACATTGGTGTATCGATCTGTGATCTGTTTGTGTGAAGTGGTTGCTCTAGGTGTTCGGTCTTTTGGGAGTACCCTGTGTACCTGAACATAACTCAAATTCCCATGCCCCACAATAAAAAAGCTATGCAATCATTTATGGGGACGATTAATTTTTTTCGAAGGTTTGTGCCCGATTTCGTGCAAATTGTGAAACCTTTGTAGCAAATGGTAAAGCAAAGTGTGCAGTTCAAATGGACCGAAATCGAGAAGATTGCATTTAAAGACATAAAGAATGCCATAGCTCACGCACCTTATTTGAGAAGTCCAGACTTTGAAAAAGATTTTATCATTTACACCTTTGCTTCAGACAATTCTCTCGCAACAGTGCTCACTCAGAAAGGGGAATCAGGAGATGAATATCCAATATCTTTCATGAGCATTGGATTACACGGGGCTGAATTGAATTACCCAGTTGTGGATAAATAAGCATATGCAGTGTTCAAAGCGGTAAAGCAGTTCAGACCCTACATTCTGAAAAATAGAAAGAAGGTCGTTGTACCTCATCCGGCTGTCACATCGTTGTTTGTACAAAAGGAGTTGGGAGAACAAAGAGGAAATTGGGTAATTGCACTACAAGAATATGATCTATAATTCAAACCAGCCACCATCATTAAAGGTCAAGGCTTGTGTAAGTTTCTCATTGAAAATCCAGCTAACGAAGATCATGAGTGGGGAAATGAAGTTGAATTGAATCTAACTAAAGTATGTCCTATCTTCACTACTCTAGAATCTTTGTATAGGGATTTGGTGCACTATTTACAACAAGGATATTTACCAGAACATTGGAACTCTAAGCATAGAAGGGCACTTCGATTGAAGTCAACATCTTATCAGATAATTGACGGGGTACTTTTCAGAAAAAATTACGAGGGAGTTTTTCTTAGATGTCTCGAGAAGGAAGATGTGGACAAGGTAGTCAAAGAATTACACGACAGTCCTACAGGGGGACATTTTTATGGAGATACAACTGTTCACAATATACTCAAAGCTGGGTACTACTGGCCCACTCTTTTCAAGGATGCACATGCTTACACAGGAAAATGTGATGTATGATAAAGAAGTGACGGTATATTGTCGAAAGCAACAAGGCCATTGTAGCCAGTTACTATCTCTAAACCATTCGAGTAGTGGGGCATAGACGTTATTGGAGAAATTAATCCAACCATTCGCTGCAACACCGGTATATCCTCACAGCCACTGATTATTTCACACGGTGGACAGAAGACGCTCCTTTGCGCAAAGTGAACGAAGACGCAGTCATCGGATTCCTGCAAGAAAACATCCTAACCAGGTTTGGGGTTCCAATTTCTTGAGTTTTTTATAATGAAAATTACTTCTCATCTGTTAAATTAACTGCATTTGCTTATGAAAAAGAAATCAAATTGCATTCAGGAAATTATTATCCCCAGGGAAATGGATTAGCAGAATCAACAAATAAAAACCTCATTCGAATTTTAAAGAAAACTATGATCGAAAGTAAGAGAAATTGGCATGTAGCTCTCCCTAATGCATTATGGGAAGATAGGGTTACCTCGAAGCATTCCTTGGGATTTTATCCTTATAATTTGATCTACTGAAGGGAAGCTATACTACATTCAAACATATTACTCCCATCCCAACAACTAGCCCAAGCTTCTAGAGGTTCCAGTAGTGAAATCTTACAGTCACTAATTGACACTCCGCAAAAGCTCGAAGAATCGAGGGAAAAGACCAAAGATAGATTCAACCAACACCAGAACATTTTGAAGAGATGGTTTGACAAGCGGATGTCCGGTAAGAGAATTTTTGAGGTAGGAGACTTAGTTCTTAAGTGGGACCACCCACATGAAGAAAAGGGGAAGCATACAAAATTTCAACAACTATGGCTTGGCCCCTATCAGATTGTCGAAAAACTTGGCTCATCGACATACAAACTACAATATTTACAAGGGGAGGAAGAGAATATCCCTGTCAATGGCCTTGCTCTGAAACAGTACTTCACATAGGTTTAGGAACACTTATGTACATAAATAAACTTTGCGTTTCTTTATTTTTCTAGTCTGTTGTTATCTGAACTGGTTAGTCTAGTTTGTCTTGTTTTCTTTTCATCAGCTTCATTTTTTTTGTATTGTTTGCTTATTAGTTGATTTCCTTTATTTGTTTTAATTAAACCCCAGCTCAACATATTGGTGTTTGGAAATATAGGAATCTGAATGATCTCAAGGCCATCCCCTGAAAGGTCACAATCTACTTATGAAGAACGAATTCTCTATGTCACATTGTCATTTGCTGATCAGTTTTTAGAAAGGGAAATCCCGCTTCAGGTTCATATTTGAGTCATGGTAACCCCTGTAAAATAACTAAAACCAGTGAATTTTGAATTACTATCTTGGGGCTTCATCCACTCTCACATTAATAACTATCTCAAGTAGCCTACTATGATGGACCCACGGAAAGGAAGCAGGTCTCACAGATGTATGGCATTTAAAATGTTTCCATGTTGAAAATAAAAATCCAAAAGATCTTATATCAAAGAGTCACATTTACGGAAAATTTCATATCCATCAAAGAAATGGTTGTGAAAAAAGAAGACATCCAATCAAGAAAGTATCCCTAGTGGTCAGCTCAACAAGGTTCTTCTCCGTCCGTGAGCATGACAAACAAATAAATATCTTGCTCACACAAAATGACATTATGGATGGAAGAACCCAAGTCAAATGCCGAAGATTGAAGAAGTGCTGTCAAGGAAGACTTTGACGACAAAGTCAGTCAACAAAGAAAGCATCTAAAGAAATGCTGATAGCATGGGAATGAAGAACAAATGAATACATCTGTTTGATTTTGTTACAATCCTGTGGAATCTTATTTAGTAGGCATCTGAAAGATGGAGCTAAAATGAAATCCACATTTTGGCCTTAGGAGAGTGGTCAAGAAATCTGGTTCAAAGTTACCCTTCTTCCCCAATGACCAACATGATACAAAAGGGACTATTCCTCTGTATAGAATCTGGCCTTTAAATCATTATGTTACATATGGGGTCAATAACATGTAATTTTTTTGAGCTTAAAAGGGGTTATTCAAAGATCTGTGGTCACCAGCGAATCGTCAATTGTTGTTGCTGCAACCTGATCCCCATTTTTTAAAAAAAATTGTGGGGCCCCTCCTTTTATCTTGAAAGAGTTTTTAGATTTCAAGTCATCCTAGAAAAATCCCACTCTCAAACTTAGATTTTTTCCTAAGGACCACGCAAAGAAGGCCAAAATTTTACTAAGTAATACTCAACTTTTTGAGCCGAAACAGTCGGATCAACTAATCTTGTAGAGCCAATACGGTCGGAGCAGAAAAATAAGCTTTTGGAGAAGTCCCTGTTTTGGAGACACTCGTATAGATGAGCCGACGCGTTTGTAGAAACTCGGGGAGTGCAGCCGAAACAGTTGAAGCATCTTTAAATTTGAGCCGATAATACTTAAAAAATTTGGGTCACACATCTCATCGGAAGAAAATAAAGAATCAGGCCTACCATTTCGGCTATAACATCTCAGTCGCGCCGAAAAACTTAGGCGGAAACACCCTAGTCACACCGAAAAGAGTCTCGGCGAAATTCTATAAAGGTCGCGATCCATTTCACGGAAACTCGAACAGTTCCGCTGAAATGATCGCTGCTGAAACATGAAAACTCGCCAATGAAGAAAAAAGGAAGTGAGCACCGAAAGGTGAGCTCGAGAAGCAACTCTGAATTTTTGGATAAACTAGGAAAAGCTCACCGAAATGGTCACAAAAGAAGTACAAAACTTGCAAAGTAGCGCCAATGAAAGGATGTCGAAAGCCGTCATTGGCACAGTTTGGAGAACTCCACCAATGCGCTTCATGACAATTGAGAAAGTCGCTCTGAAATGCTCAGCGGCGAATTTTTAAAGGAAGCGATGCGTAAAATAATTTTTGATGCTGAAACGGGGTTTGGTCATAAATGACCCCACCAACCCCACTACCTTCGCATTTAATGATCCCACCAATCTGCATTAATGGCTAGGTTTTATTTTTCGTTATATATAGGGAAAGGGTCATTTTTGTTTGACATTGCAAACAAAAGAATGTCGTTTTAAGTGATTTTCACCTTCGCCAATCGCCGAACGCCAAAACATCATTTTCAACTTATTCTCTTGACCATACAGAAACCGACAGGTAGGCCAGTGCCCTACTTTCTTGATTGTTTTTCATTGGTACTTTCTTGCAGCTTTTGTCATTGGTTTTAGCGTTTTTCGTTGTCTGCGTGTGGTATTTAAACCCTGTTCAATCGCTGGTTGGGCATTTTTATTCACGGACCTTGTGCCAATTAACGGTCTTGACTTAGGGCTTCCAGGTTCATCTCCTCCAGTCCTTACTAATCCTTTTCTCTCATTTTTAGTGCAAAACCCAGTGTTTTTTGGTGATCATTCACCGCGGCTCAAAACTCTTAGTATAGATTCGGTCGGTTTTGCTTCTCCATCGATATTATCAAACCCACAATTAGAACGCAGCTGGACTAAGACACAACGCTTTCCTCCACACACTTAATCCTACATCACCGGCCGTGGAAGAAATTATTAAATACAAAGTTAAACGGTCCAGTGTTAGAATGGTTTTGTGCTGTCAAACATTATTGGACTTAATTTTTCCTTTGATGCATACGGATTTTGTTTTTTCGCACACACTATTCGGACTGTTTTGAAAATTAAAACTCTTGTTGGATAATCCCGAGGTTTTTTCCCTTCATTCACACTGGTTATAAGGGGTTTTAGAGTCAACTAAATTTTGTGAAAATCCTTTAAGATGAACATCCTAGTTTGCTCTCATAATTGTATCTAAGTTTAAGCTAAGCAAGCATCAGTAGCATTTACCAAAATACATGGAAGTTGTTACTCTCTGAACTCAATCTATTGTCAGTAGTTGGAAAGAAAATTGCATTACAAACTTCTGTTTAAGTTACTTATACAATGTTTCTTATTTTTCATCATCATTTGAAAATGCCTAAGAAGGGTGCCAAGAAGAAATATAAAGTAACCGAATCAGAATCAGACGTGGATATTATATTAGACACAAAGATAGAAACCATGTTTGAAGATACAAAAGCAGTAACATGACTTTTCCTTGAATTCAAATGGGGGGAATTGTATCAGATGATCCGGAACCCGGATATCCCTGATGCATCTCTCAAAGAAATGATATTGTATCAAAATATCAAAATATCGGGCATCACCAAAGCGGCTACACGCCCATAACTTTTTCCATGTTCAGAGGTCATTGAATGGATCCTGGCACAAACTGATTCCACATCAAGAATAATTTTTGAGTCCAAAGGAGAAGCGTTTTCCTCATTCCATCCAGATCATATAGCAGTGGCATATAAGCTACCACAAGCCCAGGCCATGTTAATTGAAGACTGGATCAAAGGTTTAAACATGGACCACTTTGAATATGCTAAGAAAATGATAGTATTAGGGAGGCAGTTGAGACAGAAAGCGAGTGGAGATTATGAGTGTCAAAACTTGAGGACCCCTTTCAAAATTATAGCTCTGATGCTAAGCAAAATTTTCCGTAAGGCAGATGGAACTATCTACAAGCTATATTGGTGATCCGAAAATTTTAAGGAGTACTTACTCGCATAAAAAAAAACTTTCAACTAAGATCTTTACTAACCAAATGTTTGCATATGTATTTGAGCATTTGCATATGTAAGCTTGCCTTAATTAGAAACAAGAAGAAACATAAATCTACATAAACGAATGAGACAACCAATATGGTAACGGAGTTCACCAGACCCCCTGGCTACGTCTCCGGGCTCAACAAAACTTTGAGCCGCTTTATCAGCATAGTATGGACAGAATTCTCATTTCACATGGCACAATCTCCCAGCCTCATCAAGGCTCTCATATGAAATGGAAACAAGCAAGACCCCCTTGCTCAATCTCTCCAAGACAAAGAAATTTTACACCAAACTCTCTCTCTCAAGCAAAAGCTTGCCTTCACTCTCCAAATGAGAAGCTTTTATAGGCTTTCTCATGAGTGATTAGTCATCACCCCAAATCTCTCCCATGATCCCATAAAGTAGGATCAGGAGACACCTCTAAGAGTATGTGGAGGATCCACCTCCCTTAGGTTTAGGAAACCAATCCATGAGGTGGATTCTCACCTCTTAATTCCCATTTAAATAATAAAAACATGGGAAATTAATGTGCAAACCCCTATTACATCTTTTGTCCATAAAAATAATTTTAGGTACAAATTGTCATAAGAATTCTGCTTGTCGTCGAAACTTCAACCTGAAGTCATTTGTGCATGCAAGATCCATTTGTCTTCGTTTAAGTTGTTTTTGACAGCTTCCTGAGAGCTCTTCAATAGCTGATCAACTGTAACAGAAATGGATACCTTCTTCAAGCTTCGAATGAGATTATCCTCTTGGATCAAATCTCCCCTTCAAATTGTAGAAGAATCTTCTTCATCTTCTTTAAGGTTGTCTTTAGCTTGCTTGGGCTGATGTTTGCATTTTTTTGATCCGTTTTGAGGGTGTCGGGCACCGCTGATCATGCACCCAAATTACAAAGATGCCTTTAATTACAAATTAAGGCTTTAAACATGACACCTTCACCTTCCACTCAATAGTGGATACAAGGCCATTTACAATGTCTCAACAAGGCCTTAGGCATAAAAAATAAAAATGCCTCTCACTCTTCGAATCTCTAGGAGTGGCTACAAAGCCTTTACAATATGTCAACATCAAATTTTCAAAGGCAACATGCCATTACAAAAATGTTTCAATAGTTTAATGAAAACTATAATATGAACCCATAATGGCATGTACAACAAAACCTACGATTCGAGAATCTCGATATTGTTTAATATACCGAAATTGAGGTTGGCATAAACTATAGTCTTAAAAGCGATTATGAGTAATTAACCAATGTTTAATCTTCTCTTCCAAGCGTGGGTCCTCGGCTTGTGGAATCGGTGGATAAACATGACTTGTGCTCGGCCAAGGAAAATAGTTGGGAAACCTAGGATTCCTTCTGCGACATTGCACAATCGCTCGCACAGCAGCATCATCACCAGAAGATATCGAGTTGTCTTTGACCTCCACATCAGCTTCAGAACATTTGACCTGTACGCTGTCAAACTTTCATGCAATCAAACATTGTTATACTCCATGCAACCGCGATCTCTACTGGTCTGGATTTGTTCACGACGGATTTGATGCTTGGTCCACATGCAGTCTTCTACAGAGGCCCACCGTTGATATCACCGCCATTTAGAATCGCCAATCCTATGCCACCGCTGATAGCTGCACTAACTGAAAACCATAGAGTAAGCTTATCTGTCCACATGGAAATTATAGCATTCTCTTGGATAACGACAGACACGTTTCTTCATACCATAATGAAGGTATCTATGGTCGAGAGGATTTCACTCTTCAGTTTACTGCCCTTTCTTCGTTTGGTTGTTATTCAACCCACCATTCTAGAACTCAATATCGAATTTCCGGAGGATATTTCCAGTTCGAGCAGCGAAACGGTTATGGAGATCAATCATTCAGGGATACTGTTGATGGGTTTCAACAAGCTGAATGCCTTGATTTCCATCAGTATGCAGAGAAATTCATTGTCGGGGCCATTTCCCATTTGCAGCATAATGGCGAATCCTAGTGTGCCGATACTGCCACGACGTCAATGCATGGATCTCCTTTCTTTTTACGGTGATTCAGTAATGCCGGTGGCACAATTTTGGTGATAACTATCACCCTAAGATCCATCGTCTCTCTGCTCCTTCAACATGGGTGCGTTTGTGCAGAATCAATTACTCGTAATTTTCATCGCTTCACAACCAGAGCTATTTCTCTTCAGAATTCAGCCGGAATTCCACATAGCTAACAATCGATCACGTACAATTCTTGAATTCGGAGCCTCCAACAGGTCACTTTTCATCTTCCTGCACTTATAAACTTCTCTTGCATACGTGGAATGTGTGATTTCCAGGCATGCCTCTGTCCAATAGAACTTCCACACAACATCAGATTCAGACATTGCTCAACACCGGAAACAATGACCGGTGAAACAATTGCAGCAACGTAGCAACAAAATTCAGATCAGACAGATCGTGGCTATCATACAAAATAATGTGAACTTCATCAATAGAATTGTAAAATTCAGAAATGAAATCGAGCATATTTTGTTGAAATATGACATGTGCAATTTCACATTTTTTTAGACTGTTTTTTACATCACAGACTAACGAGATCGGCCTCTCCATTTTTATTTTTCAAAATCTGAATCAATATCATACTTTTTAATGCCGGACAGAAAAAAAAAAATACACATCAGATTGTGTGCAGATTTATTCATGTTTTCCATAAAAATGAAAAACAAAACTCAATTTTGCAAAAATGCCATCCACTTCTTACTGAGCCATTCTAGTGGATTTTCCTTATGTTGTTGTTTTTCCTCAACATCTGGTTCAGATATACAAATTGCATGTTCCTCTGCTTCTTTTACAGCTCCATTCTGCATAGATTTTTGCACAGGTTTCTGAACTGAATTAAAACGCAGCTGTGGGTGGAGTTTCCAGCACTTCTCCTCTCTATGCCCGCTCAAATTACAATGCGTGCAGAAATTATGCTTATGCTACACTTCTTCAACTTTCTTTTTCTTCAGCCGAAGAGCAGCATCATTTTGTTGAGGCTTACTACGTTTTGCCGAAGCTCTTTTGCAATAACTTTCTGTTTCCAACACTGTGAAACACAATGGTTTTCTTTGCCACAAAAAGTACAAAATATTGCTATCTTTTTACGATCATGAAAATCAGAACACTTGTTTGAATAATTGGAATCATACCTTGAAGATTGATGCTTCGATGGAGACTCCTTAGTTGATTCACTTTCAGATTTTGAATCACTATCTACAAACACCTTCTTTTTGCCTTCCCGAATCTGAAACCATTTTGGCTTCAATTCCGGATTTAGATCCCAACAGTGTGCTTCATCATGTCCTCTTTTTCGACAATAAGATCAAGTCACCCAATGACTTTCGCATGATGTTTCTTCATGATAACCCAATCCTTGGAGTCGAGGTCGTTCTTCCACCTCGATGGGTTTTGTGATTCCTTGACCATGTATTCCCAAGCCCTTTCCTTCATAACCCATTTTCAACAATAATCTAGTTCCAATTCCTCTAGTATGTTTCTCGAAAGATCCTAAACCATTATGAAACGAAGAATTTGGAATTGAACAATGATTGCTTACCTCATCTTCCGAATGTGGACAAAATGAGCAAATTTCCTCATTTTCCGTCTTAAGAGGACTGTTTACATAAGAGCTTTCTCCAACTTGCTCTTCTTTTCGCTCCTACAACAACTGCTCTAGCCTTTGCTTCTCTTCTTCGGAAGCTGCTAGCAGTCTTCTGAGCTCAACATTCTCCTCTTGTTTCCACTATTGATCTCTTCAAGCTCACGTAACCATGCTTGCTTCTTTGCTTTGCCCATTGTCAAACTTACAATATGCAAAAATAGTTAGCCTTGCTCTGATACCACTTGATCCGAAAATTTTAAGGAGTACTTACTCGCATAAAAAAAAAATTTCAACTAAGATCTTTACTGACCAAATGTTTGCATATGTATTTGAGCATTTGCATATGTAAGCTTGCCTTAATCAGAAACAAGAAGAAACATAAATCCACATAAACGAATGAGACAACCAATATGGTAACGAAGTTCACGAGACCCCCTGGCTACATCTCTGGGATCAACAAAACTTTGAGCCACTTTATTAGCATAGTATGGATAGAATTCTCATTTCACATGGCACAATCTCCCAGCCTCATCAAGGCTCTCATATGAAATGGCAACAAGCAAGACCCCCTTGCTCAATCTCTCCAAGACAAAGAAAGTTTACACCAAACTCTCTCTCTCAAGCAAAAGCTTACCTTCACTCTCCAAATGAGAAGCTTTTATAGGCTTTCTCATGAGTGATTAGTCATCACCCCAAATCTCTCCTATGATCCCATAAAGTAGGATCAGGAGACACCTCTAAGGGTATGTGGGGGATCCACCTCCCTTAGGTTTAGGAAACCAATCCATGAGGTGGATTCTCACCTCTTAATTCCCATTTTAATAATAAAAACATGGGAAATTAATGTGCAAACCCCTATTACATCTTTTGTCCATAAAAGTCATTTTAGGTACAAATTGTCATAAGAATTCTGCTTGTCGTCGAAACTTCAACCTGAAGTCGTTTGTGCATGCAGGATCCATTTGTCTTCGTTTAAGTTTTTTTTGACAGTTGCTTGAGAGCTCTTCAATAGCTGATCAACTGTAACAGAAATGGATACCTTCTTCAAGCTTCGACTGAGATTATCCTCCTGGATCAATTGAGTACCTCTAATTTACTACATAGCCTTCCATGGCACAGTTTTTAATTGGGAAGACATCATCTCGGACAACATGTCATCATCAATAGAAGTTGCACAAGGAGGTTTAACCCAAAAGAAGGTAGAATTCTACATGTCTTCATACCTCATAGATTGCATATTAGCTAGGCACACATTTCCTAAGTTAGGGTGCATATGGAATGGAGATGAATCTCCAATCTACGTGGCTTATCAGATCCTGTGGGTCCATAGATATGCAATTCATTATAAGATCATATGTGAAGGGTTCATCATGCCTCTCTACTTTATAAACTTCCATGAGGAACCAAACTGTTATTCTGAAAATGAAATTGCAGTTATAAATTAATATGGGGACTAGTACTTCTCACAAGAGGGAACATACATTAGAATGTATGGAGGTTCCCGAGCTCCATCCCTTTTTCCCAAATATGCAACCTATTTTGTGGTCCAGACTCCACAAGGAAGCACTAAGCCAAGTTTTCATTAATGGGATTGGCAGGATCCTTCATGATCAAAAGAAAGCTTCATTCCCACCTTTTCCTTTTTGTATCGGGACATACAAGTTCTCGAAGGTTAAAAATGTTGAAGCTTTCGTTCAATCTTTAGAAGCATTTCATTTTGGCGAAAAGAGTTTTGCAAGAAATGATAGCCAAGGCAGGGTTTCCGAGTATTGAGCATCAATCAAAATACATTGCGAATATGCCAATCACTTTGACAAGGACGAAGAAGTGTATCGGAGGGAAAGCAACATGACCGAGCTAAACAAATGATTTCTTCCCAAGAGAGGGGGTAGTTCCAGTACTACTACCATCACTACCAAGGTGGCAGAATTATAGAGGCAACGAGAAGAATCTACAAGACTACATGTAGAGGAAGCAGAGAGGAATTTCAAAGAGGAAGCATAAAGGCTACAAAGGGAACGAGCAGACAGAATAAGAGTGGAAGAATTGAAGAGAAATCAGAAGGAAGAGGCTGAGAGGCAAGAAAGGGAGGCTACTGAGGAATTAAAAAGAAAAGAGGAAGAAGAAGTAAAAGAAGCAGCATAACAACAAGAGCAAAAGGAAGGAGAAAGCTGTGGAATAGGGAAGCCCAAGTGTGCAGAATATGGACATAGTCCCACCTGAGGTATCTAGTGTGACACTCATCGGAGGTCACCTCCCATTTCATGAGATCGGACTCACCCCATTCATCCCATCGAAGCAGCATACTGTGGCCATATTGGACACAATCTTTTTTTATTCAAAAAGAAAGAGCATCACAAGGAGATAAAAAAAGAGACTGAAATTGACAACCCAAGCTGATGTTCTTACTATTCAGGAGAACACAATCATGGAGGGTACCCACTGGGACCCTAAGTTCATGGAATCTATCAACATAGCTGCTGGGAAAGCAAGTGCAGATAATGTTGACAAATTGATGAGTGACGTGGAGCGAAATAAAGAGAAGATGCTCAAATTGAAAGATAATTTGGTGAAAATGTGAGGAGAAGGGATAGAACTGAAAAGGAAACGTGATTCCATTCTTTCCAAGAAGAAAAGGTTACTGAATGAATACCAGAATTTGGACGTAGAAAAGGAGGCATTAACTGTGTAGTTAATGATTATGGAAGGAGAAGGGAGTGACTTTGAATCTTGAATCACTCAATTGGAGTCAAGAGAGTCAGCTGCAAACCAACAGGTTGAAGAATTGAAAGCTCAGATGGAAGATTTGGTTAAAGAGAAGGGATCTTTGGCAGAGCAACTAGAGTTGGAAGATAAGAGGAAGAAAGACATAACTTCATTTTGTGACCAAGCATGCAAGATTCAGGAACAAATATATCACTCCCAAGAAATTCTCACAGATGAAATCTACAAGATGAAGCTGTTGATGGTGATAATGAAGGCGATAGTTGTGGAGTCACTGGCATTTAGGAAAAGGTTGTTGGATACTGTAGATAAGGTTAAGAGCCAAATGGACTAGAGAGAGGTTAACTCAGAATACCCTGATAATTTGCCTCTGAAGACAACAACAGACTTGGAGTCGGAAATGGAAATTTTGGAATTTTGCAGGAAGGATGCTAGGAAACTAAATAATGACATTCCGAAGACTATCCAAAAGTGTCAGGATTTTTACGAGAAAATCCAGCAGGTTCATGAGAAATGTCATCTCTCTCTGCTCCCAAAGATGAACGAGCTTCCTTCAAAATACCTACGCATAGAATAGCTGCAGAATGGGTTGCAGTGAGAATTAGACTACATCATAAAATTGGACTCTCACTGAAGAAGTCATCCACCACTTTGTAGGACAAGCATCTATACATGCATATTTGTTGGATGATAGCTGCAAAGCTGCAGAAGCAGGGTTGGAGCATATTGAGACTCAGTTTTCATATCATGAAGTCTCCTTACAAGTATTGGAGCCTATCAGACTTAATTTCATCGCTGAAGGGGCTAATGCGTGGAAAGAATACCTTTCTAGTTTAGCTGGGCCCACATAAATATAAATTGTAAATATCTTTTTGTATTTTCTGATGTAAGCACAAAATGACAAATTATGGGAATTCCTAGGGTTAGGGTAAACGAGGAGTCACTAGAGGACAAACTCTTTTGTAAGATAAATAGAGGAGGATAATAAGGATGTAAGGACTTTTGCTAGCATAATAGAAGTTGGACCATTTTGTAAGAGAACTATTTTTCTGCTAATAAGAAGGATTTGTTTGTTGGGAAAAGCTTGTACATAGATTTTTTTTGGAATGTGTGGAATGTTTATGTGGAACTACTTCTTCTTGCATTCGTAACTCATACTGTGAGTTCGTTCTAACTTTATTGAACTACTTAATTGGTGATGAATGATTTTACTTTCTATGCAAATGTTTATGTGTAAATTGAGTAATAAATTGTTTTAATCATACCAGAGCTACCTTTGGTATTCTTTTTGATGTAAATGTGAATATTGTGTTGAAACAATTATCTGTGAGACTTATGTTAACATTTCCAGTATATTACTCTTAATTCAAATTTGCTCCTTGTAGGGATAGGATAGTTAGTTTAAATTAGAATATGAATAGATAATTGATAAGGCAAGAGCGGTAAGACGAGAGGTAAGAACCTACGCATCACTAGTGTGGTTTCTGCCTGTCAATTATATGCATTTAATTTCGGCACTTGCATCTCATACTTAAAATTAAAATCACATAAACGGTGGATCGGGCCGCAAACGGTAAAGAACTTAAACAATTACACTCACGGTATTCGTACCGTTAAACAGAAGGATTCCCCACACCAAACGATGAGTAATCTAATTGGGATTATTTACCGGGGAGAATCCCTACTGTTGGTGCTGAGAATTTCCGGGCATCAACGCCTCGCTTCGCAGGTTATGTGTCTCTGCAGCACATCCCGCCATTGCTCCTTGAGAAATATTTGGGGAATTCCCTTGCTCCAATCGGGGTTTATATTGTTGGTTGTGGAGCCAGATCTTCTAGTCTCATAGATGATATTGTATCAGCCGTGTTTGTACCCCAGTTTTATATGATATGTAGGTGGATTGTACAATCACCCCAACGGGGGGGTGTGGGGGGCATCGCCCCCCCACGGGGTTCCAGGGGGGATGGTCCCCCCTGGCTGGGGGGTCCGGGGGCAACGCCCCTGAAGAAAAATTTTGGGCCTGTTTTCGCCAGCTGTTTTGCGGGCCCATGGTTTTGGGTATACCGTGGTATTTTCCCATTGTATTTCCCTTATAAAATAAAGACATTGTAATACGGTTAGGTATGATGTATTAGGTTTTATGCATTGTAAATATCTTTGAGATCAGGAGGTAGACTGTGAAACAGAGAAGAGGAAGTGCAGCGGTTGTGCTGCAGGTTGTATCCCTTCACCTTGCTGGACGGTAATAATAATAAGGATTGGCAAATTCAGTGTGGACGTAGCCCAAGTTGGGTGAACCACGATATATCTGTGTCTCTCTTGTAATGTGTATGTGTGATTATATTTGCATTTCTGTTTATTGTTATTGCTCTGCGATCCTGTTTTTCTAACATATATGTTTTGGAAGGACAAATTGGTTGTATTCGACCTCAATTTGATGATTTTTAAACCATTTTTCCCCATCCGTGTTCAATCATGTTGCTTCCGTGATAGATTCTTCTGAGACTATGAATTTGATTGTTTTGAATTCTACCTTTAAGCCATCAAAGCAGTGAACGAATCGCTTAGTGACTTCCACATTATATCCATGTATTTTATCAAATAAGGCATACCACCCCGCTTCATTTATAATTTTTTCACAGTGGGGGATCTTTTTGACCCAATCTATAGTCACGGGTTTGAACCTGTAGATCTTTCCTCCTGGCCTTTTCATTTTGATTGTTGTTGTCTGATACGAACACCTGTAGAATAGAAGATATCTAGAACAATATTAACACAAGTCAGTCTCAAAATACCATAATTAATGTGCATGTACACAATATCGTGGCCCTTCAAACCTAATTGGTCGACTCTTAGGCGGTAGTGATCTACTCAAATAGTTGGTCATCATATGAAGAGATGCATGAAGGAAGTGTATTAAACAATGATGTAGGAGTATTAATCTCATATTAATAACCTCATCATACTTTAATGGCTTGATCCACGAGCAAATTTAATGATCATTTGTACTGAGGAATTCCGGAGACGCACATATAAGAGATCTGTGTTGAATCTGTTGCCGGAATGTTATAACTTAAAATACTCTCAACAACCTAGTTAGACCTTAATATAATAAATGTTTAATATTTATATAATTATAAAACCATAAAATGATCATCTAACATGATAGATCCAAGTTTCAACTTATTAACAAAATGAGATACATAACAATAACTTAAAAATATATCAAATAATAACGAACTAAAACTTATAAGAAAAAATCAAACCTAAAAGGAAAGGTTTTGCGAGGAAGATCAAGGTAAAAGTCTAAGATACAGTTCTAGTGCTAATAGTATGTTTGAAACTATTTATTATTTGGTGCAATGTTATAATCCCTATTTCAATATAACTTACAAGTTTTTATTTTATAGCAGCCTTCTTTGAGACCTAGCCAAAATTTCATGAAACAAACTCTATTGGCTTCGATACAATGTAATCATGGACCAAATGGTAACTTGAACGCATAGGTAAGTTCTAAACCTATTTATTTTCATTTCCAATAATATTTTCTTCTTTTAAAGGATCTCACAAAAGTTTGTATTTTGGTAGAGTCAACCATCGTTGCCACATTCAGAAGTGGGGTTAGAAGGAAGAAAAATTTTACTTACATATTTTAACGTTGGGGTGAAGGTCGCCAAGGGTTACATATGAAGTTGTCATCCAAATTTCGTTATGCTTGATGGAGAAGAACTAGGAGAAGGATATTACTATGTATGTCGAAAATCACTTTTGGTTGATCCCGATTATGAAATCAAGCTAAAGCGCAGAAGCAATCACTGCGAGTATTTAGCAGAGGCACTTAACAGTTTTATAGCATGGAAGAGCATTGATATTGAATTGATCGATGACAGTGAATATTGTAAATGAAGAATTTTATTTCCTTGATATAACAAGTGCATAGTCTTCTAGGATATAGTAGAATTTCAAGAGAATATCCATGTTGTTTCAGACCTATAGGCAGCATTCAAAACAAGACTTTCGGATCTGTAATGTTTCTTTTTTATGCAAAATACATTTACCAAAAACAAAAATTGATAATTGTTATTGTTCATATTGGATGATTGGTATTGTTCATATTTGATGTTGATGATTGGTGTTAAATCGGTCTTTCCATTATTCCATTAAATAAAATCCACCTCAATAAAATGTGAATATATTTTTTCATCATGATGCAAATTAGGTGGTATGTTGGTGGAATACGTACTGGACTAGACAACTTAATAATATTCTAGTTTATTTAAGGGATATGTGGAGACAATTGTTATGACTTACTTTTATGCCCTTTGAATGACAACCTCCAGGACTTCTACATTGGTTTTGATTAATTGCTTGATGAGAAATAGGACAAACAAGGGATTGCTCAAATGCTCTAGCTGTTTCAATCTCACTAACAACTGAGGCACCCAAATTGGTTAGGAATAATACAAACAATGCAGATTTTCTTCTAGATGATACCAGACAGTCCTTAGCACCAGCCCTTAAAAAATTATGGAACTCTGTTATAGTCCATGTTAGACATAATTAGTGTTGTCATTGATTTCAATTAGGTTTGTAGAGTCACCTAGGATAACTGATTAGATTTGAGGAACTGATCCTTAGTTTCCAGTCTGAAGAAGTATGTATGAAAATGTTTGCCGTGATGTTGACAATGATAGTCCTAGCTCATCTGAAGTAGACTTGAAATCCCATCTCATCAAATTTCAAGGAATTCAGTGAAGACAGCCTACCTTTGATAGAGGTAGAAACTGTGTAAGTTTTGGTATCTGAAAAATCTATAGTAGCAGATGACTTGAACACCTACATGCTTGGGACTCAACACTTATTCGCTTGACAATGTGTCACCAAATTTGGTCAATCAAACAAATGTACTCACGATGAGTTCAATATTCTTTAAGTCATTATGTGTTGATTATCTCATGTCATGGTACACGTAATTTCAAACTAAATTTCTTAGAGGATGTCATTTTTTTATTTTGTTGATATCTTCTGTAGCAATTATATGTTTTCCATGCTTCGTATTTTATTGACTATTAAACACGTCCAATGATGCCATGTGATCATTACCAACACGTTTGACAACATATTTTTGGAAATATCCATCCTGGAGCACGTTGCACACGTTTTTCAACTGAACACTATCACAATGAGTGATTTTACCCACAATTGGCCTAATTTTTGGTATGGCCTCATAGATCTTTCCTCATTCTCTAGGAGACTTGTTCAGTATATCATGTTTTTTTCTTTCCTATTTAACCTATTCGATATGTTGTCTTCAACACAAGTTTGATCGACATAGGTTCTGACACTATTAGAGAGTTTGTGGAGATGTTTAAATATGAGAACGCGGATCTTTCACCCCCGCTTTTAGATATTGCTGAGTATTTGGAGCGTTCTGTTTAAATGTGGAAGCATTTTCAGGCTCTTTTGGCCAAGATCACCACCTTTCCTCCTCCACCAGCAGATATGAAGAAGCTTGTGGAACAGTTGAAGGTTCTCATGGAGAGCGGAACCAAATCAAGGATTTTTTATACTAGTGCACAATCAGATCCATATGAGATGGATTAACCTGCTTTAAATTAGTAGTTTTTTTGTAATATCATACTATCGTGTTGATTATCTGATAATTACGCTTCCATTGGATTATATCCAACATTTTGTACTAGTGCTTAAAATAATGAAACGACATCTTATCTTGTCACGTGTTCCTCTGTGTCCTTATGTTTTTTGTTAGAAAATACATTGATTTCAACACTCAAGAACAAATATATAGGACTTTTTCACTACAGATCCTTATGGGATTTTCATAAGTTAGCTATGTATTGTGTTTATTTTCAGCATAAACAAGAAGTTGTGTTAACAAAGTGCCCTACCGCACATGCCTATCCCATTTTGTTCATTGATAAAAGGCATCAGTAAATACACAAGAGGATTGTATTCATTTTCTGTATTAAGTTGTTCGATGAGGTCAAGCAGTTCCCAACATGGAGGTTTGAGGCTGTAAGAGTGCCCAGAATGTTGCACAATGTTGTTATGGGGTCTGAAAAGTGTCCAACACTTATTCAATTCGCCCAAAACTCCTGCTATAGGGATGCTCGTGCATGCTGCTATAGAGAATGGCCTCAGATCATGCCCAAAATTGAATATGATATTGTATGAGGACTTATAAGTGACCATATCTAAAATAAACTGCTGCAACATGTTGTCATGATCCATATAATTGTCCAAAACCAACTCAGAACTACCCAGAATTAATATATTTGTTTTTTTTATGGCTATTAATGCTACTCTACTATTGATTTAGGTCATGAACAGAGCTAATGGTGACAAGGGATAAACTTGCCATTGTCTTTTTAGTTCTTAAACTTCGGTTGCACCGAGAGGAGCGAGGTGCTCTACAATCCAGTATGAAGGAGATGCGTTCCTAACATAATATAAAAGAATAAAAAAATCATGTCGGTCTAACTTAAAAAGTCGTTTAAAGGTCATGTCTTTTTTGATATATTTATATTGTAGAATCTCGACACAATCGAAAATTATATTCAATAAACAAAATAAAAATAAAGAAGTAATGTAACGTCAGGTTACGTTATTAAAGAACAAAAAATAATTAAAAAAATTCATGTCCTCTCATAAAATAATTTATTGAGATATAAAAATTTTCCTATCTTGTAAAAACTTTAAGATAAAAAAAAATTACACATCAAAATATTGGATCCCTCTCGATGCTTGATAGATCCAGGTTTAAGATGGATCTATGTTGGTGTTACTTGCAATGTTGATGGACTATGAAATTTATGAATGGGGCGTGAAGTTCGATATCATTGGTGGACATTTTAATGATTCTAACCCCTATTTCCAGTGACATGAAGCATTTTTCCTGAGATAGAAGATTTTTGAAATACTTGTAGATCATCAGTCATGAAATCTTGGAATTCAGGTGCCCTTAGTGAAAGGAATTCCATGATATTTCTATGAAATTCTTTAATTCTATTTTGCACCAATAGGTGGATTAAATTAAGCTCCATGATCATATATTCTTGATTAAAGGGTGGAATAAGGACTCTTGTATCCATGTAATATGGCTTCAGCTACAAGATGATGGAAATGTGGGTTGGCATTGTTGTTAACATGAAGAAATTGATGTAACTATTAGCAACATGAGAAATAAGAAAGAATTATTGTCAATATATATCAACAAGAGGTTGATGAGCAGTAGATTTGAGTGTACAAGCTTGACATTGGAACAAATCTAAAAGTTTCCATGAGCAAAAGGAGGATAATCTTGATCACATGAGGACAAAACATGTTTGAAGTAAAGTGTCATGATTGTTGGAGCATATAAAATTTTGGAGGGTTCCTGATTGTTTTGGATGCTCCTTTGTTAAAAAAAACGTTTTGTAAGGGATCAAAGCTAAGTTTGAAGGTGCAGGTGACCAAAGGCTATAGTCATTTAGCTAAGTGAAGGAACTTAGGAAGGGAGTTCCAAAAGGGAGCAGAGATATGCTAGAGATGAACGTGACTGGGAGTTGTGACTAAGGCTTCAACAATAAAGCGTCAAGATTCGTAGGGGTAGGGTGGTAGTAATAAGTGAGACAATTGATGGTGGAGATGAATATCACTTTATATCTATGGCTATTATGCCTTTCGCTGATGCAACTTGCACGGGTTATAATTTCCAGGAGGTGGTACGAAATTTGAATCACGGTTTGAAAGGATTCTACGTGGCGAATGATTGTTTATTTCGCTGCAAAAGGTTGTTTGGAAAAAAAAATACTTTTCTCCAAGCCCGAAATCACTTTCTACTCGTTTAAAAGAGTTCTCGAAATTTAAAAAGATTATTTTATTATTTTGAAAATGAAACCTGCATGACGGCGACAACACAAATTTTTTTTGTTTTCCCGCCAAGGAAAATTTGAAGTACATGCGTCTCTCTCTATCACAAGTATTCCAAAGAACTCTGAAAGCTTGTGATTTTGCAACCATGGAAGAAATTCAAGAAACAATTTTTCTTTGTATAAAGATGGATGAAAAGAAAAAACTGATAGTCGATAGGGAAAGGGATATTTTTTATCATGTTTTGTCCATCAATACTATGTCTCGGTCCAAAAAAAAATTAAATGAACTTAATTCTCAAGCGATGTATTGAATGTCTTTGGTTCTTTCCTTTATTATTTCAGTCTTGAAAAAACCTTCAATATACCAATAATCATGAATCATTTGTAGAAGAGGATTTAATTAGGGTTTTCATAGATTGTGCTAGTGAAAAAAAAAAATGTTTTTGTCCAAAACTTTAAGGTCTGGTCAATCAATTGAAGGTTTACCTTTTCCATTTAATGTCATCATTTTATAAGAGGATGTACAGTTGGTCCTATCTCTTCTAAGTCAAGTTTTAGGTCATTAAAATGATGAGTTTATCACTGAGCTCATGTTAGGTTTTGTCATGAAGATCAGTCAACCAGAGTCAGGCAAAGTCCCTTGTTTTAATTTTGATGAATTCCTAGCTGAGGTAATTCATGCCCAACTAGTGAATTTCCACACTATGAAGCATTTCAGTTACTAGCATACCTATTAAACATGTCTACATACTCAAATGTAGCATATTTGAAGTTCATGGACATCTTGTTTGCTCCAGATCCCCCAAAACAAATTAGTATGTTTTTCTTCATGAACACCATTATGTCATAAATATACAAGATCATTTTCAACACTGATTTTCCTAGGGCACTAGAAGACATGAACACTATGTTGCAGTTGGCTCCTGAAAGAAGGACAAGAGATTGGTTTTTATCTCAATATCATACTATAATCATGGTTTATGGATTTACTGGAACTCCATATCTTCTACCAACATTTATCACCCCAAGAATATTTTCCCTGGAATTTATTAGATAGAGATTAAGCTCAGAAGAAGAACATTTATTTGGTTTTAAAAAATTATCCAATCTCAAGATTCCTTTCAAGACTGGGACTTTTGTCATAAAAAACAAGCCATCTCTCCCTATAGTTGAGAAAATGTTACAGGCCATGAATTTTCATACTGCAGAGAAGATTAATTATGATCCCCATCAGATTATATCACAGAGGATGAAACATAATAGAAGTAGTGCTTTTGAGCATCAAGTGGTAGAAATATTGGAAAAAGTGGAAAATTTATTGAATTTTGATCAGAACCAACAACAAATTGGGGATATTGGTACACATCAGGGTCAAATAATAGAAACACGGGTTGATGCAGGACAAATAAATACTCTTGCTCTGGTAGTGCAAACTCTTGCTAAGGACGACTTTATTAATAAAAGGAGTCACTCAGTAGTTAGTAGTATGGATATTGATGAAGGGGTTTCCAGCAAGAGAATCAAATTAGATCAACAAAAGGACATGATTGCTTTAAAACAACAGAATTCCACTATTTCAGGAGAAAGTACCTTGTCTCAGCAACCAACAATTCAATTACAACAATATTCATTTTCAAGTGTCTCAGATGCTAGCACCAGTTCACAACACAATTCAAGAAGTGATCTAGTTTCTCAATATGAAGAGAAAAATAAACAATTCAATGAGGAGACTAAGAGATTATTTCCACAGGTCAGACAATTAACAGAAGAAAAAATGTCATTAGTTGCAGCTAAATATCCAAAGAACAATATTCTAAGGATTGCAGTAGTGAGTGATGAAAATGTATATGAGATGGAAATTGGATTGAATCAAATCAATGTCCCTGATTGATCCAATTTCATAGGAAAATAGGTGAATTCTTGTACTCTAGTCTTTTGCAATCAAATTTGAAAATTTCAAAGTTACAATTAGTGATTGAAAATTTAGAAGGTTAGTTAAGACAAGATAAATCAGAGAATAAATCAAATCAAATCCAGATCAAGAAATTGCAAGCGGAAATTGTAACCCTTGGGGCGGAACCAAGAAATGCAAAGCCTACTAAGAAGTTGTTACATGAAAAAGAGGGCACAATTCAGACATTCAAGAAGAAACTAAAGGTTCCTAACACTCAGCATGTGCAATCTTTAGAGGTAACAGCCTTATAGTAGAAATAATAATCAATTTACCGAGAGATGATGGACTGTAAAGGAAAAATTTTGAAACTACAAGAAGAAAAACAAAATTGGGAGAAGGAAAAGGAAGAATTGCTATCATAGGTAGCAGATTTGGGTTCACAATTGATTAGTGAAAACATAAAATTGAGTATCCATTTACCGATCCTACAAAAACAAGTGAGAAACAAGTAAATGAGACTTGTACAGAAGAATTAAATAAATCTATGTCACAAATCATTTTGAAGGATGAAGAAATAAAGGGGTTAAAAGAAGAAAATCTAAATCTAAAAGAGGAAGTAACTCAAAAAGTACATGAGAAGAATAAAATCCAGAGTGAACAAAAGCAACTGCAAAATAAGAATAGTGTGCTCAAAGCCAAAGTGATAGGTAAAACGCCTTTACAAGGAGCCAATCATATTCTCTAGTATTCATTATTAGTTGAAATCACTAAATTCGGGGCCTATTTAAACTGGATCAATGATAAAGATGCTATAACAAACACAACTTTACAAAGATGCAAGGTCATGACTGAAACTCTGGACAAGAGACCTTTGGAGACAGCTCATAATGCAACACATTTTCTAAGTACATTAAATCAAGCATGTGTTCAAGATTTGCAAATAAAGGACAAGACCAGTATCATTCGTTGGTCCAAAAAATGATTTGTAAGCATAATCATGTGAAGAATGTGCAGGCTAAAGTAGAGCAGACGATCAAACAGGTTATGGATTTTAAAGGTTTGTTCAAAGGACTATTTGAAAAGGATCTACCTCCTTTTTGGGATGAAAATGAAAATATAATCCCTCAATAACAATATCACAACATGTTAGTTCAAGTTCGCATGGATCACTCGAAGTTTGAAGACTTAACCCAAGGGTTAGCTGGAAAAATCATCATTGAGAAGTTAACTAATGAATTCAAAATATTTGATCAATTTCAAATAACCAAATCAAATTTGCCTCATATGTCTTTTATAGATTATGTAGAGTTGGAAGTTCTAATTAAGGATATGGTATATTATCAAATGCCCAATCATGACCAATGGAAGACCATTGAAAAATATGGAAAATTGAAATATTCTCTTCATCCATCCACATAGGATTCACCTGATCGACACTTGGCACTACTCATTATTCAATCAATGTTCTACTGAAGCACTGCTTGATGAAGACAGTATTCCACAGAAAGCGGTTTCGGTTCCAGATATTCAAGAAAGTTATTTTTAGCAACAGATGCTAGGGCTCACTCATGGAGCGTTTTATATAAATTTTGAATTTTGCAATGGAATCAAGGTTGAAAACATGAGAAATAGAACGTTGTTGTATGTTGTAAACCCTTTTTGATGAATAAAATCTTCTTAGAGCAGAAGTACTGGATTTGTATTGATGCAGAGATTCATGTGTTGCCATTTTTGTAGTTTGTAAATCTTCTCATGTTAATGTGTTTCCTATATCTTTCCATTTTTCCATCTTTCTTCATGTTTGAATAAATTATATGAGTTGGAATTCATGTTACATGCTCTGATTCATACATTCAAATATTCTCAATGTTTCTTTCTAAAGTTGATACAAAATTCATTTATGGTTAATGCTCTCTATTAATGAATTGTCTTTATTTTTCCACTACCACATTCAATAATCAGTTGTGTCTGCAAAATTGATACCTATACTTCCTCTATTAATAATATTTTCAACCACCAACCTCTAAGCAGCTTGAAAGAAACTCACAATTGACTCCATGCCCAATGTTATCTGTTAGTTCCCAGAGGCAAATCAAGTTGAAATTATTCACGCCCAGGCATGATAGAAGCTCATTTATTTAAATATACTAGAGCTATAGATTTGTACATAGTGTTTTGAATCATTATTTTGCAAATGTTTTTTTAACTGGGTTAGGTCATGCACGACATTAATAGATGAAAGACATTTTGCAGAGGAAATTCACATCCTACTTCAAATTATATGAATACATGGAGGTGGATTCAACATATGAAAGTCTATATGTGTTCAAGAAGTGACTAAGAATGACAAATTTATTGAATCTAGGTGTATTTGGAACGTACTGGAGCTTCTGAATTAAGAATTTCATCAATTCACACAATATATGCAAAGCGTAACATAAGGAATGAAAATATTGCAACCATATTTTCATACACAATACAAGAAGAAAACTCCTGATAACATGGAAACAGACATGAAAAATATTTAAAAAGATATAACAAAGGAATTTGAATTATGAATCTCTGACATATATTTCTACTCAAAACATTATGAAAATCATTGATCTCACAATGGGACTCAAAACTAGATCAACTTTCTACTAATATCATGGTACTTTGCATTGAAAACAGAATGGAATAACAATGGATTAACTCAAGAGAGGAAAAAAATATCGTTGAAATATGACTATGTCTTTAATCTCTTACAAAATGGAACTTTCATGGCTAAAAATGCCTCTCGACTACACAAAAATTAGATAGAGAACCTCTCTACTAAAAAATTCCAGCCTTTAATACTAATTACAATCCTCTTTATATAGAGTTTACAAATAACCAAGGTCGGTTGATCTTAGTCTAACAGAAAAGTAAATAAGATTCAATTCACTTTTTACAAATAATTTTACAAATTTTCTTTTCTAGCAAATAATGTCAAGCATAACATTTAACTCTTTATGTCTGAAGCCTTCTTATTTCCTCTCATATATACATCTAGTTGTCCAGAGGGATAGCCTATGGGTCCCACTGCAGGATACCAGCTTGATTAATTTGATGCATCA
This sequence comes from Larix kaempferi, assembly GCA_027924585.1. Classification (NCBI taxonomy): domain Eukaryota; kingdom Viridiplantae; phylum Streptophyta; class Pinopsida; order Pinales; family Pinaceae; genus Larix; species Larix kaempferi. The sequence goes on along the minus strand of BSBM01000865.1, from coordinate 2,328,298 downwards.
TCTGAATATTGGTTGGTCCTGCTGGTGGCATAAATGAAATAGGGGGAGGCTGGACTACAAATGTATTCGACACTTGAGCTGCCGAATATGTTGCTAATTGATCAAAACTTATACCTTAATCTTGGTTGTATTACTGTACCTGAAGTTGTGAATTTGTTGATCTAGGAGGAAAGACATGTTTATGATACAGTTGGAGAACCATTTTCCATTCTTTTCCCAAAGGGTGTTTGTGGGCTCTCAGATATTCTAAATAAATCTCAACATAGGTATGTCTTTCATATGAGATGGGCCCCAAATTTTTGGCCATGTTCTTCAGCCCCACCCATATCTCAAAACAACCTTTTATTCTGTCAATGGCCTATTGTCCTTCTATATCCCCTTCCAATCATTATGAAGGGAACACATTTTTCTTTTCTTGCAGATGCTCTTTGTAAGTTTATTTGGGATAAGCATCATCATTACCATACCATGGGAAACTCATCCCCAATTTCAACACATCTTTAAACAGGGATTTAAAGGCAACTATTACATCATTTAATTTCCTAACATTATCCTTCATCCTAGAAACATAAGTTTATTTCATTATCATAGGCCTGACAATTTTGATGATTTGAGTTCTATTGTCTATGCATTTTTCAACTAGTTGCTTCTTTGTCCTACTTTTCAAATAATATATGACCTCTACAACTTGTTTTGGAATATCTCCCAACTTCCTTTCCATTGATTTTATCTCTGCATTTGCCTCAGTGACCATATCTCACTCATCTTGGATGACTTCAAAATAATCCCATTTTTTAATCCACCACTCTTTGATTTTATCCCAAATAGTATGGGTGATTCTCCTTAGCAATTGTTCTCCCTGGACATTCATTTGGAGAGAATTTATTTGACTTTTCAGGTCTCCTACTTCTCTTTCCAACTCTGAAATCTCATCTTCTTTTTTAGTGACTTCACTCTCTAACTCAAGGACCCTATTATCCTTGGTTTCCAATTCTTTTCTAGATGCATCCAATTTGGCATTTAGGTAATTGTCCTCCTCAATGGGTTGTGGAATTGAACTCAAATTAGTATGTTCCTCTTCCATTGCATCCAGATCAATGGTATTTGAAGGAGTTGCATGTGGTTCATCTATGGTTTTTGTTTTTTCTACTGCTGAAAACTGATCTCCTGTTGTTTCTGATGTAGGATGACTTTCACTCTAAACTGCAGGGGTTGATATTGGAAGTTGATTTTCTGTTTGAATGGAAAGAGTGGATGTTGTGATATTTTCACCAGTGGATATTTTGGTGGTTGCTAACTTCAATCTTGCAATCTACCAATGCAGATCATAAATATCCCTCCTTTATTCATACAGCTGTTGAAATTCTATCTTGCTTGCATAAATATTCTCTCTTTGTTCATGTACTTGTTTGAGTTCCTCATTTGTCACTGGGTTAGTTGTGGGAATCTTTAGCTTCTTCTTAAGCATGGATATTTAATTGTATTTATCGGCCATAAGTGACTTAATGTGGGACCCATCAAATGGATCTACTGCTAATGCTACCATTTTTTACTCTAATGAATTAATAGTAATTTGCTTGTCCCTGGTGTCCATTTTCCATTTTATATAACTTCTCAAACTTCTAAAGGGACGGCCTCAGCTTCCTCTATTCTTTCTCATATTTAACAATCTTTGTGCACATCATATCACTTGTTTGCTTATAAAAATCCATCTTGTCAAGCTTGTTGAATTCGTTGAAGTTCACTATATGTTCCTCGGCCTTCCAGTCACTGAGATTTATTGTTTTGGACACCTTAGGTTCTAAAACATAAAACATCAAGGTATCTTGTTGATGGGCTGGCATAGATATAAGTCTCCTCCTTGTGGTTGGGAGGACTTGCCTTAATTATTTCATCATTTTCATTCCCTTTTCTTTTATGTTCCTGTATCTAGTCTACAGGTCAGTCCTCACAGGGATTGGTTCTACAGATGAAGAGCCTTGTATCATTTTAGGGATAGTGAACTCTATAGAAGGATAAATGTCATACTAGATTGGAGGCTTCCTTGGGAAATCTAGTTTCTCTATTAGCTCGGTGATTTCCCTGGGAATCTCCACTGATTCTGATTATGTGGCCTCTACCAATGATAGTTCTTCATCTTTTGTGGTTGTTTTGACCTTTTTGTGTTTGGGCCTTGCTTCTCTTGGTCAACCTCCATCTCTTGAGCCTCTTCAGCTTCCTTATTTTTCCCAATTAGCCAGTGTTGTCTCTCCTCCTCTTCAAAAATATTTATGGCTTCTTGAACCTCCTCCCAAGTTTCCTTGTTTTCCATTCTCTCCCAGAGAGGTCTGGGTGTGCATACATATGGAGAGTTTTTTTTCTCTAGCCTCTGCTTGGATATCACTTGGTGAGGGTCATAGGAAATTATTTTTTCCTTCTAAAGATTGAGTTGAATGAGATACTCTTCCACATACTGAGGAGCATTGAGTCCTCTTATAATAAGAGGACCCGCCTCTTGTGGAAAGAGGAATTACCTATGTTGTTTGAAGTGCCTAAAGTGTAGCTCGTTTGAGGTCATCTTTTGTCTTACAAAATCCATGGAAAATATCCAGGGTGTAAGAAAAGTGGGTAGCTTGTATGGCTCCTCTTCAAAGCCATATACTCTAATAATAGTGTGATATTCAAATAAAAACCAATCCCCAACCTGAATTTCTGAAGTAAACTGCAGGTGTTTCTTGTTATCAGGTAGCATCTTGGGGGGTGAAATGCCATGTATCAAACTGTAAGCCACACTCATCACTTTATCTATGAATTCAGAGAAGTTTGAGTTGTATTCTCTTCTCAAAGCCAGTTCAGTCCATTCATAAACTAGGTTCTACTGGCCTTGATGATCTGTGGATTTCAATCCCAAATGCTTAATACTTTCAAATTTTTTATAGAAGAAAATAATGGACATGTAAGAAGGAAACCTAAAATATTCTATTGCAGGGAACTCCTCCAACTTCTCATGAATCTTGTTAGCTAGATATGTACAGAGGTCGAAATGTGGAGGTTTCCAACCAGGATTCGTGGTCAATTTTATCAGGACCCCTAGGATCACTTCATCCACGGATTTGTCATTGTGAAGAGCCTGCAATAATTAATGAATGAAAACACACGAAATAGCAGAAATAACAGAACTCAAAATCACTTTTATATTGATTGAAGGCCACTTCGAGGGGGAAACCTCCTTTGAGCAAGCTCAATACGAATAACTTCACGGTACCTTCATTGTTCTCAACACAAACTTATATACTAAGTCTACGCGCCAATACCATGGGTCAATACCATGTGTCAATACAAACCATGGGCCAATACAAAATATGGATCAACAATTACTACGGGATGACTTACAAAGCATATGCGTCCAACAACAATAAGACAAACTATGGATCAACAAATACTACGGGATGACTTACAAAGCATATACGTCCAACAACAATATACTAACAAAGTAAATAGAAGGGTTGACATGGGTTCCTAACATCCCATCTCCCTTAGAAAAAACTTTGTCCTCAAAGCTTTAGATGTGGAAATTGATGCAGAATCTGTAGGAGTGGTTCCCCTGTAGCATCCTCGGGTTGCATTCCGTGCCACTGACGCCTTTTGAGATTCAGGGAGGGTTTCTTGGAAGGTTGTAGATGAAGAAGAACCATATCAGCTACGTGAAAAGTGCACTCAGAACGGTGCTGATCGGCTTGTTGTTTCAGTGGAATTCTTTCCATGTGAAGATTGTCCTGCAGAATGAGAAGAATTTGATCATGGTTTCGAAGAACCGAGTCAATTGCCTGAACTGGGGAGCTGTTGAGGGTGTATGGAAGAAGAAATGGCGGTGCCTATCCATAGACTGCTTCATATGGTGTCCTTTTAGATGTGGTATTGTACCGCTAGAGAACTGCTAGGAGATCCATAGAAATAGTTGTCCAAATCTGTGTATGGATGGGAAAGGGTTCGAGCAGTCCTGAAAGGAGTGTCGTTTCACCCTTGTTGACCTGGAAATTATCATAGTCAGCCACCATCTGTTGACTTGTCATTTTCAATCCCTGCCAAAAGAAGTTACATTGTTCCCATTTATAAATTTTGAGGAATCCAGAGTGCCCTGCTGATGAAGAAGCATGGAGTTCATAAAAGAGATAGCCCTGTTGAATAGATTGCAACCAATTTGGAACACGCAGAGAAATAGTTGTAAGAGAAATTGGGTCATCAAATGTGCGGGAAGGAGCATCTGCCACCATATTGTCCTTACCCTTCTTGTAAGTGATCGCATAAGCATAACCCATGAGTTGGATAACCCATTTCAGGTGTGTTGGGGAGGAGACCCATTGTTCCAGGAAATTTTCCAGACTCTGGAGATCAGTCTTGATGCAGAAATAATTCCCTAATAGGTATGATTGCCACTTATGTACTACATGCAAAATAGCCATCATTTCCTGCTGAGATGTAGATACGGCTAAATTCTTACTAGAAAGGTCTCTTGAAGGAGACAAGCCCACTGGTTCAGCATAGACACCTGCATATCTATCCAAGGAAGTAAGGGAGACCGTTGATGGGTGCATATGAATGGAATGGAGTTGAGCGATGACACCATGTGAATTCCTCTTAAGGATCTTTTCTAGGTGATGTGAACTGATGATGCGGAGAGACCGTTGTTGTAAGCCCTTAAATTTGTGTTGTTTCCCATTGATTGAAAACTGAATCCAAAGTTTAGCAAAATCCCATAAGATGGGGCCAAGTGTGCATAACCATTGAACGCCCAGAACCACATCACATCCGCCTAGGGTGTTATCGGATAATCTACCAAAGACGGATCTAAGGCATGATCTCCCTAGCTCAAAGTGAGTCTAGAACAAATGAGACAGGCTACTAATGCATTTCCTAGATCTACTTAAGGATCGAGTATTAGGTGTCTTACCTTTCACTTCGCAATCCTTTCTCCTGAATGCTACTTCGTGTCTCACGGCCGTCAGATCCAAGCTGCAAGACCTGTCAAGACAAGAAACAAAAGAAACAAGTAAAAGGCATCTATACAATAAGAGATCTAAGTAAACAGTTAAGCAGGTAAACTACTCAATATCATTAAACAAATGAACAATATTGATGGAAAGCATTTGTATTACTGTAAAAAGAGGGAAGTACATAATAGAGATATAGAACTCCAACCAAGGCTTAACACTGCAGCCCTTCTCCAACAAAGCCAATTGCCATATCCTTCCAAGGAAGTATGAGTTCTCCAATAGGTGAGTGGAGATGTTCCAATGGTGATTTCACCAGCATGTAGATACCATAGAATTCCTCCCCTTGGGATGGGAGTGAGCTTCATTTAAATAGGACTAAGTGGATAGGATAGGTTGAGATATGATAGGAGAGGCTTAAGGGATCTCTCCAAAGTATTAGGAACTGAGTGTCAGCTCCTCCAAGAGGTCAGGGATAGGGTCCCAAGTCAACAAGCTTCGAGAATGACCTCAAATAAGCTATTTTTGCCATCTAACTGACTTCGTCGCACCCCATAATGAGGCAAGGTGCAACGTCGCATGTTGCTCATGTTCAGCCTGCGACAACCTCTCAAAACCTAGCACAATTGGGTACAAATCCTCCCTGGGTGATTACTTAGTCAAGATATCTTTAGGGGTGTATACATTGAATCTTATGGTGGGTAGATTTTGGGTGTAACAGAATGCCCCCCAAATCATGAAGCTGTTGATGATAGACAGGTGAAGTGCTTTGATAGAAGAAATGGCAATAGACTTGTTGGACAAAGGACACTGCTGCAATACAACTGACTCTGAACTGACAATCTCATATAAAGTATAACATGGCTGCTGACCAATACAGTGCAGATCCATGGTAGTAATGACCGACTGAACACAATCATGGCTACTAGACACAAGCGTAGATCCATGATGAGATGATAACACAACCATGACCAATACAAATGTGGATCCGTGTGATACAACTCAATACAAACTCCATCGCAACCTAGGTAAAACATGACTCCCCAGGGTCTTCAAGCTGAACCCGCAATGATACGAATCTATCCATGTGATGACAAATGTCTTGATGTCGAACATGGTAGAAACCACTTGATTACTGGCCATTGATGTAAACCGTTAACAAGTGCGAGGGAGATCACCATTGATGTCAATGATTCCCAAGGTATCACAGTACATGTCATCAAGCGTGAATAGATGAGTTGAAGTCGAATGCAAGACGAAATCTTTCAATCAAAAGTCAATGATGTAAACTCATGTTGAAAGCGAGGTAACCTACCATTGAGGCATGCAGGGCCAAGGTACTTGATTGGTTTCTAGATTCAATCCTCGGATGATGAGTTGAAGTCGACAAGGATGAATCCGTCGAAGGAGGGACATGATGAATCCCCCATCAATCGACATGAAACATGAAAAAAATGTATAGAGTAGATCGGATGGTACAGTAACATGCAAGACTGACTCAGAGTAGACCAACGTGATGGCGGCTGTACTAACTACAGATGACAAATGATAGACATATTCTTGAACATGGGCATGGCATGACTTGGTAGTATTGACACGACGAGTGCGACGCAAATTCTTAAAGCGACTGATGATGGAAGCTTTTCTTTGAATGACTCAAAGGAGTAACAAGACTCAAGAAATAAGTGGAACTCGAGGACAAACGGATGATCCAAGTGTTCTATGCAAATGCAGATGAGTGCCATGTTCAAGAATGATTACATACTGCCACTAACAAGGTACGTAACACAAACGCTTTCCTTTTTCCCCATCATGAATGATGAGTGCCTCATGTGTTTTTTACGAGCTTGATGAGGGTAACCAGATGCTCAATATAGCTCATCTCATAGATGAGTCCAATCCCAATTTTTTTCCGAACCTGGGATAGGAGGGGTTAGTCCCATAACGGGCCCTTCAATGTGAGAATTTAACAAGTCCATAGAAGGTAAACTCGGTTGTCATTTCATGTTTAGAGAGTCTGAAAAGAACTAAAGAAGACTCCAACGGTCCTTTTTTGTAAAGTTAGCCTCATCGGCCGGGAAAGGGTAAAACAACGTGGGAGAGGACTCTTCCAGTCATGATTGGCTGGAGTATACCTTTTTCGTAATTAGTACCTCCTGGTCCGAAAAAGGGGTAAACTATCACCAGGAAGACGACCGTTCAAATACTTTAACAAGCGTGAACGCGACAAGTTTGCTTGGCAATATTTTCGTTTTTCGAGAGCCTGAAAAGAGCTTAACGGTAGACTCCGGGGGGTGTCCTTTTCCGTGGGAGTTTAACGAGCTCGGAAAAGTGATAAATCATAACTCGGTACTTGTTCTCATATTTTCATGAGTATGAGAACAAACGAAGAGTAAAATCATCACCACGCAATAATTACAAACTAACCGTTGCAAAAAAAATGACGAAACATCCTGCACACCAGAAAATATGTCAAATAGCCCCAAATACGACAAAAACAGTTAAAACTATGATAAATGGCCCAAGAGCATCAAAATATTTGAAAAGGAATATTCCATTCTATTTATAAATAGAAAAATGGGCCAAAAATAGTTTTCATTGTTTCATTTGCCAATTTGGGAGGAGAAGTACCAATTTGGAGCCAAAACTTCCTTTGCCGATTCCAGGAGCTACGATCCGCCATTTCACCCACCGTCAGGAGCAGGTAAGCCTAAACTTCATCCAGCAACTTTCTAGTGGATTAGATTTTGTTTTTAGGTTCAATTTTTGGGTTTTTTGATGAATTCATGGAGGGCTATTGTGCCCTCGGCTCGTCGCAGTTGGCCCTTTCGGGAACTGCGACGAGACCAACTCGGCGCAAGTCCCGAATGAGTGAAGTGAGACGACATCGCACTATATGCAAAAGTACGATGCGACGGCGGAGATGCATTTCCCAAACATCAAAATAAACCCAAAAAGTGAACTTGCTGTCGTTGGAGTAGGATCTAACGGTGTTTAAATGTCCCTTTTGGCAGGTTGCTAGAAAACCAACATGGTTTTAGATTGGCGGGAAAGAGAACACGAAGTAGAAGATGTACAAGCCGCAAATGATCCACAATGCGTGGATTCCTTGAGGAACTGCGGTTTTCTCAAGTTCTTTGAGATTGAGGGGATGAGATCCCAAATCCCATTTCTATCACACATGCTCTAGAGTTGGGAGGCGGCCCAACAACATTTTGTGATTGGTGATCACATCCTCACAATAGATGTTGAGGACATCTATTTTCTTACTGGTTTGTCCCGGAGGGGGGACCTTGTATCTCTTATTGGAACACGGGCCAGTGACCGCACAGTCGATGACATGGTGTCACAGCATTGTACCGCCCTTGCTCGATCTTCCAGTGGGAAGATTCCTATTAGGGATGTGGTGAGCCATCCACTGAGTACCATACTGTTTACTATTACTAGAGTGGTGGGAAGCCAATCCCCACACATGGTCACTCGGGCTCAGATGCTTTATGTGGAGGACTGCATGTCCCCCAAGGTTTTCAACTAGTGCGAGGGTCTCCTCGCAAACATCCGAGCTCAGCTGACCAAGTGTCGGCAAGGAGAGCTCAAGCAGTTTGGTTATGGATCGATCGTGGTATCGTTCCTCTTGGAGCGGATCCCTCTCTTGTGTCCACAGATAGTACTAGATGACAGGGAGCCTAGAGATCCCCACATGCTTAGATGGGCTAAGGTGATGACCCGCCATGGTGGAGTACCTATCATCAGCTTTGGTCCTGAGTTCTTCAGCTAGCTGGAAGGCCAGTTACTCATGGTTGAGGACTTGCTGTACGACAGTATGGATTTCAGAGAGGATCCTGACTTGGTGCAGCATGGGGTGACATAGGTGAGAACAAAAACCCTTGTACTTCTAGTTTTGCATATTTATCATTTTTTTTGATGTAGTACTGACAAGTATGTAAAATGTGTGTGTAGATGTGGGGCCTATACGGCCAGTAGGACTTTCCCTTCTGGCGAGGAGAGATAGAGGTGGGGAAGCAGTTGTGCCCCCATGTGCTCATGCTGCCATCGAGGAGATGGAGGAGGTATACAGGAACTTGTCCTAGCTGACAGCAGAGGTTCCTGAGCCAGCAATAGATGGCCTGCCGAGACCTATGCATAGGTTTGGGGTTGGAGCGTCCGTACGCTTCAATGCCCTACTCCGCAAGGTAGCAAGGACCGTGGATTTCTTCCTTACTCAGCGACAACGGGCTGTCCGTGCTAGGGGTGGTGTATGGGTCAGGCGTCATTCCTGATGACACTATTATACTTGTACTGAGAGCTTAGAGGCCTTAGGTTTTGTACTACGGAAAGCTACGAGGCTTCAGATTTTGTAGAGACTCACTGATAGTCATCGTGCTTCAGATTTTGCACCAGCACTACTTTTGAATGATATATATATATATAGACATTATACATTATGTGTTTTAAAATGATGAGTGATGTGATCTTTTTTATATGTTTGCTTTTATACAGTGCATTATTTACATGTCGTGAATGCTTTTACATATTATGAATATTATGTGTGTGTGATGTACCAATCCAAAATGAAGTTGGCCATCGAGTCAGCAACTGTGTTTAACTCTCGTGGAATGTGTAGGTACTGAACGAATTCAAATGACCTTTCCAAGTGACGTACTTGTCTGAAGAGACGGAGTAAGGTGGGATCACGGATGGCGTAAACCCGATTAAGATGGGAAACCACTAATTGAGAATCCATGTGGATGACAATGTGGTTCATACCCAATGAAATGGCGTTAGCTAGGGTTCTGATTACTGCCTGATATTCTACGACATTGTTGGTCGCGAACCCTAGGCAACTTCCTACTGAGCTGATGAGCTCACCTGTTGGGGAATATAGTACCCAGGCTACCGAAGCAAGGTTACGGGTATGCAAGCTGGCACCATCCACGAATCCATAGCACGTTTCCATCTGCACACGCAGACAAAAAATGCGGAAACAAGATCTAAAGACACTCAAAAAATGCGTCATAGCACACAAAAGCACAAAAAACATGCCATGTATAGTATATACAAGATAGTCTAAGCATGACAAGTTTAGGCATAGTATCTCTTCAGGTAAAGCCCATTGCGGGTTTCACCCAAAGATATTTTGTCATAGTCTTCAAGCTCGTAAGCTCCCTTTTCCAAAACACATTTGACAATGTAAGGTCCATGCCACATGGATTCGAACTTTCCTACTCCTAGTTTGTCGTGCTTCTAGTCATACGTGAGGACCAGGTCACCCTCGTTAAAGATACGAGGTTCAACTAACTTGTCATATTGAGCTTTGATGTGTTTCTTGTGTGCTTCATTAGCAAGAGAGGCATCTCGGCGGGACTCGTTAAGTTTTGCTAAGTGCAGGAGACGTTCTTCCTCGGCAGTAGTATTAGGAAGAAGTTCGACAGCAAGTTGTAGAGACGGAATTTCACACTCTATAGGTAGGACAACCTCCAATCCATAGACTAGTTGGAAAGGAGTGAAACCTGTGGCAGTTTTAATGGAGGTTCTGTAGACCCATAATGCTGAAAAGAGCATGTTATGCCAATTGGATTTCTGTGTACCTACCATCCTTTGGACCATAGTTTTCAAGACTTTGTTAATGGCCTCGACTTGTCCATTGGACTATGGGTAGTAGGGTGTTGAATTTTCATGGTGAAAACCCAACCTATCACTCAGTTCATCAACCATATGGTTCTGAAAATGGGAACCATGATCGGTAACAATTGCCTGAGGAACTCTGAACCGTGCTATTACATGATTGAACATGAAGAGTGCGGTGGTTTTGCCATCGTTCTGGTATGTAAGCATAGACTCGGCCCACTTTGTAAAGTAATCCACAGCTACAATGATGTAACTATACCCCCCGGCCAAGGTAGCCTTACAATGCATAAAGTCAATGCCCCATTTTGCGAAGGGGCCCACGGCAATAACCAGGTGTAATGGAGTGGGATGGGTGCGCTTCTTCGTATGGAAGTGTTGAAAAGGAGGACATTTTTTTACGGCCTCAACACAATCTTTGAAGATAGTAGGCCAATAATATCCCGCGTGTAAAATATTCTGGGTTGTAGCCATCCCAGAGAGGTGACTGCCACATGCCCCAGCATGACAGTCATTCAGAATGCGTTCGGCTTCATCGTGAGTTAGATAACGTCGAAGAATTGAATCAATGCCACGACAATACAAAGTATCATTGATGATTAAATAATACTTCGCATGGTGATGTATCTTACGACGGTTGTCGCGAGACAGTTGAAGGTTGAAGCGTTGGGTTTGAATATATAATGAGATATCTCCATACCATGGATCAGTCGTGCTGATGAGAAACAATGATTCATCCCGAAAAGAGTCATTGTGCTCAATTTCTGCATCAGGACGGGGAAGGTCATAGATCAGCTCGGCAAACACCAAAGACTTTTTTGACTTGGATTTCTCGAAAAGAAGATCAAATTCTTGCACTATCACGATCCAGCATGAATACTTGCCCCCAAGCACCTGTCGCGTCAGGACGTGGTACATGGGGTTCGAGTCTGCGATGATGGTGGTGGTGCGGAGCAAGATATAGTGTTGGAACTTTTGGACGGCGATGACCGCCGCGAATGCGAGTTTTTCGACATGTGAATATCTAGTTTCAGTGTTAGCAAGACCCTTACTTGCATAGTATATTACATGTTCCTAGGCGTTTTGATCCTCCTGTACCAAAACCATGGCGATAGTGGTAGCAGAAGCGGCGAGATATAAGATATAATCTCGATAATAATTGGGCGGTTGGAGCAGGGGGCATGCGTGATGGCATGTTTTATACTGTCAAAGGATTTTTGAGCTTGGTCGTCCCAAATGAATGGGACGTCCTTCTTGAGCAGTCTCATATACCCCTGAGTCTTCTCCGCGAAATTGCAAACAAAATGTTTTAAATAAGTCGCCTTCCCTTGGAGACTTTGAAGTTCCGTCACATCAGTCAGGGGTGGTAGGTTGATGATGGCCTACACCTTTAAGGGATCAATGCGGATCCCATCCTTCAAAACGATGAATCCTAAGAGGCATCCAGACTCAACGAAAAGATACACTTATGGGGATTTAGACGGATATTGTACCGTCTACATCTGAGGAAAATGGCTGTCAGATGATCAATGTGGAACTCATGCTGCTTTGAGTAAGCAGGGAGATCGTCCAGGTAAGGTTCCACAAAGTCCTTAATGTCATGGAAGGCATATGACATAGCCCGCTGAAATGTGGTACCAGCATTTTTAAGGCCAATCGGGAGTTTGCGGTATGAAAACGTTCCCCATGGGCAGATGAAAGTCGTCTTGTGTTGGTCGGCGGGGTTGATCTCAATCTGGTTGTAACCAGAAAATCCATCCATAAATGAGAAGATGACGCTTCCAGCACAATTGTCGATAATCTGTTCGATGAAGGGGGTCGGGTAGTTGTCTCTTGGACAAGCCTGGTTAAGGTCCCAATAATCGAGACAGACGTGAATGGTACCCTGCTTTTTGTTTACAGGGACGACGTTTGGGACCCAATTCGTCAATGGGATCGGATAAATAAAACCATCCTTTAAGAGATTTTCAATCTCTGCCTTGATTGCCACCGTCATCCGGGGGTGTACCGGTCACAACTTTTGGCTTACAAGTTTGACGTCGGGATAGGTTTTTATTTGGTGAGAAACAATTGTGGGGTCTATCCCAGGAATCTTCTCATAGTACCAAGCAAATACGTCTCGAAATTGCTTGAATAAGGCCATGCCAGCAGCTATTTCTTCAGAGGAACACTTATGGCCGATGCGAATGTGTTCCACTATACGAGGTTTCACCGAGACGTCTATCGGGGTGGTTGGCTCAATGTTGGCCAAGTTGCCCTCTGTGTCTGTAAGACATGTAAGGATGGGGAATGAGGGAACGGGTAGATGTCTGGTGAGAAGAGGGTGTGGATGTTCTCCTCTATGTACTCCAAAGGAGGAAGAAAAGATGACCTATGGTGGAGATCATCCCATGGACCATTGTCAACATTCATAACTTCCATGATGGACTCGTCTTAATGAAAAGTCTGAAGTAAGAGATCAGGTAGAGATGATGTCCGTCGTAGAGAATAGGATGGAGGGGCCACAGTTAAATGGTCCTCCCGTGCTAATTGGATAGCCTCGTAGATATGTTTAGCAGGTGAAAGAGGCATTATATCTCCAAGCAGGTGTGTTGTGGCTTCATCCGGTACAAGCCAAGTATCAGTAGAGTGAGATGAAATATCTGTGGAGATCATGTTCACCGTAGCGACATGATTAGGGGGGTCCGTCGCCAGAAAAATGCCCATGAGAGATGAATCTTTCAAAAGGCCAACCCCTATACTCTCATACTGTTTTGACATTTGTCCAATGGAAGGAACATGGTCAGCAGGATGAGTAGTAGCGTATGGTGCGCAAAAATCTAATTGGTCAATAGTAACAATTCGTCCTTGGTGGGGGAATTGTACTATGAGAAAGACTGAAGAGGCTACCACCTGCATAGCATAAAACCAATTGCGACCAAGCAAGAGATTATAATATATTGGGGCCGAGACCACTTCCATGTTAACAGTTACGGTCTTTCCACCCAACTCAACTGCAAGAGATTGTAAGAGCCCATGAGGTTGAAAGCCACGCCTGTCGAATGCTTTCAACGTGGTAGGAGAACGATTCAATTCAGGGGAGCCAATGGCTCTCCAACAAGTGATCGACATGACAAAAGTGGAGGTGCCTTCGTCTAAAAGGGTACGATGGACAATCTTCCCAGCAATGTTCGCAGAAACTTGGAATGCAAGCTGGTGGGAGAGCCTCGGCTTGAAGTGGTCAAGTCGGAACATGATGGTATTCGAGGAATCGGGGTTGACTGCACTTATGGCTACAAGGAGAGTTTTGCGTTGATTAGGACAATTCTGCAAAACTTCTAGGGTAGACATGGCACAAGGATCTTGTGCCAAGTCTTCTACGATATTGTAATTTTGTGCCGCTCGAGCATTAATATTGAAAACAACTTTTCGAATCGTACTCTTGGGAGATCGCAATATCGATTCTAAGGATGGCTTCTCAATGGTGAGAGAAGTTGATGGTACAGTGACATCAATTAAGGAGTCGGAAGCTTTTTCAGCATTACTTCCAGTGGGTTCCTTCGAAGGGACCAATTCGTAAGATCGCGAGCGAGTGTTCAAATTGATAGTCTCGTTACGCACCATGAGAACATGTGCGGTATTGGATGGTTCCCCCTTGGCTGGGGGGGTTTGAGCAATCATCTGCTGGTTCTGAGTAGGAAACGGATCATTGAGGACTACGGGATTTGGTTTACCCCTAAGAAACTTTTGTACTTCGTCTCTATGGGGACATTCTTTGGAGAAGTGTTCATCTCCACACAGTAAACAAGGATACTTTAGCTTCCATTTCTGCTTGGTATCGTCAGGAGTGCTCGTTTGTTCCTGTTGGGAGGAAGACTTTTTGGGTTTCCCCTTATTCTTCTTTTTGCTGCCAAACTTCTGAGATGAAGCTGATTGGAAAGAATTCACCTCTTCAGTTAGAGTAGGAGTGGTGGATTTGGTGGTGTTGTGGCCAGCCTGAGTCGGTAATGGGGAGGAACCGTGAAGGTTGGATTATCCAACAGTGCTAGAAGCAGGCTGGGTGTTAAGGGATCCAATGATTCCATTAGTTTGGAGTCCCTTATGTGGTTTCGCAGGGTCATTGACGTCACGGGGTGCGTCAGGAAGAATATCAAACAAAGTGCCAGATTGAGTGTAGACTAGGTCTAGTACATGGGCACTTGCGATGGCTTGTTCTTCGGTGATAGTACCTCGCATGGAAACATCTCTTGCTATGGTAGGGATGAGGGATTTTGTAAACCAGTCTGCTAGGAGCTGATCTGGAATAGGAGCTTTAATGAGACATCGTCTCCTTCGCCACTCGTGGATATGATAAGAAATTTGAGTGGTGGTATTCTGATGGAGCGAGGTTAAAAGATCGGTACCAGTTTCATACCATATGCGCAGCTGGAAATGTGTCAAAAAGTTCATGGCAAGAGAACCAAAATTGGGAAAAGAATGGGGTGGTAACTCAATGCACCACTTGGCAGCCGAACCGGTGAGGGTCCTTTGAAACAATCTAAGACGAATTGAATCATCCATTAAGGAATTAGATGAACACCACAAGTGGTATGTCATCACGTGGTTTTTAGGGTCTTCACCCGACTTGCCGTCAAATTTGGGGATATCAGACGAAAGTTTCACTGGAATTGGTGGTGAGTTAGATCTGTTTTAAATAGAATCGTTGGTTAAACGGGATAGGTCAGGCAGGTCCAAAGTAGCCAGGAAGGGAAACTGCGGGTTAGGATACGGATAAGGAATGTAAGGGCTGGTATGACCATAAGGTGTACCAGGACGAAACTGGCCGTAGGTGGGTGTGCCACCTGGACCGTAAGGGGGTTCGCCACCATAAGGTGGTCCATTCCAAAATGGTGGGGGTCCAGCCCCACCACCGGGAGGGGGCGGAGGTCCACCGCCACCGCCGGGAGGAGGTGGAGGTCCGGCGCCACCGCCAGGAGGAGGTGGAGGTCCATAACCATAATACGGTGGCCCACCACTGACTCCGCCTGGAGGGGTTGGTGGACCACCTCTGTTGCCGGAAGGATGGGGGCCCCCACCACCTCCGCCGCCGGAAGGATGAGGGTCTCCACCACCACCGCCGCCACCATAGTAATTAGGTCCTCCACTGCCTCCGCCTAGAGGGGGTGGTGGACCACCTCCACCACCCGAAGGGAAATGTCCTCCTCCACCATAATAGGGTGGTCCCCTGCCGCCTCCGCCTGGAGGGGGTGGTGGACCATTCCCTCCACTGCCAGAAGGGTGAGGGATATTGTTGGTAAAATGAGGTGGGCCTCCACCAAGGTTAGATGGGGGCTCTCCGCCTCCATCAGGAGGTGGGGGAGGACCGATCAGGGGTGGTGGTACTTGAGGGATAGTTGGTTGGGGTCCGTGGTGCAACACAGGTTGTTCCCCCCATAGAGTGTAAGGATTCCTGGGATATGATATCCTGTATAGTGCGTGGTTAACGGAACCTGGATACGCTTGACTCCATGAGGGTTGAGTTACATTGGATGGTCCCCCAACATGAGATAATCCCATGGTGGATGGTCTAGCGGGTTGGGAAGGTCCAACGGAAGGTCCGTTGGGGATTCCACTGCCTATGTTCTGGTTAGGAAATGGGGGTTGTCCCCCAGCCACAACAGGTTGACCACTATTCAAAGGTTGAACCAACGTAGGTTGTTGACTAGCTACTGTAGTAATAACATTACCGATGGGGTAATCCGTGGGAATGGAATATCCTCCCTTTGAATTTTGAGGTGGGGGAGGAACTGGTAAACTAACTGTGGTAGTAATAGGTGTGTTGGACCATTGTCCTTCCACTGGTTGGTTCACTTGAGGTGCAGGACTGGATTCTTGTGAGGGTTGACCAGTCTTATTAATGGTCTCGTGGTGGGAAGATTGTTCCAGTGATCCAAAAGATATCGGATGATCCAGGATGGGTCTTTCGTCGAATCTTGTTTGGAAGTTTCGATTTCGAAACTCTTCAGAGCGTTGCTCGAGACTCTCTCTTCGAAGGTCATCACCCCTAAGACGTAACTGTTCCAAACATTCATGGAGAGGGCCGAAAATCTCAGTGGGGTCAGGCCTGTGGTAGGGTCTAGAGAGCTCTGGAGTAGTCCAGTTAGGTGGGGATGAGATGGAAAAATGAGCCACTGGGTGGTCTATAGAAGAGGTCCAATAAGCTGCTGAAGGACCAATAGCTGCTGTAGGGTCGTCTTGGAGTCGGTTTATCCATTCCAACGATCCAGGTTCTCCTGAGATGATGGTCGAAAGGTCTTGTGAAGCAGGGATTTGTGCTCCTTCATCCCGCGGGGGGATGAAAGGCAAGTGAATCTGGAGGAGTTTGTGGAAACAAAAGTCCTCCAACATTCAGAGTGGGGTTTTCCACTTCAGTAACTACGACCGTGTTGCGCTGATCCATTCTTACCCTCGAAATAACCTCCGGATTAAGGGGATATTTGGGTAATAAGTTTAAGATCCTACGGGATCTTCTCTAGGGAAAATCCACCAGAGCGTCAGGACAATCAGCCAGGATGGCTGAAACAACGTTTCTCCTAAGGGTATGCTAAGATAAAAGTAGTCTAGAAAAACCTACTCAAACTAAGGAAACAAGCAGACTTATGTGACAGAGTGGATTCAAAATTCTGGAACCTCACGGGATTATCAAGGCATCACAAACCGTGATATACTGCAGGGTCCAACAATATGATGCGACAAGGAGGATTGGGACCGTACCCTTGCCTGCATACCCGATTACCTGGACAGTACGTGCATGCTAATCTCCCCAAGTGTTGTTCTCAGTGTATTACTTTGCCAAGACAACCAAATGGTTAACTCAGTTGGTTTCAGGAATCCGGTGTCTCCCGATATACGCAAGGTACGTGGGAGCTCAAATCTATAGTGGTGCTATCTAATGCACAATTGTTTAGCAAGAGACCTTTCGATATACTACTGAGTACGTGACACACCCTTCGATATACGCAGAGTATGGATTATGGTACTTGGTGGGTACGTGAAGGATCTTGATATACCGATAAGTACGTGGAAGACTACAATACCCCCGGAATACAGTGCTGGAAAATAACGACAGCTACCACACTTAACGACGCTGGAACACGTCTCTAACTTACACACAAGTTGCTAATTTTTTTTACCTAGGTCTACCGTTAATTTTATCTTGGACGGTTAGGTGAATGCATGAGGTGAGTACATAATCGGAAGCATAATGCAATTCCTAGCTACATGCACGAAATGTGCTTTTCTTTCGATGAATTCTAACTATGGGAAGGAGAAAACTTTTTCCAATAGTATTGCCAAAACAAACTCAATGCAACCTAATTCCCAATTCAAACAAATTGGACAATGAGAACATTCTTTTCCTTTTGTGCGAAACTCAAAAAATCACAATACTACTAATCCAAATCACAACAATTTTTTCTTTTATTTTCCTTTTCAAAGCAAAACGACCCTAGGTAATGAAAAGAGAGGATTCTGAAATGGAATATGCAATTTTTTCAATTTCACTTTCAATGACCCAAAAGCAACAAAAATTCAAAATGCATCTATCTTTCCTTAGCATGGAATCAATTTTGCAAAAATCGAATCGTACTTTGAGTCTTTCAAGAAAATGAGTGATTCATAGTTCGGAAAAAAACACAATTGGTCACACATTCATTCAATTTTTCCAAAACATAAATGAAAACGTTCCAATGCACAACAATTTTTCTTCAATAATGCTTGAGAGATAATGGGAAAGAAGCATTTCTAACTTTTCAATGGATGCATCAAAACGGTAATTTGATAACAACTTTGCTCTCAGATGTAAATGACTGAAAAGAAAACACTACTTGCAGCACTCAGTACTCAGAAAACTCAAGAAAAGACAAGCACTCAGTCAAGCTGAAAGACACACAAAACTCAAAACCAGACAGTAGCAAGCAAACCAAGCAAGCAAATCTCAAACAATGATGAAAACGAGGTCTGGAAACTGATTTAATGTAATGATCCGATCAAGAATGGAAGGAAGGGAAAGCAAGGGTGAGCGGATGAAGGTGGAGGAGACAAGAGTATCCACCACTACCGGTCTTCAAGCTTGTCCAAGACGGAACCCAAAATCAATCCAAACAAAACCAAACTCTCAAAACACAAGTAAAAAATGGGATCTCTGGCTGGATTTTGTAGCATAGAGGGAGTTCATACAACAAACCAAAGTCCAGACTGTCAAATGGAGAGGGGATACCTGCATGCCAAATTTTGACAAATCGGCGCACTCTGCGCTTGTACACAATGCGACGTCGTAGTTAACCAATGCGGGAAGTGCGACGACGTCGTAGTTTACCAATGAAAGGGATGCGATGAGTGACTAATAGGTAAAGGACAGAGACCAGAAGTGACACAGTGTTGCTCTGTTCCCACTGCCCAGGTGCGATAGGAGAAGTCTAAATTCTAAAATGAATCAAATCTCCCAGCAATGAACCATGGAATGGTTTGGGAATGAGTCGTACAAACTCAGGGGAAGCAGATCAGAGTCTTCAATACAAAGATCTGATAGTGAAATCAACTTCAAGAAGTAAATGGAAAAAATGAAAAGGCTTGTGTCAAGCAATCAACTGAAAATGACTCTCAGATTGACAACTACTGAATAAGATTGTATACTCCCTAGTATGGTCACCAGATTTGTTATCGGACAATCTACCAAAGACGGATCTAAGGCGTGATCTCCCTAGCTCAAAGTGAGTCTACAAAAAATGAGACAGGATACTAATGCATTTCCTAGATCTACTTAAGGATCGAGTATTAGGTGTCTTACCTTTCACTTCGCAATCCTTTCTCCTGAATGCTACTCCACGTCTCACGGTCGCCAGATCCAAGCTGCAAGACCTGTCAAGACAAGAAACAAGAGAAACGAGCAAAAGGAATCTATACAATAAGAGATCTAAGTAAACAGTTAAGCAGGTAAACTACTCAATATCATTACACACATGAACAATATTGGTGGAAAGCATTTGTATTACTGTAAAAAGAGGGAAGTACATAATAGAGATATAGAACTACAACCAAGGCTTAACGCTGGCAGCCCTTCTCCAACAAATCCAATTGCCATATCCTTCCAAGGAAGTATGAGTTCTCCAATAAGTGAGTGGAGATGTTCGAAGGGTGATTTCACCAGCATGTAGATACCATAGACTTCCTCCCCTTGGGATGGGAGTGAGCTTCATTTAAATAGGACTAAGTGGATAGGATAGGTTGAGATATGATAGGAGAGGCTTAAGGGATCTCTCCAAAGTATTAGGAACCAAGTGCCAGCTCCTCCAAGAGGTCAGGGATAGGGTCCCAAGTCAGCAAGCTTCGAGAAGGACCTCGAAGAAGCTATTTTTTCCATCTAACTGACTTCGTCGCACCCTATAATGAGGCAAGGTGCGACGTCACATGTTTCTCATGTTCAGCCTGCAGCGACCTCTCAAAACCTAGCACAATTGGGTACAAATCCTCCATGGGTGATTACTTAGTCAAGATATCTTCAGGGGTGTATACACTGAATCTTATGGTGGGTAGATTTTGGGTGTAACAAGGGACAAGGAAAACATGTCAGAGCGCAGGTTATAATCTTCTAGAGAGATATGCACATTGTGACACTTCCCCTTAAAAGGTAAGGTGCCCCCATTGGCAACCATGACTTCAAAGTTGGAGCAAGGATGGACAAAAAAATCAGCCTGTTTGGCAATCCGAGGGTCAATGAAGTTATGAGTGCTACCAGAATCAATGAGTATTGTAAGAGGAAGCTTCTTGAAGTAACCCCTAATCTGCATTGTTTGGGGGGTGGTGACACTAGATAAATCATGGAGAGATATCTCTGGTTGTTCATCTTGAGATGGGGGGTCAATAGGCGGCTCCTGAATGTCAACCCGATCATCCATTGTATCTGTAGCTTCTTCACCAATTTTAGAGGCAGGCAGAGAATCCATATCCAAGAGATAGAGCTTTTGTTGAACACATCTATGTCCCCGAGTGAATTTCTCATCACAATTATAAAAAAGCCCTTTTTCTCTGCGTTCCTGCATCTCTGTTTCAGACAAATGCTTGATAGGAGTTGGTCAAGGAGCCGGCGGGATGGGAGGTCATTGAGAACCCATATTTCGAAAGGGAACAAAAGTGGGTTTGGAGCGTTGTTGGGATGTAATCTTGTCTTCTGCCAACTTAGCCAACCCTAGGACTTCCATTATTGTGTTGGGACAGAACATTTTAACCTCTGACCGGATTTCAGCCTTAAGACCTCTGATAAAACAACTCATGTAGAATTCATCAGACAATCCTTCTGTGTGATTGGCTAGTTTCTCAAATTCTGTCTGATACTCTCTCACAGTGCCAATTTGACAAAGTTTAGTGAGTGTTCCGGTGAAGTCATCAAAAGCACTAGGACCAAATCATTGCAAAAGGAGTTGGCAAAAATCTGTCCATTTTGGATCGTCATGAGCCTTGATGTACCAATGGTACCATTGAAGGGCTTCTTGTTCCAAATGAAAGGATGCAAGTGGAACTTTTTGGACATCAAAAGTATTATACAGACTGAAATACCATTCTGCATGATAGATCCATCAAGTTGGATTAGTACCATTGAAGCGAGGAAATTCAAGCTTCGGACCACGGAAAATGCTGGAAGAAGAGAACCCATTGGTTGCAGAAGATTCTTACTGTCGGTTATTGTTCATGGTTGAATGTTGAAGATGGAGGCTGGGAAATTTTTCATCCAGATCTTGGATTTTGGTTTGGATGGCTGTAAGTGCTTCCTCCATGGTTTTTTCTCCTGTGCGGGTGACAACCATAACCGGGATTTTTTTTTTGGGGGGGGGGGGGAATGGATATAAAAACACAAACAAAAGCTTATTTAGTAAAGGGAAATTTGGATGTGGGAAAAACTCGGATGGGTAATTGTGGTTTCACTAGGTTTTGAACACTTTTTGATGGACAGGGAAGCAAAAAATGGGGATTTCAAAAGCGGGGTGAAAGAATGAGAAAATTTGGTAGAGAGGGACAAAGAAGCAGAAATAGGGAATGAACACGGTGGCAAAATGTGGAGGCAAGTGGGTGAAAATTGAAGAAGTTATGGCAAACCCTAAAAATAGACAAATTTGAGATTTCTAGCTTTGAGAAGTAGAATTTGGGATAGGGTCCTCAGGAATGAAATATGCAGAATGGGATTGCAGGGGTGTTCTGGAAGTTTCAAAGGAAACAGAGCTAAAATAAGGGAGATATGGATTTTATTTTATTTTTTTCTTCTTCAGGAATGGATCTGCAATGGCGCGAAAGGGATCAGAAACAGATAGATCTGCAATGACACAGAAGGGATCAGAAATAGATAGATCTGCAATAGCACGGAAGGGATCGGCAATAGATGTATCTGAATCGACACCGAATGGATAAAAAACGGCTAGATCTGAAACAACTTTTAGAAATATGAAATGGTTGGATCTGGAATGACTGTCAGAATGGATCTGAAACAGCTTAGAATGGATCTGAAACAGCTCAGAATGGATCTGAAACGGCGCAGAAGTGTTCAACAACAGTTCAGCTAAAAATAGATATGGACCCCAAGTATGTGCAGCTTCCTATCGGTTCAGGGGATTCACTCAGCCACCAATGTTGTCTAACGACTTCCGTATTGGGGCAGTACCCCTCACTCCACGGATCAGGTAAAACTGATAACCGCTTTGCCACAAACGACAACTCTTGGTTTAACTCACGGGTGGGAACTAGTCAATTAGGTATGGGTCGTTGCCCTTTTCGCTGGCAGGTCCTCTCAATGGGCCAACTACTTTGGGGTTCCTGTGGTACTCCTCACAGTGACTTTTAGGGCTTATGCCAAGTACTTCCCACAGTTAAGCGGATAGGGATTATTCCTAGATCCGAAGCTGCGAAAAAAAAAATTGGCATAAATTTCACCCAGCGAGCCCAAGAAAGTGCTCTGATACTAGATGTGAAGAACCTGTAATAATTAATTATTGAAAACACATGAAATAGCAGAAATAACAGAACTCAGAATCACTTTTATATTGATCGCAAGCCACTTCAAGGGGGCAACCTCCTTTGAGCAAGCTCAATACAAATAACTTCACGATACCTTCATTGGTCTCAACACAAACTTATATACTAAGTCTAGGCGCCAATACCATGGGTCAATACCATGTGTCAATACAAACCATGGGCCAATACAAAATATGGATCAACAATTACTACGGGATGACTTACAAAGCATATGCGTCCAACAACAATAAGACAAACTATGGATCAACAAATACTACGGGACGACTTACAAAGCATATGCGTCCAACAACAATATACTAACCAAGTAAATAGAAGGGTTGACATGGGTTCCTAACAGTCATCTTCTAGGCCAACATTGGTACATATGATTGATATTGCCTTCCCGGAGTTCTCAGAGAAAATGACTATTGCATAGGGAGGTGGAATGGTTGGTATGGCCATTCCAAATTCAAATGTTTAGATAGAAGTTGGTGATGATCGAAAGGATTGAGGCCATTAAAAGTAGTAGCTAGGGCCTTTTCATTAAAATTATATGGGGCCAATGAATCCGGTATACAAAACATATTCTCAGGGATTCTGGGGTGATGAAGCATAGGTTTCGGGACATCTCGGTAGATAGGATTTCCATTTTGGTGGGGGGATGGTGTTTTGAATACCAGGTGATGAGTTCAGGGAATATGACCAATCTAGGGCATACTAACCGAGCAAAATTGGATCTCCATAGGTTAAATATATCTCGATCATCACATGCAACGGCTTTGGATTCTCTGATGGTTTCAAACAAGTCAGAACTTGTTATGATGGTATCAAGGATATCGGCCTTGTGGTCATATACATGTTCCTCCCCTGACAAATAGGGGTTTGGAAGAGAAACTTTGGATTTGGGAGGCATTATATTCACTGGTTCAAAGTATTACAGAAGAAATAGGTGGTGAATTTTGGTTGATTTAGGGATTTCCGGTGAAATTAGGGCTTTTGGTAAACTGATGAAATTAACCATGATTGTAGTAAAAGAAGTGAGTAAAAGGTGTCTGATCGATACTTGTTTGACACTTGGATGTTGACTCGGATTGATGGATGATGACTTGGACTGGTATGGTTCGTGCAACGTCAACCTGGTATGTTGGTTATTGGGGGGTAGCACGCTTCTTGGAGTTAAAAGACAATAAAATAATAAGCTAGGTTAAAAAAAATTTATCCCATGAAGAATGGTGCACTTTACATGTCGGATTCGACAATGGAGAATAAAACAGGAAGATGGGACCCATGTGATAGGTGGCAAGTAGAAAGTGGATGACTTGGCAAGTGGGAGTGATAGGACACCCTTGACAAATGGTAGATGGAGATTTGTTTACTGCATGATAGGGTGACAGACGAGGTGAGTCGTAAGTTAATTTTCACAATATTGGGTGGATACCACTTCTGGTTTCCCATAGTGGTAACGCACCGATGTTGAGAGGTTTAGAAAAAATTCCTTCATCGAGGCGCGAATAGTCACTGCAGGGCACGTGTCTCGGGCAGTTTCGAGTGCAACGCATGCCCAAGTCCTTTTTTTGGCGAGCGTAATGTATCGATGCGCTGTAAATCTAAGTCGTTGATCTTGATCTTGATGCGGTGAACTTGAACGCGCGCTCCTCCGGGTTAAATTTCCCTCTTTTTATGGGTGCGCATGTTGTCTGGGTCATCGATCTAGATCTATATCTGAGAGACTTGGGAAGGTGCTCTCACCTTTTATCTACGTTGCAATTAGTGGGCGCACTTGATCTCTGGGCTGTTGATCTTTATCTTGCTTTGACGGTTGGTCGCCCCTCTTAGTTTAGCTCCCAATAATTTGGCCCATGGTCTTCACTTGTTGGTTTCATTAGTATCCTTCCTATCGTTCCCTTGGAATTCTTTAGCTCTAGAGGGCCCAAATCATAAAAAAAGGTGTCACTTACATGATATTCATGGATGATTTTTTCTCATGAAAAATCAGGTACTAACACTATCATCACTGATTCAACCAAAAAAATCTGAAAACCTCGTTTGCATTTCCAAAGATCTAGCCATTGTTTAAGTACATGAACTACTGTCAAGTTTCCTTAGGATAGTAAATTCATAAAGGGATCCCCCTTTGGATTGAAAGGGCTAGCTTTCAGTCCTAATGACTGGTTTGTGGTTACCTTGAGAATTCTTTGATACCACTGAAATAAATTTCTGAGTGATAACAATGATAATCAACGCTAAGGCAAGCAACAAATAAAGGAACTATCGATCTCTATGCTAAGATATTAAGTGGTCTTAAAATAATTCAAACAACAAATGGAGATTCAAACTACTGATGTACAATGGTTGTGGATAATATTCACATCTAGTATACACAATTGAGAGCATGATTGAGAGGATGCACAATCGAGAGAATGATTGAGATATTTTGCTATACTTGTTAGAAAAACAGGATCACAGAGCAATAACAATAAATAGAAATGCAAATATAATCACACAAACACATTACAAGAGAGACACAGATATATCGTGGTTCACCCCAAGATGGGCCACGTTCCACACTGAAGTTGCCAGTCCTTATTATTATACTGTCCAGTAAAGTGAAGGGATACAACCTGCAGCACAACCGCTGCACTTCCTTTTCACTGTCTCACAGTCTCTCTTCTGATCTCAGAGATCTTTACAATGAATAATACCTAATACATCAACCCTAGCCATATTACAATGTCTTTCTTATAAAGGGGAAATACATAGGGAAAATACCATGGGTTACCCAAAACCATGGGCCCATAAAACAACCCGAAAAATTACCCCCAGACCCCAATGGGGGGAGGCTTCGCCCCCCCACAACCCCCCGCTGGGGTGAGTGTACAGTCCTTTTACATATCATATAAAGCTGGGGTACAAATACAGCTGAATAATAATGTCTCTGAATCTGGAGATCAGGCACCACAACCAACAATTTCCCACTTGAAGACTGATCACAACAACTCCACCGCTGTTACACTTGCTAGACCTTGGACTTGGAAAATTTCTCATCTTCACCTTCATGCTAGAAGGCCAACTGAAACCGAGCAGGAACTGAATTTCTCTCTGGTCACTACCTTTGTGAACATGTCTGCACGATTATGGCTAGTATGTATCTTTTTTAGCTTCAACAGTTCATCTTCCAGAACATAGCATATGAAATAGTACTTGAGCTATATATGTTTAGTCCTGGAATGGAATGCTGAGTTCTTTGAAAGATGAATGGAACTCTGGATGTCACTATACAACCTGCTATCCTTCTGCTTCTTACCCAATTCATCCATAAACCTCTGCAACCAAATCATCTCTTTACTAGCCTCTGTAACAACAACATACTCTGCTTTCGTTGTTGAAAGTGCAACAACCTTCTGCAGTTTCAAAATCCAACTTAGTGTTGTTCCACCTACAGTAAATACATACCCTGTGGTGCTCCTCCTACTATCCTTATCACCTACCATATCTACATCAACATATCCCTGTAGAACAGTGTCTGAACCTCCAAAAAATAATGCCTTAGTGGTAGTACCTCTCAAATACCTGAGAATCCATTGTACTACCTTCCAATGTTCTTTACCTGGATTGTTCATATATCTGCTCACAACTCCCACTACATGTGCAATATCTGGTCTTGTGCACACCATGGCATACATCAAGCTTCCAACTGCCGATTGATAGGGAATCTTGGACATGCAATCTATCTCTTCCTGTGTCTTGAGACACATTTCCTTACTTAGATTGAAATGGATAGCCAAAGGTGCACTTACTGGTTTTGCATTTTGCATTCTGAACCTCTCCAACACCTTTTGTATGTACTCACTCTGAGACAATGTCAATTTGCGATTTTTCCTGTCTCTCATTATTCTCATACCAAGGATTTGCTTTGTAGCACCCAAATCCTTCATTGCAAATGAATTAGCTAGCTTCCTTTTGAGTACATTTATATCCTGCATGTTAGACCCTACAACAAGCATGTCATCCACATACAATAACAATATAATATATCTTTCATTGTCTAGCTTCTTGAAATAAACATAGTGGTCAGAATGACATCTACTATAACCGTATTCTGTCATAAGCCTATCAAATTTTAAATACCACTGCCTTGGATCTTGCTTCAAGCCATACAAACTCTCTTTCAACCTGCATACCGAGTTCTCCTTACCTTTGACTTCATACCCTTGTGTTAACACCCAAAAAGTGCTCACTAGCTCATTTACCACATTATATGGCTCATTTGTCCATTTTCCTACCATATTTCCATTAAAATCCTAAAAAATCCCATTAAAAAGCCTCCAAAAGGCCTAAAATGCCTCCAAAAGGCCACAAAACCATCAAAATAGCCTAAAAAAGGCTAAAAAACCCCCTTTTCCTCCAAAAATAGCAAAAATCCCCTAAAAAGGGAATAAAAATATAAAATAATGAGGAAAAGGAGGAAAAAACCCTATACAGCTGCCCAAAACCATGTGTTTCCTAAAACCATGGGTCAGCACTCCACCACCAAAAAACTATAAATAGGTGATGGAGATCCCTTATTCCATATCCACAAACACAAGCACCCTTACTCTGCCAAAATATCTCTCGAAACCCTAGTTCACCTTTGAACTATTTTCACCTTGAGAGCCACCTTTGGCCCATTCCCAACATTGGAGAAGGAGAAGGAGCATTCTTGAAGCTTGGAGCATCCTCTTGGACACTGCAAAGGGCTTCACCAACCTTGACACTCAAGGTAACATCAATACAAAGACATTCTTTCATTTTGGTGTTTATGCTTCATGCTTGTATTAGAAATAATTTAATGTTTTGTTTATTGCATAATTAGTTTAATATACTGAACTGCTACTAAGGAGTCCATTCTCCTTAGTAGGTGCTCATTGGCACAAGCTAGGGGTAAAACCCTAGCTACAGTTTTTGGCGACTCCCCTAGTTTTCGAATTTCTGGTTTCCGTTTTTAAATTTTTTTTCTTTCGGCTGTCCCTTTCGGCCGCTGCATACCGCGTCTTTTTCCTCTGCAGTCGCGTCCCGACCGCGCCTTTCAGGCCTTTACCCGCGATCCGACCGTGGCTCTCAGACTGCTTCCGACGCTCTGCCGGCGGATTCAAGTCTGTTACCTACGATTCGACCGTGGCTAATCAGCCTGTTTGCCGCGATCTGACTGCGCCTGTCGGCCTTTTTCCTGCGTCGCGACTGCGGCTTCCTGCCTCTTTCGCGCGTCCCGACTGTGCCTGTTAGCCATTTTGCCGCGACCCGACTGTGTCTTTTTCCAGTTTTCCTGCGTCCCGACTGCCACTGTTGGCCCGATAGCCGCGACCCGACTGTGCCTTTTCCCCTGTTTCCTGCGTCCCGACTGCAACTATTGGCCCGATAGCCGCGACCTGACCGCCGCTGTTTCATTCAAACCCGCGGTCGGCCTGTTCTGACCCGCCACAGACCCGCGGTCTGATTTCTGCTCTTTTTCTGTTTTTGAGACCAGCCCCTCTTGCTGCAATATTTTCTGCATTTGAACAGCCCTCTGTCCCACCTGCAGCCTACTTCCTTACAGCCTTTCTGCAACATAATTTCTGTTCCTTTTACAGAATCTTTTTAAAATTTCAGTATTTTTATTTCAGAAAATTTTGCAAATTAAAAGAATCAATTTCAGCATTTTTGATAGATTGGAAGTTGCCCTCCCTTGTGGCACTTCTGTTTTTGGGTTCAACACCTCACGAGCACACACTCTGTCACATTAAATCAAGTGAGCCTTAAAAAGTACCTAACTAAACCAACATTCTAACCCCACTTGGGGAACACAAAAGAATCATTGTAGTTAGGTAGGATCAGGGGGATAGGCTTCCAATAACACCCCTTGGTTATTTCACTTGAGACATAGTTGTTGTCCAACTAGGGAACCAAAATCCCCTAGTACTTTTTGGCACGGTCACGACCAGTTTATCAGAGGGCCTCTCCCTTAGGAGGGTTGAAGTCGGGAGACTGGTTCCGGAGGCCTGAGTGGAATACCGCACTCCATTCAGTAACCGAAGGGCTACCTTTCGCGGTTCGCGGGATATCCCTGTATAGGGGTATTGCGGTCAACGAACTAAACGGCAGATTCACCTTTCTGGACGTGTCATGAACGGGGTATCTTAGTTGCCATTCTTCTAGGATTGACTACCCGGTGTCCCTCCCGGTAGGGGGATATCATAGCCACTTGGCTTTCCTACTCATATTGTCTGACTTGGATTTCATCACCTTGCAGAGGATATGTTTAGTTAAGTCAGAATACTTTTAGTTAGGTGTTTGCATGCTCCTTTACCTCCCTTTGGTCTAGTGAGTCCACCATTTTTCTTTTTTAGGAAACCTGCTGCTTGTTGGTATTCTGACCATCTTTGTTGTTACTCCACCTATTGTAGCACAGCTGTTGCAGTGGGTGTTTTGAGTTGGTTGTTGGCCTGAGTGCCTTGCTTTTTAGCTCTCCTTCTGCACACTCGGTTGCATTAGGATTTTTGAGCTGTTTTTATACTCACCTCAACCCACAGAGATTTAGACACCATCTGTCACCATTGAGTCCCCGAGACATTCTCGGCGCCTCAGGGGCGAGCCCCCACAGCACGGTTCTCTCGACACCACTCGTCATAGATTCCGATCATTGTCCGTTGATACCACTCATCACAGATCTAGAGCCTTGTCACTTGACTCCACCCGTCAGCGGCGTAGGTCTCCGTCACCAGATAGTGACGCACCTTACTTTACCTCTGATTCTGACGAAGAGTCTGAGAACCCTATTTATACTGCCCCTACTAGCCCCATGGCTGGTACGACTTCCACTCCATTTGTCATAGGGACCATTGGTGGCACATCCACCACTACACCAGTTACTACACCTGTTTTTGGTATGCCCTCCATGGGGCAACCATCTACCGTTCCCCTCACGGTACCTATTCCCACAGCGGGAATACCTATCCCCACTACATCAGTGGCTCACAATACCCATGGCGGTGCTGGACCATCCTCCACTACCTCAGTTCCCCCACTTGGGGGCACCACCCTAAATCTTGTCCCTCCACTTGGGGGCACTGGCCCCAACTTGGTCCACAGCACTACTGTGTCACAGCCTTCTTCCAGTTTGCCGTTCATGGCTAGCCTCAACCTACCTGACCTGGCCAGATTGACCAATGATCCTATTCGACACGACCCTATGTGGCCTCATATGCCTACCAAACTACCCTCTGACATCCCTAAATTCGAGGGTAAGGCCGGTGAGGACCCACAGAACCACATCATGTCTTTTCACCTATGGTGTTCCTCTAACTCCATTGTGGATGACTCTGTTCGCCTCCGTCTCTTACAGCGCACCTTCACTGGCTCTGCAGCCAAGTGGTATATTGAGCAGCCTCATGGGACCCACGCCACCTTTTCTTCCCTGGCCTCGACCTTCCTGCAGTTCTTCCAGTTGTCAGTCCGCTATGACGCGGGCGTTGAGATCCTTCTATCTTGTAGACAAAACACGGCTACCCATATCACGGACCACATCCATGAGTGGCGTAGACGCCGTAGCTTATGCAAGATTAAACTAGATGACCGTATCTTCCTCGATTGGTTCCTCAAGTCCCTGCTTCCTGTCATCGCTAAGGATGTAGCTTCAGAAAGACCCCAGTCTGAAGAAGAGGCCATCCTTAAGGCACAGCAGTTCGACCTCATTTACGCCCAGTCGGGTTACCTTTATACCATTATACCTGACGCCCCTCGCGGCGAGTCCTCCCATCATGATGCGCCGGGGGCATCCCACGCTGCAGATGGTATCATTGGCCGTGTTTCTTCGCACCCCCAACCATTTTCTATAGCACGACCTACCCCTGGCCCCGACCTGTCGAGGGCTACCTCCCAGTCTGGAGCAACCAACTCATATGCTCCCATGACACATCACCATTCCCATGGACCTTCATGTCCACCTCAGTGCTTCGGGTATGCGACTCCTGCTTACGCTCCTCCAGTCGCCCCTCAGCCTTACTACCATCAGCAGACTGCCCCGGCTCCCGCGCCTTCCCAAGCCCCCCCAGCTTATTATCCACCCCCGGCAGCCCCTGCGGCACATCCACAACCTGCTCCGCAGTCCTATCAGCAACCCCCTCAAGTTGCTGCACCTGCTCAGCCTCAACCTACATATCATCCTCCGCAGCCTGCCCCTGCACCTGCGCAACCTCAAAATCCACCTGCTGCCCAAGGGCAAGTTTACGCCCAACATAACCCGCAGCAAAACCAGAATAACCAACGTAACCAGGGCCAACAGAACCGCGGCAAGGGCCGTAATCGGGGAAACAACCAACCTGCAGACCAAGCCGGTCAACCGGCTAATCCCCCTGACAACAACAATGCGGCCCCCCGCTAATCAAAACCCTGATCGCCCGCCCAAGCAGGCTAAAAACCCCAATCTGCGAACGAACCACCCTTGTTCTATTTGCGGGGTCTATGGACATTACACCCATGCTTGCCCACACTTGGAGCGAGCTCGGCAGCTTTGGGTTGACGAGGCCCATCGCCAAGGGCATGCGGCTCCCCAAGCACCGCCCAACCCCCCCCAACCTCAGCAACCCCCTTTGGTGCTGCAAAACCCCTTACCGACCCAAGGCGTGGTGAACACTCAGCCGTTGGCCCCTCAAGCTAACGTGCAACCCCAACAACAACAGATCACCTACGCTGCCCCTGATCAACCCATGTTTGACTCAGGTACCCACCACTTATTGATGATGTCATCAGCTGACGTCAACCTCCAGACCCGTCGGAACCAATATGGCTCCACCTCTGAAGCCACTCCCACGGATAAAACTACTAACGCCCACCCCACCGATCAGGCGTTACGTATCCCTCCGCCTCCCACAGACGGCGCTGCGAAAGCACCTCGTTTCCCACTGCGCCGAATCAACAATAACCCTAACGCGCGCGCTGCGTCAAACTACAACATCGTAGACGACCTAGCCCAATCTCCCGCAGCCATGTCTGCGTTGGAAGTCTTGAAGAACTGCCCTTCCCAGCGCAAGACTTTACTTTCCGCCATCGGGGGGATTGACCCAACTGATTCACATTTGATGGCATTTGATTTAGACCAGTCTGAACCACGCCTACCTTCTAGCTTAGCCTTCCAAGTTACAGTCTCCGTTAGGAATCTTGTTATCCATCGGTGCATCATTGATGAGGGTGCTTCCACATGCGTTATGTCTACATTTGTATGGCAGAAGCTAGGATCCCCTCCTCTCCAGCAGTCCACCACTGCGTTACGTGCCTACGACGGTCGTTCGGCCCAGCCCCAAGGCCTTCTACCCAACGTTCCAGTCCAGTTAGGTGGTAAAACAGTTCTTATTGACATAGAGGTAATCAATGCCCAATTGGATTACAACCTTCTACTTGGCCGCAGCTACATGTATGCCATGCGGGCGGTTGCCTCTTCTGTCTTTCGCACCATGATGTTCCCCCATGAAGGACGCGTGGTTAAGATTGACCAGCTCACCTACTATGATCCCAGTGCTCCAGCGGCACCGGAAAATGTTCTCCCCATGGTTGAACAACCTGTTTCTCCTGCCTCCACCTCATTTGTTTCTTCTACGGGGCCTGGAGTCTACTCAGACGCGCCGATGACCTCCACCTTTCAATCCATTCCTCCGCCATCATCTACGCCCGAAATGTCTGACTTATGTACCTTGTCCCATGACATCCTACCACCTAACAATCAACCATCCTTGTTTCCTAAACCACCATTGGTACCTAGTCACATTGGTGTTACACCGATCCATACGATCCCCTTCCTAGTTCCTCCAGCAGGAGTAGTAAGCGCCCCGGTCATGGCTACCCTTAGCCTCCCTGGGTTAACATTGGGATTACCTGTATGGTACCTTTCGCCTCCCGTTCGCCCGCCGACACCGGATGTCGTCCTCCAGCCGGTGCAACCCATGGCTACTACCACTCAGCCACCTCCCGGTGTCTCTACCCCTTCGTCCTCCACGACACCTCCTCCTCCTCCTCAACCCACTGGGGGCAGAGGTCCACAACCTTACACTGCTGTCCCACCTCCCAAGACAGTCAAGAACTCTCCAGTGTTCCGTGCTCCTCCCAAATGCTCGCTGTGTGACGAGTTGGGCCATGCGACCCACCAATGCCCACAGTTACCCGCATTGCAGAAGCACATGCAAATGCTCGATGATGACCCCAACATCCCAACTGTCGAACTAAACCCTACTCCTAAGCCTAAAGATAAGTCCCTACGTACCAACCACTCCTGCGCCATATGCGGTATTTACGGGCATTATTCACATCATTGTCCCGATCTCCCGGATTACAGAGCAGCTCTTTATGAGATGAACAATCTGGACCTTGAGACGGCACCACCTACCATTGAGGAGATCTACCCCCCGGTCTCTCCCCCTTCTGAAGAGGTTAATATCATCTACATGATCTCTTCAACCAACACTTCCACTACTCCCTCGTCAACCGATTTGACGACGCAAACTTTCTGTACTGATGAGGAGATTCTTGAGGCCCTTACTGTCCCGGATTATCCCTGGGATGACATGCACCACCGTTCCTATTTCATCCCAGAAGCGTCTTCCTCTAGCACCGCTACCCAATACGCGGTCGAATCCAAAGACTTCCTCCCCACTAAGGTTGACTGGTTCAAGGACCCTATTCCTGCTCCTGATGCCTTCGAGGAAGGTAACATGGCCAACATCTCACCTGTCATTCAAGTCGATATTGCTGCTCCAGGTCGTGCCCCTGAACTCATTACTTTAGGAGCATTCTGCAGTAAACAAGAGATTGAGGACTACACACACCTTTTCAGAGAATTCCGTGATGTCTTTGCCTGGTCCTATACCGAAGTGCCCGGTCTTGACCCTGCCCTGATAGAGCACCACCTTGACACCTCTGAGTCAAGGGGCATAATAGATTCCCTCGACCCTGGGATAGGGGGCATGATCTATCATTTTGAACCTTCCCCATCACATCTATCTCAACACGTCACTGAACCCATTGTTCAAACCCCCACATATGTGATCCATAGTCACAAACCCCATGCACATAGCATGGGGGCAAGTCATTAACCCTGCTCACTTTTTCACACTTGTGATCTCAACCATTTTTGAGGTCACATATCACTTGTAGATTTGACTTGATTTTATACACCTAGTATTCTGCCCCTGTGGGCCATCATGATACACCTAGTATTATGCCCTCTATTTTTTCGCACCATTTGCACCGCCGGATTCATATTTCCGTGCCCGTGATGATGCTTGAGATCATTTCTCGCTCTCACCTCCATATTTTCCGGGCATTTTTCAAAATGCCCCCGTCACCTCGGTTTGCGTGCCACATCGGCCGTCACCCGTTTTTGACATCCTTTATATCGCCGGATTCATTTTTCCGAGCTCGTGATAATGCTTGAGATCATTTCTCGCTCTCACCTGGTACAATTTCAACATTGTGTCCCAACACCTTGCTGCCTCGGTTTGCGTGCCACATCGGCCGCCATCGGTTTGTTCCACATTTTTACATGAGCCATTCACTCCTGTCATACTGCAAATGTTTCGTTATTTTGCCACCATTTCATCTACCCCGCAAGGAGGTCCATCAGTGTTCCCACCTACCCTCGTTCTTGGTCATCATTACTCAACCTTGATTGAACACTTCCTCCTTGCCTGGCCATTCCTTTTGTTCGGTATAATTTTATCCCTTTTTCGGGCCGGACAAGTCCTTTACGAAAAAGGCACTTAGGGAGTTTCCGTTAAGCTCTTTTCTGACTCCTAAAAGAATGAAAAGATCGCCGAGCAATCTTGCTTCCTTTCATGCTCGTTAAAGTACCTGAAAGGGCGTCTATCTGGTATAAGTTTAACCCTTTTCCGGACCTGGTAGACTACTTACGAAAAAGGAATACTCTAGTCACACCGGCTAGAAGAGTTCTTCATTGCATCCTTTTATGCTTCTTTGGGCCTTGGAGACTAAACCTACGAAAAAGCAACCCCCTGGAGTCTTCTTACTTGCTTTCAGACTCTCTAAAATTGAAAGCAACCATGAGCATGCACTGTCCTGGGCTCGTTAAATCCACACGACAGTACCATTCCATAACTTCAGAGTCTTCTTATCGCTTTCAGACTCCTTAAAATTGAAAGCAACCACGAGCATGAACTGTCCTGGGCTCGTAAAATCCACACGACAGTACCATTTTACACACACTTCTTCTAGTTCCTTAACCCATGAAGAAGTTTTCCCCCGTGCCTCTTGGCACTTTGATCTATCATCTCGGCAGCACCCCCAATCAGGTCGCCTTTGTTCAGAGTATTCTGCAGTCTCCTGCCATTTTATACCAGTTTGAGTCTCCCTCAGACCAGTCACTCTCCCTGAGCCATTACAGCTATGATCCCTTTCCCCTTAGTCAGTTTCATATGCTGCCAGATCATTTCCATTATCATACTCTGAACAAAGGAAGTTTGAGTCCACCCACTCTACTTGCCCAGTTGTCCCACCACAGTTTATCAGTCCTGCCATCAGCACTACCACATTTCGGTCTTGTACCTCGCGCTCCTGTCAAGGAAACATCATTGCCTTGCTAGGGGCAGGTCTCCCTCTGTCGACGACAGCTCCTCTATTCCAGAGGATAGGCCCAGAGGTCCCTACGCCTTGGACTTATCACCATCTGTGGTAAGTGCCTACGGATCATTCTGAGAGGAGACATCATTGCCTCTCCGAGTGGTTGTTCCTCACATGCTCGACTTCAGCACCTTGATCGCATCGTTGAGGATCGCGTAGGATTATATCCCATCAGTTTTTAGTCGAAGACCCCGGATTTCCCCCGACTCTAGCACATTGGTGAGTCACTTCGGAACGCCCAGTTGTATGTTCCTGTGGATGTCCGGGCTGCGTTGGCGTTTGTATTCGGAAGCCATCCAGTTTCATGCTTCCTTGAGTACCCAGTTTCAGTTCCAGATCAGTTCCAGTTCAGTGTACCATGGAGAGTATGACCCCAGTCACTATGATCCAGCAGCTCATCAGTTCCTTTGGTACCACACTCAGTAGCACTGTTGATTGTTCCGGTGCACCAGTTCTGCAGTTCACACATGATCCGCTCAGCAGTATGTCCCGGATTTGTGTCCCCTCTGGACTCTTATGATGTACACAGTGGTCATGTATCTTACAGGTCCCCTTTTTTGGGTCTCACAGTTATATTTATGTATCTTGATACGAGCATGGGTATGCCCGCCTCGTCCATATATTGAGATTATTCCTCAGTCAGTATTTGAGGTCATGTATATTTCAGGTCCCCATTTTTTGGACCCCATTGTTGTTATTATGTTATATCCTGATACGAGCATGGGAATGCCCGCCTCGTCCATATGATCAGACGATTCCTCATCCTTTATTGAGGTTATGTACTTTTAGTTCTTGCAGTTGTTCGGGATCGTTGTTCCGGGCTCCAGTTTGTTTCTTCTCTTCTCTCCACATCCCAGGAAAACCATTCATGACTTATGATGTCCATCGGCCATACGATGAGCTCCTGCCCTCGCACATCAGGGGGCAATCTGTTAACACCCAAAAAGTGCTCACTAGCTCATTTACCACATTATATGGCTCATTTGTCCATTTTCCTACCATATTTCCATTAAAATCCTAAAAAATCCCATTAAAAAGCCTCCAAAAGGCCTAAAATGCCTCCAAAAGGCCACAAAACCATCAAAATAGCCTAAAAAAGGCTAAAAAACCCCCTTTTCCTCCAAAAATAGCAAAAATCCCCTAAAAAGGGAATAAAAATATAAAATAATGAGGAAAAGGAGGAAAAAACCCTATACAGCTGCCCAAAACCATGTGTTTCCTAAAACCATGGGTCAGCACTCCACCACCAAAAAACTATAAATAGGTGATGGAGATCCCTTATTCCATATCCACAAACACAAGCACCCTTACTCTGCCAAAATATCTCTCGAAACCCTAGTTCACCTTTGAACTATTTTCACCTTGAGAGCCACCTTTGGCCCATTCCCAACATTGGAGAAGGAGAAGGAGCATTCTTGAAGCTTGGAGCATCCTCTTGGACACTGCAAAGGGCTTCACCAACCTTGACACTCAAGGTAACATCAATACAAAGACATTCTTTCATTTTGGTGTTTATGCTTCATGCTTGTATTAGAAATAATTTAATGTTTTGTTTATTGCATAATTAGTTTAATATACTGAACTGCTACTAAGGAGTCCATTCTCCTTAGTAGGTGCTCATTGGCACAAGCTAGGGGTAAAACCCTAGCTACACCTTGTGGCTGCTGCATATATATCTCTTTCTACAAATCCCCATGGAGAAAGGATGTTTTTACATCTAACTATTCAAGATGCAAATTTTCTACTTCCACTAGACTTAAGATAGTCCTAATTGAAGTCATCTTAACAACAGGAGAAAATATTTCATCAAAATCTATACATT
Organism: Larix kaempferi; assembly: GCA_027924585.1. Lineage (NCBI taxonomy): Eukaryota > Viridiplantae > Streptophyta > Pinopsida > Pinales > Pinaceae > Larix > Larix kaempferi. The sequence goes on along the minus strand of BSBM01000865.1, from coordinate 2,291,224 downwards.
TCTTCTGTGCAAACCCCTTTACAACAAGTTTGGCCTTGTACCGCTTCTTGCCTCCTTCTTCTTCCTTCAACCTGTAAATCCATTTGTTCCACAATGCTCTTTTACCAGTAGGCAACTAAACCAAATCCCAAGTCTGGTTTCCTACCAATGAGTCCATCTCCTCATTCATGCCTTGCTCCCACTTCTTTCTAGTTTCCACCTGCATTGCTTCTTCATAACATTCTGGTTCACCAGCATCAGTCATCAATAAATAATACATTGAAGGAGAGTATCGTTCAGGGAGTCTACTTAACCTAGTAGATCTTCTTACACTTGCAGGAGTTTCATGTACTTGCTGCTGTTCTTGATTTTCTGGCACCTTCAAAACTTCATTTTCTTTAATTTCATCAAGCACTGCGTACTCTGTGTTTTCTTTTTCCTGTTTCTTTCCCTGCAACTAATCTTTATACATGACCTTTTCATTGAATATCACATCTCTACTCTTGATGATTTTGTTATTTTCATAATCCCATAAATGATAACCAAATTCATCAACCCCATATCCAATAAAGGTACATTTCTTGGATTTAGCTTCAAGCTTTGTTCTATTATCTTTATCAATATGGACAAATGCTTCATAACCAAACGTTCTCAGAAATGAGTAGTTACCCTTTTATTTATCCATGCCTCCTCTGGAATACCACCATCCAAAGCACTTGAAGGTCCTCTTTTTATTAAATAAGCAACAGTATTTACAGCATCCACCCAAAACTGTAAGGGCAACCCTGCATGCAATCTCATACACCTTGCACGCTCCATGATCGTTCTGTTCATCCTTTTAGACACATCATTTTCTTATGGTGTTCCCGGGACTGTCTTCTCTCTATGAATCCCATGGTATGAACAATAACTATCAAACTCATTTCCCCAGTACTCACCTCCATTATCAGATCTGAGACACTTCAACCTTTTTCCTGTCTCATTCTCAACCAAAGCTTTCCACTTCTTAAAAGTAGCAAACACATCATATTTTTGTCTAATGCAATAAACCCAAGTTTTTCTAGTTGCATCATCAATAAATGTAACATAATAATTAGAGCCACCAAGAGATTTGTACCTGAGCCGTTCCCCATACATCTATATGCACAAGCTCTAACTTTTCATTCTTCTTTTGTTTCCCAACCCTGAGAAATATGACTCTCTTCTGTTTTCCATAAGCACAGTTCTCACAGAATTCCAAACTTACCTGCTTGAAATCTGGCAGCAACTTCCTTGAGTGGAGAATCTGCATCCCCTTCTCACTCATGTGGCCAAGCCTATGATGCCACAATGTTGTATATGTTCTTGTGGAAGCTAAAGAGATAGAATGGTCAGTATTATGAGGACATAAATACAATGTACCTACCCTATCTCCTTTTGCTATCACCATTGATCCTTTAGTGATCTTCCACCACGTTTCTCCAAATGTAGATAGACACTCGACATCTCCCAACTTCCCTCTTGAGATCAAATTTCTTTTCATAGTAGGAATATGCCTAACATCTTTCAACAGCCAATCAGTTACATTCTTAAATTTTATCCATACCTTATCCATTCCAACAATTTTACATGGCTCATCATCACCCAATAAAACATGTCCAAAATCGCCTAGAACATAATCATGAAAATATTTCCTATGGAGTGTAGCATGACATGAAGCCCCTGAATCTACTACCCAATAATCACTAGTATTATCTAATGCAAGAATCAAAGCATCTTGTAACACATCACCTGCTACATTTGCTTCCTGGGTAGTTTCCTGCTGTCCATCTCCTTTCTTCTTTAGAGATCTGCAGTCTTTCTTCATATATCCTTTCTTTCCACAGTTCCAACACTCTATTTTTCCCAGTCTGGACTTGGATCTTCCCGTTTTAGACTTGCCACAATTACCTTGGCTCTTTCCTCTCTCCTTTTGTATTCGCGTACTCTCCATGGTCAACGCATTACTTGATGTCTCACATGTGCTTTTTCTTCACATTTCCTTGCTAAGAATAACACCAATAACATCATCAAGTTTCAAGGTGTTTGAACCAGAGACAGAGTTACTTACAGCCATGACCAAGTTATTCCAGCTTTCTGGCAATGAACACAAGATTAGAAGAGCCCTAACCTCATCATCAAAGTTCACACTTACAGAACTTAGTTGATTTGTAACCGTATTAAACTCATTTAAATGATCAGTAACAGATCCACCTTCAGACATCTTCATATTAAATAAACGCTTCATTAGAAATACCTTGTTTAAGGCCGAGGGTTTTTCATACAGCTTACCCAATGCGCTCATCAAACCCTCCGTTGTCGTTTCTTTTGAGATATTGAAAGCCATCGATGAATCCAGGGATAGCCGTATTGTCCCCAATTCCTTTCTGTCAAGAACCTCCCATTCTTCGTCCTTCATGGTCGTCGCCTGCTTTGCTCTTCCTCCCAACGACAGGAATATATCCTTCTGGTACAGATAGTCCTCCATTTGAATTTTCCATAACTGGAAGTTTTGGCCGTTAAAATTCTCGACCTTAAACTTTCCTTCTTCTTCCATTGCTCCCACTCGAACTAGAAACCCTAGTTTCCTGCAGGTTTAACTCCCAAATAGACCTTTGTCTCTGATACCAATTGTTAGAAAAACAGGATCGCAGAGCAATAACAATAAACATAAATGAAAATATAATCACACAAACACATTACAAGAGAGACATAGATATATCGTGGTTCACCCCAAGATGGGATACGCCCACACTGAAGTTTCCAGTCCTTATTATTATATCGTCCAACAAAGTGAAGGGATACAACCTACAGCACAACCGCTACACTTCCTCTTCACTGTCTCACAGTCTCTCTTCTGATCTCAGAGATCTTTACAATGCATAATACCTAATACATCAACCCTAGCCGTATTACAATGTCTTTCTTATAAAGGGAAAATACATAGGGAAAATACCACGGGTTACCCAAAACCATGGGCCCATAAAACAACCCCAAAAATCACCCCCAGACCCTGGTGGGGGGAGGATTCGCCCCCCCCACACCCCCCCCGCTAGGGTGAGTGTACAGTCCTTTTACATATCATATAAAGCTGGGGTACAAACACGACTGAATAATAATGTCTCTGAATCTGGAGATCAGGCTCCACAACCAACAATCTCCCACTTGGAGAATGATCACAACAACTCCACCACTGTTGCACTTGTTGTACCTTGGACTTGGCAAATTTCTCATCTTCACCTTCACCCTAGAAGGCCAACTAAAACCGAGCAGGAACTCAATTTCTCTCTGGTCACTACCTTTGTGAACATGTCTGCAGGATTCTGGCTAGTATGTATCTTTTCCAGCTTCAACAATTCATCTTCCAGAATAGAGCGTATGAAATGGTACTTGAGCTGCATATGTTTAGTCCTGGAATGGAATGCTGAGTTCTTTGCAATATGAATGGCACTTTGGCTGTCACTATACAACCTGCTATCCTTCTGCTTCTTACCCAATTCCTCCATAAACCTCTGCAACCAAATCATCTCTTTACTAGCCTCTGTAACAGCAACATACTATGCTTCCATTGTTGAAAGTGCAACAACCTTCTACAGTTTCAAAATCCAACTTAGTGTTGTTCCACCTACAGTAAATACATACCATGTGGTGCTCCTCCTGCTATCCTTGATTCTCCAAAAAAAAAAAACTGAAAATTTCACACAAAAACACTTACGTTCTTGTTGTCAAGGGTTACCTAAAATTATACATGGTTTGCTAGCATTAGAGAGTATGACTTGGTGGACTTGATTTCACAACAAGAACATAAGTAGAACAAAAGGGTCACCTGAAATGATACATGGTTTGCTAATGGTGGAAGCTTTCTTAGCAGGGATAAATAGGATGGAGTATATGTAATGGAGGGAGTCCCCTTGATTTTGGTTTAAGCATCACAATAGGCTCATCTTCCTCATCTTCCTTGCACCGAGAAATATCCCATATAACATTTACTGATTGCTCATGGGATTCCTCATATTCATACTCATCTTGATTATCCTAGACCTCTTCTTGCTCCTCCATAGAAACAAACACTTTAAACATATTAATAAAGGATGAACAAGTCCTTTTTGGATTATTCACATTGTGAGCTCTACAATAATGGTCATTCACAAAATATTCAAGATTAATTTCTTCAGAAGAGGTATCCATATTATTGGGAGGAGCAGTGTTTTTTCTTAAATGGAGGTCTCCAAGTCCTTCTATATGACGGTCCCTCCTGTGAATTATTTTTTAAGTCAATAATATCATTGGAATGATCCTTGATAATTCTTTGTAAACTACACATATCTACATTTTCCTTGTCTTTTTTTTTCTTCTGCAGGTTTCAATGCATGGGTTTGTTTCTTGAATGTTGGGAAGATTTTCTTTTCTTTAGCTATTAATTTTCCTGCAATTCTCGTCATTTATTTTTCCATATTAATTTTTTCCTCAAATGTTTCTGCTAATGTAGTCTTACCAAATCTGTTTGCAAACATAGCAATAGATAAGGGGAGAGTAGTTGTACAAAATTATATTGCCACATTTGTTGCAGTTTTTGAATCTTTAGGTATTTTGTTCATGAGTGTTAGAAAAATCTGATTGAAATATTTAATTTTTTCCTTGGAGTTCATTTTAATTCTTGAGATTTCTAATACTAAGGTGGTTGGGATCTTATCTTCTCCGAACTTCTTCAGAAAGATTCTTTTAGAATCAAACCAGTTTGTTATTGATCTTAAAGGTAAGGCAAAATACCATGTAGAGGAATTTCCTTCAAATGTATAAGGAAACAAACGAAAAACTAAATCCTCATATTGGACATTCATCAAGTTGACAACAAAAATAAACTTACTGATATGGTATTCTGGAGATTCCCTATTTTCTGGATCATATTTTGGAATAGAACTCTCAGGATGTTTAGACAGATCATGCACAACTCCTATAACAATAACAAAACCTAAGGTTAACCAAGGAATTCTTGGATTTGGGTCATTATTAACCATTTTTATGGGTATAAAAGTCTAGGGATGCTCCGAGAAGATTCTTCTAGAGACTCTCGAAGAGATTGTGGTGAATTTTTGGGGGAGAAGGTGGTTTTCCAATACAACTTCCTAACTTAACTTTTAGATTTTCAATATATCCTATTCCCCATGAAATGTCTAAGAAATGAAATAGAGGATTGGCCTTACAGATATATTCATAATCACTCTAGTTTTATTTCTTGAATTGTTTACCTTTTGCGGGAATCGTGAATTCAATCAGTGGATGTCCAAGTAGTTTGCTTTGAGCTCTGCTAAGGAATCTGGATAATTGTAGTTGTGGATGTACATTATTACGAAGAAAAGGTTCTTCAGAAATACTTGAATAGTAAGTTCAGTTTGTGTAGATGAAATGGGAACAATTTGAGATTCGAGAGAAAATTTAAGAGGTGTTTCCTTATTAGATGAGTATTTTAAGGAGTGAGGATTTTTGTTGGGATATTGTATATGATGAGATGAATCAACCATGAATATTCATACCCTATACCTTGGTCTCTGATTCATGTCTTCTTCTTGGGACAAAATTCCCACGATCGCTCGAGTTCATCTCTATCTCTGGGCATTTGCAGGGTTAGGTTGTATAGTTGGTTCAAAATTGATCTCTGATCTTCAAGTCCTATAGGAAACTGAGGTTGTACTGGATTTTCTATGGTCATAGATAAATTTTATTCAGCATGTTTTAAATTTTCCTCTCGGGTAAATTTTGTCGAATAGTTCATGGGGATATGCTTCCTATTAATCACATATGACCCTCCTAGCACCAAATTGTCGATAGGAAGAAAAAATATTCCTAGAACAAGGGGTGAGTTTCCCAATGGCAGATCCTAATTAGATATGCTCTTGTTTGGTGTGGAAAATTCCAACTGATATGTGGGATTGGTTAGCCATAAAAATAAATAAATAGAATTTATTTTAATAAGTTCTCACTAAATTAATCTAAATTCCCTAAAATGTACCTGATTTATTGTTATTAAAAGTGAGTTCTCATTATCCTCGATAGGAGAATGAATGCAGAAATTAGATATAAGATCGAACGATAAGTTATTGAATTGAAAGAAGTAATTTGTAAATTTACTAACATGTTAAAACAAATATGCATATATCATCTTAAAATGAAAAATCATTAGAAAAAATCCTATACATCCTTAAATCTAATTCTTCATTAGTTTAGGAAAAACTCAAACTTATCATAGAAAAGAATTTCATATGAACAAGGATAAATAACAAATTTGCATGGATTCACAGAAATGCCAAAGCACATTATGACATATTTATTCAATTGAGAATTTGAAAAAGATGTAGGTCTTACATCTTAAATTCAAATTGATAACAATATACAAGTCTAAGTTCTAGAGTTCCAACCCCCACTCTCAACGAGGAGTTTCTCCTTTATACAAAAAATGTTTTCATTTAAATTTTCCTATTACAACCAACTCTCTAAAGATGGGAAATTGGTTCCTCTTATTCCTACTTAGAAGAGGGTTTTGTTTCCTTTTTATTTCTCTTTCCATTCCAAATATAGTTCCCATTGAGCAAATATTTCCATCACACGCGAAAGAAATGGTGGATTTAATTTCTTCAAGATTAATTCACATTTGATAGATTTTCCTGGTGATATTTGAATTCTTCCTTTTAAATTTTGAAAAGGAAACATAGATTGCCACATAACATTTGTCATGGTTGGTCATAAATTCTTCTACTACATTGTTATACCATTCTTTAATTTGAGTGATATTGTCTGAGTTGGCATCCCTATGTTGTTATAAATCTACAATAGCTAACTAGCTAGGAGCTATACATCCTAGATTTTCAACATGTGGCATGTTGAATCATCAATCACATCCAGAGCTAAATCCTAGAGCACAGAGCACCAATGACTAGATTCATTAATTAATTCTTGGAGTTGAGCACAGGAGTTCAACTAATTATGTAAATATATATGGATTTGAACATTTTCATTATCAGTCATTCTTGGGATAGTTATTCTCAATATAACTATGAGCATTATTTTGCTTGTCCTCCCAAATTTCTACTTTATAAAAAAACTTAAGTAAAATGATGCGTTGTTGAATATCACTTCGTTTTCTATAGAAGTATTCCTTAGTGTCTTTCAATTTGGAATTAATTGGAAAAGATTAATATTTAAAGAATTGGACATACATCTATTCATCTTTAAACTCTTGTATATGTGTTTCTAATGAATTGATTTGTCCCAAAAATTGTTCAAAAACCTCTCTAGTTGAAATTATTGTTTCTCATGAATAACATAAAATTCTTTTAAATGTTCTTCCCTTATTATCTCCATTTTTGTTTATGCTTATCTTGTAAACTAGAAACATGGAAACTGTATTTTTCTTCTAGCTAATTAGTTTGTTGGAACTGTTCTACTTCCATCAAAGACCTTTGAATCCTCAATTATTCCTCCAAAGAACTTATGTGTGATTTTCTCCTACTTGATTCTGCTGAATGCTCATTTAAAAACCATATATTATCATTAACAAAATATACTAAACAAGAAGTTGTTTCATTAGAAACCCTTTTAGGGTCCTTCTATGCAACATTCCATATTAAACCTTGTTTTGATGATTCCTTTTCGATAATATCTAACTTTGTCTTCTTGGGCCTACCTTTGAAAATTTACATGTTTTTGGTACTACTAAAGAAGTAGTCATGAAGGCTTCTCCAACTCTTCTTTGTTTTGTTCTTCAACCTACATGTCTTGGGGAAAATATTCCTAACTTTTTTCATCATTTCTCCCTGGGTTGATTCTTGCTGAATGATTTCTATGCCCTAGATCTTCTTATTTTCATCCTCAATGACCTCTACCTTTCATTATGAAAACCCAATAATTTTGTCTTTTCTTGATTGTCTTGAATGTCCTTAATTCTTTTAAGAGCATTGATTTGGATTATTTAGAGAACGAAATGAAGGAAACAATATAAAATGGAAACACACATAACCATTTTGTAGAGAGAATAGAAATACATTAAAACCCAAATTCTATTAATGAATGGAATGGAAAAATATTGTACACTGCAAAGCAATACAAACTAGCTTTGATGGTGGTAGCTTATCTCCGAAGAGAGATGCGCCAACTACACTCATGTGTAGTAACTAATTAGAAATATATTGAAAAGAGAATTTTACCATAATCATAAAGAGACAAAAACCCTAAACATCCAAAAACCTAACCCTAGGAGATGAAGCACCAAAAGGATTTGTGGGCCCCGAGGTGGTTAGCTGATACGCCAACTTCCCTGCGACACATCTTTTGCATATGATATTTTTTTAGGGCATATGATAGCTCATTGGAAAGAACTAATTGATGAAGTCATAGTTTGTAACTAGGGCTAGGGAATTCCATGACGACCTCTACCCCCCTGGTTGGCCAAGAAACATCGTTTAGGGCCTCAAAATGGCCCCAGAATTTTGGGAACAAAAAAACCGTAGAAAACTGCCAAGAAGATGGAGAACCATTTTAACTTCATGGAATAGGTGGTTCAACATCCACCTGGATCAAGTCTCCCCTCTTAGGGAGAAATGGTCTCCATTGCGTCAAGTTCCTCCATCACATAAGGAAGTTTTGTTGAATTTGAGTCCTAGTGAGGTCATTTCCATGGTGAAGAAGGTGCCTTGCTTTGATGACCCGATATAGTTGGATGTTCTACTGGCATCTTCTTTTCATCTCAATGTTGATTATTTGGTCAACTATTGATTTCTCAATGCAACCAAGATTGATTTGCATAGGGGAAAAGTGCTTGAATACCTCTAAGGTTTCCAAGAGAGGTGGAAAATATGGTCAGAGTAACTCCACATTGAATATAGGGTGAAAGCCAAGGAAAGGGGGAATACTTAACTTAAAATCACTCTCACCCACAACCTTTTTGATGGTGTAAGGTCCCTATCAAAGTGGGTGGATATTTCAATGGGGCCCCATGAGGCACTATTTCTGCTAATGTAACCATACCTTATCTCCCATATGGAACTTGTGTGGAACCCAATGTTGATCGTGCCACACATTATACTTAGCATTGGATTTTTGCAAAATACCATGTACCTGTTGTTGTAAGCGATCGATCCATTCTAAAAATTTGGCTACCCAATTAGCCTTAGTTTGAGCATGGGAGGATTCATCCTATGTAGAAACAATGGGAAATGCTATGTCAATTGGGGCTAATGGCTGGAATCCCAAGCACACCTTAAAGGGGTTGTGGCCAATAGATACATGAAGGGTTATATTGTAGCTATGCTAAAAATAAGGAAGGATCTCATCCTGAGTGCATGGATGTTTGAAGTTGTACATTCTTAGGATATGCACAATCATTATATTGATCACCTATGTTTGTCCATCATTTTGGGGGTGGGAAGCAGTTGATTTGGTCAGCTTGATCTCCATCATCAACGACTAGACGATGGACTAGAAATTACTTAGGGATGTAATATCTCAATCCTAAATAATGGTCCTTGGGAAGCCAAAGTGAACCCAAACACTCTCAAAGAAGATATTAGCAGTGGCCTCTACTGTGATGCTCTTGTTACAGGGAGTTAAAATTGCCATCTTAGAGAACCGGTCCACAACCACAAATGCACAGTTATTTACATGCTTGGTTGAAGGAAATCCATACATGTATTCCATGAAAACATATTCCCAAGGTCTATATGGGGTAGTCAATGGAGTGAACAACCCCTACTTCTTGATGTATGTAGGTTTGGTAATGGCCTAGGTCGTGCACGATCTAATGTACTTGCCAACGTCTTATTGAAGCTTCAACCAACATAAGTTATTTTTAAATACCACCACTGTCTTCTCTAGGATGAAATTCCCTACCACTTGATTATAGTGTTCCTCCTAGATCAACTTATATATCATGCTCTTATGAAGGAACATATAGGTGGCCAACATGGCATAAAATTTAATCCTGAATATGAAAGTTTGGGATTGATCCTATTGCCTACAATGCCTGATATGTAACAACAAAGTCAGGGTCACTATTGTACAATTGGGGCCACCTGAAGGTCTCATTTCCATAATATTTAAGCAGGGTAGACATCACAATAATTGGAGGTCGTCTAAGGAAGTTTGCAAATCGATTTGTGTTTCCCTTCTTATACTTGATGTTCATGTGGAATTATTGTAGGTATGTGGACGAATTATAATTGCGGTCATTCTATAACTTTACCTAGATCTAAATGAATTTAGGGGCTTGTGATTAGTGTGGATGATCATATATTTACCTAGGATGTAATTTTTGCATTGGTGGCAGGAATCTATAATGGAGTACATTTCCTTGTCATATGTGGCATACTAATGGACAAAATCAGAGAGTGTCTCTCTATTATAGGCTATTGGATGTCCCTGCTGAGTGAGGACTTCATTGATAGCATAGGCAGAGCCATCTTCCTCAATCTCGAAAGGTTGTTGTTGGTCTAGCAGAGTGAGGATTGGAGCTGAGTAGATGCATCATTTTAGATCCTCTAATGCTCTTTATTTACACACCCCAAGCGAACTTGGATTTAGCTCCACCCTTGGTCACTTGGCTCAAGGGACAAACAATATGAGAGAACCCCAACAAAAACCTATATTAAAATTTTGGGAGGCCCAAGAAGCGACGGAGCTTTGTTAGAGTTGTCGGTGCTTGCCAATCATGGCTGAATTGGATATTGGCTAGGTACACATACACCCCATTTTCATCCACAATGTATCCTAGATATTGGATTATTTCCATGTTGAATGATCACTCCTACAAATTGGCATATAACTTGTGTTTTCACAAGGTGCTTAGGATCTGTTGAATGTGTTGCAAATATTCCACCCAATTTTTTTTGAAGATGAGGATGTTGTCTAGATATACGACCACAAAAGAGTTTGTGAATGACCACAAGATATCATCCATCATTCTCGTGAATTTTGTTGGAGCATTTGTTAATCCTGCAAAAGGCATGACCAACCATTCAAAAAGGGATTCTTTAGACTTGAAGGCTATTTTCCACACATTGATTTGTTTGATCAAAACTTGGTGGCATCCCAAATTCATATCAATATTTTTGAAGAACTTGGAACCCTTAATTTTATAAAGAATATCATTAATCCAAGGGATTGGGTATCAATTATTGATGGTGATTTTTTTCAAGGCTATGTAATCAATGCAAAATTGCCATGCCCCATCCTTCTTCTGCACCAACACAATTGGTCTCCCACAAGGTGAGGAGCTCTGTCATATGTGGTACTTTTGGATGAGCTCTTTCATTTGACATTTGATTTCCTCATTCTCCAGAAGAGAGTGTTTGTATATTGGGCCAATAGGAAAGGGAGAACCTGGTATCAAATCAATTGAGTGTTTAACCTGGCAGTGCAGAGGTGCCCATTTAGGTGAGGCAAATATTTCTCTATATTCTTCTATAATATCTTCCACCTACTTATGCTATGTAGAGAGGCATCATGTTGTGGCTTTGTGGTCACAATTGGCTTCTATCCACCTTTTGATCAAACAATGAAGAGGACAAATTTCCCCGTCTCGAATATTACCTTCTGACATTGCTTTGTTGAGATCAAGGAAACTATAGTAGTCAAAAATACCTCAGGTACCCTGTAGAGTTGGTTGCCCAAAGTAATAATGACACTATGGGGTCATGACTCATAAACAACATGATGTTTCCACATATAGGGCTATCCTAAAATAACATCACAAAATTAAAATGGGGAAACATCACGCAATACCTCATCTTTGAAGGGATTCATGTCATAAGATAGGAAACATTGTTGACTAATGTGGATGTCTTGTCCTTGTCTCAACCAACCAATGGTGTATGGATGGGGACCGGGGTTGTGGCATCGTTGGAAACTTCAATATCTTGATGACCTTAGGAAACATTAGGTTCTTTTGGATACCGATGTCAACAATGAAATGTAGTAGAGTCCCCTACACCCATATCTGTGAGTGGAAGGGTCACTCCCCTTCATATGACTCCTCTAGATCCTTTGGTTGGATATTTGTAGTTGCGATGGTGGCACCGGATTCCATGTTAATGATATGATTTCCTTTATCTTGCTTTGATTCATATTTCGATACAGATTCTGGATTTAAGGATTTCATCTCAACCAACAGTGATTGTTTCAAATGGCATTTGTCCACCATTTGTCGATGTTGTGCTACTTTTGTGGAACTTGCACCACTTTCCAGTGTCCTTCTTCGACTTCTTATCACCCTTCTTTACTTGTGGTTTAGATTGGTTGTCATGATTTTGGCTATCCTTTCTCTATCCTTTATTCTATGATTTAGGACCACCTTTACTAGGATTCTATTGTGGCTAATTTGCAAATCCTAACTCTCACTTATTCTTCCGTTTGAAAATTTTCTCAATTTTGACAGCATATCAATAAGTGGATCCCAATGAGATATTCCCAGGAAATCCATCTCTATTTGGATGTGCTTGTGTAGGATATTGTGGTACTTTAGGACCAATTACCATTCAAAGTCTCTGATACCTAGATTTGTGTGCAAGGTATGGAATATATTAGTAAAATTCGCCATTGTCTAGTCTATTTCCTAACGCAAAGTTGTCCATCTCATGTACTAGTCATCATGGTTTCTGATGGGGTAGAACTCCTCCTTCAAAGCATCAAAAAAAAATTCCCAAGTGGGTTCTATCCCATATGCCATAGACTCATCGCTAGCATGCCTCTCCCAGTAACATTCCCATTAATCTTCAAACTAGAGGAAATTTGGGGTCTAAAATGAGCCTCATAAAAAAATGTTTGGGTTGGATTTCTCAAAGCAATAGAATTTCAATAACTTTAGTTAACCATTATGGTTGAGTTGGAAATATAGAAGTCAATTATGATTATGCATCATATTTTTATTTGACAATAGATAACTTCTTATAAACTTCACCTTGGTTAAGATCTTGGAAAGTTCATCTCGAAATATGATAAATATACTTGAAATAATAAATATAGAATATTTTATATGATCACTACTTCCAAGTCCTTTAAAATATAAATCCCACATTAATTAAAATTATAGCGAAGTAATTTGAAATAATAAAAACATTTATATAATTATTGTTTTAAAAATAAAAAATAATAATAATATTTAAAAAGTATCCTAAATACGAAAATAGAAGAAAGAGAGAAAATAATATTTCTCTGTCTTTGCGATAAATTTCTCTCCAGAAATCGAAATTGGGTGCTCTTCATACCATTGGAAAGGTCTTGACGATAGATACAACTTTCGTGTTTTGAGTTTCTGAAGATTCTGTACCGATTTTTTAGGGCGGGCATTTTAGTACCAAGTTACTAAAATGCTCGTCCCGAAAAGATTGGTGCAGAATCTTGTAAAACTCAAAACACAAAAGTTGTATCTCTCATTGAGACCTTTCAAATGGTACCAAGAGAGCCCAATTCCAAGTTCGGGAGAGAAATATATCACAAAAATAGTGAAATATTATTTTCTCTCTCTCCTATTTTCTTATTTATGATATTTTTTTAAATATTATTTATTTTTATTTTTAAAAGATTAATTATACAAATGTTTTTATTATTTCAAAATTACTCCACTATAATCTTAATTAATGTGAGATTTATATTTTAAAGGACTTGAAAGTAGTATTATAAATTAAAATAAAAATAAAAATTGTTAATTTTTAGTATTATTGTAATTATATTTTCTCATTTAACTTTTTTTAATTTTTTTAAAGTTTTAGATTTTGTTAAATATATAAAAACTAGTGCTACACTTATAAATAAATTATAATATAAATTTAAAAAAATTACCACTGTATCATTTATTGTGTGTGTACAAGAATCTAAACCTTTCACTATTATTTTCAACCCTCATCTCTTAACTCTACACTAACCCAACACACTTGTCAACTACCATTAATGAGATACTATAGGTTGACCTTCACTAGTTAACACCTTTAACTTCGTGTGACATGGAATATTTGTAGTGTGACGTGGATTTTTTTATTATTTTCCCTAGTAGGCCCATTTTAGACCCCAAATTTCCTCTAATCAATGACACGGTGGAGACTTAAAGAGTGCGAAGGTGAACTTCTCGTTGTCAGAAAATTTTGAACGAAGTAATAACCCTCTAAAATATTTAACCATTTATCCAAAGCATCTTTATTTATCGAGACTTCAAATAAATGGATGTCAAAGTTAACTTGTACCTTGAAGGGTGTCGCACCTCTGAAACGACTACCGGTTGAAGGTGTCTATGTTGTCTTTTCGTAGTCGTCTTCTATCTTGCATATTGTAGGAATGTAGGCCTCAAATTTAGTCGGTGCAGGAATCACCATTTCTTGTTTTTCATGAAATGCAAAGCATCCATGTTTGACGACCTAATTGGGATAGAGATTAAATTGAGGATATTGTTAATCTCCAACATTCCAACAGCGTCCTCCTTTCGCATGATCAATGAAAGCAACCAGTTGCAACTTTGTAATGGATTTTACCTAAGCTAGTACGTAGCTATACTCCTCGCCTATAGTGATGCACACTGCAGACAAGAGTGTTGATATGTTGTTGGGTTTGTGTGTTACTAATGTATATTCTTATTAAAGAACTTATCATGCACTTTGGTTAATATTGTAACTTCTAAGAATATTATATTTATACATTATTTATTCCGGAGATGTTCCATCCCTCCGAGGTGATTTTATTATGTATCCGGAGATGTTTATTCCTCCGAGAAGTTGTGGTAACTAGGGTTATTAGACCCACCATGTGGGGGTCGGTCCAGTCAGTTATAATAGGGTATTTAACCTAATGGTTAAATACGAGCCTACATGTACTTGTGTAAAATATATGTCAGAGTAGTGTATAAATAGAGGAGGTGTGTTCCTCATTTGATACACTCACTCACTTATGAAAAGAGGCACACTTGTCTGGGAGATTTGCTAAGGAGGATTAGAAGGAGGGAGCACATCTTGTATTTTGGTTTATCATCTTATTGAGGAAAGCTTTGCTGGGTTTTCTACCCCATGAGGGTTTCCCAGGATAAATCTGTGTCTCTTGTGTTTATGCTATGCTTGTTGTTTCTTCAGTGATCCTGTATATGCTATTATTGTGAAATGGAATGTAATGCTGCTATTTTCTGTCTTAGCATATTGAATTTTAACATGGTATCAGAGCTAACCTGAAGGAAGGCAATGTATGGCACTTACGACACTTGCTTCTCTTGCGACAATTTGAAGGTTAGGGTTTTATATAGCAAAAACCAGTCATCGTGGAACTTTCGCTATAAATCCATTTATGCGAAGTTTCAGGATCTGAAAAGTTTACAGGTCGTAGATAACATCCCCAAGTATCTTGTGTCGAAAGGGAACCCTCAGATTCGTTGTACTTTGTGATTTATGATCAGTACAAGTTAGGGTTTTTGCCTCTTCCAGATCTCAGTCAAAATCAGGTGACCTAGGAAAAAAGGTCATAACTTGGGCTAGAAAGCTCCAAATGAAATTTTGTAAAACGTAACAGGTAGTACACAGACTGTACTATCTCAGGAAACTTTTGCAGAGGCCGAAACTGAACCAGTGACACGTGGCACGCCGTACAAGTTCGCTCTCCTGTTTTATTCCATAAACAGGTCACGTTGCGACACTTGGCATAACTCTCTCTCAGAGAGTCCAATTGAGGTCAGACCTGTCAGGATGGAAATATAACAGGGAGAAATATCTCAGAAAAAGGTTTCAGAGGCCGAAGTTCAAACAGTGACACGTGGCACACCGTACAAGTTCGCTCTCCTGTTTTATCCCATAAACAGGTCAAGTTGCGACACTCGACATAACTCTCTCTCAGAGAGTCCAATTGAGGTCAGACCTGTCAGGATGGAAATATAATAGGCCAGGATATCTCAGGAAACGTTTTTAGACCCTGTGGATCGAAAAATTCAGAGTTATAGCAGAAACAATCAGGTACATATTTCTGTCAAAACAAAATTATTTTTTTGAGCACATTCATTCATGGCTTCCAGAATTTAGGGTTTCGGAGAAAGTTGAAATTTTTGGAATCGGAGTCCACGGATGAATGCTACTCAGGAAAATCGAAATTTAGAGACCAAGATCGAATTTTTTGGTTGAGTAGAAGACCGGGCTTGATCAAACCCTAGTTCGGGATTTTGATCAGAAAGATGGAAAATTAGGGCTTCAACAAAAGTTGGAATTTTTGAAGTCTGTAACCACGGCTGGAAGCTCCTAAAAAAAAAAGAGTTTAGAGCCTTGGATCGAACCTTTTGATTGGACAGAAGGGTGGGCTTCATCAAGCCCTAGTTCGGGTTCCTGTCCAGAAGATCCAGAAATTTTGAAGGCAATTTTGAGGGGTCAAATTTTGGAAATTTCAAAATTGAAGTATGCTAGTTTCATCAGCTCAGCAAGACACATCCTTCCATCCATTCAGAAGTATGAAAGTCAAAGATTGAATTTTTAGGATTTCTCTAGCAAACCCTAATCAAGCTCCAGATCAAGTTTCAGGGGGAGTTGAGGCTAAGGCCTTACATAAGAAGACTACAAGAAGTCTTGACAGGTACATCACAAAAGACAAATCAAGTTCCATGACCATGACAACATGAAGACAAAGACTCATCCACTTACGAGTAGTACAGAATGAATAGAAGTTCAGAAGACATACAAAAGATCAAGCGGGAGGCAACCACACAAACATAAAAGATAAGTATTTGAGTTGTTATTATAAATAGTAAATGATATTGCTTGTATGCATATTTGTATTCCTAGACTATATCATGCTACTAATATGCATATGATTGGTAAGTTGGACAAACATTCCATTGTTGCTTGTCTAGAATGAAACCTCTTTGCTGACATGCTGAGAGCTGTGCACACTCTCGATAGTATGTTCTGGTAGAGATGGAAGGCATCTAGATAGCCACTATATGCATACAGGATATGGGAAAGTGTTGTGCCAAAGTATTGGTCAAAATAGTTGCATAACTATGTAAATGATATCTGTATGCATAATAGGTTATCATGTCAATATGATTTGATGATTATGAAGTATTACTAATCATGTACTTAATTTTGATTTGTAGGAAAGATCATGATGAATGATGAACACTGAACAAGCGATGGATGTTCAACAAAAGTTTTACAAATCAAACACACTATAGAAGGCTTGTGGCTAGAAGATTCTCTTAGAAAGAGGAAGAGAATCATGATGAGATGTTTTGCTCCAAGTTGCTAGATAAGACCATTCTCTTAATGGTGTAATTAAAGAAGAAGTGTGAAACAGGTTCTGTATGGGTACCCAGGATTGGTAGTCAATTGATGAGCTTAATGATCATCATGGGTAATGTGGATCTCAACCTTTGCTACAAGGTTGAATATGGCTTCTATACACATATGACATGGATGCAAGAAGGAACTCACCGCAGAGTTCGAATGATTTTGAGGCTCATATTAGTAGACCCATCTGACGAGAGATGGCACAGATAGATATGCAGAAGATCACTCAATGCAAAGTGTGAATAATGGACAATTGACAGCTTCATGACAAAGCTTGGGCTTTACCAGAAGTAAAGCTGATCCTAACCTTTACCTTAAGGTTGTGGATGATGAACCTATCATACCATTATTGTATGACGATGATCTCTTTCTGACAAGGAATGAGAAACAGATCATGAAAATGGCTGCAGAAATGAAAATGAAAGATCTCAGATTAATGCACTACTTCTTAGGTCTAGAAGTATGGCAAGATCCAAAAGGAACCTTTTAAATCAAGGTAAGTATGCTGTGAAGTTTCTAAAAAGATTTGATATGTTGGAGTATAAAGCCATGGCCACTCCCATGGACTCCAACTTGAAGTTATTAGTTAATGACTCATCGGATTTAGTGGACCTAACCCTATATAGACAAATCATTGGGTCATTGATGTATTTAACAAATACTAGGCCAGATATATGCTTTGCTGCAAATACCCTAAGTCAGTATCTAGTAGAACCTAGAAAGGTTCACTTAATAGCTACAAAGCATGTAGTGAGGTACCTAAAAGGTACATTAGATTTTGGTCTATATTATCTTGGAGGTCATGAACTCCGTTTACATGGTTACTCAGATTCTGATTGGGCAGGAAGTGCCTCAGACAGAAAGAGTACATCAGGTGGATGTTATAGTCTTGAATCTGCCATGATCTCATGGTTCAGCAAGAAACAATCTAGTGTGGCTCTCAGTATTGCTGAAGCAGAATATATATAGCTGTCTGCTCTGCCAGCTGTGAAGCAGTGTGGCTTCAGAAGCTATTATATGGAGTGTTTGACTTAGAAATGGATTCCACTATGATTATGTGTGACATTCAAAACTGCATCAAGATAGAAAATCTTGTATTCCACGATAAGTCAAAAACACATAGAGATCCGATACTTCTATATACGAGATATGGTGCAGAGAGGAGCTATCAAGCTCGAGTATATAAGCACTGAGGATCAGATTACTGATATCTTGACTAAACCTATGTCTCGAGTAAAGTTTGAATACTTCCGAGACAAGCTTGGTATAGTCCAGAAGGACCCTCCTCGAAAGGGGGAGTAGCATAGTATCTGATAACAAGTCTGTCTCATCAATGATGAGGTTACCTATTTACTACACCTAGTTACTTAGAATTATTTAGATTTAGGAATCTTATATTTTTTCTTTTGATGATAGATGTATACATGCTTTTGATGATAGATGTATACATGCTTTTGATGTTAGATATACATGCTTTTGATGATAGATGTATACATGCTTTTGATGATAGATGTTATGCATGTTTTGATGATGAGGATACATGTTTTGTTATACATGTTTTGATGATGAGGATACATGTTTTGTTATACATGTTTTGAAGATGAGGATACATGATTGACACATGTTTTAATGAAGTTCTTGGTGAACATGTGAGGGGATTGGATCATCCCTGGACCTCAGTCCGAAAGAAGAGCCGTAGACGTATGTCTTCGAGAATGAATTTCTTGGTGAACATGTGAGGGGATTGGATCATCCCTGGACTTAAGTCCGAAAGAAGAGCCGTAGACGTATGTCTTCGAGAATGAAGTTCTTGGTGAACATGTGAG
Source organism: Larix kaempferi (assembly GCA_027924585.1). Classification (NCBI taxonomy): domain Eukaryota; kingdom Viridiplantae; phylum Streptophyta; class Pinopsida; order Pinales; family Pinaceae; genus Larix; species Larix kaempferi. The sequence goes on along the minus strand of BSBM01000865.1, from coordinate 2,272,110 downwards.
GGGATTGGATGTAATGTCCCTTGTTAGGAATTTTATTAAAATGGCAATTTTCCACTTTTTTTCCCTAGTTCGACCTTTGACTAGTTTGATCTCTAGGTCCCAAATTTGCCCCAAATGATTTCAAATCTTCTGAGAAGGTATATGAATGAGATTAGAACATAAATATGTGTTTTAAGGATGCCTTTGGACCTTTAAAATACTTCTGCAAATACTCTTTCAATTCTGGCCAATGTAGGGAACTTTACTAGTAATTTGCCTTTGACTAGTATTGGTCTCTATGTCTCGAATTGACTCCAAATGCATTCAAATATTCAAGGAAGGTGTATGAATGATATTAAGACTTGAATATGATGTTCAGGGATGATATATGGCCACCAAAATACCTCTGCAAACTCTCTTAAGATTCTGGACCAAGTATGCAATTTTACTAGTAATTTGGGGTTCAAATCCCCCTGGGGTAAGTATTGAAAATGGCTTCCCAAATGCCTCCAAAGCCACTCAAATTTATGAACAGAGGTAGGGAATGTATTAAGGATTTTATTAAGGTCTCATGTGCACCATTAATTGATTATTATATCTGTTCCAACCCTCTCCCATTCAACTGCAAAAATCACCAATTCGACCCTTGGGGAAATGGCACTATTTCTTCTCCCAGTGCAATTAAACTAAGTAAAAATACTTCAAATGCTCAAGTACAGTACATGAAACTTGTAAAATACATCCATGGCAGTCCATTAATCACAAATTCATCAGAGAATCATCCATTCATTCGAAATCATCATCAATACATTGGTTCACAACAAGGTAGTGGGGAAATGGCATTGTTCTTCCATTAAAAATGAGATTTATACATTTCTACTTGGAATTTCGACCTGAAACTTTTTGGAGATGAAGAAAAGAGTATTTAATTCATATTACAAAAGAAATGGGGCATTAAAATCTTCCCCAAAGAGTACAATAGCTCACCAAAAACGCCCTCCCTCAAGGATCAAGAATATGCCATCAAAACCGGAAATGGTTGAAGGAGTGAGATGCAATAGAAGAAACCATGAGTTGCCCTGTAGCTTACACCTGAAAATAAAGACTCCATTAAAGCTCCAAATGAAAGGTCTGAATGGCCTTTCCAATTACCAACTTGGATGGGAATCTTTCACCCTCGAAATTGGCTAAGGCAAGAAACTAGTCATCCACTAGCTCTCCCTCTTCACAATTGCAATTGCAAATTCTACAAATGATCAAAAGATGGTTTCATTCTTTGTTATTGACATTTATAAAGTTCTAATGGCCTCCATGGGTCGAATTCCTTCCAAGAGACTCATGCCAACTCAAGTTGGGAAGAGATTCCAAAGAACGCCACTTGTACAACAATTCCTAGTCTCCCACTTCCACCAAATCACATGTGGAAGCATCTTAGCTGCCCTAACACCCTTGAGCGCCCTCTTGGAGTCTATTTTTAGCCCTGACATGTCATATATTTCATATGTCAGCCTTCAGGTCTGATTTGTGTCATAGGTGTCATAGCATCTTCATCATTGTTGTCATAGAGCTAGGGAATCTAGCCCAAGTGTCTCACTAGCTCCAAATTGCCTCTTCCTCTTCCATGGGAGTTACTCTTCCTCTATATTTCGACCTTGGATGAGTTATGCCATGAATAATACCTTTTGGACTTCCCCAAGTATGTTACCATTCACCTTGAATTCGAATTGGTGAGAGAATGATGCCAAATGTAGTGGGGAAATCTAGCCATATGTGGGTCCCACTTCCTCCATGTGTCTTCATGATGAAATGCCACTTTGATTTTCACTTGTATATATTTATTTAGCTCCTTTATTAAATATTTATTCCATTCTAATGTTCAAACATCATTTATTATCCCCATTATTCCAAATCCCAAAGCTTCCACCCCAAACCTAGGAAACTAGTAATTTTCCTCCTTGGCAATTATTTGACCCTTAACATCAACTTTGCAAACTCTAATGAATATGGCTAATGTGATTAGGCCATTGTGACCCAATTCCAAATTTGGGACATGACATTGGATCATCCTTGGACTTCAGTCCGAAAGAAGAGCCGTAGACGTATGTCTTCGTGAATGAAGTTCTTGGTGAACATGTGAGGGGATTGGATCATCCCTGGACTTCAGTCCGAAAGAAGAGTCGTAGACGTATGTCTTCGAGAATGAAGTTCTTGGTGAACATGTGAGGGGATTGGATCATCCCTGGACTTAAGTCCGAAAGAAGATACGTAGACGTATGTCTTCGTGAATGAAGTTCTTGGTGAACATGTGAGGGGATTGGATCATCCCTGGACTTCAGTCCGAAAGAAGAGCCGTAGACGTATGTATTCGTGAATGAAGTTCTTGGTGAACATGTGAGGGGATTGGATCATCCTTGGACTTCAGTCCGAAATAAGAGCCGTAGACGTATGTCTTCGTGAATGAAGTTCTTGGTGAACATGTGAGGGGATTGGATCATCCCTGGACTTCAGTCCGAAAGAAGAGCCGTAGACGTATGTCTTCGAGAATGAAGTTCTTGGTGAACATGTGAGGGGATTGGATCATCCCTGGACTTCAGTCCGAAAGAAGAGCCGTAGACGTATGTCTTCGAGAATGAAGTTCTTGGTGAACATGTGAGGGGATTGGATCATCCCTGGACTTCAGTCCGAAAGAAGAGTCGTAGACGTATGTCTTCGAGAATGAAGTCCTTGGTGGACGGTTGAGGATTAAGTCATCCTTGGACGTAGTCCTAAATGTACGGTTGAGGATTAAGTCATCCTTGGACGTGGTCCTAAATGTACGGTGGAGGATTAAGTCATCCTTGGACGTAGTCCTAAATGTACGGTGGAGGATTAAGTCATCCTTGGACGTGGTCCTAAATGTACGGTGGAGGATTAAGTCATCCTTGGACGTAGTCCTAAATGTACGGTGGAGGATTAAGTCATCCTTGGACGTGGTCCTAAATGTACGGTTGAGGATTAAGTCATCCTTGGACATAGTCCTAAATGTACGGTTGAGGATTAAGTCATCCTTGGATGTAGTCCTAAATGTACGGTTGAGGATTAAGTCATCCTTGGACGTAGTCCTAAATGTACGGTGGAGGATTAAGTCATCCTTGGACGTGGTCCTAAATGTACGGTGGAGGATTAAGTCATCCTTGGACGTGGTCCTAAATGTACGGTTGAGGATTAAGTCATCCTTGGACGTGGTCCTAAATGTACGGTGGAGGATTAAGTCATCCTTGGACGTGGTCCTAAATGTACGGTGGAGGATTAAGTCATCCTTGGACGTGGTCCTAAATGTACGGTTGAGGATTAAGTCATCCTTGGACGTGGTCCTAAATGTACGGTGGAGGATTAAGTCATCCTTGGACGTGGTCCTAAATGTACGGTGGAGGATTAAGTCATCCTTGGACGTGGTCCTAAATGTACGGTTGAGGATTAAGTCATCCTTGGACGTGGTCCTAAATGTACGGTGGAGGATTAAGTCATCCTTGGACATGGTCCTAAATGTACGGTGGAGGATTAAGTCATCCTTGGACGTGGTCCTAAATGTACAGTGGAGGATTAATTCATCCTTGGACGTGGTCCTAAATGTACGGTGGAGGATTAAGTCATCCTTGGACATGGTCCTAAATGTACGGTGGAGGATTAAGTCATCCTTGGACGTAGTCCTAAATGTACGGTGGAGGATTAAGTCATCCTTGGATGTAGTCCTAAATGTACGGTTTAGGATTAAGTCATCCTTGGACGTGGTCCTAAATGTACGGTAAGGATTGGATCATCCTTGGACTTTGGTCCTGTGAACTGAGCCGTAGACATGAGGTCTCCGAAAATTGATAGGATTGGATCGTCCCTGGACTTCGGTTCAAAAGGTACATGACTGGATTGCATCATCCTTGGACATAGGTCCTAAAGAGAACTGGATTGATCGTGTGATGACGATGCTGACGACGATGCTGCTGATCGTGTGATAACGATGCTGCTGATCGTATGATGACGATGCTGATGATCATGTGATGACGATGCTGCTGATCATATAATGACGATGCTGATTATGATGCTGATGATCGTGTGATGACGTTGCTGATGATCGTATGATGATGATGTTGTTGATCGTGTGATGACAATGCTGATGATTGAGTACTATCAACTCTGATGATGTTGATGTTCCAGTAACTAGTCAAGTTACTGATGATGATGAATTGAAGAAAGCTTTCGATGATATATAGATGATGTAATGAATGACTCCTTGCTCCTGCAGATGTTGTTATAATATCCTTCTCGTTAAGGGGGAGTGTTGAATATTGTAACTTCTAAGAATATTATATTTATACATTATTTATTCCGGAGATGTTCCATCCCTCCGAGGTGATTTTATTATGTATCCGGAGATGTTTATTCCTCCGAGAAGTTGTGGTAACTAGGGTTATTAGACCCACCATGTGGGGGTCGGCCCAGTCAGTTATAATAGGGTATTTAACCTAATGGTTAAATACGAGCCTACATGTACTTGTGTAAAATATATGTCAGAGTAGTGTATAAATAGAGGAGGTGTGTTCCTCATTTGATACACTCACTCACTTATGAAAAGAGGCGCACTTGTCTGGGAGATTTGCTAAGGAGGATTAGAAGGAGGGAGCACATCTTGTATTTTGGTTTATCATCTTATTGAGGAAAGCTTTGTTGGGTTTTCTACCCCATGAGGGTTTCCCAGGATAAATCTGTGTCTCTTGTGTTTATGCTATGCTTGTTGTTTCTTCAGTGATCCTGTATATGCTATTATTGTGAAATGGAATGTAATGCTGCTATTTTCTGTCTTAGCATATTGAATTTTAACACACTTCATTTCAAGTGAGCGAACCATCTTGGATCATATCCATTTTCAAAAGGTCTTTTATTTATTAACTGGAAAATATGACATCAATGAAGATGATTTTTACATTTTTTTTAACAATCATTTATGATTATCAGGGATGCAACAATGTACTAAGGCTAACTCATCTTATTTTGTGAGTGATATTCAAATTCAAAGATCCTTTCGATATATATAGAATCTATATTTTCCAAAATTCTCTTAAATAAAATTCAAACGTATACTAATGAAATCATGTAATTTTTGCAAAGAAATCCATCTAACCATTTGCAATATAAGTACATCAAACCAAATTTTTTACTCCATCGTTACACATCACACTCTCCTATGACAAGTGGAAATGCCTTGTTCTTGCATACATTAACTAATTCATGCGTAGTCGAGAGTTACTAACTGCTTCATCTGTCCACCTTATTCTAATACATGTTACATGTTAACTAATGAAGACAAGCGTCAATATGTCTCTCATGCAAATACATCAGTCATTTGTGAATACATAATTTATCAATGTCATATCTTGTTCGAGTATTAGATTAGAGATGATCTATGAAGGTAAACATGGTGGTGTTTCTCTTCCCATATCCATTTATGAGAGATGAGAAAGCAAACAACATCACCAAATAGTTAGAGAATATGAATATAGTATAGATTGAAAAAGCCCATCTATCTACGTAATAAGTCCTTAAGCAAGCTTAGGCAATCCTACTTTTGATAGGAAGAAGACATCCAATGTGGAATATGGCCATTCCAACTCAAACCAAACCATGAAAGGTAGTCCCCATTTAGGTTTCCCTAGCAGGAGGGAACCTTCCCTATCTAGTAGTTGTATGCATTATTTTAAAAGGCATATGAACACATTATGTGATCTAGATGGACATCAGTGTCCACCCACCTATTCCACTGGCTCAAAGACACAGTTTCCTAGCTTGGCAGTCTTTTTTACAATTTTTCAAGTCTTGGTTCATTTGGGGCCATTTTGAGGTCCTAAACGACGTTTTTTGGGCACTGTAGCACCTAGATGGTTTCCAAAGGTATAGTCTAGGTTAGCAACATGGATTTATTCTCGGACAGATATTTCTGACAGGATACCGAGCGCCCTAAACGAAGATTGTATGCAAAAGTTGACATATCAACTAACCACATTGGTGCCCACAAACCTTTTGATGTTTCATCTCTCGGGGTTAGGGTTTTTTATGTTTAGGGTTTTCTCATTGATGCTTTATGATAAAAAGGCCTTTATGGCCTCATTGTAACTCAGTTATTGCAGATGAGCGTAAGCGACACATCTCTTTTCAGAGATAATCTATCACCAACTAGAGCTAGTTTGTATTGCTTCGCAATTACATTGGTTTTCCATTCCATCCATTAATAGATTTTTATTTTTGACTGTACTACTATGTTTTATACAAAATATTCGTGTGTATTTCTATTTTATTTCAATGCCTTCATTTATTTCTCCAAATAATCCATATCAGTGGTATTAGATCAATTTTCTCTTTGTTATTTCTTAGTGCATGTCCCTGACGATATCTAAATATCGATAGTTAGGTATCGAACTAGTTGAGCTCGGGGAAAACAACTCTCGTCAGCCCAAGAAACCTCACATGGTGGGAGAAGAAAAGAAAGATGAAGGAGCAGGAGATCCTATTAAGTTTCTGTTCGAGGAATCCCTCATGCGACAGAGGAAGAAGATGATAGATAATTTCTCACATATCCTTCAACGAATGTTGACGGCAGCGGATGCACCTTCAACGAGTAGCTATTTGGGAGGTGTGACTCCCTTCAAGGTACGAGTTAAATTTGACAGTCCCTTATTTGAAGGAAATATAGATGCATATGATTTGGAGAAATGGTTAAATCCGTTAGAGGGTTACTTCTCTATTCAAAACCTTTTCGACAACGAAAATATCACCTTCACACTCCTTAACTCCCTACCCCATATCAAATACTAGTGGGACAGTTAGTGCAAGAGGCATGCGAGAGATGAGTTTGAAATATATAGGAAAGAACCCACTTAGGTGGCTTTTGTCGATGTCGTCAAGGATTAATTCTACCCCGTTGGAAACTATGATGACCAATACACCAAATGGACGACTTTGCGACAGAAGAGAGACCATATAGTGCCATAGTTTACCAATATATTCCATACCTTGTGCTAAAAATTGGGTATTAGAGACTCCGAACGACACTTGGTCCTAAAGTACTGCAGTGGCCTTCACGGTTACATTTAGAAAAAGATGGATTTCCGAGACATCTCCTCACTTGGAGCTACTTATCAGTAAGTTCTGCAGATTGAGTAAAAGTTTAAGAAAAAAATAAGTGGGAGTTTTGGTTTTCAAATCAACAACAACAGAAACTTGGGAAAGGTGGCCCTAACTCACAAAAAAAGGACAGAGCAAGGACGACCAAAATCATGACAACCATCCAAATATGCAAGCAAAGAAGGGTAACAGGAAATCGAAGAAGGACATCGGAAAGTGGTGTGAGTTCCAAAAAATACCCTAGCACAACACTGATGAATGTTGCTCAAGGAAATCTATGTTGGATGAGACAAAATCCCTAGAGCCAAACTATGGCTTAGAATTTCATTCAAAGCAAGAAAGGGGAAAGTGGATCATTGATGCAGAACCTAGTGCCACCGTTGCAGCCGCAAAGATCCAACCAAAAGAGTCAGAGGAGCTAGAGGAAGGAGAGTGCCTCTTCCATTCATAACTATGGGTGAAGGGGAATCCGCTACATTTCATTGTTAACAGTGGTAGCTAGAATAATCTCATCTAGGTTGAGGTCATCAAAGGTTGAAGCTATTGACGATGCCACACCTGCAACCATACACCATCGGTTGTCTAATCCCGGGATGATACATTTTAATTAGTCAACAGTGTCACCTATGCTATTGGATCAAGCCCTTCAAAGATGAGGTACTGTGTGATGTTTCCCCACTTGAAGTTTGTGATGTTATTTTAGGACAACCCTATATTTGGAAATGCCATGATGTTTATGAGTCCAGGACTCATAGCATCGTTGTTACTTTGGAGGGACAAATATATATGATACCTAAGGTAGTCCCAACTGCTGCAATTTATTTGATCTCCGTGAAGCAATGTTGAAATGTCATCTCTCGAACTAGGAAATTTATCATCTTCATGGTTTGGTCAGAAGGTCACTCCAACCACCACAACCTAAGCACAAGGCCTCTCTAAACAACAAAATCAGGTCGACAAGATTGTAGAAGGGTACATGGACATATCCGCTTCCCCTACAGGTGTGCCTCTTCACTTCCAGGTCAAACGTCCAATCGAATTGATACCAGGTGCTCTTTTACCCAGTGGCCCAATATACAGGCGCCCTCTTCTGGAGAATGAGGAAATAAAACATCAAATTCATGAGCTCATCCAAAGGTCCACATTCAACCAAGCTTCTAACCTTACGGGACTCTAATTGTGTTGGTGCAAAAAAGGATGGGACATGGCGAATTTGTGTCTATTACAAATCCTTGAACAAGATCATTGTCAAGATTCAATACCGGATCCCTCGGGTTGACAATATTCTTGATTAGCTTAAGGGTTCCAATTTCTTTAGAAATATCGATTTGAAGTTGGGATACCACCAGATTCGAATTGAACAAACCGATGTATGGAAGATATCATTCAAATTCAAAGATGGTCTCTTTGAATGGTTGGTCATGCCTTTCGACTTGACTAATGCCCCAACGGAATTCATGAGGATGATGGATGATATCTTTCAGTTGTTCACAAACTCCTTTTTGGTCATATATATAAATGACATCCTCATCTACAGTAGAACCTATGAAGAACATCTGCAGCACATTCAACAGCTCATGAGTACCCTGTGGCAAGATAAGATCACAAGCTATGTGCTAACCTGGAAAAATTCTCATTTGGCATGCAAAGAATTCAGTATTTTGGATACATCATGGATGAACATGGGGTGCATGTGGACCCAGCCAAGATCCAATTCATCCGCGATTGGTTATCCCCACGACCCTGACAGAGCTCCGTAGCTTCTTAGGGCCTTGCCAAATTCTACCGTAGGTTCGTGTTGGGGTTATCTCATATCACTTGGACCTTAAGCCAAGTAAACAAGGGTGGATATTAAGCCAATTTCACCTGGTCAAGGTAGCAATAGAAGGCATTCGAGGATTTGAAACATTGCCTCTACTCAGCACCAGTCCTCACTCTACCAGACCTGCAAAAACCATTCGAGATTGAGACTGATTCGGATTTATGTGAGAACGAAATGAAAGAACAGATATAGAACGACATACATAGATATATTGCAAAAAACACAGTGATACAGTAACAACACAAATTCTATTAAATGGCGAAAATAGAACAAACTATAAAATAAAGCAGCTAGAATGGTGGTAGCTTATCACTGAGAAGAGATGTGATCATGACTATGCTCATTCATGGAAAGATGAAAACAAAAAGAGGCTGAAAGTGCATATTTATTATAAGCATGAGGGAAAGAACCCTAAACATACAAAAAAAAACCCTAGGAGGTGAACCTTCGTAAGGTTTGCGGCCCCAAGGTGGTTAGTTGAGCAGTCAACTTCTCAGGGTCATAACTTGTGTATACGATCTTTGTTTGGGGCACTCAGTAGACCGTTGGAAAGATATAGCCGAGGAGTACAATAGAGAATTAGGCTCATCTGAGAGCCTATGGCTATCATTTGGGCCACTGTAGGCCCAAAAAAAATCGTTTAGGGCCTCAAAACGGCCCCAAAAGTTCAAGACTTGAAAAAACATAGAAAAACTACTAGAAAATTGCCAAAATGGACAATTGTTTTGAGCCAGTGGAATAGGTGGGTGGCCACCAATGTCCATCTGGATCGGAGACAGATGCCTCTTTTAGTGCCATGATACCTGGTTGATCCAAAATGGATCACTATATAATTTGTCATCTATTTTGTGGACTATGCTATCAGTGCATTCCTCACTCAGTAGGGACATCCAATGGCCTATCACAGTGAGACATTGTTTGATACTATTTGTAGATATCCCACTTATGAGAAGTAGATGTACTCCATTGTGCATGCATGTTGACAATGGAAGCATTACATTCTTGGAAAGGAAATGATGATCCACATTGATCTCAATCCCCTATGATTCATGCAAACACAGGGAAATTTTCAAAATGACCGCATCAGAAGTGGTCAATGTACTTGCAACATTTTCATTTGAAAATTAAGTACAAAAAGGGTAGCATGAACCATGTTACAGACTGCCTCATCTAACCCCTATTTTCTAATCGTGGACCTTAACTCCTATGGGAACAATACTTCCATTTGGCCCCAATTATACAACAGTGACCTTGACTTCACTACTACATATCATACATTGGGTGTAGGTAAAAAAATTCCAGAATTTCACCTTGAGGATGCACATATGTGATATCTGGACTATCTTTGTGTTCCATCAAGCAAGCTTTCAAAGCTAATTTGGGAGGCACTATACAGTCGGGTGGTCGGACACTTTGGCCTAGAGAAGACAATAGCAGTGCTTCAAAATTATTTCTATTGGCCAAAATTCTGACAGGATGTCGACAAGTATATCTAATCTTGCATTGCTTGTGCCATTTCCAAACCTGCCATCAAGAAGCAAGGGATGTAAACTCTCCTTCCTACCCTAGAAAATCATTAGGAGTCAATCTCAGTGGATTGCATGTTTGATTTTCCCTCCACCAAGCATGGTCACGACTATGTTTTTGTGGTTGTCAATTGGTTCTCTAAGATGGCCATTCTAGCACCATGTAAGAAGAATATCACACCTAAATACACTTCGAAGTTATTCTTTGAGTGTGTTTGGGTTTATTTCGGGATGCCTCAAACCATTGTTTCTGATCGGGACAGTTGGTTCCTCAACACCTTCTGTTCCTTCTTATGGTCTCTAATGGACACCAAGTTGACCAAATCAACCGTCTTCCACACCCAAACAGATTGGCAGACAAAAGTGGTCAACAGGATGATTTTGCATATCATGTGCATGTACAACTCCAAAAATCCATGCACATGGGATGATATCCTTCCATATGTTTAGGATAGTTACAACAGATACCTCCACAAATCTATTGGACACAACCCATTTCAAGTGTGCTTGGGGTTCCATCCATTGCCCCCCATTGATATAGCTATACCCATTGCATATACACAATATGAGTCCTCCCATGCTCAGGTTGAGGCAGATAAAGCAACCAAAATAATTGAACGAAACTAGTACATCCAAAACAGGTTCATGATATCATGTAGAAATCCAATGCCAAGTATAATCAACGACATTACCAACATCAGGTTCCACAGAAGTTTCAAGTTGGGGATAAGGTATGGTTGCATTTGTAGAAGGAGTGCATCATAGGCCCCCACTGAAATATTAGACCACTCCGATATGGGATTTACACTATCACACAGGTTGTGGATGAGAATTCTTTTGAATTAAATATTCCCCCTTTCCTTGGATTGCACCCAATATTTAATGTGAAATTGCTTTGACCATGTTTTCCAACTCTCTTGGATACCTCAGAGGTGGATGAGCATCTGGCCCCTACATAACTCAATCCAAACTTCCTTTAACAAGATACAATGGATCATATCATGGACACACAAATGAAGGGCACTTTCCAATAGAACATTCAACTCTATTGGATCATCAATCAGGGCAGCTTCTTCACCGAGGCAAGTGGCTCACAAGGAGTCAATTTCAGTAGAAGTTTAGCCATATGATGAGGGATTTTGATGCAATGGATACTATTGCTTCCTAAGGGGAGAGGACTAATCCATATGGAAATTAGTGGCCACCCACCTAGTCCATTGGCTCAAAGACACAGTTTCCTAGCTTGCAATCTTTTTATAGTTTTTTAGGTCTTAATCTTACGGGGCCATTTTGAGGCCCTTTGGGCATGGAAGCACCCAAACAAATGGTATTGAATGGGTTGAAAACATGGATTCCATATCGTATAGGCCTTTCCGACGAGATATCGAGCACCCCAAATGGAGATCTTATGCAAAAGTTACGCCCCTGGGAAGTTCATGTATCAACTAACCACATCGGGGCTCACAAACCTTTTGGAGTTTCATCTTTCGAGGTTATCGTTTTTTATGTTTAGGGTTTTCTCATTGATGCTTTATGTTAAAAAGGCCTTTTTGTCCTCATTGTAACTCAGTTCTTGTGGATGAGCGTAGACGACACATCTCATTTCAAAGATAAGCTACCACCATCTAGAGATAGTTTATATTGCTTTATAGTTGACAGTGTTTTTTTGTTTAATTCATTAATATAATTGGGTTTTAATGTACTACTGTGTTTTCTGCAAAATATTCGTTTGTATTTTTGTTTTATTTCACTGCTTTCATTTCATTCTCCAAATAATCCATATCAGTATGGACTATCATCTGGAGTATGGACTATTTTTCAAAGGCCTTCCCTATAGTATGGCGATATTATGGATTGGTATGCAAATAGTGGATTATCGAAAAAGACCTGATCAATAAAGTATCATTTTCAAACCCTAGTTGAGTATGAGAACATATATGCATGTCCAACTCTATGTGTGCAAGTGAGTGATCCTGCGGGACTACCATTTATGTGTTTCCAAATTTGAAATTTAGATTTAGAGTTTACTTCTATTTTTTTATTCTCTCTATGGGGAGGTGTAATACACATTCCCTTCATATCTATGAATGCCAAAATTAAATTTCAAACTATGTTTTTAAAACAACACATGGAAATCTAGCATAACTATCTAGACATGGAAATCTAGCATAACTATCTAGGCTAGATTGTAAAACATCCTCAAACTCATACCCACTTTTGTTCCTACAAGATTCCCATGCTTGGTATAAATGTCTAAGTTGGAAAAAACATCAGTGTTATAATATCTCTTGATTATTTTTTAGAGTCAAGAGCCATTTCTATAAACATTAAATATCCCAAAGAAATCCAGATCTAGTTTCAATATGTGACCAGACATAGGATGGAAAGCACCTAGAACCTCAATTTTAGATAACGGTTTTTGAAACCTAGTATATAAATGTAAGGGAACGTACGAAACACAGTTCTCCAGCTACAATGAAAATACCAACAAGTTCATTCTGACCATGTGTTAGATCATTTTGCATTTAAAATATGGTATGTAATATATCCTCAATCCAGCCTACTCTATACAACCATGCTAAATTCAACATGCCCCCTTGGGATAATGACTAGATTATAGTTAAATAGGAAGCAATCATTGCTATCCAAACTACAGTTATTGTTACTAAAGTAAGTGTAATTCCATAAGAACGGGGAAATTAGTAAGTTGTTGAATATGAGAACACTGTATTTTGGTGTAAATCAATGGCCTAGTGAAACATGAGCTCCAATTTGTTATTTTCGTATTTCTCATAACTTTAAATTCAATATATTCAACAAATGGTACAAAAATTTTGTAAATGGCAAACCAAATTTTCATAGCCAATTTGCGCATCCGATGGTGGGAAATGTCACTTTTATGTTTCTGTTGTGCCTACTACAACAATTCCCATAATTTTGATATTTTCGTTAAACCTTGGGTCCTCTAAATTTTTAATATTTTTCTTTAGGCATTAGGACAATTTGATATTGATTTTCATTATCATTTCCTTGTATTGATCTCGTTTCATTTTTATTTTGATTTAATAGATTGAATAAGCAATTATCTTCTTTCTCATTTCACTCAAATTTCTTTCTTTAATCGTTTTTCAAATCACTTAACTTTCTTGAAAATTCATTTCTCACAGTTGTTTTATCTGTATCCGAAATGATATTCCCATTCCATTCTTTAAAATATCAGATACTTGGACCTTGGTCTTTCGTATCTAGGACCCACTTTAACTAATCAAGTTTAAATGTCCTAGATACCAAATAATTGGATCTCAGACATCCATAGGTAATTTATAAGGTAATTATTTTGAATTACAGATATCTGAATCCTAGTTATTTGGACTTGGGATATGCTCTAACGAATTAAGGTTGATAAGTTCGGATACTAGATATCTGGATCTCAGAAAACTGAAAATAATTTGCAAGTCTCTCATTTTAAATTATGGATTTGTGGACTCCGACCTTTTGGTTCCGACTTTTTTATTTAATACAAATTCATTGTATTCTCAAATACCAAATACACGTAACAATTCTCTAATCACAATGGATATGCACGTGACACTCTGATGTGGCAATATCATGTGCCATCCATATTCGAGGTCCTACTTAAATTCTCACCTGCTATAACCCACCTTCCAAATCCTGAATATCAAATGCTCGCATTTAACAACATCTAGTTCTTCACTAGAGTTTCCTATAGCCGGATTCTTCGCTGAAAAATCAATTTGAAAACATAAATTCAACACCCGTCGCTTCATTTATAATTTTTGGTGAACTGCAATTAAATTTACAACATGTCAAATTAATAATGTTCAATCAAACATCCTAGAGCATGTTCTTCTGCTATACTTAGTTATTTCAGAAACCCTAGTTTTTCTGCTATTACCTTTGGAAATAATGAAAATTTGATGTCTTTGCACTTTTAACCCCCTTTAGCAGTGAAGTGATTTTATAACCAGGTTACAAGCAAAAGAGAACTCTGGTAGAAAGGGTATCTCTTGGGTCTATGAAAAACATTTGTTGGAGTGGGAGATTTGCACAGTGAATCTTCAAGTGTAAAGAAAATGGTGAGCAGTTCAAGAATAGAAATAGAGAATTTTAATGACCATAGCTTCAAGTTTTGGAAGCTGAAGCTGGAATATCTTCTTGTAGACAAAGAACAAGGGCTCGTTGTGGATCTGGGTACAAACCCCACTAGTATGTTGAAAGAAAATTTGAAAAACATGGAAATAAAAGTGAGAAGCATGATTCAACTCAACCTCTCAGATTTAGTGTTGTTGAAATTCTTTGGAGATGACAATGCAAAGAAGTTGTGGGATAATTTGGGGAATTTGTATTAGTCATTGTATTATCAAATAAGTTATTTCTTAGAAAGAGGTTGTATCATATTACAATGGAGGATGGTGAATCTATGGTAGATCATCTAAATTCCTTTAATATGCTAGTAAGTCAACTTGTATTTGTTGATATTAATATACAAGAAGAATATGAGTCTATTACCTTCTTATATTCTTTGCTAAACTCTGGGGATAATTTGGTAGTGCCACTCAATCCACACTAAAGTTTGAGGATTTAGTTGCATCCTTGTTATAAAAAGAAATGAGGATAAAATCCATGAAAGGGGTGTCCAAGGATGTTTATCTGTCATAATTTGTCCCCATGAAAGGAAATATAAGTCTTATGGGGTAGATATAAGTCTAGAGGTAGACCTAAATCTCCGGGATAATTTTAAAAATAAATTTTGGAAATGTTGTAGAGATGGGTATTATAAGAAACATTGTAGATCTAAGAATGTTTATAAAGGTAAGGGGTCTAATTATGCCCCTTTTACAAAAATGAAAACCTCCATACAAGAAAGTGGTGATGTTTACTTGGCATCTTCAAATACACAAGAAAATCATAATGTATGGTTGACTGACTTAGGTGATTCATTTCATATGAATCCTCACATAAATTAATTTTGTGAATATGAGAAGCAAAATGGAGGTGATGTTTTCATAGGAGATGGCTCAACAACCAAAATCATAGGGTGTGTAAGGATCAAGATACTGCTAAATATGGAAGGATTAGAACTCTTCCTAGGGTTTTTAACATTCCATATCTGGCCAGAAACCTAATATTTTCAATTAGCATGGGTGATATAGTCATGCACATTGTATTTTAAATGTACACATGCAATATGGCTCAAGGAGCAATGGTGTTGATGTGGGAAGTTCAGATTTGAACTCTATACAAGCTATTAGGAAGCACTTTCAATGATAGGTGTAATAGTTATGTTGTTCATAATGATAGAAATGTAAAATAAAAGACCCATATTGTCCCTACAGAGAATACAATGTTATGGAATCAAAGACTAGGATATATTGGAGAGAAGTACCTTCGAGCTTTACATGGTAAAGGTAGGTTGAAGGTATGTCTGATTACTCATTAGATTTCAATATCTGTGAACAATGTATATGTGGTAAACAAAATTGGGAGAGATTCCCATCTAGTGCTATAAGAGAAAAACAAACCTTGGAGTTAATGCACATTGATGTGTTTGGACCTTTTATGTTCCATCACTAGGTAAATTTGTGTATTATGTCTCATTCATTACTAATTTCTCAAGAAATACGTGTAACTCCTCCAGAAGAAATTTGAGGTTTTCAATAAATTTAAGGAGCTTAAAGATCTTATAGAAAACCAAATAGAGAAGAAAATAAAGTTGTTGAGGATAGATAATGGAGGAGAGTTCTACATAAACGTGTTTGAGGAATTTTGTAAGAAGTGTGGAATATCAAGGAAAAATACTACTCCATACACAACTCAAAAGAATGCAATTACAGTCTTGTAGGGTTATCACTTGAATTTTGGGTAGAGGTAATGGATATAGCATGGTTACTTGGTAAACCGATCACCTACATCAACACTGGTTAACAAAACTCTGCATGAGGCATGGATTAATAAAAATCCCTCTCTTAAACATCTCGTAGTTTTGGGTTGTGATGCTTATGTGCATGTTGCAAATGAAAATAGGAGTAATTTGGATAATAAAATTGAAAATGTATCTTTATTGGCTATAAAATAAAAGGTTAAAACTATGGAACCCAATAACTAAGAATACTATTTATAGTTGGTGTTAATGCCCTTATCAATGTTCCCTCCAAGGAAGGAAAGGGCATCCCCCTACTGGAACCCCAACATTCCCATCGACCTCTTACGCCACAAAGAGTTAGAAAACCCAAAAATGGATAAGGGTCAAGCTAATATGACCCAAATGATCGGGACGTAGTGAGAAAAATGGGAAAAACAAGGTAGTGGAATGATTCCACAATCTACAGAGGTTGAACGGATAGGATTGATTAATGGCCAAAGAGGTCGTAGGAATACGAATCCGATGGCCCAAAACAGCTGCAGCAAACCCATTTGATCGACTGATTTTCCGCTTTCAAAGAGAAAATGGATAGTCAGGATTGAAGAGCAGGGCCAGATCAATGGCTGGGAGATGATCCACAGCACACCCGATCAAGAGATTTTCCGCTTTTTCTGCTTTCCCGCAGATCCTAATTTTCAACTTTTTGCATCCGCATTGCGGATTGCGGAAGTTGGAATGGTATTTTTCAAGAGCGTAAAGTTAGGTTTCTCATTTCCACAACCCGCTTTGCGGAATGGGGATTGTCGAGGCATAATTTTCTAGGGGTGCAAATTCAAGTTTTCGATATCCGCAACTCGCATTGTAGAATGCGGATTGCGGAGGTTATTTCCACGAATTTGTGCAATGGATTTTCGATTTCCACAACCTGCATTGTAGAATCCAGATTGTGGAAGTGACATTTTCCATAGACATAAAGTCGTTTTTCCGATTTCCACAACCCACATTGCGCAATGCGGATTGCGGAAGTGATATTTTCCATAGGCATAAAATTGGATTTTCGCTTCCTGAAACCTGCATTGCGGAATGCGGATTGCGGGAGGATGATTACGGATTGGAGATGTTTTACAGGGAAAATTTCGGCCAAGGAAATGAAGAATTACACAGGGAAAATTTCGGCCAAGGAAATGAAGAATTACACAGGGAAAATGGAACGATTGGGAGCCGATTTGGAATCCAAAGAGAATCACAGCCTGTTTATCTATCCAAATCAACCTAAAACGGCTCAATCCAAAGGGAAAACAGGTGTTTTCCAAGGCCCAAATGCATACTGAGAGCGCATAGAGTTTCCCACCTGCGCATCTAATAGACTCAGAGGAAATTGGTTCAAGCAGTTCAGCCTAAATGGCCTCATCCTTTCCAGTTCAAGACTCTTTTCAGTTAGTTAGAAGTTGTTTGATATTTTGTAAGCCTATAAAGGAAGATTTTGAATTAAACCAAAGGGTTGGATGTTTTCTGGATTCTAAGATCTTAAAATCTCTACGTATGTGTTGAACGCGGACTTTCAATTCATGAGAAGACCCGATCTGGAGCAGAGATTCTTGTGATGAGTGTTTTTTGTTTCTGTTACTTCCTGTGCATGTGTTTTTCATTTGTATTTTCATTGATTGTTTTCTTCTGCAGTATATAGATCAAGACTACATGGTATGAAATTCATATTTTATGCTTCAGATGCATATGACTAGGTATTCCACCCTTTCTTCTTGAAGTTGCAAGTTAGAATTCATTTTCAAATGCTCTAACTCTGTGACTAAATTTGTTTCCTTTTCTTCCTTCATCTGTTGATATATTTGAATTTAAAAAACCTCATCCACCTTTCCTCTTCCTATTAAATTGTGGTCTAAATCAGTCATTTGTGACTATAAATCCATTGACGTTTGACTCTAGGCCCAATGGTGCTCTTGTCCTTAAACCCAACCAACTGAAAAATCACTATAAGTCATCATTTGAAGGTCTAGCCACCACTTTACCTATAACCAGCTTGTGCAAATAATATTCTAAGTGTTGAGTGAATTATGAAAGAGAGAGCCCTCTCTGTGGTTGGAAAGGCTAGTTTCCATCCACCAAAGCTTGGTTTGAAACAATTACCTCATGATCTCTTATGCTGTAACTCAGGGGAATCTTGAGTGATAACATTCTGGAGACTCCACTGGGGATTTGAAAAACTTCTTTCCCAGAACAAGAATTTCGAAGCATCGAATCAGATCTCTGAGGGAAAATAGAGGATCATAAATTTCAAGGTTGTAGCCTTTTCCTTGGCGACTCCAACTTTCATATTGGCGAATTTCTTGGAATAATTTTGGATTCCAGAAGGATACCTACCAGAATTCAGCCAGATCCTGAACTAGCAAATTTTGTATCAGATCCAGAGAGGATCATGAGGAAAGCAAAGAAAGAATAAACAGGTATTTCCCCATTAACTAGGTATTTTTCTCTACCTAAATAAGTGGCACAGGCTATAGAGATTGTCTCTTGGGATTTAAAAACTAAACAGTCCTCATTTAAGTCTAAATCTAAATCAGATCTAAAGACAACCCTATTTTACCAAAGAAAATTCCAAACACATTGTCTGAATGCTTTGTGGGAAAATTCACAAGCTAAAGAAGAAAACAGTGATTTATTTCTCTTCACTAAAGCTGCTAGCCAAAATACCCAAGTCTGATCACTCCTCCTATTGTTCCAAGCCATACTTTTGTAATACCTACTGTTTCTCCTGCTACTTCAAGAATCCCCCCTGCTCCTAAGCAAAATCTAAGGGAAATGGATGCCATATTTTCTCCTTTAGCTCTCCCTGCTAATCTCCATGACTTACCTATGGGATATGCCCAACGACTTATGAGATTTGATGGGGAAGGAAATGGTTCTGCACAACAACATGTATACCACTTCATTGATTTTATAGACCTATAAGAGGTGGATGAAGATGATTCCAAGATGAGGTTATTTTCCCAAAGGCCAGCCGGAGAAGTGAAGAAGTGGTTCAAATCCCTTCCAAATGGAGGAATTGCTACCTATGAGATATTTGACAAGGTTTCCTAGCCATATGGAAGGATAAACAAAATCCTCTCCAAATTCTCACTCAGTATGAAAATACAAATAAAACCAATGTTGAGACTGTCTAAGAGTTTTCAGCTAGATTCATGAGAATGTATAATTATATCCCTGTGGACCTCAATCCTCCTGTGGGAGAAGCCAAGCTTCATTATGCTAATTGTTTTGACAATGAATTTGCTCTCATTTTGAGAGAAAGGAGATCTTCCACTCTACCCGATATGTTAAAAGATGTTGTAGAAGTAGAAGCTAATTTGATGACCTCAAGTAAAATGAATCACATAAATGAAGCTGAGAAAAAGAGATCTAATGAGACATCCCAACATTCCACATCCCAATCCATTGATACCAAATTTGAGCAGATGATGAGGACTATGGAAAGGTTGTTGGATAGGATTTCCCTTGACAATAGGCCTCCTTCCAAAGAAAACCCAAATCCTCAAGCTCGAAATAACAATTATAGGAGACTTCCTTCCCCAAAGGGAAGACCAAGAGAACCAAGGGATCCTAGAAATGCTGAGAATCATCCAATTAGACCACCCCTTGTTGAGAACTTGATAATAGGAGAGGAATAAGATGAACACCCTGATGACCAAATCCACCTCTTTGATCAGATCCAACCCCAGTTCTATTTAACTAAAGAGGAACATGACCAATCCTCCCTGCAGTTAGATAGTAGCCAAGAAGAATCAGAATTTGATCAATACCAAAGAGGCTTCCAAAATGAGATTATTAATTTCAGAGGTAGCATAATTTGAGAGGTAGAAAGGTAACAGTGGACCAAGGAAAGGCTACTGCTGAGCCATCTTCTTCTCAACCACAAAGAAAAGAAACTTCTAGGAAGGGTGACCCAAAAAATGTAACCTCTGATAAGGCACCTGAGAAGGGGGCAAAAGCTCCTAAAAAGGGTCCAGAAGGGAGATATGAAGGTAATATAAAGACAATAGAGAAGATCCATTCTGCTTTCAGTTTAGAGAATTAAATATCTAAGATTAAAATTTCAATTCCTTTAAATGAGTTGGTCAAAAACTGAGAGTACAAAGATCATATTTTGAAAGTAGTGAATGGAGAAGAAGGAAAGAAGCCTGATACTCTCAATTTGCATGATGACAAACCTAATCTTCTATTTGGTCTCCATGTTGAAAGTGCTCCAAAGGATGATGTCCCTCCCTTCTATATCAGTCTAAACATACATGATCATATTTTACACAATGCTATGTTAGATTCTGGAGCTTCAGATAACCTCATTCCAAGATCAGTGGTGGAAAGTCTGGGGTTAGAAATCACAAGGCCCTATAAATATCTGTTATCCTTTGATTCTAGAAGAGTCCAATGTTTGGGTCTGATTAAAGACATGGTGGTCTCACTAACTCAAATACCTCAGAAGAATGTAATCATGGATGAGGTAGTGGCTGATATTCCACCTAAATTTGGGATGCTATTATCTAGGTCTTGGGCATAAAAATTAAAAGGAACTCTACAGATGGATATGTCTTATGCTACCATCCCTGTTTTGGGGGAAAATAGAAGACTATACAGGGAGCATAGATTGTCCTATGTAGTAAGCAGTAAAAGTAAGCCTAATAATCATCCCATTTTTGTTGTAGACACTCATATAGGCACCTCAGTTTTATGTTATGATCTTGGTTTAGAAGAGAAAGGTGTGAAAATTACTGACCTGCCTGAAAAAAATGATAAGTATAGTAATGAGCAAGAGATACAATGCATTGACATCTCAACAAGCCTAGAAGGCAGTGGTCAGCAAATGGAGAAAGGAAGTGATGAAAAATCAGAGTTAGAAATGGAAGCCAAAGCCACAAACCAAAAAGAATATCACTGGGTTATGAGATTTGATGGAGTTTTAAACAAAGAAGGAGTTGGGGCAGGGGTATGGATTATCTCTCCAGATGAAGGAAGTGAATGCACTAGATTGCATACCTTCAAACTAATGTTTTATTTTTCGAATAACGTGGCAGAATATGAAGCCCTACTGTTGGGTCTGAATGCACTCAAATATCTAAGAGCTAAAAAGATCAAATTTTATGGAGATACAGAGCTAATAATCCAACAGGCGAATGGCAATTATGAGACTAAACATCCCAAAATGAGGGCTTACAGAAATGTTGTTTGGGATATGTTTGATAATTTCTTCATAGAGCATGATATTTCTTTCATCCCTAAAGAGAAAAATACAATAGTAGACCTTTTGGCCAGCTCTGCTAGCATATTTCAACTCCCTTCCTATCCTACCAAAGCTTACATGATCAATATAAGGCATAGACCCTTTGTTCCAAACAATACCAAACATTGGAAAATATTTGAATATGATTAGCGGATCAAGAAATTCCTAGATATGACTAAAGAATTTTCCCACGCCTAGATTGATCAAGATAACTGTTCATGTGATGAATGGGAACCTTACCCACCAGATCTCCTAACCACTTTGGGAAATAAAGAGATCCTGCAACTGAAGAGCAATTATATACCCCAAGTATTGGTGCCATTAGAAAAACTTTTTGATGAGAACGATGTGGCAAAAAATCACAAGGTTTCTCCAAACCACAGTTAAGTGGAAGACTGTAACATTGGGAATAAAAAAGAGCCCAAAATTGTCAAACTAACAAAGTCTTTAACCCCAGGCATTAAAGATGACTATGTGGATTTAATGAGACATTTTTCTGATGTGTTTGCATGGTGCTATGAAGACCTGAAAGAATATGACACTACCATCATCCAGCATACCATATCAGTCAAAACATGGGAGAAACCATTCAGGAAGAAATTGAGAAGGATGAATCCCATGTTGCTCCCACTGATAGAAAAATAAGTGAAAAAGGTTGTATGAAGCCAAAATCATAGTCTCCTTAAGGTTTTCAAAATGGGTAGCCAACATAGTCCCTGTGAGGAAGAAAAATGGTGAAATCAAACTGTGTATTGACTTTAGAAATCTAAATAAAGTGTCCCTAAAGGACAACTACCCCCTACCCAAAATGGACCACATTTTACAGAAGGTTGTAGGGGAAGCAATAATTTCCATGCTTGATGGATTATCAGGGTACAATCAGATTAAGGTGCATCCACAAGACCAAGACAAGACATCCTTTACCATGCCTTGGGGGACCTTCGTGTATGCAAAGATGCCTTTTGGTCTGTTGAATGCAGGAGCTACCTTCCAAAGAGCTATGGAAATAGATTTTATAGAAGAGAAAGACAAATTTGTAGTCATATACATGGATGACATCACTATGTATTCTAAGTCTGATGCAGAGCATTTGAAACATTTGCATCAAGTGTTTTCCAAGTGCAAAAAAATTGGATCTCTCTGAACCCCAAAAATTCAAACTTTTCCATGCAAGAAGGCAAGCTACTAGGTCACATAATATCTAAAGATGGGATCAAAATTGACCCAGACAGATTCGACACAATAGAAAATTGAACTCCCCAGAAGTAAAAAAGAGGTTCAATCCTTTCTAGGCACAGTGAATTTCTTAAGGAGGTTCATCCCCAATTTTGCAGAGATCATGAGGTCAATCACAAACATGCTTAAGAAGGACACTCAGATCATGTGGACTGTTGAATCCAAACAAGCATTTGGAGACATAAAAAGGGAAATTGTTGAAGCACCTATGCTAATCAGTCCTGATTTTGACAAATAATTTCTAATGTTTTCTTTTGCATCTGAGCATTCCAGAGCTGGAGTGCTTTTATAGAAAAATCAGGAAGGAGACAAGAAACCCATAGCTTTAGCAAAGCTCTCATAGATGCTGAGCTCAAGTACAACACCATGGAGAAGCAAGCATATTCCATGGTTAAAACTTTGAAAGATTCCAGATTCTATGTTTTTCATTCCCATGTTGTGGCTTATGCCCCTAATGTTGTTGTGAAATATATATTGACACAACCTTATCCATACGGTAGAAGGGATAAGTGGATAGTTTTTCTCTTGGAATATGACTTGGATATCAAACCTACAAATCTTATCAAAGGACAAGGACTGGCCAGGCCCATGGCTAAATCAAATTGGGACTCACTAAGTGTGAACTTGCTTTCACACATCCTGGAAGAAACTGCCCAAGACCCACTGTCACAGGTATCAAAAAAATTCTTGTCTTCTCCTTGGTATTCCGATATTATATATGTTTTGCAGAACTTACAAGCACCCCCTTGTTGTAGGAACAACTGATCCCATTTTTATTGATAAAAATGGGAGCCCCACTATTATTTTTGAAAATAACTCACAATTGCTTATCTATTTTGGGGTGTTTTGATTGTTGTCCTTATCATTTTCCTGTTTCCATGACTTGGATTTAATGAATTTGTCCAAAAAAACTTTCTTCTTTGTGCGTTTTGAGAGTTGCGGAAAGCTTACTTTTCCTTCAAATTATGTTGTTTCCGCAACCATCGATCCGCAATCCGCAATGCGGATTGCGAATGTAGAGATTTTCGAATAATATATTTCTTCTTTCCGCAATTTGCAACCTGCAAATGCGGATTGCGGATGTCGGGAAATATTTTTATAAAATCGAATTTTGGTTCCGCATTCCGCAACCTGTAAATTTGCGAATTGTGGAACGCGCAAAGCACTTAGTTTTTGAAAATAACATTTACATTTCTGCAACCCACAATCCGAAAATTGCGGATTGCGAAAATCGGAAACCATAATAAGCAAAAACGAAATGTACACCCGCAACCCCCAAATTGCGAAGTGTGGATTAAGGATTGTGGAAAGATTGATTTTTCCCATAGCTTTTCACCCCTTCGTTTTTCCATTGTGGATTGTGGACTGCAGAAACATTGAAATACTTAAAGTTCAAACTTGTACTTCCGCAACTCGCAACCTACATTGTAGATTGCGGATTACAGAAACCTAAAATCAAATTTATAAAAGTTCGCTTCCGCATTTCTTTTCCTCTTTTTTCGCGTTTTGAATCTAAGCCATTGATTCTTTGAAATTTCACAATATCAATTTATCCCACTGTCGCTTAAATATTTCGAATTTACAGGATTGTTTCCACCGTTTTTCAACTTGCAAATTTCACTTGGGTGAAAGATCTCACTGCGGATTTTTTACCAGATTTACCATTTTACTTCCTTCTTCAATGCATGTTGGTTTTTTGGTACTTTCATTCTCATTTTGCAATAAATCAAAGTTAAAATTAGTTTTGTTGATTTTTTTTCTCGTTTTATCAGATTTTCAAGTTTTCCAACCATGTCGAAAACACCTACTCGAAAACGACCCTAAGGAACTTAAGAACAAAGAACCAAACAGTGGAATCCTCTCCGACACAAGTGGCAGGGTATCTGAGACTTATCACTTGGATTGGTCATGCATCTACTCCATTTTTTATAATGACGACCTATCCGAAATTCAATACAACCAGTCCTCCTACCTAAACATTAGCAAATCCCAATTACACGCTATTGCGTACAAACCAACACTCATGCCTTACACCGATGTTGTCAAATGGATAATTCAACATGCCCACCCGCTAGACCACTCTTTCAATGATAAGGTAGGGGCTCAATTAACTTATTTCTAGCCTGAAATGTTTTCTAGAGCTTATGACCTAAGGAAACCTGACCAACTGTTAAATAAGAAATTCCTAGATTCCGCTGCAACCCAATTCAACTTGGAGGAAATGCTTAGGTCATGGATGCATAGCCCTGCAAGCTTCATGCCCAAGGCCGACAAATCCTATCCCATCTCTTGGTTTAAATATCCATTCACTCTATTGGCAGCCATGCTCTGCAAATTATACAGTTTACGAGATTGCTTGTTGTTCAAGGTTGAATGGGCACCCATTGCTCATCACGTCCTCACTACAGGAGATTCCTTCAGTTGGGATCAATTTCTATCAGTGGAACTCAAGACGACGATTGAGAAATATCAGAAGACCCCGGCTTCTAGAAAACCTAATTTCTTCTACTTGGCTTATGTGTTGGATGTCTTGTGTTCGGATTTACAGTTTCCTTCCATGGGATGGAATTGGAATCTCTCTGCACCGTCTGTTCATATCTATTGCTCTGCACTGTGGGAGGGCAATTTTATGCCTCTCATTTATGATATTTCTGACCTTTTTTTGGCTCAATTCATCTGATGATATTCAAGGAGAACTCTCCCACCTTCTCTGAACATGCCAAGGCACTTGTCTCTTCCATGGGTGACTAGTATGTGGGGGAATACTTCTCCTATGTTAGGATTTGGGGCAGAAATATAGCCCATTTACTGCCAAGAATTGTACCAGACAGGTTTCTATTTGAGGAAATATCCTTCCAGACAGTCACTGATGGTGTGTTCCCTAAATTAACTGGAGCCAAAAGAAGAGGGTGGTCCAAGTTCCCACTCCATATTGGACCTCTGGTAATTCAAAATTTAACCCATGCTGGATTACTTGGGAAGAATATTTCTACCCTGAAACTTGGGAAATCTCCACAGAGAATGCATTATCCCAAATCATTTCTAGAAAATCATTTTGCACAAGAGAACATGAAGAGTATTTATGCTCATCAGACTGACCCAGACGACTCAATCTACCAAGGATTTGACTCATTTGCTGAGGTCCTGAACAAGACTTCTTCCCTGGAAAAAAAGAATTTTATATTTCAGTATCAACATGAGCTCAAGACTAAGGTCTTTCAATACAGAAAACTTGAGTTGTCATTTGATGAAAAGGTTCGGAAAGACAAGGAAGAAAAGGAAGCTCAGAAAGCAAGCACCCCTCTCATGTTGACCTACCACGCGAATGACAAGGAAAGGACCCTATTGAGGACATTCTGCAGTCAAAACCTTTAGCTAATCTCAATCCTTTGATCCAGTCGACCATTGAGATGAAGAGGGAACTGGCAGTACTGAGCCCAGCGGTGGAAACTCAGGTTGTTGTTGCAACAACTCTAGCCAAAAAGCAAAAGATTGAAGTTACGATACCAAAGGTAACAATGCTGCATATAGAATATAGTGATGTGGAAGAGGAAACCCTTCCTTCCAAATTTTCATGCCCAATCACCTTTCCTATCACTGTTGTTAGGAAAAATGTCCTATAGCAGGGGAGAGACTACCAACATACAGGGGTGTAAGATGGACATACAAAGTTCTGCACGTACATATACTTAAGCAAATAAGTTAGAGATTAGAAAGACATGTACCTTATTCTGAAGTTTGATCCTAACTTTATCCTCCTTTGCTTCTCAATGTACCATCCTAAAAAACAACCCTAGACCTTTCTCAAACCAATTTGATCACATATAAACAAATTGACATTTATAATAGCATGAAACAAGTACATCAAATTATACCTTACAACATATAAAACAAATTATGTTGGGAAAGGAAGAATTTCCAATCTTATTAATGAATGAAGGAAGTACATCAAATTATACCTTCCTTCAAGTATGGAACTTCATGAAACCATGACTCAAGGTCTCCTGCTCCTCTTCTCCAAGGATCCCAACCTCTTATCAGATGTGCTAGGGTTCACTAGAAACTAGGGCACAAGTGAGGGGGATATGAGTCTCAATTCCTCCTGCATAACACTATAATGGGATTGGTCCCCTTTAATGGTCCCTCTCCCTCTATTTTATATCAAGTGAAGAAGATATGGTTGAATAGGAAGTAGTTACAACAGGAGAGGAGGTTCCAAAACTACCCAATACTAACCATTTTTCGTAACTTTTTATGTATTTTTAATGTTTCTGAGGTGTTCATGACTTTGAACAGGAAAAACCAGCGGGTACTCATGACTCTTACCATATGCAACCTGTGAATTTTTAGGAAACCTGCAACTTTTAGCATATGCAACCTGTGTTTTTGTGGGAAAATGGTCAAAAAGAGCCTTTTCTGGGGGTTTTCTGGAGAATTTTTGGTCTACAAAAATGTTCCTAAGGTTATTACCTATCCAAAGGGCCATGAATTAGGTAATTCCATCCATATAAAGTCCCAAATATTGCTCTTCCATCCACAAATGTCCTTTTGTGTGACTCACAGTAATCTCAATAAGTATCGTCATGCGACCAAGAGATGTAAGTGTCGTCACGGACAGAGAAGTGCCAATTTTGGCTATAACAAATGCCCCCTAATGTATGAGGTCAGAGGGGAAGACGATGGCCAAAATAAATTATAAATAATAAATGTTTGAGTCATGGATTTGGAGAAACAGGAGAAACCAAGAACCATAGGCTCAAATGAAGTACCTGAAAGAAAGGAAAATGTCAGTCAATCTCATCCCTAGGATAAATGTCCATGTTCAAATAGTGGAACATGACCTCCAGGAGGATACAATAATGATACAATACTGATGCATATACCATGGACACTATAATACAAACATGGATCCATGAAGACAGTATAAATATGAACATAGCCACAGAAATACAAAGGTGGATCTATGTCAAAACTAGAGATCATAGCCATAGAGAAAAAACTAGATCTATGTCTCATCAAGAGTAAAACATGGGTGTGTCTCAGTCTTGCGCAACTTAGGAAATAAAAAAATATGATTATGCTATTATAAGCTCAAGGTCTTCATCCAAACCGTCTCAAGGAACGAGTCCTAATCATGCGAATAAAGGAGTTGAGGTTGAACATGAAAGACATGGTTTGATTACCAACTATTGATATGGACCGTTAACAAACACGAGGGTCACCCACCAATAATGAAAATGGGGCCCAAGGTACCTAGTACATTCTAACAAGTGCGAATAAGGGGTCTTGAATTCGAACACTTGAAGAATCCATTGCGTAGGAGACATTGATGTATTCTCGCTACTGAATAACGAGGGAAATTGCCACTGATGACTGAAATCCCCAAGGTACTACCAAAAAATCTAAACTTCATTCCCAGAGCAAGATGAGTTGAAGTCGATAGGAAGAAGTTTGTTGGAAGGGAGGACTTAAGGCATCCTCCATCATCCAACATAAGATACAAGCAAAGGTTGATCTAATCTGGAGTAGGACTGAATACATGATGAAACATACTGACACCAAGGAATGGTTGACACAAGAGGTCAAGGAAACTGCAGAATGGACGACACAAGGGGTGTCCTTGAATAGTGAGCACGACACAAGAGTGAATTAGGCAGCTTTGAAGACAAAGGGACCATGGTATAAATCTGCAATGTAGGAGACATTGACAGATTCTTCATATTATTGGAAGAGTAACCAATCGGAGGAGTACACAACTCTGGAATCAGGTTTATCCTAAGGCCAAAACGAGAACCCGACATGTTTGATAGACACAAAAAGGTACTTTGTTCAAGGACATAGTTGACTTGTTTCCATTATATTGAAATATATTTAACACCCTTCCCTTCCCTTTCTCTTTTTAGGTACCTTTTTCATTTTTTAACGAGCTTGAGAAAGAACTAAAGCATGCTCAAGAAGGATCCAACCATGTGTAATTTTATGAGTCCATGGAAGGGAAACTCGAGACTTTCTTCTTTGTTTTACGAGTTTGAAGAAAATATAGAATAATACTCGATAATGTACTGATCCGTGGATTTTAATATCAAGCCCAGATCTGTTCTTGCTCGTCGGTGTTTTCATATTTAAGGAGTCTGAAAAAATTAAACAACAATTCCATATACCTACTCATGGATTTCACATCGAGCCCGAGTTGGTAGATGCTCGTTGGTGTTTTCATATTTTGAGAGTCTGCAAATCCTAAAGAAGACTCCAAAGGGTCCTTTTTCATAAAGTTAGTCCCCTCACCCAAAAAAGGGTAAAAAAATGAGAGAATAACTCTTCTAGACGAGTATGACTAGAGTATACCTTTTTTGTAAATAGTCTAAGCAGTCCGAAAAATGGGTAAACTTATACTGTAGAGACGACCTTTCAAGTACTTTAACGAGTATGAAAGAGAGAAGCTGACTCGGCAATCTTTTCTTATTTAAGGAGTCTGAAAAGGGATTAAAGAGGACTCCATAAAAATCTTTTCCGTATAGGTTTAACGATCCCAAAAAAGTAAACTCGTGACCTCCTTTCTATTTTTAATGAGCTCAAAGGAGAGATGGAAGAATGCTCATAGCTTCCTTATTGATTTTAACAAGATCGAAGTAAAGGTGGAAGAATGCTCATAACCTTCTTACTTTTTTATCGATCTCAAAGGAAAGGTGGAAGAATGCTTGTAATGGGAGGAGATGAGTGTCAAGGACATGCGAGACTAGTTCCAAGCACATGGAACAAATCTATGCATAATGCAAGCAACATGAGCAAGATAAGAACACTTAGGGTGTGTCTCCTCCAGGTAAAGGATGCGAAATCACAAAGGAAAAGTGATACATACCTTAACGAAAATGAGATCAGATATGGGGGATTATATAGCGAGCCAAAAGAGTGGAAGTCGGCATCAAGCTCATTAGCCTAAGCGGGATCAAAATAAATGCACATGCGACTTAAACACAAAAATGGGATCCTTATCAGGGATGGCCAGAAATATATGAGGAAGAAAGATATGAGGCTTCTTCTCAAAGTCATGGTAAATCTAAAAAGGCTCTTGAACCTATGAGAAAAACTCAACATGGGCAACAGAATGGCATAAGGGTGCTGACTAGGGTGACCCATGTTAGGTAGGTTCTGATGTCGGACTGGTGCATAATGCATAAAGAGATGGATAACACACCAATATCCAACAGGTTTGACCCTATGGCGAATTCGGATAGCAAAAGGTTCAAATGCATCATAACATGTTGATGTATATGTAACTTCGGAATGTATTTCATATATGTATATTGTACTCCTATAGAGATGGTATTATTCCTCTATACAGAAGTGTTTGTATTCCTCTAGAGATGTTATTATTCCTCTATACGGAAGTGTCGTCATTTATATTGTAAGTGTTGTAACTTATACTTGATGGGTTATTAGACCACCTTGTTGGGGTCGGCCCTGTATAAGTCATGTGGGTCAAAGGGTTATTAGACCACCCTATTGGGTGTCGGCCCAGTCGGCATTGTGTTATGTGGTTAAGTTGAGGCCGACCTAGTAAAGGTTATTAGGCAAGTCAAGTCAAGTATAAATAGAGTGCGGGAGGCACTCTATTTCATCATTCTATTCTCTCACACACTCTTTGGAGAGTGGCGCACTTGTCGTATCACCTTAATAAAATTATGAATGCATGATAGAAGATATTCATTGATTAGGGTGTTGACACTTATGATTGTACTAACGCATTATGGTGTTGTATGAGGTTTATGTTGTCCGCTAACATGAAAGGTACACCAAGAAAGACAAATCATGTTCTAGTTCAAGAACATATGATCATGGTGACATGAAGACAAAGATTCATCCATTGTCATGGATCACTTAGAAGATCTATTTACGAGGTATGTATAACTTGGTTCTATAATGGTTAACATATGAGATATGCAAGTTACTAGCACAAATCATTGAAGAGAACAAGAAGACATCATGTGGGTATGTTAGACATAACTAGCTAACATACTAATCCAGGTATGTTTTTTTTATATCAAGTTAGAATCCTACCTTGTGATAGGATCTCTTATATAAGTATGCATGGCATGATTGATAATGATTATTCATAGGTTTGAATAATCATGGGTGTATGCATATTATGTTTCTTACCTTAATTGATGATATGACTAACCAGAAGATTCATGAAAGTATAGGTTTGAGTAATCATGGGTTCAGGAATATTATGTTTCTTACTTTAATTTATGATATGACTAACCATAAGAGTCCTTGAATACTAATGCTTATTATTTCTGTTTGAAATTATCATGACTATACATGCTTAAGATTATTGTGTTTTGATAGTATTGAGAATATACTAATAAATGTATGATTATGTATGAGAACTCGAGGATATCACAATAATGATACTTGTAAGCATGCATAGTGATTGAGGATGGATATAAGTTCAAGGACAGGTAATCCAGGAAGCAAAGATCAAGAGGGAGCACACTCAAGTAGTTTCTACAAGGATGCAAATATTTAGAGGGAGTCGACCACTTCTCACAATCCACATCAGAATGGAGTTGCAGAAAAGAAGCAAAGACTAAGAGGGAGTCAACCCAACAAACAAACAAAGATAAGTATTTGAATTATCATTTCTTGCATATTTGATTGTTTAAATAATACTGTTCAATGATGTATATATTGATGTTACTAGACTTAGGGTGTGTATTATGCATATTAGAATAATTCCATTAATGAATAGTATACTACTAATATGCATGTGATGGGTAAGTGGCCTATGGCACTGTACAACATTCCATTGCTACTTATCTAGAATGAAACCTCTTTGCTAACATGTTGGGAGTTGTGCACACTCTTAACAATGTTTTGGTAGAGATTGGAAGGCATCTAGAAAGTTACAGGATATGGATGAATGTTGTATTGAAGCATTGGCTAAAATAATTGCATGACGGTATAACATAGTTCTTATGTGTAAGAATTTGTTCTGAAAACTATGAGAAGTTTATAATCATGCAATTTAACTTGTTTTGTAGGAAAGATCGTATACGAGCACCTACAAAAGAAGGACTGCAACATTTGTTTCAGAAACAAAGTCATCTATTGAAGATATTGAAGTTCCCAGGATTCAGGAAGAATGCCATGATCGAGGAGTACCAATCGATCATGAAGAATGATGTTTGGGATGCAGTCCCAAGACCTGAAGGGAAGTCTGTTGTGACTTCCAAATGGATCTATAAGATCAAGCATGCTACAGATGGTAGCATGGAGAAATACAAAACGAGGTTTGTAGCTCGTGGCTTCTACCAGAAAAAGGGATTGAGTATGAAGAGACTTCTACACCTATAGCTAGGCACACTTCCATCATATCAGTACTTGCTCTGGCTGTAGTGATGAAATGGAAGATACACCAGACGGATGTCAAGACAGCTTTCTTGAATGGTGTAGTCGAAGAAGAAGTGTATGTGGAGCAGCCACTCGGGTTTAAGACATATGACCGAGAGTCACACGTGTGCAAACTGAAGAAAGCCCTGTATGGTTTGAAATAGGAAGCCAGGACTTGGTATGGTGGGATGGACAGTTTCCTATCTAGTTTGGGCTTTACCAAGAGTAAAGCGGATTCCAACCTTTAATACAAGGTTGAGGAAGGCAATCCTGTGATACTACTCTTGTATGTGGATGACCTGTTTGTTACAGGTAATGATAGATTGATTGCCGACATGTAGCGGAATCTTGCAACCGAGTTCGAGATGAAGGACTTGGGGATGATGCACTATTTTCTAGGCATGGAGGTGTGGCAGAGTGCAGATGGAATCTTCCTTGGACAAGGGAAGTATGCTGTAGATATCCTGAAGAGGTTCAGGATGATGGACTGCAAGGCCATGGCCACACCTATGGCATCGAACCTGAATCTTCTATGTGATGCCTCATCTGATATGGTTGATGAAACTGTGTATCATCAGATGATTGGGTCCTTGATGTACCTAACGAACACGAGACCAGATATTTCCTTTGCGGTGAACACATTGAGCCAGTTCCTAATGGATCCAAGAGGTGTTCACTTGGTTTCTGTAAAGCATATTCTGAGGTACCTGAAGGGTACGGTTGATTATGGGCTCAAGTATGATGCGAATCAAAAGTTTAACCTGCGGGGTTATGTTGATTCAGATTGGGCAGGCAGTGATGCAGATAGGAAGAGCACATCTGGGTGTTGCTTTAGTATGGGATCAGGTGTGATCTCCTGGTTTAGCAGGAAGCAATCCTGCGTAGCACTGAGTATAGCTAAGGCATAGTATGTTGCAACATGTTTGGTTAGTTGTGAGGCAGTATGGCTCCGGAAGCTACTGTCTGAGTTATTTGATCTTCCGCTGGAGGCTACTGGTATCTTTTGTGACAACCAGAGTTGTGTGAAGCTGTCTGAGAACCCAATGTTCCACGATAGGTCGAAACACATTGAGATCAAATATCACTATATCAAGGATATGGTGCATAGAGGAGCAGTGAAGCTCCTGTATGTTGCGATGGATGAGCAGGTTGTAGATGTGCTGACGAAAGCACTAGCCAGAGTGAAGTTCGAGTACTTCAAAGATAGGCTTGGTGTTCTTCATATTGATGACACTTCAAGGAATAAGTGATGGAGACATTTTCTAGAGCCATTCCAAGCATGGTGAAAGGAGGATCCTTCCCATGGCTATGGATGTAAGCGCTAGATGATGAGCATCAGGACGATGCTCCAGTTACTGCTCTATGTATCTATGCATCATGTTGGATGTTGGATATGATCAGTGGATCATTTATATGTATGTGTATTCATCATGTTGGATGCTGGATATGATCAGTTGGATCATTTATATGTATGTACACATCATGTTGGATGCTGGATATGATCAGTTGGATCATTTATATGTATGTACGCATCATGTTGGATGTTGGATATGATCAGTTGGATCATTTATATGTATATGTATGTATGCATCATGTTGGATGATGGATATGATCAGTTGGATCATGTGTATGTATCTATAGATGTATCAAGTGGATACATTGTATGATCAGGTATATCATGTATGTTGATATGTATCAGGTATGATCAGGTGGATCATGTATTTGTATGTATCAGGTGGATACATTGTATGATTAGGTAGATCATGTATGATGATATGTATCAGGCAGATACTGTGTATGCATCAGGTGGATGCATTGTATGATCAAGATGATCATGGATGACGAGCTTCAGGATGTTGCTCCAGATGACATGCATCAGGACGATGCAGTGTTGATGATCAGGATGATGTATGGTGAGTATCAGGTTGATACTCTGTGGTCGTGGACAGGTTGTGCAGGAGTAGCATGTAATCAGACCTAGAGATCTGGACAGGTTGTGCTAGTCATGTAAAAGGCCTCAGATGCTCTTTAGAGTTCTTGCTTGTCAAGACACTCTTTTAAGGTTTTGCTAGACCACATGTAATCAAACCTGGAGATCTAGATAGGATGAAGAAGGCCTCAGATGCTCTTTAGAGTTCTTGCTTGGAAATACACTCTTTTAAGGTTTTGTGGGGACCACATGTAATCAGACCTGGAGATCTGGACAAGATGAAAAAGGCCTCGGATGCTCTTTAGAGTTCTTGCTTGGAAAGACACCCTTTTAAGGTTTTGTGGTAGGGGTCACATGTAATCAGACCTGGAGATATGGACAGGTTGTGCTAGTCACGTAAAAGGCCTCGGATGCTCTTTAGGGTTCTTGCTTGGAAAGACACCCTTTTAAGTTTTTGTGACAGTCACATGTAAAAGATCCTGGGAGATCCGATAGGTTGAGCCGTGTGCTCGTAAAAGGCCTGGGATGCTCTTTCGAGGTTTTGTTGACGCACGTAATAAGTCCTGAGGATTCCACAGTATGGCCAGTGATGATGAAGACCTGCAGGTGGTGGGCCTACATCCAGTATGAAAAAGGACTGGCTCTGTAGAAATTCCTATGATGAGTAGATTCAGAGATTGATTGAGATAGCAGCAGCAGTGATGATGACGATGATTCGAGGACGATGATTCGCTAATGATGATCTAGAGAAGAAGACTTGTGCCAGCAAATCTGTGTCGAGAAATACCTTCCTAGTTAAGAGGGAGTGTTGATGTATATGTAACTTCGGAATGTATTTCATATATGTGTATTGTACTCCTATAGAGATGGTATTATTCCTCTATACGGAAGTGTTTGTATTCCTATAGAGATGTTATTATTCCTCTATACGGAAGTGTCGTCATTTATATTGTAAGTGTCATAACTTATACTTGATGGGTTATTAGACCACCTTGTTGGGGTCGGCCCTGTATAAGTCATGTGGGTCAAAAGGTTATTAGACCACCCTATTGGGGGTCGACCATGTGGGTCAAAGGGTTATTAGACCACCCTATTGGGTGTCGGCCTAGTCAGCATTGTGTTATGTGGTTAAGTTGAGATCGACCTAGTAAAGGTTATTAGGCAAGTCAAGTCAAGTATAAATAGAGTGCGGGAAGCACTCTCTTTCATCATTCTGTTCTCTCACACACTCTTTGGATAGTGGCGCACTTGTGGAGGAGGAGAAGCTGCTGCTAGGAGATGTCTATCTCTTATCCTTGGGTTGTATCATTGCTCTATCTATCTCTGAGGAAGTTATTGGGGTTTTTCACCTTTATGGTTTTCCCCAAGCAAACTCTGTGTCTCTTGTGTGTTTGCATTATTGTGTCCATCATTGATATGTTGTAGATATGTTGTACATGTTTTTCTCTCAGTTAAGATCCTAGATCAGATTGAAGTAAATTCTGAAAAACTAACATAACAGCAAGGAAGCCTAAATCTATATGCAAGGTGTTGAATATACCTGACATAATCGAACAAAGTGTCAAAAAGGACCAGTGAGCAAGTCTAAGCCCAGCTAAGAATCCTGTCTCCAAGAAACATTAGTGCGAAAATCATATCTAAAACGTATGTAAAGAAATATCCGGTACAAGTCACTGTGGTAGAAATACTTTCAACTTCACTATCATCAACAACGAGCATGAATAAGGCAGAGTTAACCAATGAAGAATCTATAGTACCCAAGCCCGAGGACTTACAATCAATAAGATTGACTTCAAGATGAAGATCAAAGTTGAAGGACGTGATGGAATTCGCAGGAACGAATTCATCATCACGGGAGTTGAAAATTCTAGAAGAAAAATCAAACTCAACAGGAACACCGATTTGTGAGTCTATGGGAGACTCCAAAGACTCAATAGTAGGAAGTTCAAAATCCAAGGTCAAATCGGGGCTGGACATAATTGCAACTGCATCAAAATCCACATGGATGGCATACTATATTATAGACTCTAGGAAAACTTCATCAAAAGGAAGTATATCATCCCAGATAGAACACATATCCAAACATTTAGATGGAGGTATCACTTGGTCAACTTCCAGGACCCAGTCTCGAGAAGGTAAGCATGAATTCAGAGGCTTCTTCTTAGTAGAAATTGGGCTTAAGGAACAATATTCCACATAAGTCTCTTGTGACATGGTAGTGCATATTGACGAGGGATATACTTGGTCTACAGTTGGGTAATAAGAGGGATCAACAAATGCAAGCTAATCAATAGTGACAATGCTTTCATTGTGAGGAAAATGCATCACACAAAAGAGCGTAGACACCACAACATTCATAGCATATACATAATCACACCTGAGGATCATATCAAAATCCATAGGGTCCTTTAAAACCATAAAATCAACTAAGATTGTTTTTCCACCCAAAGTAATAGGTATCTGAGGGAGGAATCCAAACAGTTCACTAGGTCTTCTATCAAAGGTCAACGACCAATTAACATCTATAAAAAGGTTAGGGAAACCTAAATATCTCCAAGCATAAGGGGATAAGATACTAACAGAGGCTCCTTCATCTACAATACATCGATGAACCGTATGGTTTCCGATATCAGCCTTTATCTAGAAAGGTGTAGAAGAAGGCAGGCAAGGCTCAACTAGACTATTCCAATCAAAGGAAATGATCCTAGAGCTTGGTAGGGGTTTACTCAGCACAAATGAAGTGCCCCCAATTTAAGAAACATCCAAACTGGTAATGCAGAAGACTTCAATGATAGGTGCATCAGTGTCCGAAAGACTAATGGGATCGATCGAAGATTGCATCAATTCGATCACTTCACTCTCTGAAGGAAGAGTGGGGTTGACCAGATACTGTTTTGGTTCAACCACTTTATCAACCAAAGGTTAACTAGGCTATTGGGAATATATAGACAATTCAGGAGCAGAGGATCCTTCATACATGGACCACACTCTCCGCACTTCTGAAATAGCAGCGCACAGATGAGTAAGGTCATCTCCCTTACAAATTTTGCAAGGGAACTTTGGCTTGCATCTTATAAGATTAGACTCCTTTACAACATCAGTACTCTCGACATGACTAGCATTGGCTGACAGCTTGCCCCCATCATGACTTGCAGTGGTTGGTTTCTCAGAAGCAAAAGACTTTTGAACTATGGACCACACTTTTTGCACTTCTAGAAGTACATGGCACAAATAGGTTAGGTGGTCTCCCTCACAAAATTTACAAGGGAACTTAAGCTTATGTTTATTAGGTTTGTCGACAATGTCAACATTCTCATCATGACTTGCAGTGGATGATTTAGTGTCTCCAGTATGACTCACAGTAACTAGTGACTTGTCATTAATATGACCAGTAGTGATTTTCTCCTAGCATGAATTCCATAGGCTGGGTAGGTGCCCCTAGCATGACTTCCAAAGGCTAGGTGGGTGCCCCCAGCATGACTTGCAGAGGCTGGTTGCATAGGTTCAATATGATTTATAGTGACTAAGTGATTTCTCCCAACATGACCACTAGAGGTTGGGTAGGTGCCCCTAGCATGACCTCCAGAGGATGGGTGGCTTCCCCCTTGCTTTGGCATCTTCTTCCTATTCTTCCTCTATCTATTCCTTTTAGACTGTTGGTTACTAGTATTACTACTTTCACCACATGAGGTAGAAGGAGGTGGAGAAGATGTTACTGGCGAATCCATAGGGTTTTGATGCTCTTGATTTAAGGTTCTTACCTAAGAAGCGTCGGGAACATGCAAGGCGTTCGGAGTGGAAAACAACCAAACCGACAGCTCTATAGTGAATCCCAGAAGATTCAAAGTAGCCATTAAGGGAGTACCAACGTTCCCAATGAATGGAAAAGCACAAGGATCTCCCTAAACAGAGGTCCCTTGATTGGTTCTCACAGGAATGCTAGCCATAGTCTCCAACTCAATGAGAAAGAAGTATCTAAGGCTAACTAATAACAAGCAACACAAAGAGCACACCACTAGAAAGGTCCTAGGTAATCCAAACCAGGAAAGCAGATGCCTTCCAGAAGGAAGTCTGGGATGATTAGGGCACAAAACAAACCAACGAAGGATGAAGAACAATTACCTGGGGTCCACATACAAGTCCTCTGGGTGCAAGGGTTTGAATCACCAAACCACCTTCCCAAATTTCTGTAGAGGTTTTCCTCCCACATCTGTCCTAGGTACAATAAAAATAGCCTTTTGTCGTCACTTGTGTAGAGCCCTAGAGTCTGGATACTAAGGTTACCAACCTTGCAGAGAGGGTCCGAGGGTACAGTCGGTTGTCAAATCAATGTGCATGGGCAGGGTAATAAATCCCGAAACTCAAAATCACCAAAAGGTACTAATAAGTCCCCGTATGTGCACCAATCTCTGTATATGCTCAATTGAATATCGGAGGGGTATATCCTCTACTCAATCTCGCACGACCTCATGCTTAACTCCGGTTTGAGTGGAGCTTCCCGGTTCACCTTCTACAAAGATGGATTTTCTCCCAAAATAATGACACCTATGTTTTGACAATTTTGAGTGATCGTGGAGGAGTTAATTCACAACTCCCTACCCCCACAATCCTACTTAAGCTATTAGGTGTGTTTCTAAACTAGAAGAAAACCTAATATCCTATCCAAGTTACTGATTGTGTGCTTTAAAAATGTACTTCAAACACTTCCAGCATGAGTAAAACAAGCGCAACTAAAGAAACATATTCTTTAACTGAAACATGAAGCACTTGATCATCACAAATATGTACTCACCCACTCTTCATCTATTTTCAATGCAAGTCCT
Organism: Larix kaempferi; assembly: GCA_027924585.1. NCBI lineage: Eukaryota > Viridiplantae > Streptophyta > Pinopsida > Pinales > Pinaceae > Larix > Larix kaempferi. Next base: position 2,233,075 of record BSBM01000865.1, on the reverse strand, counting down.
AAAGATATAATCTGGAATGCATATGCAATTTTTTTTATATCTATGCAATTTTTAGTTTTTTCGAATGCAAAAGGTAAAAAATAAAGTCTAATGTACAAAATCAAACTCAAAACCTAAGCATGCAACTACTCAAACAATTAGCTATGCAAAAGAAAATTTTGTGTTTTGATGCAAAGCACTTCTAGATCCTTTAAGCCACTTGCAAAGTATTCTACGAACATTAACTAGATTTTTTATTCTTTTTCAAGGTGAGAACAAAATTGAAACTCAAAGTAACTATACTACCAAATCAAATTCAAAAACTTTCAAATCTCCTTATTAAACAGTGAAAGCATCCTTAAACCTTCAGATTCTTATTATGTAAGCATGCCAAAAATTTGGAAAAGCTGACAATGAGTACTTTTAGACCCAAACAAAGCAAAGGACCTATTAAGAAATATGGTTTGGTAAAGCTAGGTTTGCACACAAATAGTGCAATCAAGGTCTTAAACCACGGAAAAGACACTTGATCTTTCACTACAAAAGAAAGACCAAAATCACAAGAAAGGACAAGAAATCAATATAAAGAGGTTTTTCACTCTAATAGATATAAATAGGGTCAAATAGACTCAATAGGCTCCAAATCCAGTCAAATTGGAGCAAGTATATTCAAATAGACTCAAATTAGGGTAAAAAACACCAAACTATTTCACAATCCCCAACTTGGGTCAACAAGCCCCAAATTCTTCCAAACAAGCCCAAATTTATTTAAAAATATCCCGAACATCAAATTAAGATCAATCGAGAGATAATACACCACTTCCAATGGGTCCTACATAGACCTAGGATCAACAAGAACTCCAAAAATGCAATCAAAACCTCCCAAAAAAGCTCCAAAATCGAAAAACTTAAGTTTAGGGATTACCCGCGACTGTACACAAGGGACAAGTGCGAGTGAACCGTGGGTATACAAGGTTCACACCCACGAATATGTCTCGGACCCATGACTATAAGTACCAGAAAGTCGCGAGTACACAGAAAAAGTCCAAAAAAGATGCAACAATCCAACTCAAAAACTGAGCAAGGAAAAGTCTAACAAATCTCAAAGGCTAGTCCTAACATGGAATTAAAATCAAACCTTCAAATATACTTGAAAAATGACCTTGTATACCCCAAAGAAGATAGGCTTCTCCCCAGCGGAGTCGCTAGTTTTTTGTTAGGAAAAATTTCCTATAGCAGGGGAGAGACTACCAACATACAAAGGTGTAAGATGGACATACAAAGTTCTGCATGTACATATACTTAAGCAAATAAGTTAGAGATTAGAAAGACATGCACCTTATTCTGAAGTTTGATCCTAGCTTTCTCCTCATTTTCTACTCAATGTACCATCCTGCAAAACATCCCTAGACCTTCCTCAAACCAATTTTATCACATATAAACAAATTGACATTTACAATAGCATGAAACATCAATTAGTAATCAAATTTATAACATATAAAACAAATTATGTTGGGAAAGAAAGAATGTCCAATATTATTAATGAATGAAGCAAGTACATCAAATTATACCTTCCTTCAAGGATGGCACTTCACGAAACCATGACTCAAGGTCTCCTGCTCCTCTTCTCCAAGGATCCCAACCTCTGCTCAGATGTGTTAGGGTTCACTAGAAACTAGGGCACAAGTGAGGGGGATATGAGTCTCAATTCCTCCAGTATAACACTATAATGGGCTTGGTCCTCTTTAATGGTCCATCTCCCTCTCTTATATAGCAATTGAATAAGATATGGTTGAATAGGAAGTAGTTACAACCAAAGATGAGGTTCCAAAACTACCCAAAACTAACCATTTTTCACAAGTTTTTATGTATTTTTAGTGTTTATGAGGTGTTATCGGCTTTGAACAGGAATAACCAGCGGATAACCACGACTATTACCATATGAAACTTGTGAATTTTTAGGAAACCCGTGACTTTATCATATGCAAGTTGCGTTTCTGTGGGAAAATGGTCAAAAACAACCTTTTCTGGAGAAGTTTTGGTCTGCAAAAATGTTCCTAAGGTTATTACCTATCCAAAGGGCCATGAATTAGGTAATTACATCCATCTAAATTCCCAAATATGGCTCTTACATCCACAAATATCCTTTTGTGTGACTCACAGTAATCTCATTAAGTGTTGCCATGCGACCAAGAGATGTAAGTGTCATCATGGACGGAGAAGTGCCAATTTTGGCTATAACAGTCACCCTGCAAGAAGTTATATATGTTACCTCTACCTCTTCTGATCCTTTGGAGAGCATAGTGATTGATGACTCTCTTCCTGACTTTAATTTCCAAGAAGTCGCCATCACCATAGTTATAACCCCTTCTATACCATCGGACATTACAATTGTTTCACCTTCCATCTCATCACTTGATATCATAACTCCTACACTCACATCAATTGAGCCTATGTTCATCCCTATGGTAACTTCCCAAGATTTATCCATGGCTCCAACCTCTGTTCCATTTACATAGGCTGCTAACATTCCAATTCCTACTGTACCTGTAGAAGCACCTATGATCCCAATTTCTATCTCACTCTCGGGGATCATTGCTTTATCCTCTACTTCCTCATCTTTGCCAATAGTCTCCAATGTCATTTCACCTTCCATATCCACCACCCAAATCACCATGCCTATTCCAAATTCTATTACATCCCAAACTGCACCTTTGGTCAAAACATCCGATGTGTTTACTTCCACAGTGGACATAGTGGCGGATTTTGGAGAATATGTTGTGGTTTCTTTGGGAGAATATTTTTACAGCAAGTCAGAGGAAGCAGTAGTGAAAATGGGTACTGAAATACAAAGGGAAGGGACTGTTATGCAAGGCCCTGTTCCCAACCAGGTCATTTGGAAGAAAAAATCCACTGATGCACAACAAGAAGCACTTGAAACTGGTATCCTAAACAAAACACTAGTATACCTCCTCCAGCAAGGATACCGATTCTTACCATGAGCCATACTCAAGCATCCACATCTACGAAGAAACCAGTTCAAGATCCAACTATAGTCCCTGCTACTCCTATAACAGGACAAGGAGCAGGAAGGCCTGAAATTATTTTTATATCCCCTACTAGAGGGCCTCTCACCCTTGGGAAATTAAGGAAAAGTAATCATGATATCACTGCTCGGGTTGAACAGAGAATTGAATTCAATCGAAACCTGAGAAAAATAGTATCCCAACAACTTCAAGCCAACAATTCATAGATTGACACTAATAATCAAAATTCGGATAATCAGAACATAGATAATCAGAACACAGCTCTACAGGAACTGTTTCCTGACATCCAAATCGCATCATATTTGAAGAAACAGATCAAGATCGGGATATCCCACAACCCAACGTTGCATCAGGTGGACCACCACCAACAACCCCTTCTTCATCTTCATCCTCATCTGAGGAATCATCAAATAGTGAGTCATCCACAAGCTCTTCTTCTTCAGAATACAGAACAATGGGATATCGACAAAGCAGACCTTGGTTAGACTAGGATGCTGTATTCATTCCTGGAGATCAACATAGACTTCCCAAAAACCAAGAAAAAATGCTTCCTAAATTTAATCCAGATGATAAATCCCCTGCAAAAGACCATATTAAAACCTTCATGCAAGCTATTAGGCTAAGAAGTGTGATATATGAAGATGTATTATGTAGGTTTTTCCCTTATACCTTTGAAGGGAAAGCATATACATGGTATTTTTCCCTGGAAGCCCGATCGATCTCTTCTTGGAATGATTTTTAAACCCTATTTATTCAAAAAATTGGAGATGATAAAACTCCTGAGGATCTAGTCATTGATCTATCCTCAATGAAAATAAAGGGTAAAGAAAGGGTTAAAGATTTCAACCAGAGATTCTCCTATCTAAAAAATAGAATCCCTGCCATTATTCTTCCTGCAAAAGAATTATTGGTGGCATATTATATTAAAGGTCTTCCTATCCCCATTTCCATGTGGGTCAAAAGAGCCCACAAGGATAACGTGCAAGAGGCTTTTGCTGAATCCATCCAAGTAGAAAAGGACATATTTTGTTTAAAAGATAATCCTAACACTCAATCTGATCAACCTTCTACCTATCGCAAGAAACAAGAGAACCCTCTTACATCCACTGTGCAAAATAAATATCCTTTTGAAATGAATGATATGAAAAAAATTCTTCAAAAGATCTTTAATGAAATGGTGGATTTGAAAGAGACCAACACTGAAAATCAAACCAATAATAGAGGATTCGTAAGACCACCTTTTAGGAGACCTTACCAGGCCCCTTAGAATCAAAATCCACCTAATCCTGATGAGGGGTTAAATTCTACAGAAATCTATTCCATTTTAAAAGCTCTGGCTTCTTAATCCCAGAATCCTCCTGATCACCCTGATGAAAATCCTAAAGAAAATCAGGATCCTGAACCACCTGATGAAGAAGAGGACCAGCAGGTCAACACCATTAGTTATTTTTCAGAACTCCCTATGGCTAAAGAGGAAGATGATCCTGAGACTGTTTTTAATGTCGAACATTCTTATAACACAAGAAGCAAAGAACAATCTTCACATGAAGATTCCCCTTCAACATCTACCCAAAATAAAGGCAATGCAGTAACACAGAAAGAGACTATCAATCATAAGATTGAATATAGTTTAGTTGATGACTTGAAAAGGTTAAAGGCTAACATATCTCTTTTTGAACTTTTGAAAATTCCTTCCATGAGAGATAGTCTGCCTAAAATCATGATTGTGAACAAACCTAGAAAAGTTCAAAACAACAATTTAGAGACATATTCTAAACCTGGTAGCCAAAATCCTGGTGGAAAGAAAACGCCTCCTTTCGAAATTTTTAATAGGAATGTGCATAACTACATGATAGAATCAAGTGCTTCATCCATTGTAATGCCATTGTATGTCTGCAGGAAGCTGAATGCATCTTGGGAACCTTTCCCTAGCCAAATATTTCAACTTGACCGATCAAGAGTTAGGGTAGTAGGAGAATTGAAAAATGTTCTTTTGACCTTATCAATTGATCCAATAATCCACCAAACCATTGACATAGTTGTCGCTGATATCCCTGAGGCATATGGAATGTGGCTAAGTAGGGATTGGTCAGAAAATATTAAAGGTTGTTTTTCTACTAACTGGTTCCATTTATGCCTCCCTTACAATGTAAGACCTAATAAAATCAAAATTAGTAGAGAGCCATACATGAAGCAAACAGTCACTGATTTGAATGATTCCAGTGAACCTGCTGCTTACTTTAGTTCACACATTGAACACTACACCTTTGATACATTCTTCGGGTATTTACCTTGTTAGCACTCAAAATGACCCTTAAGGTTGTGGGAAAAGACACTTCGAGGTAACAACAAAACCAAGCTTTAGGAAAGAGAGCCGTATTCTATCTTTCCAAAGAGGGATCTCTCAATGTTTGTTTATCAAGGCCAGATATATGAATTAAAATTAAGATCAGATTGTTGTTTGGTTGAAACAAGATGAGCATTCCTTGGGAAATGGAGTCAAAACAAACAATTATATTAGATTACAGTGTTGTTGCATGGAACTTCATAACAGAGGAAAGATAGCCATTCAATCATAGTCAAAATGCTTTGGTCTGGTGGAGGAGAAGAATTAAATAACGGTCCATTAACATGAGCATCTAACAAGGATGAATTCAATGTTAACTTTAGAGGAAATCATTTCTGAATATCTAAAACAATAGATAGAGCATATGAGTATGAATTCTATGCTATTACACACTCATTTCAGACATGAAAGGAAAACATTATGGAAGTAATAAACAGGGTACACATTCACATAAGAAAGGAAAAACAAACTGTAATGTAAAACAACACATGAATCTCTGCAAAAAGGCCAACTTCGGCCCTGTACTTCTATTAAAGATAGATCTCAAAAAACACATCCCGGTTCTCACGGGTCCAACCGGCAACCCTTTACTACATATGAATATATAGGAGATGATACATCAATCTTCCGGCTCGAAATATTCTAACCTATCCTCCAAAACCGAAATTTTTTACAACATTGATGACACCTATACAGACAAGTCCATCATTTTTGAGAATCAGTTACAACTAATTTTCTTCATTTCAAGATGCGGACTGCTGAAAACTAGGATTCAAATCCCCAGATGTATATCTCAAATGGTGACAGTTTTGTAAATTATGAGAGAGGTTTTTGTAATTAAGCATGTTCCCAACAAAACCCATGTCTTCATTTTCTCAAATTCTCCTCCAGCTCATCGGAATCTACTTTTGAAGTTGGTGACTTAGATAGTGAACTAAAATTCTGGAAATTTTCCCCATGCATATCCCTTCGATTCTTCCAAACCGTGATACTTGTGTAAAAATGGAGAGAGGTTATTGTATATGGGCCCGTGATAAAGAAAAACCTCCCTCATATTGTGAAAATTCCTTCCCATTTAGTAGCGACGGGCGTTTGAAGTCGCTGACTAAAACAGTCATTTTCATAAAATTTCACTTACCCACGAGCATGAATTTCACAAATTTTGGAAAGCTTGTTTGTCCTCGCATGTTCAAATTGCGAAACATGTTCCCACTGTAGATCTATTTTTCGCCAAATCTCCACTGTCGAGATGTGCGGCACCCACCCCAACTTCGCTGATTTGGAAAGTTCTTTTATTCGCGGATGTTTAATCTGCGCAGAGCTTGATGGCCATAGGTTTGTTTTCACTGGAGATCCTGGCAGTCGATTTTCCCATGGGTTAACACATACTCTGCTCATTTCCAAAAATCATTTAAAACCACATAGCTTACCCTTGCGAAATTGTTTACAACCACTAGTCTCCATTAGTAGTTGGAGCCTTCGACACCTGGCGTGGGGTTTGAACTGCAATTTATATATATATTTTACTTTATGGGACTTATCCCACATGGAGGAAGAAACACTATGTTTTAGTGTTTAAATGTGCCAACGTTCACATTATAAATTCGATGATGTGAACCAAAGGATACCCCTTGGAAGCTTAGTGCTTGTTCGTTGGGGCTTGCGTGTTGTGGATGCAGATCATGAGGAGCTGGAGCTTGGAGCTTAAGCCTTCGAGCTAATTTTTTATCATATTTTCAATGAAGTATTCGAAAACCTTTGAATAACGTCGAGAGGGTCAATATTGTTGTTAAAAAGACTCAAACTTGACAAAAGCACTTTTTTTTTTCCAAACCTGGGAAAACTCTTATGATTTATCAAATGAGCCAAGCCTCGAAGTTACCAAATCAGCAATGAAAACTTGAAATTTATACAGTGATAACATTGACTCCTGCAAAATAAAACAGTGCTAACAACTGGCTCCAATTAGGGATTCTATCCTCCCTGCGAGGTAGCAAAGAACCCCATAGACCAAGTGCCAAATCCATTGGGTTGTTCCCAAACCTTTTCTGAAATCCTCAACCAATACACTATTGCAAGAAAATCCCAAGCTGCAATCTGTAACCTATGACCTGTACCTGTGACCGCTCCTTCATCTAAAACTGGAACCAAATACAAACTGCAAATCTGCTCTTAAAACTTCAAACTAAAAAATGAATATTCATACTGAAAACTGTACACGCTGAAAAATATGCCCTCCTGTGAGCTTATTTCACACACTTCCTACCCTACTTTACCAAGCACAAATGCCCAATCAAGTAAATTCTGATTTCCAATGAAGCCAACCAAGCAATTCATCAAATAATTTTACTTCTTCATCAAGCTTGTTTAAAATTAAAACTGGAAACCATAGTGACGAAAAACAATGATGATAGACATGATCCTTTTGGAAGAAACATAACCAATTACCCCAACTGAAAATTTTCTCCATGTAATCAGCTACTGTGTCATAAAATACATGACAACCCTCAGAATTTCCTATCATCTGTTTGTCTTGGCAAAGCTGCTCCAACTGTAATTCCATGTGTAGACTGTCAAACTCATCTTTAGAAGGATTGTAAACTGTACGCTTGCCTCTTTTGTCATCCATGCTATGTGTGGGAATTGGGTATTCATGACAACTTTCAAATAGAACTTGAATATCATGTATGATTGATTCTTCATGCAACCCAATGGGACTAAGACAATCAAATTCATACACATCACTCTATTGCAACTGTAACTTGGTAACATGACAGGTTGATTCAACACATGAACTATCAATAATATCATCTTCTTGGTTGCTTAGAATTCCTGGATTAAAAACCTGATTTCTCTCTTGTGTTTCAAAATAAATACCATCTTGATTCTCAAATGGATCAAGGAGAACAACTTCTTCTTGATAGAAAGACTCTTGAACTGAATGACATGAAAGAAAGTCTGCTTGAATATTTTGGTCTTCTTTTTTAGTCATAGAACTATGACACGCGGGTTGTAAGCTATGGTAACATGTATGGGAAGAATACTCCTATGAGATAAGATATTAAATTAAGTGCTCAGAGGAATCATCTTCATGATCATCATAAATAAGTGAATTAGTGGCCATTTGATTATTAATGACTAAGGGTTTTAGTGAAACAACTGGGACAACTAATAACTCAGGAAAAACATCTTCATAGTCATCATAAATTGGTAGGTCATGGCACACTGGTTCATCAACAATAGGAGGGATTAGTACAACAACGAGCAGATTAGGAATTTTGTCACAATGGACTATAATACTTTCCTCATGATGAGATAAATTTGACCCTGCACAGACCTCTTGACATAAAGAATCAAGAAATGGATGAGATGAGGAATTGATTGACCGTTGATCTTGATCTTGCTCTTGGGGACCTAACTCTTGATGATGGTAGAATGGGTGTAAAATTTTTATATTCATAACCTCAAAACCTTTCTTCATGGTGTCAAATACTTCAGAGTAGAGAAGTAAGGTATCGCCTTCATCAAACTCACCATCTTCCTGGTTTGCAATGATGAGATCATGAACTGCAACCTGATTTCTATCCATGGTTTGCTGAAATATGTGTTGTTCTGTTGCAAGACCTCCAGCTGGTTGTTCAATAACCCTATCCACATAATCAATATGATCATGTGTATCAAGCAACTGAATGGATTGTTCATATTTTTCATCAATTTCATTAGTTTCAAGAAGAAAAACATGGTTGCTTTCATCAAGGTGCTTACTTTCTATTTCCTCATTTCCTTTATCTGTCTCTAATTTGGAGGTATCATAAGCCTTGATGTTGCTTCCCTGGAATTCTTCTCCAACACCGACTCGCAACCTGATTCTTCTATACATGCAATTGCAAAAAATGAAAAAAATGAAAGACTACGTGACTGAAATCTTGCATAATTAAGATCTTCTATGTAATCAGCCATAGAATCATTATAACTTTAAGGAGGTTGCTGCTATAAAAGGGTATTTTCTTATTGGAAATGGGTGGCCCCTTCTTGTAACAAAATCTCAGATGTTGAATAATATGAAGAAATATTTGATTGACAGTCCCAACTTCCTTCTTGACCACCCAAAGATTGACAAGAGTACTGCAAATTATCATCTATTTCAGAAAAAAGAAATGTAACTGGTTGAATCAGAAAATTGGCTTATGTCATTTTCAATCAAGGAAGACATTATCAACTGCTGGGAATTTTCTTGAATTTCATGGCAGTTGCTTTGTATTTCTTTTTTATGAAATTAATTTTCATGTTGAATTTCTAAAATCTCTTCATCCATAAATTCATCATCACCATACATGTTCTCCAAATATCCAAGAAACCTTTAACATGCATGCAACAATCTTGAACTAGCACAAGGAAGGGTGTTGATCTTTAAAATGCACATGGAGTACTATGTGGAAATCTTCAAGGGAACATAAACGTTCTGATGGTAATCTCTCATACCATGACATTGCATTTCCTTCCAAACTGACCATGAACATTTTCATTAAAGAATCCTCACACAATTCAACTCCAAGCTTATGTATATGCATATGAAATCTAACCAGATGAAGGGCAACATTATCACTCTTTTGATATTTGAATCTATGCAGGTAGGATTTCCAATCTATATTAGGTATTCGATTTGGAAAACCTGGAATAAGAGATGTGTTCATAGGAGCATACCTTTTTGACAATGAAGCCATCTTGAAACAATGGAGCTGCAAATTCTTATTGAAGACTGAGTGCACTAGCCTGTGAAACAGTGAAACGCTGGATTTCTTCAATGTGGAGTCGCCATGAAACCTTCAACATCTTAAATTTGACATGGAATTACCAATCCTCCCAGTGGAGTCACCTTCATATTGAAATCTTGATGAGTGGAGTCGCTAGGTGAAAGATACACAACATTCTTGATGTTTGACTGTTGTTCACCATCAACAATCAAATCTGAAACTCTGTTGCTTAGACCCAGGGAAAGATTTGAACTCGCGTTCCCTGGCAATGGCGCCAATATGTTAGCACTCAAAATGACCCTTAAGGTTGTGGGAAAGGACATGTAATGTCACCATTTTGACCCCATTGCATTCAAATGTAAATGATGTATAATGTTCTAAAATCATGGTGAGGAGCTCAAGGCCAAGGCCCCGCCATCGATTTATCGGTGCATATGGTTCATGTGCTAGCTAGGCACAATGGAATTGCAAATATCATGTAAATATGCATTTTAATAAAATACCCACAACTAGCTATGCAATGCAACAAGAGATGGGGGCATGATTTTACAAGGAATTGGGAGGGAAACATTCAAACCTTGGAGCCAATCAAGTCAATCCAAGTGTCAATGAGAGAACCCATCAAACCCTCAACTACTCATGTTGACTTTTGTACCCAATCATTCATTCTCCCAAGAGTTGGTTGAGGTAGTTAATGCCTTGGGGAATGGGAGGTATGAATGTCCAAATTCGAGTATGGGCAAGCCACCCTGCATGGAAAAACGTGTTTTTCTCTTTGGAAAAGAAAAGAGCCATGAATCGCTCCCCAAGCCATTACCCATGAACTAGTTTTGCCTCTCTCACGTTTTTGGAGCTCCCTGGGCGTTTTCCTCCCTAGTTTTTCTGTGTTTTCCTTCATCTTTCAAGCTGGGAAGGGCGTTTTTGTTTTGGTTACCAGTGTGGAAGAGAACAGATCGATTTGGGGTTTCAATGAGGCCGTTTTGGCCATTTGAAATGCTCATAACCTGTGGGAGAAATTAGGTTTGCTCCGTGGGGATGAATTTCCCTTCCCACAGTTCGTTTTGGGTGAGCCATGATTTGGGGAAAACCCATGGAGCCTATTTTGTAAATCCCATTGTTGGGACTGTGTATCCATGCCCAGTTTTTGAGTTTGATGTGTGTAAGAGTATGTTGGGTATGGGTTATTGGTATCTATTGCTTTGGCTTGAGCTTGAGTGCAGGCATCTAGAAATGAAGAGGGTTCAGATTTAGCCTGATAAACCTAGCTGTGGACTGGCTTGGCTTAGATGAAATGATCATTTGGTTGTGTATGAGCTTGAATGTCCCCTTTTCCTTGTAGAAATCATGCCCAGATCGGGGGTGGTCTCTGAGTGCTGAAAGAATACCTGCTGGGAAGAGACCTATGGTTGGGTGGAACGTTGCAATGACATAGCTAGTTGCTTGGGACAATTGCACAATGAAGATGAGTATATTCTTATGTGTATTTAATTCTGCAATGTTTAATTTGATGATTATTTTGATATGTTGAATGCATACGAAATGTGTGTGGATGATGTTTTATTCCTTTGTGCATATCTGCTTGATTTGTATCTGCACACTTTTGATTTTACTTGTATGAATCTAATGAATGGGTTGATTTTATATAAAAGCCCAGAATTTCCATCATGTTCCCTTCCAGGAATTGGGTCCACGGGAGGGGATGTTACAGGACACTTCGAGGTAACCACAAAACCAAGCTTTAGGAAAGACAGTCGGCTTCTATCTTTCCAGAGAGGGATCTCTCAATGTTTGTTTATCAAGGCCATATATATGAATTAAAATTAAGATCAGATTGTTTTTTGGTTGAAACAAAATGAGCATTCCTTGGGAAATGGAGTCAAAACAAACAATTATATTAGATTACAGTGATGCTGCATGGAACTTCATAAAAAAGGCAAGATAGCCATTCAATCATAGTCAAAATGATTTGGTTTGGTGGAGGAGAAGAAATAAAGAACAGTCCATTAACATGACCATCTAACAAGGATGAATTCAATGTTAACTTTAGAGGAAATAATTTGTGAATATCTGAAACAATACACAGAGCATATGAGTATGAATTATGTGCTATTACACACTCATTTCAGACATGAAAGGAAAACATTAGGGAAGTAATAAACAAGATACACATTCACATAAGAAAGGAAAAACATACTGTAATGTAAAACAACACATGAATCTTTGCAAAAAGGCCAGCTTCGGCTCTATACTTCTATTAAAGATAGATCTCAAAAAACACAAGCCAGTTCTCATGGGTCCAACCAACAACCCTTACTCTTAATTACATATGAATATATAGGAGATGATATGTCAGTCTTCTAGCTCTAAATATTCTAACCTAGCCTCCAAAACCGAAATTTTTTACAACATTGATGAAACCTATACACACAAGTCCATCATTTTTTAGAATCAGTTACAACTAATTTTCTTCATTTTAGGATGCAGACTGCTGAAAACTAGGCTTCAAATCCCCAGCTGTATATCTCAAATGGTGACAGCTATGTAAATTCTGAGATAGGTTTTTGTAATTGAGCATGTGCCCAACAAAACCTATGTCTTCATTTTCTCAGATTATCCTTCATCTCATCGGAATCTACTTTTGAAGTTGATGACTCAGATAGTGAACTGAAATTCTGGAAATTTTCCCCGTGAAGATCCCTTCGATTCTCCCAAACCGTGATACTTGTGTAAACAATGAGAGAGTTTATTGTATATGGGCCCATTCTAAAGAAATACCTCCCTCATATTGTGAAAATTACTTCCCATTTAGAAGAGACAGGTGTTTGAAGTCGATGACTAGAACAGTCATTTTCATAAAATTTCACTTACCCACGAGCATGAATTTCGCAAATTTTGGAAAGCTTGTTTGTCCTCGCATGTTCAAATTGTGAAGCATGTGCCCACCATAGATCCATTTATCTCCAAATATCCACCATCGATATGTGCGACACCTACCCCAACTTCGCTGATTTGGAAAGTTCCTTTATTCGCGCATGTTTAATCTGCAAGGAGCTTGATGGCTATAGATTTTCTTTCACTGAAGATCCTGGCGGTCGATTTTCCCATGGGTTAACACCTACTTTGCTCATTTCCAAAAACCATTTAAAACCACGTAGCTTACCCTTGTGAAATTGTTTAAGACCATTGGTCTCCATTGGCAGTTGGAGCCTTCGACACCTGGAGTGGGGTTTGAACTGCAATTTATATATATTTTTTACTTTATGGGACTTATCCCACATGGAGGAAGAAACACTATGTTTTAGTGTTTAAATGTGCCAACGTTCACATTATAAATTCGATGATGTGAACCAAAGGATACCCCTCGAAAGCTTAGTGCTTGTTCGTTGGGGCTTGTGTGTTGTGGCTGCAGGTCATGAGGAGCTGGAGCTTGGAGCTTAAGCCTTCGAGCTAATTTTTGATCAAATTTTCAATGAAGTATTCGAAAACCTTTGCATAACGTCGAGAGGGTCAATATTGTTGTTAAAAAGACTCAAACTTGACAAAAGCACTTTTTTTTTTCCAAACCTGGAAAAACTCTTATGATTTATCAAATGAGCCAAGCCTCGAAGTTACCAAATCAGCAATGAAAGCTTGAAATTTATACGGTGATAACAATGACTCCTGCAAAATAAAATAGTGCTAACAACTGGCTCCAATTGGGCATGTTATCCTCCCTACGAGGTAGCAAAAAACCCAATAGACCAAGTGCCAAATTCATTGGGTTGTTCCCAAACGTTTTCTGAAATCCTCAACTAATACGCATTTGCAAGCAATCCCAAGCTGCAACATGTAACTTGTGACCGATCCTTCATCTAAAACTGGAACCAAATACAAACTGCAAATCTGCTCTTAAAACTTCAAACTAAAAAATGAATATTCATACTGAAAACTGTAGATGCTGAAAAAGATGCCCGCTTGTGAGATTATTTCACACGCTTCCTACCCTACTTTACCAAGCACAAATGCCCAATCAAGTAAAGTCTGATTTCCAATGAAGCCAACCAAGCAATTTATCAAATAATTTTACTTCTTCATCAAGCTTGTTTAAAATTAAAACTGGAAACCATAGTGACGAAAAACAATGATGATAGACATGATCCTTTTGGCAGGAACATAACCAATTACCCCAGCTAGTTAATTACCCCATAAAAAACTGAAACTGACAATATCTTATTGGAATTTCATGCAGGACCTGCAGGAGGACACTTTTTAGGAGCAACTACTGCCCACAAGATCCTGAGAGAAAGCTATTACTGGCCTACTCTATTCAGAGATGCATATGCCTTTACCAAGAAATGTGAAGCATTCCAAAAATGTGTTGGAAAAGTCAAGAAGCTTGCCTTTCCCCTTCAGCCAGTCACTATCTAGTTTTCATTTCAACAATGGGGCATGGATTTCATTAGTCCTATTACCCCTTCCTCTTCCTTACAACATAGATACATCCTAATAGCCACAGACTACTTCACCAGGTGGGTAGAGGCAGTTTCGCTTAGGTTGGCCAACACAAACTCAGTGATATCCTTTTTGGAGAGTAATATAGTCACTAGGTTTGGGGCACCTGAGTTTCTGGTTTTTGATAATGCATTCTACTTCCTCTCTATCGGCCTTAACCAGTGGTGGAATCCAGTAATGTGTACCTGATTGAGGTATATATACTAGAAGTATACTTTAAATATCGACCAGGGAGAGTACAAACTTGAGAGGTACTCAACACTGTATGTGCACTATGAGATAATATTCATCGTTCTAAGTGTCCTATGTATTATAAGGGATATTCTAAGGAAGCAGGAAGTATTGTCCTATGGAAACCAAAAAGCATGAAATTAAATCATGTAAATCCTATTTTATTAAAGCAGGAAATGAAAGCATGTAAATCCTATTTTATCAAAGCAGGAAATGAAAGCATGTAAATCTATTTTATAAAAACATGAAATGAAAGCATGTAAATATATTTTATCAAAACAGGAAATGAAAGCATATGAGAAGTTAACCTGATAAATATAAACTTAATCTAAAAGGAGCAAAGATCCATTTATCTGTAATCACAAATCGTCATTTTCAAAGTACAAAAATATAGATCTGATCTCATTTGAAACTGCTGTATAAAAAGTGGAGATGAAGGTCTAAAAGTCGCTCATGCGGATGATAGCTACAGTACTACAGACAATGTATTTCAGAACTACAGACGCAATACTAAAGAACTACGGATAGAATAGCGTTCATGCTGAAACCAAAATCTGATGTTTGAATGGGATGCTGAAATTAATCCACACACAATTATACTAGAAATAAACAACTGAATGCATGAAAATAACCCGAAATAAAATGCAGAACTCTTGAGCTATGTATTGTGGGGGGCCTCCCCAACACGTATCACAGGAGGAAGGGAAACTTATAAACTCGCGAAATCATAAAAATGCTAGAGATTCATTATAAATTCATAAATCCCATCATGGTTTGTAAAAACTGTAGAACTAAAATCTCTGAGCTACGAAAACGCTAAAAGATTGTTTCTCCAAAATATGTCGCAGACCCCCTGCTACTCAAGTGTCTCTATTTATTACAACTTCTATCCTAGTTCTGTATTGGAAACCACGATCCAAAATTTAGGGCATTATCCCCTTCAAATCAAGGAAAAAAAAGAGTGTTGCCTCTCTAGTGATCCTCGTGGTCTTCAATCTGGAGCTCAGCACTACCACTATCTTTGTTATTACCGCGCTATGTCCACACATGGTTTGTTCATATGATTAGTTTAAATAAAATATGCTAAAACATAAGAAAGAATAATAACTAAATCATTTCATCTCATTATCAATTAAATTTCCTTCTCCCCTACTTAAAGGAGTTCTTTTTTATCATTCCATTGCTAAGGTGTGGCATAATGTAGTCTAAGGAATACCTATATCAGGGACTCATCATCTCCCCTGAAATTGAAGGTGTTACCCATCCTTGGGTGACTCATCCTGTTCCAAAATGGCCTCTCTGATATCCCATGCAACAACTCTAGGAGTCCTTGCCTATGTGTAATAGCCTCGGCTCTATTCTTCTTTGGCCTAGGCCCTTCTCTCTTCATCCTCATCAATGTGTTCCTTAATAACAAGAGGAAGAAAGAAATGCAAGCTTAACTTCATTCCTATCCATTCGAGTTGATTCTTTATCAAGGACTCCCTATACAGCCTTGCCTTAGTTAGTACAACCTCCAGCCTGTGGGGGGAGTGATGTTCTCATTTTTTTAAGTCTTTTGAAATTCTTTTCCACCGATCACTGATAGCTTCCTGTACTTCATTGAATGTGCACTAGGTGTGTTTTCAAAGTGTGTGATTGCTTCTTGTTGCTTCTTGAGAAGGATCGGGATCACATCCTCATCAGAAGTTAAAGCAGAGTGATCATGAACCATCTTCTCTAAGTGTGTAGCTTCAACACTTTCCCATAGCGGATTTTTCCATTCCTCCACTTAGTAGAGGTGAACATCCTGGGACCTTTCCACTTCATGATTCATCCAAGAGCACAATTCCCTAAGTTGGAAATCACCCATATAGGGGTTTGGTGACCAATTCGGCGAGCTAGGTATGACTAGATTGTGAAGGAAGAATTCACACAATTGGTCATTTTCTATCTCTGTGCTTTCCATGAAAGTATCTACGAACTACTTAGGAGTTATTACATCCAAGGGTAACCCCTGCTTTAGCCTTTGCAACTGGAACTGACACCATTTTCCCCTGAGATAGACTGCGTAGACTCGGGATGGGGGCCTGTTGTTGGCCCGGTTTTGCAACCAGGCTTAGTGCTATGGGCACCTGCTAACTAGTAGCAGCAGTTTCAATGGAAATAAAAACAATAAACTAAATAAACAAGATTATTCATGGATCTAAGCAAAGATATTAAGCAAATAACTAAAATAATTTAAAATCAAGAACAAGAACATATAAAATAAAGAATTTGTATTGAAAGAATGGGGCAAGCAAGTGCTTGCGAAATCAATACCTCTAATGGTGAGGTTGAATGGCTCCAAGGATGAGCAACTCCAATCTCCAATGGTCTCTTCTCCAATGTGGTTTGCAATGGCTAAAATGCTCAGGGGAGATTTCAGCAGCATAAGGATGAGATAATGGATGGATGTGAAATGAGGAGCCCCTACCACCTTTTTATAGGTTTTGGTGGTGGGAGATACCATTTGTGGTTTTGTGGAAACCAAATGGTATTGACCAACATGGTTTAGGTACTTTTCCCTCCTTTTTCCTTTTTTGAATAAAAATAATATTTTAATTCCCTTTTTGATATTTTTGGGAATTTGGACCCTTTTTGAGGGTTTTTTATGATTTTCTTGGAAAAATAATCTTTTTTAATGGAAAAAGGGGTGTACTAAGGTCTTTTGGTGACCTTTTGTTGGTTTCAGAGGCTCAGATGGTGGAAAAGTGGACAAATGGGTTATGTGAGTAAGGGAATGAGCTAGTGAGCACTTTTTAGGTGTTAACACCTGTACCCCAGTATCTCTTCATATATCTTGGAAGTCGTGGCCAGTGTGTCCACTAGCTGCAGTATTTGCTGATCTTTCTGGGCCAATTCCTTCTGAGCTTGGTTTAATTTGTCTTCCAATGCTAGGTTCTGCTGCTCCATTTGTTTTAATTGGCTCATGTGCTGCACTTTTAGGATTTGAGTCTTCTCGTTCATGACTGATGGCGCAGCTGGTAACACGGCCTGGATTTTTTGGAATTGTGCCTCAATTTTCATGGCAGCCAGCTCTTCCCTAACCTTTTCCTGCTCAGATAATGCTTCGACCAATTGATCATCTTTTCTAGTTTTCATTTCTTCATTTTCAAAGGTCTGGGTGGTGTGACTTCTTCTACGGGTGTAGAAGGATTTCCTTGTTCTACCTCATCATCCTTAGAGTCTGACAGGTCATATGGTATGGGGCCTATTTCTTTTTCGTTGATATTCTCCTCCTTGGATTTGATCCCCTTCGTCATCCTTCTGCTATGTCGCCTCAACCCTTGCATGCTAGCAGGTGCCCCTGTGGTTTTCTGGTAGGAGGTATCGCGGGAGTGTTTTATCTTGACAAGGGTCTCGGCCACCATCTCATTATCCCTGTCTAAGTCTATTTTTATTTTGGATCCTGACTTAGTGGTTGATTTTTCCTCTTTCTGGTTTGAGACTAGGGTTATGCCCACACTTGGTGTGCCCTTCATCCCCTGGACATCTTCAACTGAGACAAAGAAAAATTCTTCCCATGAGAGTTCAGGGACTTGGGTCTTCAATTCCTTGCAGATGATCAGCTTTATTAATATGTGATGAGCCAACACATCCTCTTTTCCCTGTATCACCTTTCTACTCATCTCCCATATAGATTGAATTAGGTAGAACGAGATGTTGATGTTGTTATTCGACCTTATATGTCCCATGTTCCTCAAGAGGTCTAAGATTTTGAAGTGAAAGTTCAGAATGTAGTTGAGACTTCCTGAGCAGGAAATATATTTTAGGACGACAGCCGCTACTTCATCCCATGGCCTTGGCATGGTATCTCTTTTGTCATCATTCTTATCCTCTTCGTAGCTCTCGCCCTCTGCAAAGAAAGTCGCTTTTTCCCTCAAGTTGGCTTCTCTATCGTCTCTCCCCAATGCAGCCCCATTGGCAAGCCTGTATGTGTTGCAACTGATTCTTCATCCAAACGGATGCATAACCCCTTCACCATGGTAGCATATTTCTCTTCTTTTATATGTTTCAGGTTTCAGGTGAACTCCATGGCTATTTCGGTGTTGTGTCCTCTTAGCCCAGTAATGAATGGCATCCACCCTGTTGTGCGGAGTATGGCCAATACTTGGGGTTTTTCATAGATGGGTGATTGGGTACCCACTGAACTTACTCTTGACTTCTATAACTATGAAGTCGGTTGGATACTCCCAAGATTCAATGTTGATGATGATATCCTCCAGGATTCCTTGAGGTTTGACAATGGAGATGGAAGCAAGTTGTAGCATTGTACTGGTTGGTCTGATTAGTGATTGGAGACCTAAGGCTATCATTGTATCCTTTGTCAATACGTTGATTGCAGCTCCTAGGTCGATTAGACTGCTTGAAATAGGTTTGTTGTTAATTGTTACATTGACAATAGGGCTGCCTAGGTCAGTCGAGGTATTTAGGGTTAACAATGATACCCAACATCAGGTCTGCTAGTTGGCCTACCACGTTTATGGTTGGTGGATCTCGTTTCCTTCACCCAAGTTTCTTTAAGTAGTTTTCTTTTATAAATTTATTACATATTGGGACATCCCTTATTGCTTGTAAAATAGAAATCTGAATGCTTAAATGTTTTAATTCATTAAGTATAGCATTCTCTCCCTCTTCTTTGGTGTTTTGTTTCAGTTTCTGAGGGAATGGAGGGTTTCTATTCAGTAATTGAGGTTGATCTTATTCTTCTTGGTGGTGTATCTCTGTGTGTTGTTGGGGTTCTAAAGGTGTGGTTTGTTCATGATGTGTATGTTCTTGATTATTTTTTAGTTGGGGGGCCTGCAGTGTCTTACGAGACCTGAGATTGTTTTCATTTAATTCTAGTGCATCCACGACATAGGTAGGAAATTGCACTACTTCATTCTTGTAGGGTTTTTGTTTCCCTATTCTGTTGTTATTTGGGTTTGGGACAGGTTGAGCAGGGATTGGAGGCAATCTGAGGGGTGGTGAGTTATGTGGAGGTGGCATAATGAGTGGTTGTTGCTATGGTGTCCTCTAATTTGCTGAATATGGGTATGGATTTCCGTAGTTCACGTGTGGCTAAGAAAAAGGTGTGGGGTATGGAGAGTAAGGATGGGTGTACTATGGTTGTTGGTACGGTGTTTGGTTTTGATTCCATTGGCTTGGAGCTGCTTGTGTGGGCCATGTAATTGGTGCTTAAGGGTTCCAGTTCTATTGATTACTCCCTTGATTAAAATATGCTTGGTTGTTGGACTGGAAGGGCCTAGCAAAATTGTTCCTTCGTTGGTTAACAAAACAAAGTTGTTCCATAGTACCTTCTGATGTGGGATCCTGTATGGCCGCTTTGCATGATGGTAGAAAAGGGAATTTATCAGTGGCATGATCATCGTTGCAAATCCTATAGATCTCTATTGTATTTAATGGGCATTGTCCCTTTTCATGTTTCTTTCTACATCGTAGGAAAAATACTGCTAGTGCTTGGTTGATCTCTTCTTATTTCTTTTTTATTTGGAGTGCATCTAACTGCATAGCTAAGGACTGAAGGGTGTATGTGTTCATATCGTCTAGAAGGTTTCCTAAGTCAGACTTTGTGAGGCTTGGGCCCAAAAAGGATGATCCTCCTGCTAAAGGATGTGTATCCCATATTCCATTTTTACTTTTTCTGGAGCTAGAATAATTCTTGAATATTTGCAAGATTTGATCATAGGTTTTCTGGAATATATCCCCATCTCCTAATAGGTTCAATAATTCTAGGTATTCCTCCTTGATTCCTCTAAGAAGTACTAGTTTCAATGATTCTTGATCTAGGGTACGGTGACTAACCCATTTATAACTGAGTTGAAAGCGTTGTGCATACTCTTCTAGGGATTTTTTTCTCCCTGTTGCATCCTGAAAATTTCATCTCTTGTGTCTTTTTCTTTACAGTAACCCTATATTTTTCTAGGAAGGATTGTTTCAATTTGCTCCCATGTGAAGATATTGTTTCCTTCTGTTGGTTATGGAGCCAGATCTTCTAGTCTCATAGATGATATTGTATCAGCCGTGTTTGTACCCCAGTTCTATATGATATGTAGGTGGACTGTACACTCACCCCAACGGGGGGGTGTGGGGGGGAATCGCCCCCCCACGGGGTTCCAGGGGGGCCCATCCCCCCTGGCTGGGGGGTCCGGGGGCAGCGCCCCCGAAGAAAATTTTTGGGGCTATTTTCACCATCTGTTTTGCGGGCCCATGGTTTTGGGTATCTCGTGGTATTTTCCCATTGTATTTCCCTTATAAAAGAAAGACATTGTAATACGGCTAGGGTTGATGTATTAGGTTTTATGCATTGTAAATATCTTTGAGATCTGGAGAGAGACTGTAAAACAGAGAAGAGGAAGTGCAGCGGTTGTGCTGCAGGTTGTATCCCTTCGACTTGCTGGACGGTAATAATAATAAGGACTGGCAAATTCAGTGTGGACGTAGCCCAAGTTGGGTGAACCACGATATATCTGTGTCTCTCTTGTAATGTGTATGTGTGATTATATTTGCATTTCTGTTTATTGTTATTGCTCTGCGATCCTGTTTTTCTAACACCTTCCAGACTCATAAACCATCTGAGTGATAAATATTTTAATGTAGAAGGAAAGAGTCTCAGTTTGTGTGCATCGGTGGTATAACCAAAGGACCTGGAGACTACCTCAAATTCAAATAAGAATGTGTCAGGTTCCTCTGAGGTTAGGCCATGGAAGTTTGGTAGATTATTGAGATTGATATTTTTCATTCTAGCATCCCAAGAGGTACACTAATAGGGAAAGTAAACAGTTCTTTGTGTTCATCTTCCTCCTCCGCCATAGTATTGTTTGAGCTAGAGCTAGCGAAGAAGTTATCACGGTCTGGATTGTAGTTGGAATCAACTTCTTCGTCAGAGATGAGGAATTCAAATTGAGAGTGTTCATAACTACTATTGCTCATAGGGTGGTTAGGAAGAAAACGTCCAAATTCATCCCTCTTTCGTCGAGGCATTCATGGTAAAAAAAATATATGATTTTTTTAATAAGATGACTCCTATAGTTTAAGAACCTCCCCGGCAACAACGCCAAAAAGTGGTGGACTCCAGGAATGTGTACCTTATTGAGGTATATATACCAGGAGTATACTTTAAATATCGACCAGGAAGCGTACAAACTTGAGAGGTACTCAGCACTATATGTGCACTATGAGATAATCTTCGTCGTTCTAAGTGTCCTATGTATTCTAAAGGATATTCTAAGGAAGAGGGAAGTATTGTTATATGGAAACTGGAAAGCATGAAAGGAAAGCATGCACATCCTATTTTATTAAAGTAGGAAATGAAAGCATGTAAATCCTATTTTATCAAAGCAGGAAATAAAAGCATGTAAATCCTATTTTATCAAAGCGGGAAATGAAAGCATGTAAATCTATTTTATCAAAACAGGAAATGAATGCTTGTAAATCTATATTATCAAAACAGGAAATGAAATCGTATGAGAAGTTAACCTAAGAAATATAAACTTAATATGAAAGGAGCAAAGATCCATTTAACTGTAATCACAAATCGTCATTTTCAAAGTACAAAAATATAGATCTGATCTCATTTCAAAATGCTGTATAAAAGTGGAGATGAAGGTCTAAAATTCGCTCATGCGGATGATAGCTAAAGGACTACAGACAGTGTATTTCGTAACTACAGACTCAATACTAAAGAACTACGGATAGAATAGAGCTCATGCTGAAACTAAAATCTGATGTTTGAATGATATGTTGAAATTAATCCACACACAATTATACTAGAAATAAACAACTGAATGCATGAAAAATACCTGAAATAAAATGCAGAACTCCTGAGATTGAGGGGGCCCTCCCCAACACATATCACAGGAGGAAGGGAAACTTATAAACTCACAAAATCAAAAAAACGTTGGAGCTTCATTATAAATTCATAAATCCCACCTTGGTTTGTAAAAACTGTAAAACTAAAATGTCTAACCTGCGAAAACTCTAAAAGATTGTTTCTCCAAAATATGTCGCAGACCCCCTGCTACTCAGGTGTCTCTATTTATTACAGCTTCTATCCTAGTTCTGTATTGGAAACCACGATCCAAAATTTAGGGGATTATCCCCTTCAAATCAGGGAAAACAAGAGTGTTTCCTCTCTGGTGATCCTGGTGGTCTTCAATATGGAGCTTGGCACTGCCACTATCCCTGTTATTCCTGCGCTATGTCCACACATGATTTGTTCATATGATTAGTTTAAATAAAATATTCTAAAACATAAGAAAGAATAATAACTAAATCATTTCATCTCATTATCAATTAAATTTCCTTCTCCCCTACATAAAGGAGTGCTTTCTGATCATTCCATTGCTAAGGTGTGGCATAATGTAGTCTATAGAATACCTATATCAAGGACTCATCACCTAGTATGCACTTGAAAAAGGGATTAAGCTTAAATATTCTGCCAACTATTATCCACGGGGGAATGGACTAGCTAAGTCTTCCAATAAAAATATGATCAACATATTGAAGAATACTGTAGCCACCCATCATATGAATTGGCGCACTCAATTGTTCAATGCTCTTTGGGCAGACCGTGTAACCCCAAAAGCCTCCATTGGAAACTCCCCTTACTATTTGGTTTACGGTAAGGAGGCCATATTACCATCTAATATTTTGATCCCTTCATTACAATTAGCTCATTCAATACAACAGGTTGACTCTTCTCCCCTTCAGCAAAGAATTGAATCATTAATTCAATTGGAAGAGGAGAGGGAGGAATCCAAGAATAATCTATATCAACATCAACAATTAGTTAAGAAATGGTTTGATGAAAAGTCCTCAACTGATAGGGATTTCGCAGTGGGAGATTTGGTTTTAAAATGGGATAAATAGCATAAAGTTAAGAATGACTATACCAAATTTCAATGCTTGTGGCTAGGGCCATTCATTGTTACATAAAATCTTGGCCCTAGTATTGTCCGGCTACAAACATTGGAAGGTGTCCTGAAACATATCCAGTCAATGTTCAACTACTCAAGAAGTATTTCATTTAGATAAGCATTTGGCTTATCTGTACATAGGTGTGGTTTGTTTTTCTTTTCTTTCTTTGGTTTGTTTGTTTCTCTTTCAAATTTTTTTTTTCTTTGAAATCACAATAATGACAAAACATTTGGAATAGGCTACTGATCAGTGCATCTCAGATCAATCCAGTATGAATATTTGGGGTGGCCATGTCAAATACACTTTACTCAGCCTATAAGTGAAGGTGTCCTTTCATGAAATATAACAACCAATTTTTGCAGAGCTTTAATTGATACTTTCCCATCTGAATCACTATCTTTATATATGTCTCATTTTGATAATTGAAGTTATAGGGGTGACGAGGTCTTCCTTCCTTATGCTCCATTTCTGAGTGGCAGTAAATATTTATAGCCTGGTCAACCTTTTATCTGTTCTGGATCCCACCATGATCATCTTGAAATAAAATGCACTTAAATAACCGTGAATTGAAATATGGGGGGTCTTATCACAAGCCATCCCATTATGTTCATATATGCTCAGTGGAATGAAATATCCACATCTGGTCATCAAGATAGGGAGGTGAATTTCATCTACTACTGGAAGGTGGAAGATCCTATCATAGTTCGGTCCATTCATGATCCATAGGTATCAGTGAGTAACACTACTAAAATATGGTCACCAAGCCATGGTAGTGTCTTGTAATTTAGATTTCAATTAATCTTGTTTTTTCTTTGTTAAGACAGCCTGTTGCATTTAAGGACAGGGGATCTTATTACAAGCCATCCTGACCATGATCGTGAACTTTATTTTGGACTGGAATTATTGCTATATGGTTACCAAGCCATGATAATTGCTTTTAGTGTCAAAAACTAAAAGACAAGGAGTCTCCTTACAGAGCTAGCTTATTCAGTTTCCAGGTGAGGTTTGTGAATGGCATTGCCAAAACCTGATCACCAAGTTAGGGCAATGGCCTTGTTTCAACAAAGTCTTATTTGCACATTTTTCTTTCAAAATAATAATAATATAAAGGAATTTGAGTAATGCAGTCAGTCAATACAATAAATAAATGGTTAATAATTCAAGGTGACTCATGATTTGGTGATCTAGAATAGCTGTAAGGTTGTTTCTAAGGTTTATCACAAACTTCCCTCTCATGTTTCCATGATGGTTCTAGGATTACCTCTTTACTGCTAGGCTTCCTTTTTCAAATGAACATCATCTCAATTGATTTCAGATGGGGACATATCAATCATATGAAATGAACTCTACTGTTTGATTGTGTTTTTGTGAAAACATTTTCTAAGTTGCAGGCTAAAACATCTTTTATTCTGACATGTCTCCTCCTCAAAACTGAAGATTACGTTTACAGACATAATTGCTTCACCCATCCAGTCTCCATTTGTTGTAGGCACAACAGATCCTATTTTTATTGATAAAAATGGGAGCCCCACTATTATTTTTGAAGGTAACTCACTATTGCTTTATCTGTTTTGGGGTGTTTTGATTGTTGTCCTTATCTTTTTCCTGTTTCCATGCCTTGGATTTAATGAAGTTTTCCAAAAAACCTTCTTCTTTGTGCATTTTGAGAGTTGCGGAAAGCTTAATTTTCCTTCAAATTATGTTGTTTTCACAACCCTCGATCCGCAATCTGCAATGCGGATTGCGGTTGCGGATGTCGATATTTTTGAATAATACATTTCTTCTATCTGCAATCTGCAACCCGCAAATGCGGATTGCGGATGTTGGGAAATATTTTTATAAAATCGAATTTTGGTTCCACATTCCGCAACCCGCAAATTTGCAAATTTATGAAAACAGAAAGCACTTAGTTGTTCAAAATAACATTTACGTTTCTGCAACCCAACAATTGCAGATTGCGGAAATAGGAAACCATAATAAGAGAAAACGAAATGTACACCCGCAACCCGCAAATTATGGATTGCGGATTGCGGAAAGATTGATTTTTCCCATAGATTTTCGTCGCTCCGTTTTTTTTATTACAGATTGTGGAAACATTGAAATACTTAAAGTTTAAACTTGTACTTCCACAACCCGGATTGCGGATTGCGGAAACTTAAAATCAAATTTATAAAAGTTCGCTTCCGCATTTATTTTCCGCTTTTTTCGCGTTTTGAATCTGAGCCGTCGATTCTTTGAAATTTCACGATCTGGATTTATCCCACTGTCGCTTAAATATTTTGAATTTCCACAATTGTTTCCACCATTTTTCAACTTGCAAATTTCACTTGATGAAAGATTTCACTGCAGATTTTTTACCAGATTTACCATTTTACTTCCTTCTTCTACGTAGGTTGGTTTTCCGGTACTTTCATTCTCATTTTGCAATAATTCGGAGTTCAAATTAGTTTTGTTGATTTTTTTTTCTCGTTTTATCATATTTTCAAGTTTTCCAACCATGTCAAAAAACACCCGCTCGAAAACGACCCTTAAGGAACTTAAGAACAAAGACCCAAATAGTGGAATCCTCTCCGACACAAGTGGCAGGGTATCTGAGACTTATCACTTGGATTGGTCATGCACATAATCCATTTTTTATAATGACGACCTGTCTGAAATTCAACACAACTAGTCCTCCTACCTAAACATTATCAAATCCCAATTACATGCCATTGCGGTTAGACCTGTAATACCACAATTTTGACCCTTATGAAATATTGGCTTTTAATGTAAATATTGTATACATGCGATGTATGTCTCCCTAGAGTGGAGCTCAATGCCAAAGCCCCGCTAGTGTATGTTCGGATTTTATTTAAAATGAACAAGCATTGATATTTTGTTACCCATGTGCTATTAAGCCATGGAATATTGTAATTTGATGTAAATATTAATATTTCAATAAAATACCACAAAATTAGCTATGGAACCAACGGATGAGAAGAGACCATATGTATTCCACTAGGGAGTGGTGAGGGGGTTGTGGGGATGAACCATATGTTGTCAAATGTCATTGTGAGAACCCATTTGACTTTCCTTGCTGACATTTAATTATGTTGTAAGGAAGTTGTTGAAGAATTCAGTCCATGGCTTCAATGGAGCATGGGCAGCCTAGAAATTCATCTGGCAAGTATGGGATCTGTTTTTCTTGTACCACAAGTCACTCTACCTCATGGGAATGGGTCCTTTCTTATTACCATTCCATTCTTGAACATCCCAGCATCAGTTTTCATCCCTTACGAATTCCCAACAATGAGAAAAACCAGAAATCGCAACTTTGTAAGAACCCACATTTTGAAGAGCCATAAACACCCAGAATTGAGTATTGACAGTGAAATTCAATGGGGGATCCATAGATATGAACCTTGGGTAGAAATTGAGAGTATTATATACCCCAAAATATATTGGAAAACCCAATTTTTATAGCCCATAAAACTAGTGACGGGATTGAGTTATTTGATGACAGAATTGTGAGCAATCCAAGTGTGAAGGACTGAGTAGAGGTTGGGTTTGCTTGATAAACCCATTGAAGGCTAAAACCTCAAAGAATTAGCAACTGGAGCTTTCTATGCCACCCTGAAGAGCACTGGAGGGAAGGGACGCCTGAGGGACTGTGCAACAGCGAAGGGGACCTTCCTTTTGTTGGGTGTGGTAGGTATTGTGAGTGCCATGACTCTTGAGTTCATTTGAGATGCCTACAGATTTGTGGTTGACCTCACTGGTTTAGAATCCTCCTCCTTTGTCTTTTGTATGCTTGATAAATCCAACTATGTGTTGGCTTAGCATAGTTGTTGAGTGAAACCATGGCTGTGAGTGAGCCCATCTAGTTCCTCCTTAGTTGATATACAACCCAGCTCAGGGGTGATCTCTCAGCTGAAAGAATATAGGCTGGACATAGATCTATGGTTGGGTGGAACGTTGCTCTCACACAGCCAGTTGTTTGGACATCTTTAGCTCAAAGATAAGTGTTCTCTGTGTTTAAATTATATGCATTCTGTGTTTTGCAATGTGTTAGTTCTGAATGATAATTATTCATGTTAATGGAATTGATACGAAATCTATGCATAGCATGAGAAGGGGATTGATTCTCTGCATTTTGAATCATCATCTACTTGTGATAGATATGTTGATGCATTACAATTGTGTGTGTGCAAATGTAATTTAATTCCGTTGTGTTTATATTGAGTATGAAGTTGCACACAGAAGTTTTTATTTATCCATGAAATTCTTAGTAATGTATGGGGTTGATATTTCCAATAAGCCCGGTATGTTTGGTCATGTTTCCTCCCTTGCATTGATTTGATGGAAGGGGATGTGACAAGACCAACACTCATGCCTTACACTGATGTTTTCAAATGGATAATTGACCATTCCCACCCACTAGACCGCTCTTTCAATGATAAGGCAAGGGCTCAATTAACTTCTTTCCGGCCTGAAGCGTTTGCTAGAGCTTATTCCCTAAGGAAACCTGACTAGCTGTTAAATAAGAAATTCCTAGATTCCGCTGCAACCCAATTAAACCTTAGGTCATGGACGCATAGGTCATGGATTCTTCGGTCATGGATGCATAGACCTGCAAGCTTCACACCCAAGGCCGATAAATCCTATCCCATCTCCTAGTTTAAAGAGTCATTCGCTCTATTGGTAACCATGCTCTGCAGATTATACGGTTTACCAAACTGTTCAGTTCTCAAGGTTGAATGGGAACCCATTGCTCATCACGTCCTCACTACAGGAGAGTCCTTCAATTGGGCTCAAATTCTATCAGTGGAACTCAAGACAACGATTGAGAAATATCAGAAGATGCCATCTGCCAGAAAACCTACTTTCTTCTACTCAGATTATGTGTTGGATGTCTTTTGTTCGAATTTTCAGTTTCCTTCCATGGGATGGAATTGGACTCTCTCTGCACCGTTTTTCATATCTATTTCTCTGCACTATGGGAGGGAAATTTTATGCCTCTCATTTATGATATTTTTGACCATTTTGTTGGCTCAATTCATCTGATGATCTTCAAGGAGAACGCTCCCAACTTCTCTGAACATGACAAGGCACTTGTCTCTACCATGGGTGACTAGTATGTGGGGGAATACTTCTCCTATGTCAGGATTTGGGGAAGCAATACAACCCATCTACTTCCAAGAATTGTACTAGAAAGGTTTCTATTAGAGGAAATATCCTTCCAAACAGTCACTGATGGTGTGTTCCGTAAATTAACTGGAGCCAACAGAAGAGGGTGGCCCAAGTTCCCACTCCATCTTGGACCTCTGGTAATTCAAAATTCAACCCATGATGGATTACTTGGGAAGAATATTTCTACCCTGAAACTTGGGAAATCTCCACAAAGAATGCATTATCCCAAATCATTTATGGAAAATCATTTTTCACAAGAGAACATGACGAGTATTTATGCTCATCAAACTGACCCAGACGACTCAATCTACCAAGGAGTTGACTCATTTGCTGAGGTCCTGAACAAGACTTCTTCCCTGGAAGAAAAGAATTTTATAGTATCAACGTGAGCTCAAGACTAAGGTCTTGCAATACAGAAAATTTGAGTTGTCACTTGATGAAAAGGTTCGAAAAGAAAAGGAAGAAAAGGAAGCTCAGAAAGCAAGCACCCCTCTCATGCTGACCTACCATGCGGATGATAAGGGAAAGGCCCCTATTGAGGAAATTTTGCAGCCCAAACCTTTAGCTAATCTCAATCCTTTGATCCAGCTGGCCACTGAGATGAAGAGGGAACTGGTAGTACTAAGCTCAGCGGTGGAAACTCAGGTTGTTGTTGCAACAACTCTAGCCAAAAAGCAAAAGATTGAAGTTACAGTACCAAAGGTAACAATGTTGCATATAGAATATAGTGATGTGGAAGAGGAAACCCTTCCTTCCAAATTTTCATGCCCAGTCACCTTTCCTGTCACCCTGCAAGAAGTTATTTTTGTTACCTCTACCTCTTTTGATCCTTTGGAGAGCATAGTGATTGATTGATGTTGAATATTGTAACTTCCAAGAATATTATACTTGTATATTATTTATTCCGGAGATGTTATGTACCTCCGAGGTGATCCTACTATGTATCCGGAGATGTTTATTCCTCCGAGAAGTTGTGGCAACTAGGGTTATTAGACCCACCATGTGGGGGTCGGCCCTGAAATAATATTTTAGTGGTTATTAGACTTCTCCAGGAGAGGTCGGCCCCATTAGGTATTTTAGTCAGTTAGGAGTCAGTATAAATAGAGGAGGTGAACTCCTCATTAGATCACTCACTCACTTGTGGAAAGTGGCGCACTTGTCTGGGAGATCTGCTAAGGAGAACTAGAAGGAGGGAGCACATCTTGTATTTTGGTTGATCATCTTATTGAGAAAAGCTTTGTTGGGTTTTCTATCCCATGAGGGTTTCCCAGGGTAATCTATGTGTCTATCTTGTGATTATGCTTCTTTCAGTGATCTTGCTAGTCTATTTGGTTTAAACTTAACATGGTATCATAGCTAGACTGAATAGAACATCTTTCACAAGGTAAGAATACCTCTCTCTCTCTCTCCGGTGAATGTTAGGGTTTCAGTAGAAAGTTGGTATTATTGAAATCTGATTACATGGCTGGATAGCCCTTTTCACGACCTTTCTTTTGAACCCTAGATCGAACTTTTTGGTAGGGTAGAACTCCAGGAAAGTCAAACCCTAATTCTACCAAAAGTGCGATAAGTGAGAAATTGGTTTCAGCAGAAATTTGGTATTGTTGAAATCTGGTTACATGGCTGGATAGCCCTTCTCAAGACCTTTCTTTTGAACCCTGGATCGAACTTTTTGGTTGAGTAGAACTCCGGGAAAGTCAAACCCTAATTCTACCAAAAGTGCAATAAGTGAGAAATTGGTTTCAGCAGAAATTTGGTATTGTTGAAATATGATTACATGGCTGGATATCCCTTCTCCAGACCTTTCTTTTTAGCCCTAGATCAAACCTTTTGGTTTGGTAGAACTCCGGGAAAGTCAAACCCTAATTCTACCAAAAGTGAGATAAAATTCTGTTTCAGGATCTGGAAAAATAAAAGGTAACTTTTCAGGTAAGTACTACTCTGTTTCTTGGACTCCCACAAGAGAAGATGGCTCCAAACACTAAGCTTGAAGACAAGCTAGAAGGTATAGAGAATTTCCGGGTATGGAAATACAGAATTGGTCTCATTCTTGAAGGGAATGATCTTGCTCATTATATCAAGGATGAAGTGGCAGAACCAGAAGGAAATGAAGCCAAAGAAAAGCATAGGAAGGATTTGATTAGGGCAAAGAGAATCATAGCTGATTCTATTAAAGACCACTTGATTCCCCAAGTGGCCTCCAAGAAGACTCCAAAGGAAATGTATGATGCCCTAGGAAGAATGTATGAAGGAAAGAACATCAATAGGAAGATGAACCTAAGGACTCAATTGAAGAGTACCAAGATGCACAAAGGAGAATCCATTCAAGACTACTTCTCAAGGGTCTCACAAATCAAGGAACAACTAGATGCCATTGGTGATACTCTTGATGAAGATGAACTTGTGATGACTGCTCTAAATGGTCTCACTAGATCTTGGGAATCTTTTATTCAAACTATGTGTGCCAGAAAGGAAAGTATGAAGTTTGATGTAGTATGGGAAGATTGTGTTCAAGAAGAGGCTAGGGTAGCCAATAGGGAAGCACTTCTCAAAGAGGATGATCAAGCCTTGGCTACTCACACCAAGAAAAGAATGGGTCACTTCAAGAAAGTTAAACACAAGGGATCTCATCACTTCTCCAAATTCAAAAGGAATAAAAGACCCAATCAAGTAAGGGATCTCTCCACAGTCCAATGCTACAATTGTCTTAAACTTGGACATGTTGCCAAATTTTGTCCTTCAGAAAGGAAGAATAAGTTTATACACAAAAGACACCATGCTCATATGGCAGAAGATGATAGTGAAGAAGAAGAAGAAGAAGAAGAAGAAGAAGAGGAAGAAAGGCCTCAAAAGAAAAGATCCAAAGTAAAGAAAGAAAATCCAGAAGAATATGTCCTATTCTCTGCACTCTATGGATCTGTATCTCCTGGAGAAGATACATGGCTCATTGATAGTGGTGCCTCTAAGCACATGTCAGGTCAAAGAAAGACTTTCTCAAAACTTGAAGAAAAGTCTTCTTCACAAAAGGTATCTCTAGGAGATGATTACCAATATCCCATCAAGGGGATTGGTGAAGCAAGCTATAAGCTAGATTCTGGTTCACCCTTGAAGATGAAAGAAATCTTATATGTGCCAGGACTAAAGAAAAACCTACTCTATATCTCAGCACTAGATAAGAAAGGTTTTGGAGTTGCCTTCATAGATGGTCAAGTACTCATGTGGCCAAAGGGAAAATCCTTTAAAGAAGCAGTTGTCATTGGTGAAGAGGAAGGAGGCCTCTATAAGCTAAAGGGACATCCAGAAGTTGCTCTTGCTCATGAAGTATCTAGCCCATGTGAGATATGGCACAGAAGATTAGCTCACATTAACTATAAATCCCTACCCTATGTAAGCAAGGTGGTGATAGGTCTACCAGACTTAAAGGTTGGTCATAATGGCTCATGCAAAGGATGTGAAAAAGGGAAGAATGTCAAGAACCCTTTTCCAAAAAGTGAAACAAATACTAAGAACATCCTAGAGCTAATACATTCAGATGTATGTGGACCAATGCCTACCACTTCCCTAAGTGGTTTTGAATACTATCTTTCATTCATTGATGACTATTCAAGAAAAACATGGATATACTTTCTAAAGGGTAAGAATGAGGTTTTTGGAAAATTCAAGGAGTTCAAGGCCTTAATAGAAAATCTCTCAGAAAAGAAAATCAAGATTCTCAGAACAGATAATGGTGGAGAATATACTTCAAAGGAATTTGAAGACTTTTGTAAAGAAGCTGGAATTAAGAGGGAACTAACCATTCCCTACAATCCCCAACAAAATGGGGTAGCTGAGAGAAAAAATAGAACCATCATGGAGGCTGTAAAGACTATGATACATGACCAAGATCCTCCCATGTATCTATGGGCTGAAGCAGCCAAGACAGCAGTATATGTACAAAATAGACTATCTCATAGTGCTCTTGATTTCAAAACTCCAGAAGAAGTGTTTACAGGAAAGAAGCCTGAGGTAAGTCATCTTAAGATATTTGGGTGTCCTGTGTACATCCACATTCCAAAAGAAAAGAGAACCAAGTTGGATCCCTCTAGTAAGAAGGGAATGTTTGTTGGTTATTGTGAAACTTCCAAAGCCTTCAGAATCTACATACCAGGTTTTCATCATATAGAAATAAGTAGAGATGTAACCTTTGATGAGGAAGCAGCTCTCAAGAAATCCAGAAAGTGTCAACTTGAAGAAGTTTATGAAGAAGATTCATCTCCCAGAATCTCAGAGACTGTGCACATCCCTGAAGATGATGCACCAGAGGATCATGAAATGTTGGAACCACAAGAACCCCCTGTTACAGACTTATCAAGGAAAAGAAGACCAGCATGGGCTAGAGATATTATTCAAGGAGCTGAAAGATATGGAGCTCCTGAAGGCTCCACTAGAGAAAGAAAGAAACCAAAACTAGTGTCCAACTATATGGCCTTGATGTGTGATCTTGTGGATCAACTACCTACTAGCTATGAAGAGGCAGCTCAGAAGAAAGAATGGGTAGAAGCAATGACAGAAGAATATCAATCAATAATGAAAAATGATGTTTGGGATATAGTCCCCAAACCAAAAGATAAAAGTGTGGTCTCTTCCAAATGGATTTTCAAGATAAAACATGCTGCAGACGGGAGCATTGAAAAATACAAGGCAATATTTGTAGCCAGAGGATTCTCTCAGAAAGAGGGAATTGACTATGAAGAAACATTTGCACCAGTTGCTAGGTATACTTCAATTAGAACTATCATGGCACTTGCATCCATGATGAAATGGAAATTGCACCAAATGGATGTTAAGACAGCTTTTCTGAATGGTGTAATTGAAGAAGAAGTATACATAGAACAACCTCAAGGATTTGAGGTCAAGGACGGAAGGACCCATGTATGCAAACTGAAAAAGGCATTATATGGATTGAAGCAAGCTCCCAGGGCTTGGTACGGAAGGATTGACAATTTCTTAACAAGCATGGGCTTTACCAAAAGTAAAGCTGACCCCAATCTTTATCTCAAAGTGATGGATGATGAACCAGTTATATTGTTGCTATATGTAGATGATCTATTTCTAACTGGAAATGAGAAACAAATTATTGAAAGCAAGAAGAATCTTTATTCAGAATTCGAGATGAAAGATATCGGATTAATGCACTACTTCTTAGGCTTAGAAGTATGGCAAGAACCAAAAGGAATCTTTCTAAATCAAGGTAAGTATACTATGGAGATTCTCAAAAGATTTGATATGTTGGAGTGTAAAGCCATGGCCACTCCCATGGACTCCAACCTGAAGTTATTAGTTAATGACTCATCAGAATTAGTGGACATAACTCTATACAGACAAATCATTGGATCATTGATGTATTTAATAAATACTAGGCCAGATATATGTTTTGTTGTAAATACCCTAAGTCAGTATCTAGTAGAACCTAGAAAGGTTCACTTAATAGCCGCAAAGCATGTAATAAGGTACCTAAAAGGTACATTAGATTTTGGCCTATATTATCTCAGAGGTCATGAACTCAAGTTACATGGTTACTCAGATTTTGATTGGGCAGGAAGTGTCTCAGACAGAAAAAGTACATCAGGTGGATGTTATGGTCTTGGATCTGCCATGATCTCTTGGTACAGCAAGAAACAATCCATTGTGGCCCTCAGTACTGTTGAAGTAGAATATATAGCTGCCTGCTCTGCCAGTTGTGAAGCAGTATGGCTTCGGAAACTACTATCTGAAGTGTTTGACTTAGAAATGGATCCCACTGTGATTATGTGTGACAATCAAAGCTGCATTAAGATGACAGAAAATCCTGTATTCCACAATAAGTCAAAACACATAGAGATCCGATACTTTTATATACAAGATATGGTGTAGAGAGGATCTATCAAGCTCGAATATATAAGCACTGAGGATCAAATTGTTGATATATTGACCAAACCTCTGTTTCGAATAAAGTTTGAACACTTCCGAGACAAGCTTGGTGTAGTTCAAAAAGGACCCTCCTCGAAAGGGGGAGCAGCTTAGTATCTGATAACAATCCTGTCTCATCAATGATGAGGTTACCTATTTACTACACTTAGTTACTTAGGATTATTTAGATTTAGGACTCTTATATTTTGCCTTTTGATGATAGATGTATTAGTGAGAATACATGCTTTGATGTTAAATGTATACATGCTTTTGATGATAGATGTATTAGTGAGAATACATGCTTTTGATGATAGATGTATTAGTGAGAATACATGATTTGATGTTAAATGTATACATGCTTTTGATGATAGATGTATTAGAGAGAATACATGTTTTGATGTATACATGCTTTTGATGATGAATGTATTAGTGAGAATACATGTTTTGATGTTAGATGTATACATGCTTTTGATGATAGATGT
The DNA here is from genome assembly GCA_027924585.1 of Larix kaempferi. NCBI lineage: Eukaryota > Viridiplantae > Streptophyta > Pinopsida > Pinales > Pinaceae > Larix > Larix kaempferi. The sequence continues at coordinate 2,197,707 of BSBM01000865.1, read as the reverse complement.
ATTAGTGAAAATACATGCTTTTTTATGTTAGATGTATACATGCTTTTGATGATGGATGTATTAGAGAGAATACATGTTTTGATGTTAGATGTATACATGTTTTGATGATAGATGTATTAGAGAGAATACATGTTTTGATGTATACATGCTTTTGATGATGGATGTATTAGTGAGAATACATGATGTTAGATGTATTGATGAGAATACATGTAAGGATTGAGTCATCCTTGGACATGGTCCTAAATGTACGGTTGAGGATTGAGTCATCCTTGGACATGGTCCTAAATGTACGGTTGAGGATTGAGTCATCCTTGGACATGGTGCTAAATGTACGGTTGAGGATTGAGTCATCCTTGGACATGGTGCTAAATGTACGGTTGAGGATTGAGTCATCCTTAGACGTGGTCCTAAATGTACGATTGAGGATTGAGTCATCCTTGGATGTGGTCCTAAATGTACGGTTGAGGATTGAGTCATCCTTGGACATGGTCCTAAATGTATGGTTGAGGATTGAGTCATCCTTGGACGTGGTCCTAAATGTACGGTTGAGGATTGAGTCATCCTTGGACGTGGTCCTAAATGTACGGTTGAGGATTGAGTCATCCTTGGACGTGGTCCTAAATGTACGGTTGAGGATTGAGTCATCCTTGGACATGGTCCTAAATGTACGGTTGAGGATTGAGTCATCCTTGGACATGGTCCTAAATGTACGGATGGGATTGCATCGTCCCTAGACATGTGACTTGTCTTAAAGTGATAAGGATTGATCATCCTGGAACTCGATTTGGATTGTATCATCCATGGACCTATGTCCTAAAGAGAGCAAGACTGATCGTGTGATGACGATGCTGATGATCGTGTGATGACGATATTGATGATCGTGTGATGACGATGCTGATGATCGTGTGATGACGATGCTGATGATCGTGTGATGACGATGCCGATGATCGTGTGATGACGATGCTAATGATCGTGTGACGATGATGTTGATGATCATGCTGATGATGCTGATGACAATGTTGACGATGCTAACAATCGTGAGATGTCGATACTGATGTTCAAGTGATATCGACACTATTGATGAAGATGAATTGAAGAAAGCTTCCGATGATATATAGATGTATCATGTATGATGTAGTCAATGACTCGTTGCTCCTGCAGATGTTGTTATAATATCCTTGTCATTAAGGGGGAGTGTTGAATATTGTAACTTCCAAGAATATTATATTTGTATATTATTTATTCCGGAGATGTTATGTACCTCCGAGGTGATCCTACTATGTATCCGGAGATGTTTATTCCTCCGAGAAGTTGTGGCAACTAGGGTTATTAGACCCACCATGTGGGGGTCGGCCCTGAGATAATATTTTAGGGGTTATTAGACTTCTCCAGGAGAGGTCGGCCCCATTAGGTATTTTAGTCAGTTAAGAGTCAGTATAAATAGAGGAGGTGAACTCCTCATTAGATCACTCACTCACTTGTGGAAAGTGGCACACTTGTCTGGGAGATCTGGTAAGGAGAACTAGAAGGAGGGAGCACATCTTGTATTTTGGTTGATCATCTTATTGAGGAAAGCTTTGCTGGGTTTTCTACCCCATGAGGGTTTCCCAGGGTAATCTCTGTGTCTATCTTGTGATTATGCTTCTTTCAGTGATCTTGCTAGTCTATTTGGTTTAAACTTAACAATTGATGATTGTCTTCCTAGCTTTAATTTCCAAGAATTCACCATCACCATAGTTATAACCCCTTCCATACCATTGGATATTACAATTGTTTCAGCTCCCATCTCATCACCTGATATCATAAATCCTGCACTCACATCAACTGATCCATTGGTCATCCCTATGGTAACTTCCCAAGAGTCAGTCATGGCTCCAACCTCTGTTCCATTTACACAGGCTGTTGACATTCCAGTTCCTACTGTACCTATAGAAGCACCTATGATCCCAATTTTTTTCTCACTCCCAGATATCATTTCTTTATCCTCTACTTCCTCATCTTTTCCAACAGTCTCCAATGTAATTTATCCTTCCATATCCACCACCCAAATCACCATGCCTATTCCAACTTCTGCTACATCCCAAACTACACCTTTGGTCACAACATCCGATGTGTCTACTTCCATAGTGGACATAGTAGCAGATTTTGGAGAAGATGTTGTGGTGTCTTTGGGAGAAAATTTTTATAGCAAGTTAGATAAAGCAGTAGTGAAAAGGGGTACTAAAAGACAAAGGGAAGGGATTGTTATGCAGGGCCCTACTCCCAACCAGGTCATTTAGAAGAAAACATCCACTGATGCACAACAAGAAGCACTTGAAACTGCTGCAACAATGGGATCCTTTGCAGGGGCCAATTATGATTCAGTCACTTCTTTGAACAAAGAAATTGAGGCTAAGAAACAAGAATTGTAGAAGCTCAGGGAGGAGCAGACTGAAATTAAAGAACAACATAAATTTCAACTACAAGAATTGAAAATTGAGCATGGAAATCAGTGGAAAGACCTACATGTACAGAATACATCTCTTCAGCATCCATTACAGGAAGCACAAGTTCTAAATACAGGCTATGTTGAAAAGATCACACTACTCGAGCAGCAATTGAAAGATTCAGTGGCCATGGCAACTACTTCTTCTTTCTCTAAATTCTCTAAGGAAGAATTTAAGGAGATAGATCTTAAAACGAATGAAGATCATAAGAACCTTCTGGTCGAGCTATTTGAATGCCTAAATGAAATTCAGGATACATATAATGTCTTTGAGCATCATTCTGATGTCCTTGAACAACATAATGAGAGAAGGGAAGAAGCAAATAGGGCTATTGAAGATGTGGTGGATTGGTAGAAGTAAATTAAAGATAAACCTGAAGAAATCCCTGTTCTAGACATCATCAAGTTTACAAGAATCAGAATCGCTTTGGAATCATGGGAACATGCTTGTCAAATAGTTGAGTCCACCATACAATAAGCACAAGCAGTTTGTGGCAGGAGGTGGGCAGGAGGTGGTATGCAACTGATAATTTAATGATCATGCTTGAATTTCCAACCTTGGACCCTATTGAAAAAGCTTGTCCACCTAAGCTTACGATTGAGCAGGTTGATCAAAGATGTTCAGAATACAAGGAGCAAACTGAATAACTAGATTCTATTCACATTTCTGATATTAAATAATTAATTGAGGCACCCATCATTTTAGGAATGAAGATCAATATTTTTTTGCATGAATGGCATAAAGTGGTGAAAAGAGAAGTCTGATATTTTACTTGCAAGACATAGCTGGCGCTTGACCTTGCTAAATATCAAGATGTTGATGATTTGTTAGATGTATGGGCTAAGTGGCGAATTTCCCTTGGGAAGTCTTAGATTAGTAATATTTTGTAATCCATGTTTTTATGGGAAATATGTCCTTTTTTATTTGATGTAATTATTATTTAATGGGATTGAGATCTCATAGAAGGAGGGGGTAAAATCACCAAAGGAGAACTCGATATGCTCTGTTTCCTTGAGGATTTGTAATTTTTTGCAGAATTATGAAATATAGTCAGTTTCTCTTGGCCGTCTATTTTGTACATTTGTCAAATTTATTTGATAGGTTTTGATTTCTCACTTCAATCGTTGGATGAATTATGTTCTATATTGCAAATTTTTATTAAGGCATCGATCTATAGGTTGGATTTCTCTTAACTTACAATTCAGGTGTTATTACAGGTTAAATGAATTTCTTTATTTAACTCATGTTATCTTATTCTTCAATTGATAAACAGTCACAATTATATTGATGCTAATTTTTCAATTAGCATATCACAACAGAACAGTCTTATTTATGTTTTAATTCTTTGGGTAAAATTATTCAATTGTTATTGTCTGGTTTTGTCTGAAGCTGATAAGCACAGATCCAATTCATATGTTTATTAATTGGTGACATACTTATTAAATAATTAAGATCTTATTGTTCTGCAAAATCAAATCACATTTTCTAATCTAACTTAATTAGATATTTCCTAAGCTAACACTACTTACCCCTTAGACATAAAAATCTTCCAATTCTTCCCTAACAGGAAGACACATCCATTCGGATCCACTCACATAAGTGCCAGCGGAGGCCTAATAATATCCGTAGGAGTCAGTCACACCAAACAATTTGGGGACAGAACCACTCTTGTGTAGAGTTGTTTGAAGCCTTTCAAATTGGGCTGTCACCTTCTGTTGATTGCCTTGGAAAACATTCCAGCATCACATCTGGGGATCAACACCCCTGAGATGGGTAAAACAAAAGCTAGGTCAACCAAGATGAAGGATGCCAAATTTTGCATATTGAATGGCTACCTTTATTGGGAAGACCCTGGAGGTGTTCTACTAAACTGTGTCGTGGAAGATGAATACAAAGTTACCATGAGGGAATTTCACAAAGGTGTTTGTGGGGGGCATCATTACTGGAAGTCCACTATCAACAAAATTCTCAGGGCAGGGTTATATTGGCCCACCATGTTCAAATATGCATATAAGGAAATAGATACTTGCCATGAATGCCAAATATTTGAAGGGAAGAGGAAACTCTTATCCTTTCCTTTGAAACCAATCTTTGTAGAATCCCCTTTCCAGTGGTGGGGGCTTGACTTCATTGGTGAAATTTTCCCCAGATACTCTGGAAAACACAGGTGGATATTGATTGTCACTGATTATTTCACTAAATGGATTGAGGCAATACCAAATAGGAAATCCACAAACACAGTCATCATCAAATTTCTAGAAGAGAATATCGTGTCCAGGTTTGGTTTCCCTGTTAACATAATCACTGACAATTCTCAAGCCTTCAAATCCAAGAAAATGGTCAAATTTTGTTACAAATTCAACATAAAATTGGGCCATTCTACTGCTTATTACCCCCATGGAAATGGACTAGCTGAATCATCCAACAAAAGTCTGGCTAGGATCATCAAGAAGCTGTTGCAAGAAAACAAAAGGGCTTGGCACACCAAGCTGACCTTTTCTCTGTGGGCTGATAGGATCACTTCCAAGAGGTCCATTGGAACTTCACATTTTAAATTGGTATATGGGACAAAGGTGATATTTCCGTATTCCCTCAAAGGGCCTGCAATGAGGATGCTACAGGAGCAAGAAGAGGATCCAAACCCTGAGATAAGGAGGACTAACCAACTGGTTGAGATACAGGAAGTCAGAGATAGAGTACATGCTGAAGCTATGCTAGCTCAAGAGAGGATTAAGAAGAATTTTGACAGAAAGACCAAGGGTGATGATTTCTTGGTGGGATATCTAATGTTGAAATGGGACGCTAGAAGAGAATACCAAGCCCAAAATTTTGATAACCTCTGGCAGGGGCCCTATATAGCCATCGCTCACCAAGGAAACAACGCTTTATTCTTACAAGATAAGGATGGTGAACTAGTGGGAAACATACTCGTCAATGGGAGGTTCTTGAAGCACTATCTCTAGTGAAAAACGAGTCGGTCGACCCATCCTCACTGTACAAATTCGTTTTTGTTGAGTTTCAATTAGCCATTTTTTAGTTTTGTTTGAATAAAGGAAAAAAGAGAAGGGCCAATAGTCTATTGTTCTTGCTACCTCATAAGGAGGATAGCATCCCCGGTTGGAGCCGTTGTTAATGTCATTATCAATATTCACGCCAAGAAAGGAAAGGGCATCCCCCTACCGAAACCCCAAGCATTCCCATCAACCTCGTATGCCATAGAAGAGTCAGAAAACCCAAAAATGGCTAAGGAGAAACTTGACAAACTTTTTGGTAAGCAGGACGAGCTTAGAGTTTTTCAATTAGAGAATGAATTGATTGCTCTTAGTCCTGAGAAGTTCGAGACCATCAATGAGTTTTTCACAAGATTCAAGCACTTATCATTACAGTTGAAGAACAGTGGTGTTGTGAAAGAGGATAAGCAATTGATCCTCTCCATTCTCACAAAGCTTGGGAAAGATTACTCGGTATTTGTCTCTACTTTCAATTTCGGTCGGCTAACTACCCCGAATTGGAAGATGCCTACCTTGAATGCCTTCATTGAGTCCGTCACAAAAGAGCATGATAAGTTGATTCAAATGGGGTCCATAAACTCCAAAGATTCATCCCTCTTTGCTCAAGGACCCAAGAATTCGAATGGTAAAGGAAATCAAAGGAAAGCAAAGGAAAGAGAAGCCAAAATTCGAGCCTACCAAGCAAAGAGATAAAGGCAAGCAACCGGAAGCACCATCCGGTTCGAGGAACAAGCAGAAGGGTAAAGAGGGAAAGGAAAAATCTAAATGTTCATATTGCAACCGTGGATTTCATCCTGAAAGTTCATGCATGAAGAAAACAATAGATCAAATGGCCCTCCTTTTGGAAAAGAACAACATATGTCTTCCCGACGGTGCACGGAAGAAGGACATGAATGATGATCATGAAAGAGGTCAAGCACTCATGGCAACTGTTTTGAAACCCACCACTCTACTGATAGATTCTGGTGCCTCGAATAATATGGCTGCAAACATTGACTCCTTCTCTTCATTCGATCCAAGCAGCTCCATCCCCATCCATTTGGGAGATGACTCAAAAAAAAAATTGAAGGGCAAAGGTACCATCCATGTAGAGCATGGAAGCTTTCAGAATGTTCTCTATGTGCCTTCCTTGGCTTCAAATCTACTTTCTGTGTATCAAATGACACACACTGGTGAACCGAAGCAAGTTACATTCAGCCCTAACAATGTCTAAATTTCTGATATCAAAAGTGAAAGACTTATTGCAGTCGGAAAGGCAAACCACACTACAAAATACTATGAGTTTTCTCACTTTGTGCCACTCGAAAAGCCCACTGCTCTCCTCACTCATGGCAACGAGGTTAGTAGGATTTGGAATCAAATGTTTGGACACCTTGATTACAAGTATTTTCTACTGCTACAACATAAATCCATGGTAGATGGTCTTCCACAACTCCGTTCCTCAAAGGGAATTTGCCCCAGTTGCATTGTTGGGAAGCACCCTGAGCACAGGTTCGACCGCGGCAAAGCTAGTAGAGATTCCATCATTTTGGGCCTCATACATTCTGATATCAATGGTCCACTGCCAAATATGTCCATGAATGGTTCAAGGTATGTTTTGACATTCATCGATGACTTTTCCCGCTTTACTTGGGTATTTTTTCTCAAAAACAAGTCAGAAGTGCTTGGAAAATTCAAGGATTTTAAGGCTTCCGTTGAGACCGCCACTGAGAGCAAGATCAAATCTCTTAGATCTGATAATGGCGGAGAATATATCAAGACTGATTTGCTACAACTTTGTGCTGAAAGTGGAATTCAGATCCAACATACAGTTCCCTACACACCCCAGCAGAACGGTGTAGTGGAAAGGAAGAATCGGTCACTAAAAGAGATGGCTACCTGCATGCTTGAGTCAAAAGGTTTGGCTGCAAATATTTGGGCTGAAGCAATTTATGTTGCTGCATATATTCAGAATCGAGTTCCACATTCATCCGTGAAAGTTAAAACTCCTTTCAAAGCATTCTTTGGTCGCAAACCGGATGTGTCCAATTTGAGGGTTTTTGGATCCACTGCATGGGCTATAATTCCTTCTGATAAGAGGAAAGCTTTGGATCCACAAAGTGTTGAATGTATCCTGATAGGATATGGGGAAGAATCAAAAGCATATAAACTCATGAATATCAGATCCAAAAAGGTATTCATAGAGCGAAGTGTGAAGTTTGAAGAACCACTGCCAGATCTGAAACTAGTTGAGGAAAACACTGTCGATCTGCACCCTCCACGGGAAGAAGATTCGAGTGAATATGAAGAAAGCATTGGATCTGATATCTCTGATATTGTATCAGAATTTGATGTCCATGACATATCAGGTTCAGAATTAGACCATAATGACCCTCCTCAGTTACCAAAGTGGGCCCAAAACACTCTACATTCTGCTGCTCCAAACATTGGAATTCCTACTGATCCAAGAAGAAGAACAAGAGCAGACTTTCAAAGAGCAGGTATGGATCTTTCTTTTGTTGATCCATTATTATCTGAGAAATGATATTTGATGATTGGTTCAGATCCCAAATCATACTATCATGCCCACCGAGATCCACGATGGAAAACCGCCATGGATGAAGAGTACAGTTCTCTTCAAAAGAACAATACATGGGAGCTAGTTTCTCTTCCACCTAGAAGAAAATTAGTTCAATGCAAGTGGATATACCACACGAAGGTTGTTGTTGATGGCTCTATCAGAAAATACAAATCTATTTTGGTGGCAAAAGGTTTCTCCCAATTCCAAGGTGTGGACTACACTGAGACTTTTGCACCGGTTGCAAAGATGGATTCCATCCACCTAGTTTTGGCCATTGCTGCATCCAAGCACTGGGAAGTGCACCACATGGATGTGAAGAGTGATTCTCTACATGGAGATCTTGATGAGGAGGTACATATGAAACAACCAGAATGATGCATATCAAATCCATCATTAGTTTGCAGATTGAAGAAATCTTTGTATGGATTGAAACAGGCCCCAAGAGCTTGGTACGCAAAGATGGACTCCTTCCTCCTTTCTCAAAATTTCAAAAGATGCAAATCTGATGCTAATTTGTACCTACAGCAATTTAAAGGGAATTTTTTGATTGTGGTTTTATATGTTGATGATCTTCTCATTACTGGTAGCACTCTCCTTACAATTAACAAGCTGAAAACCGCTTTAAATCTAGCTTTTGATATGAGCGATCTGGGCTTGCTTAAGCAATTTTTGGGCTTGGAGATAGCTCAAAACTTTGATGGGATCACATTATCTCAGCAAAAGTATGTTAAATACCTGCTATTAAAGTTTAATATGGCAAAATGTAAGGCTGCTCCATTCCTTTTCCTCTCAGGAATCAGTCTTGAAGAGGGAAACACCACACCGCTTGCAGATTGCACTATGTATCAACAGTTGATTGGTTCACTACTCTACTTGACACACTCAAAGCCTGATATATCTTATGTCATGAGTGTTGTATCAAGGTATATGCAGCAGCCCCATGAGATTCATTGGCAGGCATCCAAGCGGATCTTGCAGTATGTGCAAGGTATGAAACATTTTGGCATACATTATGCTGCAGATTTTGAGCTAGATTTCATTGGTTTTACTAATTCAAATTGGGCAGGTGATAGCATAGATCGGAAGTCCACTTCTAGATATGTTTTCATGATTGGACATGGGCCTATTTGCTGGTCAAGCAAAAAGCAGGCAGCCATTGCACTTTCTTCAGCAGAGGCAGAGTATCGAGGGGCAGTCAATGCCTGCATTCAAGCGGTTTGGTTGCAAGGTATTCTTTCCGAGTTTGATTTTGGTAGCACTACTTCGACTGTCCTATTTTGTGACAATCAAAGTGCTATTAAGATCTCCACCGATCCAGTTCAGCGGCAGAGGACCAAACACATTGAGATTCATATGCACTACATTCGAGAGTTGGTGCATGATCGCACCATCTTCTGCAATATTGCCCTACCGATGAGAAAATTGCAGACATCTTCACCAAGAGCTTCATTGAGAAGAAGTTCTATTACCTCCGTTCACTGTTGGGGTGAGTTCCATCATGGTGGAGACAGATTAGATCCATTTTTATGTTTAGCTTGAGGGGGGGCTTTCTTCCCACTAGGTTTTCCCTCTTTCCTCACTTAGCTTATTTTAGCATTTTTTGGATTATTGTATTGGGGTGACCTTTGGTCTCAATAACCAAGGCCCTACATTTTATTTTTTACATCATAGTATAGCTTGAGGGGGGGTGTTAGGATATCTCATCATTCACTTATGTACTTTGCATGCATGCATGCATCTGCATGTTGCCCAGTCATCAGTATGGTACCACCAGCACCTAGTCCTTAGTCTCCCAGCACTCGGAAGCTACTTTCCACTTAGTTTAAGCCCTCACAGCCTGTCATGCACCCAGTTCTCACCTTCCACTGAAGAAGGGCACCTTTCTCACCTACCAATCCAATTACACTTCAGTTATCACTCAAATTTACCTCTGATTGACCCATAACTGATGTTATCACTCTGATTGACCTCCGATGAGACATGACTGACAGTTCTGAGTGCAGTTAACTCCTCATGCACCCTCCACTGAGCCGCCATCCCTAGATTAGTGCCACTTACCATCAGTTACACTTATTACACTCAGTTAGACTCAGTTTGACACCTGTTTGACAGTGACTTGTGCATTGATGACCACCACCGATTGATGATGAGGACTCCTAGTTGGAGCCAAGCTATGCCATTTAGTTAATTCGAATGACCTCCTTGGTTAATTCGAATTGCTCACTCATTGCGACAGTATTGTATTGTATTTTTCACCCTTATTGGGATATTGAGCACTGATGCATGTTCTTGCACAGTTTACACCACATTTTCTGAGTTTCATCTATTGTGATTGATTTACTTGTTCATTAGATCTGTTGTGACTAATTTTACATGGTGTCCCAATCAGAGGGGTGTCTATGTGATTCAGTGCTCACATCAGTGGAGATTGTTGTCTCCCATCTTTCTCTGTAATTTCATTTTATATATATATATATATAAGTTTCTTCAAATATCTGCGCACAATTTATTTTTATTGATGCATTGTTAAATAACAATTGGTGCATGTTTTGAGAGTGAATAATTTGTAAATCTACGCATGATACTAATTCACCCCCCCGCTCTCAGTATCATTGTAAATTCCAACAGATATATCCCACTTAGACATTAGTCATGACTAAGTGGAGGGAAGGGCATAAATGGAGGATTTGTAGCAATACTATCATAGGGTTTTAAACTAGTAAAATATTGAATGGAGAAACTATAGTATGAGAGACTTCTATATAAGTACCACCAAACAAGTCATCAACAAGGGCTTCATCGTGGGTAGTTTACTAAATCACAGTGGAGGTGATGTTAGAGTAAGCATTCAAAATAGGAGATTCACTATTAGGTTGTAGAAAGGAGAGATTCACTAAGATAGATGAAGACAATAACTCTAGATTAAGTGTGGGATAGGATCCTAGTGGACCAGAGGGAAGAACATCATCAAAGACAACATCTCTCCATTCAATCATCTTATTAGTGGAAGGATCATATAAGCAATGTGCCTTGGATGTTTCACTATAGGATTCCAAAGCATAGTGTTTCCTTGTAGATTGCAAGTTGTTTCACTTTTCTTAGGAATATGGACCCATGCACATGATCCAAATATTTGAAATGCAAAATTGAAGGGTTGAAACGATGCCATTTCTTAGAGGAATCACATGTTAGACATCTAAAGTACATGTTTAATTGATGATATGTGTTAGTTTTTACTAATCCCATATTTGATTTATAGTCCCGAATAATTAGCAATAATTAACTAAAAATACACGGAGGTCCTAACTAATTTACATAGTGGAAAAACACAGGAAATCAAACACAATTGACACTTAGATTTACCCTAGAAAACCCCAAGTTGGGAAAAAATGACAAACAATTATTTTTATTAAGAATAAAAATCATGGGCTCTTGTCCTGGGATAATGGCCCACTGAGGAATAATACAATCGTAGTAAGATGCCTAGCCTATCACCTGGATGATACCTTGTCTGTTGCACCTTCTTCCTTTCCTTTGACCCTGACCCTGCACCTACATGCTTGGCTGAAGGCGATTCTCCGACCATGATCAACTACACAAGATACTTCCAAAATATCGAACACCTAAGAGAAATCGCTCACACAAATAGATTACAGATCAACACACTGATGTTTTCAAGTGGTTTAAAACCTCGAAAGGGAAACACTCCACAGCCCCAGCCAAATAGCTACTTGAGGCAATTTATTATGTTCAAGAAAGAAAGTTACAAATGAGCTTCTCATAATCGATCAGCTAGCAAATGAACTTCCATGCTCTTTAAATAGAGATCATGGACCAATTGGGTGTTAATCCATTGATCAATGGTAGTTACTATCTAAGAGAATATGAACTATCGGATAACTCTATGTCTAGAACATGTCGTGACCATCGGATTACATATTTACAAATGCATACTAATGCATATACAATTGGATTTGAACATAAATTATGACGACATTGTTGGCTTGGTTTTGCAACCAAGCTTAGTGCTATGGGCACCTGCTAACTAGTAGCAGCAGTTTCAATATTAAGCAAAAACAATAAACTAAATCTAAACTAGCATGTGCATATCATAATAAACTTTTGAATTAAAAAACAAGAACAAGAAATGAAAAAATAACTTTGTATTGAAAATGGGGGCAAGCAAGTGCTTGCAATAATAATACCTCCAAATGATGAAATAGTTGAGAAGCTCCAAGGGTGAGCAGCTCCAAACTCCAATGGGTCCTTTCTCCAAGGTTGCTACAATGGCCAAAAGCTCAAGGGAGATTTTGGCAGCATGAGGATAGGAAGATGGATGGATCTAAAAATGAGGAGCCCCTACCACCTTTTTATAGGTTTTGGTGGTGGGAAATACCATTGTGGTTTTGTGGAAACCAATGGTATTGACCAACATGGTTTAGGTACTTTTCCCTCATTTTTCCTTTTTTGAATAAAATTAATATTTTTATTCCCTTTTTAATATTTTTGGGAATTTTGGACCCTTTTTTAGGGTTTTTTATGTTTTTTTAGGAAAAATAATCTTTTTGAGTGGGAAAAGGGGTGTATTAAGGTCTTTTGGTGACCTTTTGTTGGCTTTAGAGGCTCAGATGGTAGAAAAAGTGGACAAATGGGTCATGTGAATAAGGAAATGAGCTAGTGAGCACTTTTTAGGTGTTAACAGGCATACTGTGACAATACGCAAAAAACTGGTTGTATCGTCGGATATTACCTATTGAATTTGAAAATTTCTTCATTTTTTTGCAATTTTCCCCCGACAATCGTCGGATTTCCGACACCCGTACAATTATCGTCGGATTGTAGACGGTCAGAAAAATAAATGTCAGCTTTCCAACAGTTTTAGAAGATATTATAATTATTTTCCCATTTCCCTTTTGACTTAATCAACCTCCTTATTGCACCGAGAGGCGCTCTACATCCCAGTATGAGGGGGATCTTGTAACGTGTGTGGAGTAACATTACATCTAATAAAACGTTAAAAGTGATAATATGAGGGAGATCTTATAACGTTTGTGGAGTAACATTACATCTAATCAAACGTAAAAAGTGATAATATGAGGGAGATCTTGTAACGTTTGTGGAGTAACGTTACATCTAATCAAACGTAAAAAGTGATAATGAGGGAGATCTTGTAACATTTGTGGAGTAACGTTACATGTAATAAAACGTAAAAAGTGATAATGAGGGAGATCTTGTAACGTTTGTGGAGTAACGTTACAAGTAATAAAACCTAAAAAGTGATAATAAAATGTAATAAACAGTAAAAAGTAATTAATATGTTGTTAGCCATTAATTAATGGGGAAGATGTTGTAATGTTTGTGATGTAACAAAATAATTAAAAAAATTCATGTCGACTCATAAAATTAAAAAATTATGGAAAGTATTTAAAAAAATCATGTCAGCTCATAAAATAAAAAATTATGGAAAGTATTTTAAAAAAATCCATGTTGGTTCATAAAATAAAATATTATGAAAAGTAATTAAAAAATAGATGTTCATTTATAAAATAAAAACTTAAAACTTAAACCCGAATCTATCAATCAAGAGAGAACAAATTTCTTGAGTTTAAATTTAAAAAATAAAAAATAAAAAATACACCTCAAGAAATTGGATCCCTCTCGGTGCTTGATAGATACGGGTTTAACATGGATCTTTTATTATGCCAATGGTTATATGGTTATTTTCGTCGGAGATCCAACAGAAACTCCTTTATAAAAACTTGAAATGTTAGAAACATTCCAAAAAAAATTCTATAGTAATGACAGTTTGTGGAGGTAGGAGGGACGGTGTTTCATGCAAAAACTAGAATTATTTTATTGGTTACTATCATTACAAATAGTTGAAGTGTGGAGCTTGATTTTTTAAGATCAATAATCATCACTCGAGCTTGTTAAAGGAAAATGTCACATAACATTCCTCCATAACAAAATCGAGAATTACTTGCTAGATTGTGGGTTGGAGTGAAAAGAAATGGTGATGGGAAATGTTATTTTCCTTGTAGTAAATACAGGGGCTTTAACAAGAGAAGAATAAATATAACATCAACTAAAATACATTGTATGGAGCATGGACACATTTAAGGGGGACATGAATATCGTCCATTGGTAATTTGTTCACTATATGTCTTTATATTGATTGTTTTTGTAAATGTATTTTTATCGTTTTAATATTTGTTATATATACACTAATATATCTTGATTGGTTGTAATTATAAAGGAAAGGCCCCCTAGGGAAGATCACCTGGAGAATGTGGTTGAACAAGATCCGGAGGAACATGGAACGAATATTGAAGATCAAGTTAATGATCATATGGAAGAAGATGATCATGCTAATAACACAATTGAAGATGATGGTACAAATACATTGATCCATGATACATTTAATGCTAGAATGGATGATGATCAAGACGACAACTTTAATGATGTTCATTATTTACCTCTACTTGACAAGGCATATGAACCCCTTTATGAAGGCTCCAACACAACTCTGATCTCTACTATATTGTTGATAATGAACTTGAAGGTTATGAATGGTTTTTCAAACACATCGGTTACACGGATGTTAAGGTATGTAATATATTTCATCACATATACATCATGATAAAAGTTATCTTTTTTTCCTCTATTTTTATTGTTAGTTCAAATCAATAAAATTAATAAGGATGTAATATGTACCATTAATATTCTTTATATTAAACAAAAAAAAATGTTGTAGCTTGATAGCTGAATTTTTGTTACCACCGTCAAATATTTTACCTTGCACATACCGAGATTTATCTGTCATCATGAAATATATTGGAATGGAGTATAAAGCAATTGATGTATGCCCTAATGATCATATTATATATTATAAACAATATGAATTTGAAAAGGAATGCTCAGAATGTCATATCAGTAGATATCAAACAAAACAAGTAACAAAAAAGGTGCTTTGCAAGGTTCTTCGTTATATTCCCATTATTCCACGTTTGCAACGATTGTTCTGGTGCAAAAGCATAACACAATTTATGGATTACCATGAACGGAATAGAAGTGAAGATGGTATTCTTCTAATGCATGCAGATGGTTTTTCGTTTAGAGACATGGAGGAAAAATGGCCACACTTTAAAGAATAACCTTGTAATTCTAGGCTTTCATTAGCAGCAGACGATGTCAATCCATTTGCAGAGATGAAATCTATTTACTCGGCGTGGCCTATTTTTGTTATCAACAATAACATTCCTCCATGGATGTCAATAAAGAGGGAGCACATAATGTTGGCAATGATTGTTCCAGGTAATTTTTACAACAATTTTTTTAACGCAGTAGCGTCTCATATGTCGTAATTGTTGCATAATGTCTTTTTTTTCATTTACTCATATATATTTATATATGTAAAATGGTTGTAATAATTATGTATTGTATATGTTCAAATCAATTAGGTAAGTACCAAGTTAAAGATGTGAATGTCTATATGGGCCCTCTTATTGATGAGCTACTAAAGCTATGGAATGACATCACTATGTATGGTGTCTCTAGACCAATACGACAAAGGCAATTTCAATTCCATGCAATGCTTGTATGGACAATTCATGGTGCCCCAGGGCTAACATATTTTTGTGGTATGTAATTATAATGTGCACTTTAATAGTATTTAATTTTATCAAGTTGATATCATGCGTGTTTAAAAAATAATCCATTCATTATATATAATTTAAATCGACATAGTTAATCCATCTCTTGTGGGTCTTCAAACAAAGGGAAAATTTGCATGTCCAGTTTGTGGTCCTAAGATGAAATCTCATCGTTCAAAAAGTTTAGGAAAGGAGGTGTTTGATGAGTATAGGCACTTCCTCTCTAAGAATCATAAGTATCGAACTACTGAAAAAACACATTTCAATGGGAAAGAAGAGACTGCATTAAAACCACGAAGAATGACACTTCACCTATGGAAGTTGCAATATAATAGAAATCGCAAGGTACGGATCAAATTTTCTATGTATCATCATATATGAAATGTTTGGAATTTATTTTTTTATAATGTGTTTTTTTTACTGTTGTAATTGAAAATGATTGTGGTAATTTATATAACTATGCTTCATGAAGGTCGTGATCAAGGCATTAATGGGCTTCCACGAGGAATGAAAAGTTATCCCAGACAATTCAGTAGGTTTCCCTACTATAAGCACCTACAAATTGTTCATTTTTTTTATAAAATGCATATCAGAAATAATGTAACTAAAACATTATGGCGAATATTGGATGGAAGGAGTGACAAAGAAAAAATTGTCAAAATTTGTAGTGGCATCCAGGAAGCCAATCATGCAATGAAAGATGTCATTCAATTAAATAGCGATGGAGACCAAATTTATTTAAGCTCCCTACCATGGTTATTAACGGAGCAACAAAGCAATGATGTAAAATAAGTCATATGAAAAATTAAATTTCCAACAGGATTTTGTTCGAACATAAATAATATCTTAACAAAGAAAGGTGATTTGGGGGGGGTAAAAACGCATGATTGGCATACCTTCATTAAGTAATTATTCTGGTATATATATTGCTATATGTGTATATTGCATGTTGTTGGTGTTTTTGTCTACTTTTAGAAAAAATAATGAAATGATTTTATTGTTATAGTATGTTCTACCTCTACCTCTCTTAGACAACTTCGACAACAATGTCAAACAAGTTATCTATGATTTTGGAAAATACATGAGGTAAGTAGCAATATTTTGCATGCATTAAGTGTTTGTTTAATTCGTTGTAGAACTTATATTTGACATTAGTTTTAGTTTTTATGTACTATATTGTATATTTTCGTTAAATCCCATGATTTGCTTGCGTCACTCATAGATGGTTGTCATCGAAAGAAATCCATAAAGAATATATAAAGTATTGGAGGAGAGAAATTCCTCATCTAATGAGTGAAATGCAAAAGTATCTACCTTCGACATTTTCAATGCATAAGAACACTACCTCGTACACCAAATTGAGGAGTTTGAATTGTGTGGACCTGTACACACAAAGTCAATGTGGATGGTTGAGAGGCACTTGAAATATTTTAAGGCTTTGGTTAGACAAAGAGCACGTCCTGAGGGTTCTATGGTGGAGGGATATATGGTATACTAGACCATGGTGTATATTAGTGAATATATTTCTAAATTAGCGTCAAAGATGGATTTAGATGGGATCCCAACTACGTTAACAAATTCAAAGAGGAGTAGCTGATGGGGGAAGGTAGATCGAGGAAAGTGAAAGGTAATTATTAGATGGAGGAGATTAATTATAATACATTTGAATTTGTTTTTTTATGTATATATCGTACTTATTTAATTTTTAATCTTCAATATGCGTCAATTATAAAGGTATACCGTGGTAACTAAATATACATTTGTGAATGTAATTGTATTTCGATACAGTTGGTTGAGAGTGGGATGCACTACATTTAAATGTCGCAAACAATATTGATTGGATGAAGGAAAGGATTGAACATTGTATACAATATGATCATGCATTACCACGGGAAGGTGTGGCTTCATTGGTTAAAGAATATCATCACAATGGAGATATGAATCTTACACAAAGGGAAATTGATTTAGCATATGGTTTAAAAGATAAACAGGCAAGCATATTAATCACCCATACTATTTAATTATTTTCAATTATATTGATGTACAAGTTGATTTTTTTTTCTTTTCATACTTTCCAAGCATAAATATGTTAATTATCAAATGACGATGCAATTTTTATGTGTCTAGCATATTGCAAGTGAAACACCATAAGGCTATGTGGTCCAACGGTTGTAAATTTCACATCAAAAAGTTGGATGAAACAAAGAAAACTTATTATTGTGGGATAACTGCAGTCTTTGAGGTGACTAATGTTTCCTCTAGAAGTGACATACATCCAGAAGTCTCAGAAAATTGATATTATGGGTATTTGGATGATATTATGGAGTGTGACTTTAAATTCTTCAAATTAGTTTTGTTTGTTGTCAAATGGTACAGGCTACGACTGAATCAACACAATCCCGAAAAAACTATTATTGAACATGCTAATTGATTTACCATGGTTAATACAAGGTCGCTTGAGCCAAGAACAAAGTCGTATGTTCTTCCTAGCCAATGTGAATAGGTATTTTACTCAGAGGATTTTACTGAGAGGTTCCAAGTAGAGGGGGTTGGTCATTTCTTGTTAGACATGAACCAAGAGGAAGGCCGATAAAGTATAATGTAGAGGAAGAAGAGGGTAATTAAGAAGAAGATGATCATGTAGAGGATCAACAGTTAGATGATCATGTGCTAGAGGAAGATGTTGAAGAATTTGAACTAGATGATGTAGGAGACAATGTTCATGAAGATGATATCGATGATGACATCATCAAAAATGACATCAATGACGATGATGATATGGCCAATCCTTACAATGTTGAATATTGTTTGGATGATAAATATTAGATGAAGAAGATGATCAATGACATTGAAGTGTACGAGGTATGCAGTTATATCTATTCTATGTTGATTTTTATTAATAGAATTATTGACTTGTAATGGTACATAATTAATTTTTCTTAAGTATTATTCCATTTTGTATGTCAACATATGTTGTAGGAGACATTGTTTCTTAATTATGACAAAAAACACATTCATGTATTTTCTAGTACATATATTTTGTCAGGTTATGGGGAATTGAGAGTGACATGAAGGGAGGGGCAGATGAGACTCCACCTTCACGTGGTTGGCCATGTTCAGTAGAGAATATTAAATTATTCTCAAAATAAAGAGAAGCTCGGTAAGGTAATGCATAGTATGATTATTTCACCTTCATTATTATATGATATTTCATAACCCAAAAATAAGGCGCGCCAGCTGATCATGTACTTGACCTCGCATATAATAAGTGACATGTGAATGGGGCCAACGTTGAATTTTTTTCAATTTATGCTTGTATGGACTTAAATTTGACTTGGATAGAGTAGACACATGTGTTGAAGGTATGGGATGGTTTCGAGACTCAAACATGACTCACACAAACAATTTGACAATCAAACAACAAATTGATAGAATAAATGTGAAGGAGATGAAATACATTAATCCGAAAACAAATTTCCATATGAATCTTGATTCCTGTATAAATATATATGATCAAATATTTGGTTGTTTCATAACACATAAATAAGCAGTGCCAACTGATCATGTACTTGACCTTGCATATAATAAGTGACATATGAATGGGACCAATGTTGAAATTTTTTCAATTTGTGCTTGTATGTACTCAAATTTGACTTGGTTAGAGTAGACGCATGCGTTGACGGTATGGGAGGGTTTTAAGACTCAAATATGACTCACACAAATAATTTTACAATCAAACAACAAACTTATAGAATAAATGTGAAGGAGATTAAATACATAAATCAGACAACAAATTTCCATATGAATCTCGATTCCTATACGAATATATGTGATCAAATATTTGGCTGTTTCATAACCCAAAAAATAAGGTGCCCCATCTGATCATGTACTTGAGCTTGCATATAATAAGTGACATGTGAATGGGACCAACGTTGAATTTTTTCAATTTGTGCGTGTATGGACTTAAATTTGACTTGGTTAGAGTAGACACATGTGTTGATGGTATGGGAGGGTTTCGGGACTCAAACATGACTCACACAAACAATTCGACAATCAAACAACAAACTTATAGAATAAATGTGAAGGAGATGAAATACATAAATTCGATAACAAATTTCCATATGAATCATGATTCCTCTACAAATATATATGATCAAATATATGGTTGTTTCATAACCCAAAAATGAGGCGCACAAGCTAATCATGTACTTGAACCCGCATATAATAAGTGACATGTGAATGGGGCCAACATTGAAATTTTTCAATTTGTGCTTGTATGGATTGAAATTCGACTTGGTTAGAGTACACGGATGCGTTGATGGTATGGGAGGGTTTTGAGACTCAAACATGACTCACACAAACAATTTGAAAATCAAACAACAAACTTATAGAATAAATGTGAAGGAGATGAAATACATAAATCCAACAACAAATTTCCATATGAATCTTGTTTCCTCTGAGTACATATGATCAAATATTTGGTTGTTTCGTAACCCAAAAATAAGGTGCTCCAGTTGATCATGTACTTGACCCCGCATATAATAAGTGACATGTGAATGGGGCCAACATTGAATTTTTTTCAATTTGTGCTTGTATGGACTGAAATTTGATTTGGTTAAACTAGACACATGCATTGACAGTAGGGAAGGGTTTCAAGACTCAAAAATGAATCACACCAACAATTCGAGAATCAAACAACAAAATCATAGAATAAATGTGAAGGAGATAAAATACATAAATCCAACAACAAATTTCCATATGAATCCTGATTCCTCTACAAATATATATGATCAAATATTTGGTTGTTTCATAACCCAAAAATAAGGTGTGTCAGCTGATCATGTACTTGACCCTGCATATAATAAGTGACTTGTGAATGGGGCCAACGTTGAATTTTTTTCAATTTGTACTTGTATGGATTGAAATTTGACTTGGTTAGACTAGACGCATGCATTGACAGTATGGGAGGCTTTCAAGACTCAAACATGACTCACACAAACAATTTGAAAATCAAACAACAAACTTATAAAATAAATGTGAAGGAGATGACAAATCTAAAAACAAATTTCCATATGAATCCCAATTACTCTACAAATATATATGATCAAATATTTGGTTGTTTCATAACCCAAAAATAAGGCATGCCAGTTGATCATGTACTTGACCCCGCATATAATAAGTGACATGTGAATGGGGCCAACATTGAATTTTTTTCAATTTGTGCTTGTATGGACTGAAATTTGACTTGGTTAGACTAGACGCATGCGTTGAAGATATGGGAGCGTTTCGAGACTCAAACATGACTCACACAAATAATTCGAAAATCAAACAACAAATTTATAGAAAAAATGTGAAGGAGATGAAATACATAATCCGACAACAAATTTCCATATGAATCATGATTCCTCTACGAGTATATATTCCTCTACTTAATAAATCTTTCTGTTGCAAATGAGCTAATAAATTATGGTGTTAACAAACTCTTACAATAAGATGTCATGTAATTAACTAACAGGGTGAGGTCCATAATATGGGCAACAAAATATCTTGTGCAACCAAAATTTTGAGATGAGACCCCAATCTTGTCCTTAATCAAGAATTATTTACTCTTCTTTCAAAACCTTGTGTTTCGGAGGAGGCTCAAGCCCAAATTGCTTTTCTATTTAAAACACTCCTCATACCCACAAATATATCTACAAATATAGATTTAAATGCAATATTTTAGCTTATAGTTCAATAATGTGTAAATTTGATACAAAATTACAAAGCATGCATAAAAACCTACAAGTAAGTAATGAGAGGAACATCACATGAATTTTAACAAAGAAAAACATAAGCAAAATGGCAAAATATCATTTCTACACTCTAATTTAGCAAATTAGATAGCAAAAGTTTACCTAAGCAATTCTTTTTCTTATGGTGCACCTCTAATCATTAGAAACATATACTAAACAAGATGAATTAACCACAAAGATGTATCCAACTTTCATCAGTATCATAAGAAAAATCATAACAAGGTGGAATTAACCATAAAGATGTATCCATCTTTTTCACAAAGGGATGGACATGGAATTGATCAATACAAACCCTCGATTGAGCATTTCCAAGGCCTTAACCAAGGGTTTTGGTTGACCTAGCATTCATATAGTTTTAAACATTAGAAGCATAAATTTTAACAATTTTTCATAAAATTATGCAACTTCAACTTCAATCAGTGTGCACCCAACAAATATTTTCCATTAATCGATGGATATATTGCCGATATATTTATCATTCAATCTACTTTCGATTGATATAAGTTTTACCATCTTGAAATTGATCATATAATTTAAAGAGTTACACAAGCCAAAATCGAATTGAGGTTGAAACTTGAAATGTAGCTCTCAACTAATCTTGGGAAGCAACAACAAGAAATTAGAATCCTAACTTGCATCTACTGACTTGAAATCTTTTTCGGCCAAGATTGAACTTAAATTGCTGGATCTAAGAGATGCAAAGGCATCTATTAATGAAGCAACCCATCACCTTAAAGCCATTATCGACCAAACAGAATATATTATGAACAAATAAGAATATGAAGAATGCAAAAGATGAATTGAAGGTGGTTTAGAAATTTAACATTTTGAGGATGCACCCTATATTGAGGGAATATTTCATGTTGTTTTACTTGGCTAAGATTAATATGGACCCAAATACTTTGCACACATCCAAGGGAGTTTTTCCTAGAGCACTCCATTATTTTTTAAGTTTGTTATTGTTGGTAATTCTTAGAAAATTTTCACCTTGGAGAACATCCCATCTAATGAGGACAAATAGAAGATGTGAAAGCCCCTTGATAAATTCAACAACCATATTTAGAGGAGTGCCCAAGTTAGGAAGGACACATGGCATTCAAATTTCATCAAAATTTGAATCTATGTATAATGTTTCACTCCTTGGATGTTGGTAAGATGCAAATGAAAAGAGGATCTAAATGGTCCCAAGACATCCTCCACACACACTCTGAGAGTATCCAACTTTCTTGGAACATATGTTGAGGGATTCTTGCACAAATTAAGGAGTGCCCCACCTTATTTGATTGGTCTCTATTTGAAGAGAATTGAAGTCAAAGAATGGAAGCACCCAATTCTTGAGGAGACTTTTAGTGATTATGTAATTTAATACTCCTTGAATCATGGATCTAGGAGTAGTTAAATATATTTTATTATCAATTCTTAGAAGGAAAAGTGGGCCTAGAATCCACTTAAAGATATTTTATTATAATACAAGTTGAACCAAATTATATAAAGAGTGCCTCTCCCATTTGTTTTTCATGGTTGTATTGATGGGATTTCCACCCCTAAGATTAGTTGAAGGTTTGTTGTGAGGAGGAAATCAAGGGGCAAGCATCTGTGACATTTTACAATAAAAAATAAAACAAAAACATTATAAAATAAAATAAAACAAAAATAAAAACAACAATAACAAAAATATTACAAACCTATTTTTCATTTTCAACTATGTTGCTCGCGCCTGTCCCCTTATTTGATTTTCCCTGCTGCTGTGGTGGAGAATTGACAATGACCATGTCATGCAGCAATTTTTCATTTTCAACTATGCTGCTCACACCTAT
Organism: Larix kaempferi; assembly: GCA_027924585.1. Classification (NCBI taxonomy): domain Eukaryota; kingdom Viridiplantae; phylum Streptophyta; class Pinopsida; order Pinales; family Pinaceae; genus Larix; species Larix kaempferi. Next base: position 2,174,386 of record BSBM01000865.1, on the reverse strand, counting down.
CCCCTGATTTGATTTTTTGTGTTGTCATGGTGGAGAATTGACCGTTCCCACATCATGTTGTCGTCTACTGTGCTATTGGATAGAGGTGTTTCCTTGTGGAGGAGAGTGAATAGTGGTGTTTCCTTCGTGGAGGAGAGTGACAGTGACAGTAGTGTTGCCTTCGTGGAATCATGGTAAGTTCAGTTAAAACCCTTGTCTTTTTTGGTTAAATTAGGGGTTCCAAAGTTTGAGGCCCTTCGCAAGGGTCTTGGGATCAGTACAATTCGGGGATATTATCATTAGAAATATAGGTCTTTGTTCCTTGTTATAATCTAGGTTGGATCTCTTCTCCTTGCTTGAATATATTGAATGGGAAGGGATAACACCAACAAGGAGACTGGAACTCATGAACGCCGACAATGTGGTCGTTGTGGCAGTCAGATGGTAAGTTGTGGTTCTCGCCATTATCACACTCGATCGGTCGAAAGTCATTCTCACGCTCGATCGGACGAAATCCATTCTCATGCTCGATCAACTGAAATCCCTGAATGCAGTGAAATCGTAGAACCTTGCTATCCCCCTGTGGATTTCCCCCTTCTTATACATATTTTCAAGTGGAAGGTAGTAATAATTGCCAACCAAAATACTAGCTAGTGATCCCAAGGGATGCAATGGGTTTTGATACGAATACCTCCATGAACTTTCACACAAGAGCATTTACTAATTGAGCTAACATTTGGGGATTCCTAAAAAATGTACGCTATAACAATATTCTAAAATATCTTTTCTTGAGACAAGCATAGGTACACAGGTCCATCAGAATTAATTAAACAATTAGGATGGACTTCATGGTTTATTTGAGCTAGGGAAAACCCACTAGAAAAAAGTTCACATATTCTATGATTGATAGACAGTTGCATGCCAGTTTTGTATCCTTAAGAATCTTAACAGTAACCTTAGCTAGAAGTCATTGTAGACTATTTTGCATATGATAGCATGGTAATGCAAGACTGAAACATATTCTAGTGTTCCAACTCCAATATTCCTGCAAATATTGCATGCTTCCCGCTAATATCCATCTAGAAAGCATTATTCAAAATAAGTGGTACTAAATGGATGATTTTACAATAAATTAGAGTTTTGGCTTTCAAAATTATTAATCAAAATCATTTTGGAGAACTAACAATTTGTACATTGGAGTTGGCTATGTAGCCCTAAGCCAAGATGTACTTTATTAGGAAAAATATAGATTATCTTGAGGTTAGAGCCAAACCAGTACCTATATGGCCATCCTTTAGCTTTAACTATATATCATACTATCGATACAAGTAATGACAGCTTCCCTTTGGCATGTGAGGTTTCATCTGCGGGTGTGTGATCCCCAAATTATCATTAAGAGAGTGTTAAGAGTGTCAGTAATGATAATGTGTGGACATGTGCAGACCTAAATCGGGTTAAGGTGGGCATGCATGTGTGTAAAGTGGGTTAGGACACACATGTCCACTTAAACCCCACTAAGTTCCAAACATTACACATTTCACACACTCATCATAGCCTATTAGACAAGGGTACGACATATGGGCCTACAAATTATCATTAGTCACTCTAACATTAGTGATAAACTATCTAATGCAATTTCAACCAAAAATATCATGAATGAAATTTTTTGTTCAATACCAAATCTTTGAATTGTATGGAGACCCAAACTAGCTACCAACAATCTTTAAATCCCATTGACAAAATATCGTGGGAAAAATATAATAATAAAATGCAATTCAAAGTGCATGCTAAAGAAATATCACAAGTTACAATATGACTAGAGGAGGCCCCAGTGCATATCAAAATTCCAGAAAACCATCACACTAGGAGGCAAATTGTTTGAATGCTAAATGAGGAGAAAAACTGATACAAGTGCCACAAGGACCCAAGAAATGTCTTGAAAAGTTAAGGTAAGAAAATGTGGACATAAAGCCTAGAAATGGTAAAAGGTCAACTAAGTGTGGAAAGAAAATTGCCGGTTTAATTTTTTTGGATAGTGTTTACAGGATTTTAAGCATGAATAGGGATTTTGGACACCAAAACCAATCTTTCAAAACAACTTTTTCCTAAGCTAGGAATGAAGAAATTAGTTAAATTATGTCCCCACTTGCCTTAAGTTAATTCAACAATGCAAACTTTAACTCGCAATTTGTCATTCTATTTTAAGAATACCTAATACATTTCAATGAAAACAAAAAATTGTAAACCTTCTTAAATCATCTTGAACTTAATGTTCCATTAGTAGTCCATGTTTGGGTTTGCTTGCCCTATTTTTCTTTACATTGCTATAATGAAGACCCTCTAAGGTGCATAGGAAACACTCGTTATAATGACATTAGCAAGTTTGAACCAAAGGTAGGAATGTGTGCATGCACAAGTATTTGTGTTGAAGTGGACATGGAGAAAGGAATGTCAGAAGCTATCCTTCTCATATATGTCCCCTCAATATGTAACTATCACCTAAACATTAAAATGGAAAGACATGTAAGGAAGGGGAGAAGGTTGGGGGAAGTTACCTCAACCTACCCCAAGAAAATTAAAACAAAAATTTTCAAGTGGTCTTCAACATCACAATTTTGTAAAAAACTCTTAATTTAGGGTAGATTTTTCATCTCTCAAGAAGATGGCAGTAGTTGGAAAACTAAGTCTGTATTCTTCTAGAAATATCTGTTAATTCAACAAATATTTGACTACGACAAAGCCACAAGGTAAAGGTGAAGTTTGGGGATAGATCCAAGGTCAAAATGTGCTAGCGTTGAGGTCACAGTGTATTGAATACCTTGTGAAATGTGTCTCCAAATTATGGCATGTATGTTCATTAGTGTTCTTGCGTTAAAGTCCTACATTGCTCAAGATCTTTTTTGAAATTTTGTGTAGACATACGATAAATGAGACAACATAAGATGGCATACTTCTTAGTTTTATCAATGCCATTCGAAATTGTGTTCCCCTATGTTGTAGCCTTCAAGGAATTTTCGCTAAATATTTCTAGAATGAAGACTCTCTAAGGTGCATAGGAAACACTCTTTATAATGACATTAACAAGTTTAAACCAAAGGTAGGTGTAATGTCCCTTGTTAGGAATTTTATTAAAATTGCAATTTTCCACTTTTTTCCTTGGTTCGACCTTTGACTAGTTTCGATCTCTAGGTCCCAAATTTGCCCCAAATGATCCCAAATCTTCTGAGAAGGTATATGAATTATATTAGAACATAAATATGTGTTTTAGGGATGCCTTTGTACCTTTAAACACTTCTGCAAATACTCTTTCAATTCTGGTCAATGTAGGTAACTTTACTAGTGATTTCCCTTTGACTAGTATTGGTCTCTAGGTCTCAAATTGACTCCAAATGCCTTCAAATCTTCAAGGAAGGTGTATGAATGATATTAGGAATTGAATATTATGTTCAGGGATAACATATGGCCACCAAAAGACCTCTGCAAACTCTCTTAAGATTCTGGACCAAGTATGCAATTTTACTAGTAATTTGGGGTTCAAATCCCCCTAAGTTAAGTACTGAAAACGGCTTCCCAAATGCCTCCAAACCCACTCAAATTTATTAACAGAGGTATGTAATGTGTTAAGTATGTTATTAAGGTCTCATATGCACCATTAATGGTTTATTACAAATGTTCTCACCCTCTCCCATTCAACTGCAAAAATCACCAATTCGACCCTTGGGGAAATGGCACTATTTCTTCTCCCAATGCAATTAAACTGAGTAAAAATACTTCAAATGCTCAAGTACAGTACATGAAACTTGTAAAATACATCCATGGCAGTCCATTAATAACAAATGCATCATATAATCATCCATTCATTCGAAATCATCATCAATACATTGGTTCACAACAAGGTAGTGGGGAAATGGCATTGTTCTTCCATTAAAAATGAGATTTATACATTTCTACTTGGAATTTCGACCTGAAACTTTCTGGAGATGAAGAGCAGAGTATTTAATTCATATTACAAAAGAAATGGGGCATTAGAAGCTCCCCCAAAGAGTACAATAGCTCACCAAAAACGCCCTCCCTCAAGGATCAAGAATATGCCATCAAAACTGGAAATGGTTGAAGGAGCGCGCTGCAATAGAAGAAACCATGAGCTGCCCTGTAGCTTACACCTACAAATAAAGACTCCATTAAAGCTCCAAATGAAAGGTCTGAATGGCCTTTCCAATTTCCAACTTGGATGGGAATCTTTCACCCTCGAAATTGGCTAAGGCAAGAAACTAGTCATCCACTAGCTCTCCCTCTTCACAAATGCAATTGCAAATTCTACAAATGATCAAAAGCTATTCTCATACTTCATTTCTACATTTTATAACCAACATTAGCCTTCTAAGGGTCGAAATCCTCTCAATAGATTCAATAGATTTCCATTTAGGAAATATTCCACATTTGCCACTTGTCTCCTAGTTCCAACCTTCCATCTTCTCCCAAATTCGATTTTGGGTCTCTTTGGCTTCTCCAACTCTCAAATTCGACTTCCTTGAGCCTATTTTTGGGGCTGACATGTCATAATGTTCAGATGTCAGAGGTCAGGTCTGCAATTTGTCATAGTTGTCATAGATGATCCATCATTGGTGTCATAGGGGCTAGGGAATCTAGCCCAAGTGTCCACAAACTTCCACTTTGACTCTTTATCTTCCATGGAGGTTACCAATCCTTCCCAATTCGACCTAATATGCTCAATGACATGTGTTATGACTTACCAACTCACCCAAGAGTGTTCACATTCCCATTAATTCGAATTTGCAAAAGAGATATACCATGTATTATGAAAAATCAAGCTAGTGTGGGTCCCACATCCTCCATATGTCTCCAAAACCATTTTTCACCTAGGATTTCTCTTGAATTTATTTATTCACTCTATTTATTAAATACTTAAACCCTTCCAATGTCTAAACATCATTTATTATCCCCCTTATTCCAAATCCCAAAGCTTCCACCCCAAACCTAGGAAACTAGTAATTTTCCTTCTTGGCAATTATTTGACCCTTAACATCAATTTTACAAACTCTAATGAATATGGCTAATGTGATTAGGCCATTGTGACCCAATTACAAATTTGGGACATGACAAATCCTCCATTCCCAATATTGCTTGTCCTCAAGCAATTTCAAACATGGGTGTTGAAGAACCTGCTTTCTGTATAATTCTTTGAAGTTGCCATTGAATTGCCAAACCTTGAATCTTTGAGTTTCCATGAATATTTTAGAGAGGAACCACCATGCTTGCTGCTGCACTACTCTGATTAAAATCACTTTATTAAGTGGGGAATCCATCTCCCATACTGCTTGCTTCCCCCCAAAAAATGAAACCAATGAGACAAAAATTATTCCAGGGTCCCATTGCTTGTATTGCACCCCAACAATTAAGAGTGCTCTCCAACCTACACCATTAGATAAGAGGATTCCTGGATCCCATTTTCTTGTATGCATTCTTCCAAACATCATGAGTACCAAATATATATCATCAAAGTACATAACAACATAATGAAAATGTACATCTAGGATATGCTTCATCAAAGAGTCATGAAAGTGCTTATACCTCCAAGCAAGTAGACCACCATTTTTCAAGTGCATACAAGCTTCAAGTGACCAATCAAATCTGCTCCAATGACATAGGTGAGGATCCCATGTCCTATAATGCTGCTCCAAAAGAATGTGATATGCATCAAAATATTCAGCCATGTATTCTTTCATCCAAGAAGTGAATGAAGAATCTTCACTAGAATTTGAACCAAATAATGAGCAGAAAAAACAAGGAGACTTCAAATGACTCAAAGAAGTCTCACCCATACATCCATGAATGTGAGAATCATAAAGATGTAACAAAGTATGTGGCTGCCAACAAAAATGTTCTCCCATCATAAATCTATTCATCCAAGTGTTGGATGAAGTTCCTCTAACATCAAATGAACCTAGTGTTGAGCAAGAAAAACCATGAGTATTCAAGTGACTCAAATCCATATCATAGGTGCATCCATGTAGATGTGAATCATCATAAAGTGACAAATTATGCTGCTGCAAATGTGAATAAGAATGTGCTCCAACCATGTCATCATAAAGGTTAAATCTAGGAGTTCCATACTCCTCATATGGCACCATCAAAAAGAACCCTTTCACCCATACTTCATTGAGACTAATACTGCAAAACATGGAATTGTAGGATGTAGGAGAATGTACTAACTCACCCAAATGATCAAAAAGTTCAGGAGTTTCATCATGGGAAAGATCCATGTGGGTAGTATCATGCAGCTCCTTCAAAAGTGTGAACTCTTTGTCATAGTTTGGTTCCAATGTAGAGGAATCATGCTCTTCTTTAAAAATTGCATAACCTTCATCAAGAGGCAATTCAAATTCCTCTTCCACCACATCAAGTGTTTGGATCTCTTCAAGTTCATCTTCAAACACATCAAGAACATTCAAATTTTCACATTTCTCATGATCCACCATGTCATGAGAATCCTCCAAACAATCTACCATTTGACAATCTGAAACATAGGAGGAAAAACAAGTATCTTGCAACTTTTCAAGAAGTTGCTCATTTTGAATTGTGAGCTTATGAATATCCTCATTATTCTTCAAGTATGCATCATGTAACAATTCATTAAGCTCAAACAAATGGTTTCTATCAAAAAGTAAAGACATGAAATTACCTTTGATGTGGCACATTGCTCTTTGAATCTTCTCCATGTCTTAAAGGAAGGATGTTTCCTCCAATGAAGTAGCTCTCCAACAAGAATTTGACACCAATGCTTGAGTGTCATGGAGAATGCTGAGGGACTCTTGGATATTATTTTCATTCATCTTTAAGGACCCTTCAAGAAAATGAGGCTCTTGCAAATGAACCTCCTCATCTTCTTCAATTTTGCTTGGACCAACTTCATGAAGCTCAAGTGGTGATGGGGAAGTTGATCTTGGTTCTTCTTCAACCGCTACAAGGTCTTCATTATCATGCTTAATGAAACTTGTACTTGTAGAAACACTTTCAAAAGTGATCTCTATGTCACCAACATAGAGGTGTGAGCACCCATCAGTAGGTACTCCTTCATAGTTTAAGCATCCATCAGTAGATGCTCTTTGGTTCATGTCTAAGCTAGAAGGTGTCTCGAAATGATCTTCCATATTTTCAATAGAATCTTCTTCATGCTCTTGTGATGTCTCTTCCTTTTGCTCCTTAAAGCAAGCTGATGCATTTTTCCCCTTGTTTTCCTTAGGATCAATATATTTGGAATCTCTTCTTGAATAAATCTCAAAAGCTCTCCTCAAGGAGGACATCATTTCATGCACACATATATGATACTCGCTCCAAGGGTTTTTACAAGAAGGGCATAAACCTTTCTTCACTAACTCCACATCTTCATTCTTGGGCCTATTTTCAAAAACATGTTCAGCATAGTACTCAAAAGACATGGCGTTTTGTGTATTTTTGCTAAAAGCAAGATATTCTTGATATTTTTGATATTGTTGGGGCAAGGTTTTATATTTTGCTCTCCATCTTTGGAACTCACTCATAGAATTATCCTTGGTTGGTTTGACACACTCATATTCATCAGATTTAAATTCATAAGAATAATCTTCATTTCTCTTGAAATTGTAAGAAGTGTTGCATGATGGCACCTTTTCCTCATACCATTCACATTCTGCTTCATATTGCTCATAAGCATCTGCATATTCCTCATAAGAATTGTACTCATAGGATTCATCATAATAGTAAGACATGGATACCAATTATTCTTGAATGTATGTACCTAATACACAGGTGCAAGGACCATGCTCTGATACCACTGTAATGTCCCTTGTTAGGAATTTTATTAAAATTGCAATTTTCCACTTTTTTCCTTGGTTCGACCTTTGACTAGTTTCGATCTCTAGGTCCCAAATTTGCCCCAAATGATCCCAAATCTTCTGAGAAGGTATATGAATTATATTAGAACATAAATATGTGTTTTAGGGATGCCTTTGTACCTTTAAAACACTTCTGCAAATACTCTTTCAATTCTGGTCAATGTAGGTAACTTTACTAGTGATTTCCCTTTGACTAGTATTGGTCTCTAGGTCTCAAATTGACTCCAAATGCCTTCAAATCTTCAAGGAAGGTGTATGAATGATATTAGGAATTTAATATGATGTTCAGGGATAACATATGGCCACCAAAAGACCTCTGCAAACTCTCTTAAGATTCTGGAACAAGTATGCAATTTTACTAGTAATTTGGGGTTCAAATACCCCTAAGTTAAGTACTGAAAACGGCTTCCCAAATGCCTCCAAACCCACTCAAATTTATTAACAGAGGTATGTAATGTGTTAAGTATGTTATTAAGGTCTCATATGCACCATTAATGGTTTATTACAACTGTTCTCACCCTCTCCCATTCAACTGCAAAAATCACCAATTCGACCCTTGGGGAAATGGCACTATTTCTTCTCCCAATGCAATTAAACTGAGTAAAAATACTTCAAATGCTCAAGTACAGTACATGAAACTTGTAAAATACATCCATGGCAGTCCATTAATCACAAATGCATCATAGAATCATCCATTCATTCGAAATAATCATCAATACATTGGTTCACAACAAGGTAGTGGGGAAATGGCATTGTTCTTCCATTAAAAATGAGATTTATACATTTCTACTTGGAATTTCGACCTGAAACTTTCTGGAGATGAAGAACAGAGTATTTACTTCATATTACAAAAGAAATGGGGCATTATAAGCTCCCCCAAAGAGTACAATAGCTCACCAAAAACGCCCTCCCTCAAGGATCAAGAATATGCCATCAAAACTGGAAATGGTTGAAGGAGCGAGCTGCAATAGAATAAACCATGAGCTGCCCTGTAGCTTACACCTACAAATAAAGACTCCATTAAAGCTCCAAATGAAAGGTCTGAATGGCCTTTCCAATTTCCAACTTGGATGGGAATCTTTCACCCTCGAAATTGGCTAAGGCAAGAAACTAGTCATCCACTAGCTCTCCCTCTTCACAAATGCAATTGCAAATTCTACAAATGATCAAAAGCTATTCTCATACTTCATTTCTACATTTTATAACCAACATTAGCCTTCTAAGGGTCGAAATCCTCTCAATAGATTCAATAGATTTCCATTTAGGAAATATTCCACATTTGCCACTTGTCTCCTAGTTCCAACCTTCCATCTTCTCCCAAATTCGATTTTGGGTCTCTTTGGCTTCTCCAACTCTCAAATTCGACTTCCTTGAGCCTATTTTTGGGGCTGACATGTCATAATGGTCAGATGTCAGAGGTCAGGTCTGCAATTTGTCATAGTTGTCATAGATGATCCATCATTGGTGTCATAGGGGCTAGGGAATCTAGCCCAAGTGTCCACAAACTTCCACTGTGACTCTTTATCTTCCATGGAGGTTACCAATCCTTCCCAATTCGACCTAAGATTCTCAATGACATGTGTTATGACTTACCAACTCACCCAAGAGTGTTCACATTCCCATTAATTCGAATTTGCAAAAGAGATATACCATGTATTATGAAAAATCAAGCTAGTGTGGGTCCCACATCCTCCATATGTCTCCAAAACCATTTGTCACCTAGGATTTCTCTTGAATTTATTTATTCACTCTATTTATTAAATACTTGAACCCTTCCAATGTCTAAATATCATTTATTATCCCCCTTATTCCAAATCCCAAAGCTTCCACCCCAAACCTAGGAAACTAGTAATTTTCCTCCTTGGCAATTATTTGACCCTTAACATCAATTTTACAAACTCTAATGAATATGGCTAATGTGATTAGGCCATTGTGACCCAATTACAAATTTGGGACATGACAGTAGGCATGTGCGCATGCACAAGTATTTGTGTTAAAGTGGACATGGAGAAAAGAATGTTGGAAGTTATCCATCTCATATATGTCCCCTCAGTATGCAACTATCAGCTAAACATTGAAATGGAAAGACATGTGAGGAAGGGGAGAAGGTTGGGGGTAGTTGCCTCAGCCTACCCCAAAAAAATTAAAGCAACAATGTTCAAGTGGTATTCAACATCACAATTTTATAAAAAACTCTTAGTTTATGGTAGATTTTTCATCTCTCAAGAAGATGGCAGTAGTTGGAAAACTAAGTTTGTATTCTTCTGGAAACCTCTATTAATTCAACAAATATATGACTATGACAAGGTCGCAAGGTAAAGGTGAAGTTTGGGGGTAGATCCAAGGCCGAAATGTGCTGGTGTTGAGGTCACAATGTATTGAATACCTTGTGAAATGTGTCTCCAAATTATGCCATGCACGTTCATTAGTGTTCTTGCGTTAAAGTCCTACATTGCTCAAGAAAAATTTTGAAATTTCATGTACACATACAATAAAGGAGACAACATAAGATGACATACTTCTTAGCTTTATCAATGCCTTTCAAAATTGTGTTTCCCTATGTTGTATCCTTCAAGGAATTTTTGCTAAGTATTTCTCTCGTTCAATGGAGTGTAGGTACAACCAAACAGGTATTTGTCAGATTTGTCTTCCTCGAGCGAGGGAAGTCTAGAAAGACTAAAGGAAAGTGAGACATATAGTAGGTCTAAAAGAGGGAGATCAACTAGAGGTCAAAAGATCAAAAGAAAATTCCATAAACGCATGGAATTATTTCTTGTTGAAGGGGGGTCGTGTTGTTATGATGATGATACCATAGGCAACGTTGAGGTGCCCTTGAGTTTCAAACATATAGTGAAACAATGGCTACCCAAGGATCTTCCTCCAGTAAACACAGATTTTTTCTGAACAAGAGGATATATCGGATTGCACCATCATCATTACATGGTTTGGGGTTATTTTGCATGGATGGCATAAAGGTTTGTTACGATAGATTTACTGAATTGATGGAGTAAGTCAGAACCTGTTATAATTATAATGATTGGATGCAAATGGTCCAATATACACAAAGTATGTGCACATACGGAGTGTCTACAAATTATTTACAGCTAAAAGACAAGGATCAAAATAAAGGAGCGGCTATGTACATTGACGGAAGGCCAAAAGCAATAGGGAATATTACAGGGTTTATAAACAGTATACAACCTGGGTCAACAAATAAGCAACCAAATTGCATATTTGAGGGGCATGAAGGAAACCATGTATTCAGATGTGCCATAAAATCAATAGATGCAGAGGAAGAGTTGTTGATCGATTACAATTTGAATCGAACAGATAGAAACGTTGTTACTAGATTCATGGTACATATACAAGTTTACCCAACATCTAATTAATGACTCTAATATCTTATGTCTATCATTCATGGAAAAATATCATGCATCAGGTAAAAAACAATCTAATTGCACATAAATATGATCGGCAATATATGTTTTAGTAATAAGTTTGTTTAATTATTAATTACTCTAATATTTTATTTTTATCATTCACTGTAAAATCTCATTCATCTTATACTTTAAGGAAACATTTTAATACTTCAATATGGTTCTTATGATGTGGCAGGATGATCAAAGAAGGACACCACCCTCTACTACGACACCACATGTAAAATTCAATGTATTTGTACATAAATATGAGCAATACGTTCTACTTTAGGTTTTGTTATTATGTTTTTTTCGTCAGTCTGTTGGTTTCATTTCGGTAATGTTTTCTATATTTTTGTCACGGGGTGATCGGGGGAAGTCTCCAATAGTAGATAGCCACGTTATAGATCGTGATGTGGATGGCCCCTCTATGCAGCAGGTATACTTCATTTAAATTATACAAATTAAATACGAGCAATATGTTTTTTATTATGTTTTTTCATCGGAGTATTGGTTGGATTTCGATATCGTTTTCTATATTTTTGTCGCAGGGTGATCGGGGGAAGTCTCTGGCAATAGATCAATCCATAGATCATGATGTGGATGAGATATTGTGCAATGCATACATTGCAACTTCCAAGTACCCATTGCATATGATAAATGCAACTGTTAAAAAATACAAGGCAGGAATCCTTCGTTTGCTATTCATCCAGCCACACACGGATGAGATTAGAGCAAAGGATGATTTTTTGGTCAAGAGAAATCAGGCCTTGACTGTAAGTTGCAAGATATTTAATTAAAAGATAAATTCATTAAGATTTTTTATTTTGTACTTTTATATGTCATGAAATAAAATATGGTTTGTTTTTACAGAACTTTTTACATCCACATACCCCTAGTCAAGTCGGTGTTGGTACTAGCGATGCTCTTGGAGAGTCATCACATGAGCATCCAACCCCACCTACATCTCATATGCCTTTATTTTCAACTGAATAGTCATCCACATGTAGCACGACACCCTCTAGGATAGATGTGAGTGTATACTCTAACGGTCAGCACACCCCAGAACGTGAAGAACATGTTCACGGGGTCGATGAAGAAATTATATTTGCTAGTGCTCAAACAACATTTCCTGGATTTTCTCATGTCACTAGCACGGGAACAATACATGCTACATTTTTGGTGAACGACGATCTCGTTCCTATAAATATAGAGAAGGTCCCAGGTATTTTAAAAATGTTTTAATTATTATAAAAAAATCTATTTGAAATTTACTTATAGATCATTCTTTTTAAACTAATGATCGCATTATCTTTTTGTAGGAAACAATGTTTTTTATAAATATTTAAATGATATTTCATTGGAGATCTTTGGGCCCACCATATGCAGAAGGTGGAATGGTCAAATTAAAAATTAAAAATATGAGCTCATTAATCGCTTAGTTGGGTTGTTCGGCGGTGAGACTTTCAATCGAACCGGGGTCCTCAAGAAAGCTGGACAATATCTCATGTGAGGGACCAATATAGGGTTCATCTACAAAAGAAATCTAAGTATGAGCACCCTCCAATGATTCCACAAAGGCTTGGTGGAGGATGGAAAGGAGAAGGATTTAAGAAAAGAAGGAAAGGCACCATCAGGCACAAGAAGGTATGCAATACTTTCAACAATGTAATTATATGTTTATTACTCTTTATTTTTACATCAAATTTGCAACATCTAATGCATGTCAAACTTTTCATAGGTTTCCAGACACATTGATGGCCACAAAGGAAAGACAATAAAAATATGGGCAACACAGGATTGACCCTGGTGGTTATTTGAACCTGGTCGCACGAATTGTATGTATAAATAAATCAAATCTTGCATCCAAATAATAAATTGCAAATAACTTTGGTTATATTGCACCATAAAAGTTAAATTCGTGATATTATGAAAAATTGTAGGTTGATTAGTTCAAGGAATTCCCCACAGAGGAAGATTTCAAGCTTGGCTTCCAGTACGGATTTGGAGCCATGGTTGAATGCTGAAAAAGCTTGACTGGGCAAACACAGCCTTCCGGTAATCCATATGATGCACAGGTAAATAAAATCAATGAAGATTATTTAAGATTGATTACTTGTGCAATCCAATCATTATTAATTTCGGCCATAAAATATATGTGTGTGCTTGTTTTAAGTAGGCAAGCAACGATACAAATAATGCCCCTATCATTGGAACGCAGCCAGGTGAGGATGGAAAACACCCCAATGAAGGTCATGGTGTGCATCCCGGTATTGGATGTATTCATGTGCTATAAAAAGCGTAGTATGGATTAAAATTTAAAATATTTCATTGAAAATGGTGTATTAATTGTAACATTTCATATTTCAATTCCAGAGCACGTAGAGGTTCAGCATGTAGAAGATGAGGCTAGACAGGAAGATGAACATGATGTGGCCCCATTAGGTAAGGAGCACCACTCTAATGTTATTTTTATTATTGGAATACTTGTAATAATTATAAAAAAAAACATATCAATCTAACATTTCTTCATTATTGCAGCAACCTCAACGTCGTCGTGAGTACATGAGTAGGCAGACAATAAGACAAACAGAGACCATAAGAAATGAAAGGGAAGTTGAAGATTACGATGAGTTTCTTGCTGCATATGTCGAAAAAAGAAAACAAAAAAATAAGTAATTGTAATAACATTATGACAACTTTTTTTTGACAATATAAAGTAATGAAGTATTTTTTGCTTACAAATGAATGAATGAATGTTATATGTCATTGAATGAGCGCTAAATGTTTATTTAAGATGAAAACCACATTTTTGTACATATATTCATTTATTTTGAAATACATACATTGGGTATGGGGAATTGAGAGTGATGTGAGGGTGGGGGAGGGGACAAATGAGCTTCCACCTTCATGTGGTTGGCCCTGTTCAGTAGAGAATATTAAATTATTCTTGAAACAAGGAGAAGCTCAATAAGGTAATGCACTTTATTCTTATGTATTATAGTCTTGTAAATTTTGAAATGCATGTCTATTTCTTAAATTATTTTCATAAATTTAACATTTCATGGTTCGTTGATTTCTACAAGACTTCACACTAGGAATTTCAGTTGATCACTAGCCTATGTGGAGAGGCCACATCAATTGTACTAAAAGGTACATAATAATCATGAATATGTCTTTTTATAAGATGTTTTAGTTATTTACTTTTCATGGGCATTGTAGTGTTTTACTTCATTTATTATTCTATGTAGTTTATTTCATTCAATCAGCTGAATATATCATCTTTATAATTCTATGTAGTTTATTTCATTCAACCAGTTGACAATATCATCTTTATAATACAACTTTGAATTAGCTTTCATAGCATAGTGTTTGAGTTAGCTTTGATATAAGCATAGTGTTTGACTACAAAAATCAAATGAACATACACCAAGACATAATTGAAAGACAATTTATACGAGAAGAGACTGATCATATACTCACATTTATCCTCTTTATGGAAACTTTCATTTATATTAAAGGATATATATATATATATATCTGTTATTATATATTATTTACATAGTCATTGAAGTTTATTTTTTAACAGAAACATATATATTAATATTAATATAAAAATAACTATGGTCAAGCCAATTAGTCGAAGCTTATAGTTTGGTGTGGGAGATTACTATGGGTTTTGTTGTTGAGGAAGCGTTCCACTTTAGAGTCCAGATTTAGATGAGGGTTCCACACTTGTATGTGCTATGTTTTTGGTTGTACAATTATAGTTGAATACCCTTCATCCACATCTTCCTCCACCTTCTTGAGGAAAACATTCCACTATTTTGGAGCTTCTTGGATTAAGGCGTTCACTATTTTGGAGCTAGCCTATTCACATTGTATATGTATATTGACCTTCCTTTAGTTTAGAGTTTATTACACTTATAGTCAATAATAGCTTCACACTTCTTAAGTGCCCAGGTTCTCCTTGGGGCTCATGAAGTCTAGGCCATTATACTGGTAGTGCAACACCAATATGTCAACTAACAAAGAGTTCCAATGATTTAGCTTCTTTTCTTACATGGAAAGGCTAATGGAAGCAATATGAAGTAGATGGTATGAGAATAAGGGAAATCCACTATATGGGCATGTAGATGAACATAATGAAAGTGAGGTCCCATGAAGTTGACTTTCCATTTATTTCTTTCAACCTTGTTGTTGAGAAACATAGCGAATAGTTTGGGAAAAGTCCAACCGTGTAGTGTTTAGTCCTTAGAGTTCCTTAATAACCTCATCCACCTAGTAATCTATTTTAGGAACTTAAGAACAATAATAGTTCACCTATGAAATTATTGGTTGAAATTTTTACCCAACATGCTTATGAGGATCCATGAAATTTAGACTACATTTTGTTGTTTGGTTCTATTTAAATTTTTATCAATTTTCAATCCCACAAGTTATTTGAGCATCATCTGCTTGTTCAATGCCTAAATAATTCTATAATCATCCTTTCCATGATATATTTGAACAATAAAACCCTTAAAATACCTCATAGGCCTTCGAATATATGATAAAATCTAGATCTCACCCTACCCATCATCCATTTTATTCTCATCTTGAGGGTGGATGCCCCACAAAAAATCGGGATTATCGTAGGTTCTCAATGACCCCATTGATGAATGCATGTCATGTAGTTTGATGATGGGACTTGGTAGAATTTTTAAATTCCACGTCAGTCCAAGAGCTCAATAATGGGCTCTTCAACAAATTGCAAGCCTTAATTAGCACACAAGTCAACATGATGTCAACATGCAGTTCATGGGACAAATATCTCAATAATGTGGTTTTAGAACTTCTACATTTGACTGAATACATTATACCCTTTTCTTTGTTTCTCCTTTTCCTTTTATTGTGACTTTTAGGTGACAATTTTTTGCTAGGTTGTGTCAACTTACCCTAGTTTAGGCATCGAGCTCAATATGAATTGCAAGTCTAAGTTGATGATATTAAATGGATTACTATATAATTTGTCATCCTTTTTGTTACATTATGGGGTAGTGAACTGGACTAATCTTGAAATACAGTAAGAAGGGCCAAAGTTGAAAACTGCCCATTTCGGACCCAAAAATGCACTTTTTGGGGTCAACATAATTCATTGACCTAGTTGATTGCCCCAAGGGGTAGTACGCATTGATAGCTTCAAATCAAACTATAGTGGACCAAAAACAGAGTTTGTATGAGAGAGTTATGCCCATGAGTCTGTATGAGTAGATGTGACAGTTGTATGATTATCACCATCTATGGTCAAACCCACTTCTCCAACAATAATTGTCATATTAGGGACCCTAACTTCTTTAGAGACCAAACTAATTTATCAATATTCACATCAAATACATTGGTGTATTGGACAATCCCATCAACTACTGGCTGGCTATCACCATTAAAGAATGCAAAATCCATGGGGAAGTTATCATAAGCATATAAGCTTAGAAAATCATGATAGATATTGACTGTAAAGGGTGATTCATTATCATTAAAAAATGTCACAGTTTGCTTCATGAGGTCTTGAATATTTGCTTTAAAATCCCCATAAGATGGTAGTGGGTTCCAAGAGATCCATTCCTTGTAAGATTGTTTTAATTCATGCTCTGAATCAAATACAATGGAATCACAAAGTCTATACTCCTGAAATAAGTGTGTTTTCCATAAACGAAAAATAGCTAGTTCTTCTCCTTCTTCTTACTGTCCCTATACCTCTAAACTAATCTGTATTTTTTCAGAACTCAAGATATCAGAAAATATAGGGTCTAGCCCATTGAAATTGCAGAGGAAAGATCTTTTCAATATTCTTTCCTATTAATGCCTGGCCTCAAATAATTACAGGCATAATGTCTCTGCTACATGATGGTAAACTAAAATATAGATAAGATCATAAAAGAAACTGAAATGCAATATCATATATTATCATTGTGCTTAGAAATGAGATACACGGATGTTGTATATGTACCGATCAAGTTTTTGTTACTCAAGATAAAAACTATTCACCTGCTCTCTTTAATATAACTTTACTTACCAATATATAGATATGGATCTGGATATGTATTTACCATATTTTTGGAAAGTCGGGATCTAGATATGACAATGAAATGGAAACAAAGTTTAGGATTTGTAGAAGACTTGGTAAAACCCAAATTTAGTAAGTATCTACTAATCCTTAAGTACCATGCATGTGGTTACTGCTTCAACCTACACACATGGGTATCTCACTCATGCACTCCAAAGCCCTTAAATTGTTAGTGCGCCTCCTCTTCAATCACACCATTCAAATAAAGTAGTCTTTACATTATAAAGGCATAAAGGCCAACCAAAAATTGATGCAAAAGACATAATTAATTCAATAGGAGTATTCCTTGCAATTTGAGCAAAAGTATCCTTATAGTCAACTCTCTTTTTTTGGAAGAATTATCTCACCATAGATTTGTCCTTGTACTTCTGGATGTTTCCAATAGCCAAATTGCTTGATTTTGAACATCATTGTTCAAGATGAATTCATGCTCCTCAGTCATGGAACCTTGCCACACCTAATTTGCATTTGCCTTATAAAAGTTGTAAAAATATGTATCAATTAGATAAGACATTAGTGTAACATAAGTAAGAAATTTATTAGTTGGATGACTCACTTGAAAAGAATGTTTTGGTGATTCCACTTGTTCATGTGCCCCCTGCAAAGTCTGGGTAAGCCATCTCAACTTCCTAGGTGAACTATATAGTAAAGAGGCTCTTGTTCTTTCACTAGAGCCTTGCTGATCTGAATATGTTCTTGTATTTTTTATGATTTTATTTTGGGATAGAAAGGTTTTCTCCCTCCTCAACCTTTGGCTCCTAGTACTTAAAGGATCATGCATCCTCATCAAAATTAATATCTTTGTTCGCTACTTTTTTCTATTGTGTTGGAATATGCATACAGTAAGCCTTGGAGATCTCACTATAACAAAAAAAATACCCTTCATGCTCAAGGATTAAAATCTAGTCTTATTTTCATAAGGAATATGAATATAAATAGGACAATAAAAGACATGAAATTTTAATACCTGAAGCTTCTCACTTGTAAAGGATTCTTCTATTGTCTTTCCATTCAATATATGCATTGAGAGGTACAGTAATTTTAATTTGGTCTACTAAACCTACTTTGACAAGATATTTGTGAATATTTTGCAGAGCATGAAAAGTATTATTGAGATATGAGCCATTATATGTTGACAGGAAAGGCTCATTTCCAATTGCAACATATCTGCACATATTCAGGCAGAATGTAGAATGTTTAGATAAAATTCTTAGTGATATAAAAAGAAGCCAGGCCTTCCAATAGCATTGTAACTGTAACTATAAAAAAATAATAATAATAATAATTGGACATTAGTAATCATCACTGAATGTGGACTATCTTGACTGTCTTTACATTATGTAATAGTCAGGAAAGAATTTTCCTATTTTTTTGTTTACTCAACACTCTTAACTCAGTATATATTAAACATCAAACAATGGTCTCGACTATGAAATATGGTGTGAGAGACAACAATACCTTCTGCAGGCCTAAGACAAATCTTTTGGTTCCAAATATTGTAAACTCTCACATCCAAGCATTAAAGAATATAATGGAGCAAAGAACAAAGAACAAATTTCATTTATTTTAATTTTTAAAATCATATTCAACTATCGAATCTTTGACGATCACGAATTTGACACCAACAGAGTAGCTATATCACCGACAGTCATAACTATCGGCTATCTGACGTCTTCAAAATGTCAGGCGTCAGAGTTTCCACTACATTTTGTTAGATATTCAATAGTTTTTCAAAGTATACATGTTGAATCTCCAATAAGCCAAAGTTGGACATCCGACGGATATAACAATCCCAAAAATTCGACGTTTGGGAGGAAAAAAACCAACGTCTCGAAAATCAATTATGTCGGTTTTTAGACATAAAACATCGAGAATCCGCCATGTAAAAAATATGTGCGTCGGATCTCCAGCATGTTGGCACCACAAATCCAACACTCCTAAAATATTGGCATCGTATATCTAGCGCAGTCGCCGATTTTTAAGAATGTACTCTGTTGGCAATTCAACAGTTTGGAGGTGAAGCTCCGACATCTGGAAATTAGACATGTGTCGAAGATCCAACATATGAGCGTTGAAAATTGACACCTTTTAAAAATGAAGGCTGTCGAAATTTCAATGCATGCGGTGTTGGAGATCCAATGGATTATTCATGTACAGAAAATCCGATGTTGAGTCCAATTGTTTCAAAATATGTTTTTTGTCGAATTATAGACACATGACTGTCGAAATATGGACAAACTGTAGTCAAATTTTGGGTTCAAATCTGTTTGTGATACTAAAGAAACACACTTTACCTAACGGATATATTAAACAAGTTGATCTTAACGAACTTTTATGTGTCTAAATATCCTAACATCCCCCCTTAAGAACAACTTGGAATAAAATTGAAGGATTTAAAAAAGTGACATCATTAAGAGAAGGAAGGAGGCATTAGAGCCTATCCCCCCTTAATGAAAAATTATGGAACTCTTAAGAGACTACCAACAAGCTCCAATGCTTTCCATTTTTCATCATGAATATGAGCCCATGCTTAACTACCAAACACATGGAAGTGGCTGGCATCTAGTTTAATTTTACTCCATGATTCTTTCAGTGTGATACCACTTAAAGCTTTAGTGGGAGTGAGATTAACTATGTAATTTGCACAATTTATGGCTCCATCCCAAAATTGAAGACTTAGTCCCTTAACTTGGAGCATACAATTAGCCATTTCTTTTAAAGTGTGGTTCTTCCGCTCAGCTACACCAGTTTTTTGTGGTGTATATGTAACAATGTGTTGTCGTTGGATTCCCTGTTCAATGTAGAAATTAGTGAAATTTGTTGTTAACATATTATCCCCCATTATCATATCTTAACTTAAAAATTTGATGACCATATTTTTTTCAACAAGGGCCTTGTAAACCAAGAACATGTTAAATACTTCGCTCTTAAGTTCTAGGAAATAAACCCAAGTGTGTCTGGAGTAATCATCAATGAAAGTTAAGAAATATTTGAAACCAGAAAATGAAGCAGATGGAATAGGACCACACAAGTCACTATGCACAAGCTCCAAGCGGGGCGAGGTGTGCCAAAAGGCACGTTTGTAAAAATTGTCTCGATGATGTTTTCCAAGTACACAGCTGGAATAAACACCATCCTTGCAAGATACCATTGGAAGACCTGTCACAATATTTTATTTACATAGTTGTTGCAAAGAGTGATAATTTATGTGACCAAATCGCTCATGCCAAATTTTTCTCAAGTCATCTCTATAAACAACAAAAATTGAGGGAAAAGGTGATGACCCAAAGTTGTTAAACATGTACAACTTGGTAATATCATAGACAATTCCAATGGATAGGGCATGCTTAGGATATTTAAAATCCTTGATTACAATTTGGTGAGGTGTAAACGTTATAGTTTTACCTTCACCAGAGTGAGTGATTTGATAGACTGACAACAAATTACAAGAAATTCTTGGAACACATAGTACATCATTAAACTGACCATTATCTACCAGAACTGTTCTAGATCCTACAACACTAAGATATCTATCATCACCAACAAATATTTTTTTAGTGTTACATTCATGCATAGTAGAAAATATGGCTTTATCCTTAGCCATATGATAAGATGCTCTAGAATCAATGAGCCACTCATTCGAAGAAGAAGAAGAAGATGCATTATAGGAAAAACTAGAAGCACGAAGTGCATGTCCATGAGATGTAGATTCTGAAGGAAAATCAAGGTTGATGTGGTGCTTCTTCATTGTTGCTTCCAGGGCTGCCATCTTCTTGAAACATTTAGATTCATCAGGATTATCTTTCCTGCAAAAGTTGCAATGACACTAAGTCTTCTTACCTTTTGATTTGGTTCCTTTGTCATTTTTTGAAGAAAGAGTTGGCCGATACGGTTTGGGACCCTTGTTTGGATTATTATTGCAAGGATTTTGCTTCTTGGGATGCTTGGAATTCTCTTTCTAGTCTTTAATCCTTTGCCCGATGTATTTGCATTGTTAATTATCCCAAGATGTATGAGATTATCTTGATCTCTAGTTGAGGAATCACAAAGGATTAAAGACTAGGTTCTTTATAGCTAGTTGGATCCAAGGATTCTTTCATGTAGTAAAATGTAGATACAAAAACATAATATGTAGGTCCAAGTTTGGAAATAATATGATAAATGCGTTACTTGTATTCCCTTATAATTGCATTCTTCATCTAAGAGTTTTAGATTTTGTATTTAGATAGATAATCTTGAATGCAATAAAAAACACTTGGATTTATTGAAATAAACTCATTTTCTAGCTGGTGACCTCGAATCTTATTGTGTTTACCAAACATACCTTCCAAATTTTCCCAAGCTTTATTTGGTTCATCAATTCTAGATAGGTGAAATCGTAAATTGGTAGAGATTGACATCCCAATCAATCCATGAGCTTCATCACATTTATTGGCTGATTTGATTTTTTTATCAGCATCAGTGAGTTATTTTTCTTTCCCCGAGGTAATTCGGTAAAGTCCCCTACTTCGTAGGACATCCTCCATACGATATTTCCATGAGAAGTAGTTGGATCTAGTAAGCAGAATATCACATGGGGTGGCCGTACTATAATATGTAAGTTGTAAAAACAAAAACCAAAGGGTTGGATGGAAAGATCTTGAAAAAATGGACTATTTCAAAAAGCGGCACTGAAAACAGACTTTGGATGAAAAATTTATGCTTATTTAAAAAATGGTTGAAGGTGACTCCAAATAAATATGTGGCAGGTAGAGGATTGACCCAACTAGCAAAAGGACCCCCCCTCTTCCCAAGCTTAACATTTTAAGCTCACTTTACAATAATGTTGTTCTATGTGAACCACTTTTATAAAATCAATGGAGTTTACTTTTACAATAATGTTACTTTAAATATTGCATGCAAAAACTAAAAGACTTTACACTATTAAGTGACTCACTTTTATAAAAACAAGTGAGATGCACTTTTACAATAAAGTAACTTAAAAATAGAAATTACATGCACTTTTAGAAAAGTAACTAACAAGGAGAAGGCTTGAACTCAATGCCTCTTATTTAATAAATCAACTTAACCAAGTGAGCTAATATTAAAAGGTATGTAAAAGATAGAAACGATGAAGGTTTTTTTTTACTCTTCTATCTCGAAGTGTGTGCTTACCTTCACCATGCAAACCACTTCACAAAAATTAAAACAAAATATTCCCAAAACTAATATGCCTTAGATTTGGGGTTAGTCTGCGTTAGCTTACTCGCAATGTATATGTTTTCTCATTGTTTATGCTTTGTAGAGTTCACACAAAGCGCACGGCAAAGAGCATACGCAGTAAAGAAAACCCTTTCCCTTTTGTTTTTTATTTTTCGAGTTCGCACAGGGCTTACGACAAAGAGCATATGCATAATGGGAATGTAACAAACTAGAACTAAAAATAAAACAAGACTAAAACTGAAAAGAATATGAGAAAAAAAAATGTCATTGTAACAATATACCTCTACGTCTGATGAAATGCCTATATCTTGGGCAGACACCTCTCACATACTATAAATGTATAGAACTATTAGAACCAAAAATCCTTTCACAACATCGGCAACATGGGTTCAAGATCTAGATCACCAACGGAAGCGGCACTTCAGAATCGCTCTGATACCATGTTCAACTACACATGATACTTCCAAAAGATTGAACACCTGGAAAGGGAAACACTCCATGGCCCCAACCAAATAGCTACTTGAGTCAATTTGTTATGCAAAAGAAAGAAAGATACAAATGAGCTTCTCATAATCGATCATCTAGCAAATCAACCTCCATTCTCTTTAAATAGAGGTCATGGACCAATCATGTGTTAAGCCATGGATAAATGGTAGTTACGATCTAAGAGAAGATGAATTGTCATATCAATCCATGTCTAGAACATATCGTGATTGTCAAATTATAACATATTTACAAATGCATGCCAATGCATACTAAAGAAACACACTTTACCTAATGAATATATTAAATGAGTTGATCTTAACTAACTCCTAAGTGTTTAAATATCCTTATAAACCACTAAATGAGATTTCAAGAACTGTGTGTGACAGTGTGTCACCTCCTCTCCTTGGGATTCCTTTTATATCATTACAGTGACTAAAATACCATGGGTCCTATAGATCTCCTAGGTGATTTTAGAGCACTTGAGATCTACGACTATGACTTAATCTTTCGTTGACACACTTAAGTCACATTTTAGCCATTATAACATAAAATTCACTTTCCCTCTTAAGCAAGATCCTAGAGAAGCCTTCTCGACGACTCTTGCATGCCATAAACTTGGCATATGTGGAAGTACATGTTTGAGCTACAAAAACTATCACTCCCTCTTAGCAAGGAAAGTACTTCTAGAAGAACCTCTACTTGGATTTATCTCCAATCCCACCACATCATCTGTTCTTGTAGTTGCTTCCTCTGAAATGGAAGACTTCCTTGCCATCTTGTTTAGAATTTGCTCTAAAGATATGTTCCTCCTAACCACGCTCCTAGGAATCTCCACCTATTCTTAAGCATCCACCAATGTCAGCTCATACCAACTGTTGACCAACACGACCTTAATCGACAAGGGTTCGCCTCACTGTCGACGCATACCGCAGTCTCCCTGGGCACCGGCCCGGACAGGTTTGATCCCACCCAACAACACCCGCAGAGAAGATGAGGTCTCACCCAAGGCGTCCAGGAAGAGTAGACGGAACCATGTTTCCACCAAGGGAGGAGGAGAGTTGTGGCTACATGGACTGACTCTATTGCAGTACTTTAACCAGAAACGTTAAACATTTGCAAGGAGTTATAACATATCACTTCGTCGCAGCATTCAAAGAGTTATACCAATTACTTCATCGCAGCATTCAAGGATTTATACCATTGTAGCATTTATCATCACATTCTACATAGAACATACTACTTAATCGCAACAATTATCATCATAGCAATAATAAGCAGACATTGCATTAAACAACATTCATACACTGCGTCATTACACAAAGTTTGTACCAAAACATCACTGTATTATTGTCAAGATCATACACCGGCAAAACACAGATCTCGCATCCAATTTGTCTTCTTCGTCTCCTTTCTCGCATTCATCTCTCCCTCTCCTTAACACTTACAACTCTCATGTATTTATAGGCTTTTGGCCTTACAATATTTGTCCACTTACAACTGACTTCCTAACCGACACTATGGACACTTGACCCAATATGTAACTGACTTGGTCCAAATGACCCCAAAAACCCGCATACCACGGTACACTGACTCACTATTATATAATATGTGGTCCAAGTGACCCAAAACCCGCCAACAGCGGTATTCTTTGGCATGGAATACTCCTTTCATGCCCTCCTCTGGTGTGTTGCAGCATCAGCGGTACCGCAATCTCTCCCCATCAAACCGCCTTCCAACAGGCCCCCAACACAATCTTGTGGCTTGCCCTCGAGCCACGTCAACTGCTAGACAGAGTGCACGTTGCGGTCCTTACCTTGAAGTCTGCATACGGTTGTTCGACATTCCTCACCAGCTCCTAAGCCTCCTTAGCTGCTGCCTGACTGTTGATCACATCTTCGGTCGATGGGTGATTAGCAAGCTTGTCCATGACCTGTTGTCGATACTTCTGTACTACTGGGAGTGCTTCACTGGCCTGCAGCATCAATTTCCCACCAGTGTCCTGGAATTGTTCCAACTAGGCTGTATGTAGCTTCTGGCGTTCATCTACCTTGGTGACCCATTGTTGCAAGTCCTTCAGCTCGCGTGACTTGGCAACTTGCTCCATTCGTGGCAAGATTCTCATCGCAGCCTTTAATGTGGCCACTTGGCCCTCCGCTTCCTGCCGGGTCTTAGTGAGTTGTTCAATTTGTTCATCGTGAATGATGCGGCCCCAAAACTCTACTGTCTCAGTGGCGAGCCTAATTGCCTCCGTCTCCAGCTCCTCCATCTGGGTGGCAACTTCCTCAATTTCTCTTCTTCGTTCATCCAGCTCGGCCTGAGGCGTACTTGGTTTCAACTGAGCCTTCAATAGGTCATTCTCCTGTCGTAACTGAAGAATAGCAGCCCCCAGTCGCTGCACTCGGTGAAGCATGTCTACCTCTTCAGTGGGCTCCGAGACATGTTGATAGGCCTCCGCAATTGCTCGGTCAACCCGAACACTGTCATCCCACATGCGAGCCTTTTCTGCAATAAGGAAGTCTTGTTCCTTTCTAAGTTCTTCAATGGTGCAACTCATCTCAGCCTGTTCCTGCTTAAGGTCGACTTCCAGGTCATCCACTACTTTCCGTGCTGCAGCAGCTCTGCTTGTAAGCTCATCAATCTCGGCAGTCACAGTTGCCTATCTTGCCTGCAAGTGTTGAAAGCTCTTGCTGATTTCATGCATTCTATCCGCCATTTCCTGGGAGGCGCCCCTTTACATTGTCGTCAGGGCCATTGCCGATAGTGCATTAACATTGATAGTCACCTGGTCAATTCACTTCAACACATTTTGCAATTCCTTGTTGTAGGTCACAACTGCAGTCGGGGGAATGTTGACATTCTTTACCTGGGGCGTGGTGCGGATCGTGACTGTCTCCTGCATTGGTGCACTGCCAGGTTCCATTTGTAACATTGCATTACCCAAAGAGTCCATACGGGTAGCAAGCATAGAGAATCCCTCCTCCACTTTGACGGACATCTTGTCGGCAGCCGTCGTGGCGGCATGGTTTATGGTTGTGATTAACCGGCCCAACTTCGCAGTCGCTATCGTCCGCAGTTGGTGTTTGGATTGACTCATGATCGGAACTATGATGACTCTACTAATCCTGAGTAGATACTCGATCCGTAGGGCCCTCCGGTGGGCCTCCAACAGCAATTTCTATAGAACTCATGGGCTATCGCCATGCCTCCAGCGACTCGTTCACAATAGCCTCCAAATCTGCCGATGTCACTTTATACCTTGTCTTCAACCATTGTCAATTAACATCACAGTGATCTTGTATATGTATGATACTCGATCGTATTGCAAATTCCATGACAGGTGTGAATCGTGACACAGTGTCTACGGGTATTCGCGGATCTGCGTTGCTGCATCACAAAGCATTTCTGAGTACAACCAAAGCTGCATTTGACACTCCCGGATGCGCTGAGGCTCTCGCACAAACCATAGATTCTGATAACGAGCCCCTCATCATTCCACTGCAGCCGAGCAGTCCATACCCTGGTAGGTGTCGGGCTCTTTCCATGCAACTAGAGCAATTAGGAACAACGACCAACTATATGAGAAAGTGCCTCTACCCACTTGGACATCTGCGATGTCCTCCATCGGCTGGTTCAAGAGATATAAGGACCAATTCATCTGAACTCCTTCTGCGCATTGCTCTGCGCAAGCAACTATCCCCGAGTTACATTGGTTAGGGCGACCTCCCCTAATCACTTTATAGCACAGGATCTTAATGCCCGTGAGTACCGCCTGATTATTGCAGTTACTGGTGCGATACCCACGCCCGTCTGATTCCAAGGCATACTTTTGTGCCAACCGATGCGCTCGCTTTTACTCGTTGTGATTTCCTTGAATAAACTGTGCTGGATCAACACCATTCTTGGGCAAGCCGGTAATGTGAGAAATCAAGTCAACAGTAACCGGGACCTCTCTATCCAACCATAACGAACCCCCTGTGGAAACATGACAAGAGCTGCTTTACACAAGAGCCAACTTCCACTAGGCGCCCAAAATGCAACATGTTAATTAGCCCTAACAAGCCAGCCTGCTGCAATCCTCGTGCCCATTCATGTATCTCTGGGTCCGGTGAATTGCGTGTCTCAGGGACATATAGTACGGATGCAATGTCGGGCTGAGCCACCATGTCGTGGTCCTCATAGCGCGGGGCGCATCAATGTCAGCCCCAATGTCCACCGAACACGTCATCCCAGACGGGAGTGCAAGCATATTCACACTGAATTTCGGTTTCGGAGTTAGCTTACGCGGGGGGGGCATCTGGCCGAACAGGAGGGATGTAACCAAGGATATTACTCGCAAAGTGTCCTAGCCATGGGGCAGGGAGGAACGATGCGACTTGACTGTCCCACCTGTTCCAGAGTGTCGCCAACCACCGTAGACCAAAGCAATCTCTTACTCTGCGGGGATTCAGAAGGCTGACCCCCTCGGCGCTTCTTAGCAACACTTGATATTCCCACCGGCATGTTGGCCACCTCTGCTCCAAGATCAACAGTGTCCAAGGACGCACCTTCTCGTTCTACAGCGACCGGAATGAATGGAAACTCCACTTCACTGCTAATGTCCACTGTCTCCAGTTCTTCGGGCATACCTCACCACTCTTCGTGATATACCTAACATTGACGGACTGAAATCACGACACGCTCCACAACAACACAGCTGGCTAATTTCTCGGTGTCTTCTATCCGACGCTAAACCATATTTATAGCATTAATCCAACTCGACCGTAATCATAACTAAATCATGCATTAACTCAACCAAATCTTTGTATTAATGAGGGAACTCCGTCGGCGATCCTGTCCTCCCCTCAGTTGTATCCACCATTAATGCCCATGATTCAAACACGCCGTTAATTAACTATCTCCACTTTTGGCATTTATTACTGATTTGACCGGGTCGCCACGCTGCCATATATCGTTGACTGTTCCAAACTTGTGGTACAAGCCTCCCTGCATAACATACCTTCTTCTGTTGGTGCGTCATCTGCCACCAAGCAACCTGCAACAACCATCAAAAATTTTATTTTTATTTTTCCAATGCGACTTAGACATCGCACTGCTCCAAGCCCGAGCAATAGGGCTTCAACCTGTGACCATGTACCAGCTTGGGGAGCATCCCCCCATCTAATCGCTACAACTGAACCGCTCCTCCTGAAGTAATACTATTGATGCGATAGGGACCCAGCCAATGCATCTGCAACTTGCCTGGATGTTTCATAAACTTACTGTCATATAGTAACACTAAGTCGCCTTGCTGAAACTATTTTTTTGTATGTGGCGATCATGCCATGCCTTCTGGTGGTCCTTCTCTACCCCTTGGTGAAAGCCAACAATAAATCGATCCTCTTTCGAGCTCTACTAACTGTGCTAGACGTTCGTCTAATGCTGCAACATCATCCATGCTCGTAACAGCCACAATTCGGAGACTGGGAACAATGTACTCCATAGGCATAATTGCTTCCTTCCCATATACCAGCATGAAAGGTGTCTGACCAGTCAACCTTTTACATGTGGTGCGATAGGCCCACAATACCGCTGGAACTTTCAAATCCCAGTCGTCTCGGTTTGCATTGCACACCTTTGTCAATGCATGCTCCAATACCTTGTTAAACGCCTCCACCGTTCCATTCGCTTGTGGGTGATAGGGTGTACTCTTCTTATGATGGATCTGCAATTCTTCCGTCAATGCACTAATAGTGCAATTAAGAAAGTGGTTGCCTTGATCACTCAGCAATATCTTGGGGCAGCCGAAATGAGTGATAATGTGGTCAAACAAAAATCGAGCAGTCGTTGCAGCGGAGCAATCAACTACAGGTGCTGCCTCAGCCCATCGGGTCAAGCATTTTTTCGCCGTGATAATGTACCGTGCACTTGTGCATTTCCCTGGTGGATGGATCGGTCCTAGAAAATCCACAACCCATGTTTCAAACGGTTGTAATGGTACATGAGGTAGTAGCGGCATCTCATCACGTCTGGATGGCTTGCCAGTTCGTTGACAAATGTCACAAGACCTTGCATAGTCTGTCGCATCATTGTGTAATGTGGGCCACCAAAGCCCTGCACGCAGTACTTTTCGGGCAGTCGCCCGGCCACCATAATGTCCTCCTACTACTTCACCATGTGCCTCAGCCAATATCTGCACTTGCTCATGCGGTAAGACACATTTGCACAATATCTCATCAGCACCTAATTTATACAACTCTCTCGCAATTAGTTGAAAGTCAGCAGCCTTGACGACCAATTGCTTCTTCTGAGTAGTGGTAAAGTCATCGGGCGCGGTGCCGGTCACCAAAAACTGAAGGATGTCATCAAAATATTGATCAGCAGCGGCTACGTGAAACAGTTGGGCATCCGACAACCCGTCTTCGATATTAGTCGGTTCCTCCCCTGTATCAATCCGTGACAAATGATCTGGTCCAGCATTCAACCGCCTCGGTTTCACAATGACTTCGAAATCAAACTCCTCGAACAAAAGTAGCCACCGACAGATCTTCCCCCACAACACAGGCTTATTGACCAAGTATTTCAATGCAGAATGATCAATGAACATTTTAAAGTGGCCACCCAACAAATAATGCCTGAATTTCTGCAGCGCATAAACCATGGCCAGACCTTCGTGTTTTGTGGTAGTGTAATTGCGTTCTGCAGAGGACAGCTTCCGACTGGAAAAAGAAATGGGATGATCAATGTCGCCTTCTCCTGGTTGAGCCAATACAACCCCTAGTGAAACCGATGAAGCATCAACATGGACATGGAATTCCTTACTCCAGTCCGGAAAGACCAAGATTAGTGCCGACGCCATCTTCGCCTTCAGCATTTCAAAGCTATCCTGACATTTCTGGCTCCACTGGAATACCGCATCTTTCTTCAACAATTTTTCCATGGGAGCATTAATCGCAGCATACCCCCTAATGAGCTTGCGATAATATCTTGTATGACCCAAGGTGGTGCGCAACTGCTTAACGGTGGTCAACGGTTGCAACCCCAAAATAAGCGCAATTTTGGCTGGATCAACCAGTAATCCCAGCTTACACACGATATGACCCAACAATATCCCAAACGGGGCATAGAAAATACATTTCTTCAAGTTCAGCGATATCTGGTGCTGTCGGCATCGCTCAAGCATTAACCGTAAATTGGCCAAATGATCATGAATCAATCCATAAATGGTCCAATCATGCATATAGACCTGCAAAAACTTCTGAATAAAATCTTTGAATGTGACAACAACGACCCTAGAGAATATCGCAGGTGCATTCTTTAAACCAAACGGCATGACTGTGTACTGAAAGCAACCCCATTCAGTAACGAAAGTTGTCTTATGGCGATCTTCCTTGGCAATGCGAATCTGATGGTAGCCAAAGAATCCATCAGTGAAAGAGTACATCTCCTGGCCACCCACTCCTTCAAGTACTTCATCAGTAAATGGGGTCGGAAAAGGGTCATGCAAGCAGGCATCGTTCAACTTCTGCAAGTCGACACAAATGCGCACTTCGCCTGTTTTCTTGTCCTACACCACCATAGGACTAATCCATTCTGACTCTTCCACAGGTTCGATAATACCAGCTTCCAACATCCAATCAAGTTCAGCCTTGACCTTTTCTTTATGTCACAGATTTAGCCGATAAGGTAGATGTCGGAATGGCTTAGCATCTGGTTTCAATGGAATCTTCATCTCTCCTAAATCACCCAGGATTCCATTCATTTTGGAAAACTTCATGGGAAATACGTACTGAAACTCATGCAGTAACTTGATAACCTTGCTCATCATCTCATCATCCCAATAATCCCCAACATTAGCAAACTTAGGAGTAGCTTCGTTGTTGATATTCATTTTGTGGAGCTGCAATGGTTGACTGAACGGATTACTTGGCCAGCAGGTGGGACCACATCGCGACTTCCTTCAGATTCGGGAATGTTAACATTCTGGAGATCATCATCATCCTCTGAGCCACCACTGATGTTGAAGCACTCCAGGAGAAACTGCATCTAACAGTGGGTGTGCGGGTCGACAGGGTAAGCCATGAGAACAACCTAAAATATCACGTCGCGGATGAGCTGTAAGGCGTTCTGGACATTAGGGTTGGCATCCGCAAACATGAACGTATGAGTGAAACAGATCGTCAACTCTCCCCATGTTGTAATGTCGCGGCATAACTCGGTTGCAGTATACCACGAGCCCAGTATCTCATCTAATGTATGGACAAAAGCATGGACCCACTCGTCTTTGGTTCATGCTACCCATAATCGTTGGCACTCCATCACATGATCGTTGGGATCAGTCCGACCATCATACTTGCAAGTATGATAAACTTCAGTATCGCCGAACCGAACCATCATCAACCTTCGACACTGTGACCAATCTTTAATGAATTTCTTATGTGTCGCCCACCAGCGTGCTGGGACAGCCTTTAGTGCTTCCTCCAATGCCAGCAATCGTTGTGGTTCTGAGATGCGGGCTTCAAATTCTGCTAAAAAGAAGTTTAGGCCAGGCAACCCCTCATAGACAGGCAATGGGATTGTTTCTGTCACAACACGACACAAGGATTGCGTAACAAAGCTACATTTTCGGAAGGGTACTTCATGCATTCGATTCTACCAGTGTTCCAACGCATCATCAGAGTCGGAAGACGCAGAGCTATCACTACGCCACTCCAACTCACCGTGAACAGTGGGATGAATATAATCTTCTGAAATGTTGAATGCATGGTCCCATCCAATGGTGTCATCAGCTCTTACAGGTTCAACATATCGGCGTCCTTCAGTCGGATCCAATGGGGCTATGACTCTGAAATCATGATTCTCAAAGGTCATCATGCACTTCTTGAAGTTGATTACAGCTCCACTATCATTAGCCCATCCAATCCCCAAGAGTGTGGGATAAGAGCTTCCTCCCTCAACTACTTCAAGAACATCAAAATCAACATAATTCTTCATGCCCTCAATATCAATTGTGAGCCGCGGAACTCACCCAATGGGTGTTACCTTCGCATGGTTAGCCAACCGGAGTTGTACAGGAGACCAGCTCAATGGGGGACTCCCCATCTTCTGCCACGCCTGATTGGTTAAGATGTTAACATCCAAACCAAGTTCAAGAATCACAGAGTCAACATCATAGTCACCAATCTGAATATTCATTCGCATTTCCTTGCTAGTCTTCCGTTGCTATAAGGAGTTTACTACCGACTCCTACCGTCCTTTCAAAAATCGCTGCAACCATCCCTCAATCTCAACCAATGCAACTGGGTCTCGTGCCAATGACAGACAGCTTTCGAGGAACTTTTGCAATGTCCCTGGTGGTGGTGGTCGATCAGCATCTGATGTAGTATCAAAGACGGGTGGCATATCGCAAACAACAACCTTACCGTGGTCTTTCTCCAAAGTGCGACGTGCCTCCAGAAATGTCTCTCGCTCTGTATCAATGTCGAAGGGTACCGTCTTCTGACCAGCTAACCGAATCAGTGGTCGCGAACCATCTTCCCCAGTCGTCTTGCCTCCACGAGTGACAACAGTCACCGAAGCATCTTGTGGTCACGATTCTGCAGAAATGGTCGCAATATTTGCACCCTGCGTCTGGTTTTGCTGCAGATTCCCCATTTGATTAATATTTTGATTGGCATTCGGTAGTGGTCGTGGGGGCTGGTTCTATACTGGTTGTTGTCACTGGGCCTGATTCTGTAATTGCGGAGCGTTCCCATCCTGCCATTGTGCAATCAACTGTGGACAATTTTCAACCGTATGATCATTACCAAAACAAAACGTACACTGATTCTATAGCAGTGGGCAGTCGCACTGATAATGCCCCCATACCACACAGTGGTAACATTGAACAGGTCCATGACCACCTCGGCCTCCTCCTCCACGACCAAATACACCACCACGTCCACCCCTGTAGCCTCCTCGATAGCCGGCCTGCTGCTGGTATTGTTGTTGCATTGGTGCTACTAGAATCCCTTGCCCTTGTGGTGCATACTGCGGTTGTTGTACGTATTGTGGTTATGGGGGAGCCATCTGCATCAGGGTGTATTGTGGCATGAACTGTTGCGGTTAGTGTTGCTGTGGTGCAAACTGCATCTACGGCTGCGGGTAGCGGCTGGGCTATCTGCGGTTGCAGTTGTGGTTATTGCACTGCGCGCTGATCATCCTTAACGTAGAATGCATCACACATCCTCTCTTATAGAAGCCCATATGCACGGCAATCCTTGTCATCGTGACCCACCGACTTGCAAAATGTGCAGTAAATATTTCGCGGGGTTGTGACCATTTTCTGCATATATGGGCAATTATCGTGACTATGCCCAAACATGTGACAAATGCAACACCATGGCATACTGCCGCCATTCAACGGGCTTGGTGCACCTGACACCAAATAATTATGGAAATATGGACAATTATCCTTCGTATGTCCTTCTCTTCAGCATCGTGTACACCATACTTCATCACGTTGTTCCTTGTTCTTCTTCAAATCTTGCAACTGTATAGTCAGGTTAGCGAGCTGTGTCTGTATCTACGACATCCCGGCTGCATTATGCCCAATCGGTGACGCTTCCAATCGCATTGCAATCTCCAGAGCTTTGCTCGGCGTCGATATGTTCTGCTACATCAGCGGCAGCCGAATGTGGGGTAATAGTGTTGCAATGAACCATTCTTTATGTTGGACCGCGCTCATATCAAAACTAACCTTTGCCATCAGCATCTTGAATCACTGGTCGAAATCCCATACCGTCTCATTGGGATACTGCTTAATTTCCTTCAATTCAGTAATATACTAAGCCTCCGACTTAGGCCGTCTAAATTTAGCAATTAGTCCATCCCGAATCTCATCCAATGACTTCTTTGGGGCCCCCGTAGGGACTAGAATAAATTTCATGAACCAATCTAATGCACGACCTCACAGAGTCATGGCTAATTGTCCTTTCTTATCATCGGCATCAATGATATGTTTCATGGTCCAGACCGCTTCACACAAAAACCAATACTATTCTGGGTTGTTTGCCGCACTTCCATGGAACAACAGTAACTTAGCATCATCGCCCACCATTTTGGGCTTTCTTCCTCCTGTCGTTGTGCTACTACCAATTAACTTCTGCGGAATTGACGAACTTGGCGGTGTCGAAGTAGTATTCCTTATTAGTTGAGAGTCAATGAGCGAAGGTGTGGGTACGCTGGTGCCGGGGTTTGGTCCTGCCTCTATCCTGGGCATAGCCTGGCTATCCCTATCAGGACTGTGAGGTCGCTTTGTCCCGTATGGTCTTCCTTCACGATTTTGCGGTTCGATCATAGTAGGACCTTCTCCCATCCTCTGCCTCTTTTCCTGTCGAAACCTCGCTCCTCCTCTTGTAAGACCACTTTCTTCCTCGGCTTCGCTCATGGTTTGCACCCATCTACCCCTTTACCATTCCTATGTACCGTTCCCCATCAGTCGCGGTACCCACGGCCTCCGCCCACCAGGCTGTCTACTGATTAAGGTGCATCTTTAATATACCCTTTTCACAGATTAGCATCTTAATCGACAGTTGGAGCGACAGCAAAAACCTTCCCCTCCGTCCTTGGAAGAAGTATCTTTCGGCTTCGCTATAGGATTTCTTCATATCGACCGCAAATTCAGTGATATATCCTTCCAAGATGCTATCAATCCAAACTTCGACAGCCTGTGATGCCTTATTATCGACTTCGTGCCGCTCCTAAATCAACTCTGGGGTCCAAGCCGTCGGTTCACCACCCTAGAAATTCCTCTTCTGGAAGGTCAGTTTCGACAACCATTCATACAGAATAACCGAGAATTCACAGAAAAACCATTCATGCAGACCGTCGTGAATATATCTTCCCACCCAGTGATCTACCGTCAGTGGCGTGTTCCAACTTTCTTATTCAGCAAACTCCTACAGCTTCTGATCGAACCATTTTTGTATCTCCGGCTTCGTCGGGTGCCACAACATGACCTCCTTCTACTCTGCACACAGTCCCGACAACATAACCATTTGTTGACCAATGTGACCTCAGTAGACAGGGGTTCGCCTCACAGTCGACGCATACCGCAGTCTCCCTGGGCACCGGCCCGAGCAGGTTTGATCCCACCCAGCAACACCCGCATAGCGAATGAGGTCTCACCCGAGGCATCCAGGAAGAGCAGACGGAACCATGTTTCCGTCGAGGGAGGAGGAGAGTTGTGGTTGCATGGACTGACTCTATTGCGGTACTTCAACCAGAAACGTTAAACATTTGCAAGCAGTTATAACATATCACTTCGTCGCAGCATTCAAAGAGTTATACCAATTACTTCATTGCAGCATTCAAGGAGTTATACCATTGCAACATTTATCATCACAATCTACATAGAACATACTACTTAATCGCAACAATTATCATCATAGCAACAATAAGCAAACATTGCATTAAACAACATTCATACATTGCGTCATTACACAAAGTTTGTATCAAAACATCATTGTATTACTATCAAGATCATACACCGGCAAAACACAGATCTCGCATCCAATTTGTCTTCTTCGTCTCCTTTCTCGCATTCATCTCTCCCTCTCCTTAACACTTACAACTCTCATGTATTTATAGGCTTTTGGCCTTACAATATTTGTCCACTTACAACTGACTTCCTAACCGACACTATGGACACTTGACCCAATATCTAACTGACTTGGTCCAAATGACCCCAAAAACCCGCATACCGCGGTATACTGACTCACTATTATATAATATGTGGTCCAAGTGACCCAAAACCCGCCAACGGCGGTATTCTTTGGCACAGAATACTCCTTTCATGCCCTCCTCTGGCGTGTTGCGGCGTCAGCGGTACCACGATCTCTCCCCATCAAACCTCCTGCCAACACCAACTGGTCCTGACAGTACTGGAAGAAGCCTCACTCAAATGTTTTGGATTAGAAGGCTTAGTCCCCGGTATCAACTCAATCTTCATAGCCCCCTCCTCACTCTTTGTCACTGACATCAATCCTTGATCCAAGATCCCCTTGGACCCATATATAGGTTGACCCAACAACTTGTATAACTTACCCTTGCTGACACCAAGCATCACTATTGCATCTTGGGTAGATCTCTCTATGGGCACATGTCCATCGTGGAACATAAACCCATACCCCTTATCCTCAAGAGTTGATACTAAGAACACATTTGTCCTCAACACTGGGACATACAACACATTTCCACCTTTGGAAAATATCCCGACTCCAGCTAGAACTTCACTATCACAACTCCTTCTACATCACACTTGGCATCAATGCCAAGCTCCACACTTAGATCTGATTCTATCTCTATCTAGCTGGTGAACAACTCATGTGTCCCTGTCATGTTCTCTGTCCACTAAGAAAATAAATACTGTAAACTCCTATAGCTTCTAAGGCTCGGATCTCCCTAGATTTGTCCTTGTTACCAGATCAGTCTATTACTGCCTTGTTGACTTTTCTTCTCCTTTGGATTGAACTCCTTATGCAAAGAGCCCGTCTTTGCTCCATCTTCGCATCCCCTGATCTCTGGATGAAATTTCTTCTTCATACATCTGAGATCCCCTTGAGTCACTTGCCTTTGTGGTTCAAACACTTGAGAGAAAATGTCCCTCTTTAATCCTAAGTGGATGACTCGGACACATGATCAAAATTCCTTCTTTTCTCATATGTGCTCTCTTGTGGCTTAAATATCTAGGTGAAAGTCCTTCTTCACCTACATGAGATCATTTTGTTGGATTCCTGGCCTTTTTCCATGGCTCAGCAAACCACCTAACACATAATTTTTTTGTTTTCCCAGATTTATTGCCCACTACTCCTCGGAACTACTACCTGATGCTCGAACCTGCCGGCTGCTCAGATCTACAGCCTACTACTGCCCAAGACTTCCTACAGTTTTTCTATTGCTTCCCTGGGATTTTCTGGGCATTGCCCAAACCCTTTTTTGGGTTTCCTGATCTTCCTACTCGCTGCCCTATCCTTTTTGGGACTACCCAAAATTTTATGCTTGCTACCCGAGGTCTGTTATGGGTTTCCCAAGATTGCCCTGCCATGTTTGCAGTTGCCCAGAATCTTTATGGGCCCTTCCCAACTCCTTTTCAGGGCTTCCTGAAAACTGGTTGGGGGTATCTCTAGGCCGCTCTCGATCTGTTGGACCTTGCCACAGTTTGTTGGGATTACCCTACTGCTACCCTGGTTTGGTGGTTGCTCCCAGCGTTTAGATGGTTGGCGGTTGCCTTCTATTGGATTGCGTGTCTGTTGGTGGATGGAAATTGTTTTGTTCTATGTCGATCACCTCCTGTGAGTCCTAGTGCCACCACGTCCATGCATCACAACCACCTTGCATGCGGCTAAGTGCATCAACCGCTACACTTCCTTCTGTCGGCGGACTGATCTACTTACCCATAACTATCCATCCCTCTGTCACCAGATCTCCACTGACTCACAGATTCACTTCCTCCACCTAAACTCCTGCAATTGGTGGCTTCATATCCCACTATCAGCACATTCTTTGCTTACAGGTCTAGTCTGTTACTCGTTCTGTGCATCGTCGGACATTGTTTCCCTACGTAGCCTCCACCTCGCACTGTCGTGCTTTGCAGCCTCCTGCGTCCCTTCACGTCCACGCACCTGCTAGTGGCTACCTCTGCCATTGCCATGCTCAACATGCGCACCTAGCTGCACGCTCATCCTTTGCCTGCATTTGTATAAATTTTGCCTAGCACACGAGCCTGCGGCCTGCATTGTTGCCCATGCTGGAAACCAGTACCTCATGTCGCTCTGTCGCTTCCTTTGCTAGCGGTGATGCCTTCTGCTTGCGGCTAGATCTGTCGACTGCCAACTCACGACCCATGCTTGCTCACT
Organism: Larix kaempferi; assembly: GCA_027924585.1. Classification (NCBI taxonomy): domain Eukaryota; kingdom Viridiplantae; phylum Streptophyta; class Pinopsida; order Pinales; family Pinaceae; genus Larix; species Larix kaempferi. Next base: position 2,136,429 of record BSBM01000865.1, on the reverse strand, counting down.
GACCGAGCTACGATCCAATTGCTTAGTTGTAGCACAAAATCCACCACGGCCTTCACGTGGCTGTCACAACCGTCACTTAGTTGTACAACATATGGTTTGTATGGCCTGTACGACCTTTTTTTTCATTGTAAGCTCGTCAAACGTGATTTATGTTAACTAAGGTTGTTATTGATGATAAAATACTAGTGTATATAACTCCAAAGCGGTCCCCTTATGGTGTATCTTTAAGCATGGTCCTCACTGGAAGACACTTTGGCTTGTACATATATAGGGAAAACCCCTAAAGAAGTCCCTAAGGTCTCCCCTAAGCAATGTTGGTGAGAAAGGTGAAGAAACCCCTAGAATAATGGTGTTGGGTCCACATGACCATGATGTTGGGGTCACATGACCCATGATGAAGAAGTCCCTAAAGAGCCCCTAAAGTTAGTCCAAATTAATATTGGTGTGAAGTATGAAGAATCCCACAAAGTATTGATGATGGGTCCATATAAATAGGAAAGAAACCCTGAAAGGAATAATGATGTGTCCACTAAGTATGATGAGGATAAGACCCAAATCCCCTTTGATGAAAATATGAAGTGGTCATGAAGGCAAGTTAAATTTCCATGATGAATCCTTGAAGTGGAGTATTGAACCATTTAAGTACTCCTTAAAATATGGAGATCCGCAAATTAATGATAAATTTAAGGAGACCCTAAAATAAGATGCAAGGCATCTTGGAGGGTATAAATAGGAGGAGAGAATTCTCATTTGTTCATCAATTGATCTCTCACTCTCTATTGCGTAACTCTAAGGAGAAAGTGTGAAATCTTGTGGAGGAGCTAGTTTGAATGTTTCGAGGATCATCTTTTGTTCTTTGGTGATGATCGATAAAAATTGGCATAAATTTCTCATACGATATCAGAATCACGAAATTCTTGGCTCGTTGGAAAGCTTATTGTAAGGGCCATGTGATGACATGATATAGGTTTCTTTCTTATTTATTCTTATTGGAAAAGCTATGTTTCTTACATGTGGGTCTCTCTTATGATGGTCATGCCTCTCATGGATTAGAGTCCATCTTGTTGTCTTGAAAATGGTATGGATATTAAGTATCTGTTAGAGCCTTTTATTTGGTGATATTTGTATAGATATATTATGGTGATGATATTGGCATACATCATGGTGATCATTTTGGAATATCCCAGGGTTTGGAAATGACTATGATATAAGGGTTTGAAGATACAAATGAAATTTATGGATGATTGTTTCTTGGCATTCTTGAAAGATAGGTTTGAGGCATGTACAGGTTGACACAGAGATAGTGACAAAGACGGAGATAGTGATATAGGTAAAGGTTGATAGAGATAGTGATATAGGTACAGGTTGACAGAGATAATGATACAGGTACAAGTTGGTAGAGATAGTGATACAGGTACAAGTTGACAGATACATTGATATAGGTACAAGTTGATAGAGAAAATGATACAGGTACAGGTTGATAGAGACAGTGATATAGGTACAGGTTGATAGATATGGTGATACTGATACAGGTTGACAGATATAGTGACAGTGACAGTTTGATTCTCTTATTCATATCAGGGTGGTAGGACGGGGCAACGATAGGGGGTTGTAGCCTCCTTCTAGTTGACACTAGTAAATCTAATGAGTTGGAGCTTGTGGTAAAACTAGGGGATTGTAGCCTCCTTTTAGTTGGAGCTGATAAAATAGGGGGTTGTAGCCTCCTTCCAATTGGAGCTGGTAAATCAATTCAATGTAATATTTATATTATATAAGAAAAGCATTCCGTGGTTTTCTCCCATTTGGGTTTCCACGTAAATTATTTTGTGTATTGTGTATGGTTTATGTGATGATGAATGTTATTGTTAATGGTTAATGTTTACATCTGATATTAAAGTTTGAAGTGGTGAAAAGTGCCCAATACTGATTCACCCCCCCTCTTAGTATTGGTGAATATTCCAACAATTGGTATGAGAGTGAGGTTACCTTCCAAACAGATTAATCACTGGAAGGAAGATCGAGAACATATACGATCGATAAGAGGATTGTGTTCAAGTGGTTTTCAGATATTTGATGGAAATAATTATGAATTATGGAGTATTGGAATGAGAAACTACTTGATGGCTTTAGGGGTGGATGTTTGGATCACTGTTGTTAATGGCCACACTACTCCAAAAGGACCACTAAAATCTACAACCAAAAATGAGTTAAAGAAGAACAATGCAATGGCAATGGTTTCTATTCTAGATGGATTATCAGATTTCGTGAAAAGCAAGTTAGGAAAGTGTACATCAGCTAAAGAGCTTTGGGACAAGCTACAAAATCTATACATGGTTGAGGAAGAACCAAATGAAAAAGGTGAAGGAATCTCATCCAACAACGACACAGAAGATGAAGACGATGAAAAGAAAGAGACAAAGGTATCAAGTAAGTTACTCTCTAAATGTTTTAAATGTGGAAGAATAGGACATGCTATTGTTGAGTTTTCATATGAAGAAGGAAAAGATATTGATTCAGAAGAAGAAGAAAATTTCCTCATGTCCATGATTACAAAGCCTATTGATGAATAAGATGAATTGCAAAAAGCTCCTAAAGGATCAAAAGACAAAGAAGAAGAATTTGATCTTGAAAGACAACTAATATGTTCCCTAGATGAAATCAATAAGCTCAAGAAGAAGAATGTGTTGCTAGAAGAGCTACTACAAGAATCAAAAGCTAAAAAACATAAAGACTGTGAAGAGATTGAAAAGACTATTATTGCCCTAAAAATACAAGTGGAAGAAGCAAATAAAATTGAAAAAGTCCTAACAAGTCAACTAAAGGAGAAGGAAGAAATTTTCCAAACAAGAGAGTTTGAGATTGTTACTCTACTGAAGAAATTGGAGAATATAGCTTCCTTAAACTTGAAGTTTGAGAAGACCACATTGATCTTAGATGACATGCTCAACTAGCAAAGACATCCACTTGAAAAAATAGGATTGGGCTATGATAAACAGAAAAATGTTGAAGAAGGTGAAAGCTCCAAACCACTAGCAAAGAAAGTTGAATGGTCCAAGAGAAATGAAGAGAAGGTTAAGAGTTATGTAGACATTCTCAGAAGCTCCCATCAAGGCAGAGGCTACAAAAGAAGGATTCATCAACAAGGTTCAAAGAAAGATGAATACATATATGTTGCACCGTAAAGAAGATCTTCTACACCCAAGTATCTAAGCATCTTTCTTGGTAATTGTTTATTTTGCAACAACTTTGGGAACAAGGCTAGAGATTGCAAAGCTTGTGAAGGAAATGCTCCGACAAATGGAAGTGTCCACTCAAACTACAATGTTGAATGTTACAAGTGCCACAATTATAGACACATGGCAAGAAATTGTACAAGTATGATGAATCATAATGTTGAATGCTACAAATGTCATGATTATGGACACATGGCAAGAGATTGCATAAGCAACATGGCAAGATCTCCTAGACAAAAGGTTACAAAAGTTTGGAGAAGGAAATTAGAATATTTTTCAGGGGGAGAAGCCCTAAAGAGAAGATATATTTTTAGGGTGAGGTACCATTTTCCATTGATGTCAAAGGGGAATAGAAATATCAAGAGCATAGTCCTAGGGGGAGTATGATGGATGCCATCAATGGCAAAGGGGGAGATTGTTGAATAAGGTTGTCATTGATGTCAAATTCCTAGTATATATAACTCTAAAGCAGTCCCATTATGGTGTATCTTTAAGCATGGCCCTCACTGGAAGACACTTTGGGTTGTACACATATGGAGCAAACCCCTAAAGAAGTCCCTAAGGTTTCCCCTAAGCAATGTTGGTGAGAAAGGTGAAGAAACCCCTAGAATAATGATGTTGGGTTCACATGACCATGAAGTTGGGGTCACGTGACCCATGATGAAGAAGTCCCTAAAGAACCCCTAAAGTTGTTCCAAAGCAATATTGGTGTGAAGTATGAAGAATCCCCCAAAGTATTGATGATGGGTCCACATAACCCCAAAAGCAAGGATGGGTCCACATAAAGAGGAAAGAATCCCCGAAAGGAATAATGATGTGTCCACTAAGTATGAAGAGGAGAAGCCACAAATCCCCTTTGATGAAGATATGAAGTGATCATGAAGGCAAGTTAAAGTTACATGATGAATCCTTGAAGTGGGTATTGACCCATTGAAGTACCCTTTAAAATATGAAGATCCACAAATTAAGGATAAGTTTAAGGAGACCCTAAAATAAGATACAAGGAATATTGGAGGGTATAAATAGGAGGAGAGAATTCTCATTTGGTCATCAATTAATCTCTCACTCTCTATTGTGCAACCCTAAAAAGAAAGTGCAAACTTTTGTGGAGGAGCTAGTGTGAAAGTTTTGGGGATCATATTTTGTTCTTTGGTGAAGATTGATAAAATAGGATAACTTTCTCATACGCTATCGGCATCACGAAATTCTTGGCTTGTTGGAAAGCTTATTCTAAGGGCTACGTGATGACATGATCTAGGGTTTCTTTTTAGTGAATGTTTTATTTATTTTTTCTTCATCTTGGAAAAGGTACATCTTATTGTCTTGAAAATGGTATGGATCTTGAGTATGTGTTTGAGCCTTTTCTTTGGTGATATTTGCATAGATATGTTATGGTTATTATGGTGATGATATTGGCATAGATCATGGTGATTGTCTTGGAATATCATAAGGTTTGGAAATTACTATGATATAAGGATTTGAATATACAAATGAAATATATGGGTGATTATTTATGGGAATTCTTGAAACATAGATTTGAGGCATGTACAGGTTGACACAAAGATAGTGATAGAGACATATATAGTGATATAGTCACAAGTTGACAGAGATAGTAATACCAGTACAAGTTGACAGAGATAGTGATACGGGTATAAGTTGACAAAGACAATGATACATGTACATGTTGATAGAGACAATGATACATGTACATGTTGAGAGAGACAATGATACATGTATAGCTTGATAGATATAGTGACAGTGACAGGTCGATTCTCTTATTCATATCAGGGTCTAAGGACGGGGTAAGGGCAAGGGGTTGTAGCTTCCTTCTAGTTGATGCCAATAAATCTAGTGAGTTTGAGCTCAGTTAGGATTGGAGTCCTCGCTACAGGTTGGAACTTGTGGTAAAACTAGCGGGTTGTAGCCTCCTTTCAGTTGAAGCTAATAAACTAGGGGGTTGTAACCTCCTTCCAGTTGGAGTTAGTAAATCAATGGAATGTAATCTTTATATTATATCAAAAAAACATTTTGTGGTTTTCTCCCATTTGGGTTTCCACGTAAAATCTCTTGTGTACCATGTATGGTTTATGTGATGATGAATGTTGTTTTTAATGGTTAATGTTTACATATGATATTAAAGTTTGAAATGGTGAAAAGTTCCCAATACTTATTCACCCCCCTCTCAGTATTGGCGAATATTCCAACAATATTATGCTCAAAGCTTCACCCTTGCTCTAATACCATGTTAGTTTTTACTAATCCCGAGTCTGCTTTATAGTCCCAAATAATTAGCAATTATTAATTAAAAATACACTAAGATCCTAACTAATTTACATAGTGAAGAAACACAGGAAATCAAACACATTTGACACTTAGAATTACTCTCGAAAACCCTAACTAGGGAAAAAATACCAAATAGTGATTTTTATTAAGAATAGAAATCTTAGGCTCCCATCCTGGGATAATGACTCACTAAGGAATAATACAATCACAACAAGATAGCCTAGCCTATCACCTAGTTGCTACATTCTCTTCTACACCTTGCTCCTTTCCTCTGACCTTGCCCCCGCACCTACACACTTGGCTGAAAGTCCTTCTCTAACCAATCAATGATATCTCACTCACTAATCCGGATTTATGCAGGAACGAAATAAGATAGCATATACAAAATCATGTACAGAGATATATTGCAAAGAACATGGTGATACAATAAACACACATTCTATTAAATAGCGGAACTATAACAGACTGTAAAATACAATAGCTGGAATGGTAGTAGATATCTTTGAGAAGAGATGTGACGGCTGTGCTCATTTGGGACAAGATGAATACAAAGAGAGGCCGAAAGGGCCTATTTATCATAAGCCAGGGAACATGACCCACACAAAATTGACAATATTATTGTTGAAGGCCTTGGTATTCCAAGCTCTGATTGTTTGGTTGGGGTGGCCATGTTGTCTATTCGTTTTCCAGAAGATTTATGCACCATAATCCCAAAGGGGAGAAGAGAATGGGCAGGAGTCTAGGAGATGATTCAAATATTCATCAACGATATTGCACAGGGGGCATTGAGAGGGGCCAACTATTCCTTGTTTCTGGAGGTTCTCACCTGTGAGGATTCGCCAATAAACAACCATCCATACAAAGCATGCTACTTTTGGCCAGGGATTTGTTATCCAAATATTCTTCCATATTCTGTCCTCTGGCCTTGCTTCTCTACCTATCCTTAAATCATAGGCTTCTTTGATGTTAAAGTTGCCTTTGGTAGAATATCCCCATCGGAGTTTGTTTGGGTCCCTTTGAATTTTTATTATTCTTTCTTTAATGATTTCTTCCATATGGAAGCCACCCTTAGGGGTGCACCTTTGTTGCCACCAGTCCAGTTGTTTCCAGTCCCTTAAAATAACTCCCTCCTCAATAGGTTTCCAGAAATGTGCCACCTTTGTGAGGTTTAGAGCCTTGTAATAATCCCGACATTCACGGGTTAGGGTATTTGAGGAAAGTTTAGGATATTGTTGCCATGATTCCTCCCAAAAATCAGCAGTGGGTCCATCCCTAACTTCCTAAAAGTTGTGGTCTTGTACGATGTTCATATTTTGAAGAGTCGTTTTCCAGATATGAGAGCCTTGTTTTTCCTCGTTGAACCTAATGAGATCCTGCTTAGGTCTTTATGGGGCATATTTAGTGTTCCAAAGGAGATCAACATTGTGGGTGACTCATTTCCACCAGATTTTAGCGCCTAGGACTTCATTGTTTATTCCTGGGTCCTTGAGACCCAATCCACCTTGGTGATTTGGCTGGCAGACTTTCTCCCATCGCGCTAGGGCCCATTTATTTTGTTCAGAATTTGCTCCCCATAAAAACGACCGTTGAATGGATCTGATTTCCTTGATCACATATTTTGGATCCGCAAGGACTGAAAAGAGATAGATAGTCATTGCCTGAAGGACAACCTTAATGAGGGTGAGTATGCTAGGAAAATTAAGGGGTATGAGAACCCAGTTGCTCAATTGTTTCCTCATACGATCCAGAACATCCTTCCAAGAGATCTGATTGATGACTCCTTCATCCAGAGGGGCTCTGAGGTACTTCGACAGAAGGGAGCTTCCTTGGAAGCCGAGAATACGAAGAATGTTCCTTTGAGAAATGGTAGGGGTGTTAAAGAAGAAGACTTGCGATTTTTTTGTATTGATCTCCAAACCAGAAGCTTTGGATAATATATTGAGGCACTTCTTAATGGAGCGAGCTTCCTAGACCGAAGCATGGCCCATGAGCATCGTGTCATCCATGAATTGTTGGTGAGTCTGTTTGTCTGCGTGCGGGTGAATGCTGAGCCCTCTGAGATCCCCATTGTTTACCATTGATTTGATCAGCCTGCTCAAACCTTCTGCCATCAAGACAAAGAGAAAAGGAGAAAGGGGGTCCCCTTGGAGAATACCTCTGGATGGGCAGAAAGTCTTGGAGGGGGAGCTATTTAGGAGGATGGAGAAGAAAGTGGAAGATGTCATACTCATTATCCACTCGATCCATTCCCGATCGAAACCATAAGCAAAAAGCATCTCCCTCATGAATTGCCAACTTAGTTTGTCATAGGCTTTAGATATGTCCAGTTTTAGGAGCATCCATGGGATTTTGGTGATTTTGAGGGAGTGAATGACTTCATGAACTAGAATAACCCTGTCCAGAATTTGTCTCCCCTCCACAAAGCCATATTAATCAGACAATGGAGAATGGGTTTCAATATGTTGGCCATGACTTTGGTGATGGCTTTATAAATAACATTACAGAGAGAAATGGGGCAGAATTTACCTGGAGTATTTGCACCCTCGACCTTGGGGATAAGGGTAAGAAAGGTGGCATTGAAAGCTCATAACACCCTTTGTTTCGACGAGAGTCTTCTATAATTTTCCAAACCTCATGCTTGAGCATATCCTAGAAATGATGGAAAAAGAAGGTCGTGAAGCCATCAGGTCCAGGGGTCGTTCCTTCAGCCATTTGTTGGTGGGCATCCTCTACTTCTGTAAGAGTTAGTGGTTTCTTCAGAAGCTCATTTTGTTCGGTACATACAGTGTGGGGTATGAGATGAGTGATCTTGGCTATATGGCTAGAGTGATTAACTTGATCTTCCCTCGTGATATTCCCAAAGTATTGAGTTAGTTCAGCTTCTAGATCATCCCTTATTTCCACATATTGGCCCGTTTCCATCTTTATTCTATTTATCCTGGACTTTTGCCGATTTTGGAAGACAAAGTGGTGGAAGAATTTTGTGTTTCGTTCTCCGTCCTGTAGCCATTGGTTCTGGGATTTCTGTCTCTAGAAAAATCTCCTCCTGTTTTTCTCGAGCGGTCAATTGTTCGAGGATGGCTTGTTCTCACTTTTTTAGGTCCTCTCTATATCCAATATTCATGCCTTCCCTTTGGATGATTTCCATTTTTTCTTGGAGCTATTTTTTGTCTTGAAAAATGTTCCCAAATTCTTCTATGTTCCACGTCCGTATCTTGTCTTTTAAGGCTTTCAACTTCTGCTGGAATTGGTACATTCTTGTCCCTTCTGGCGGGGTGAGATCATCCCACCATTGTTGAACCAATGATTTGAAATCTTTATGTTCCATCCAAAACTGTTCAAAACAAAAAGGTTTCCGACCACATGACCCCGACCTATCCCACAAGAAGCTAATTGGCCAATGGTCAGAGCCTACAGAAGGAAGGACAGAGGTGGACAAGTCTCCTCCAGTAGTAGCAATATCCTCTGAAGTTAGGAATCTATCTAGACTGCTAGCCACATGGTGGTCTCCTCCTCGTTTGTTGTTACATGTAAACCAACCATTTCCAGTTTCGAGGTCAACCAACTTACTGGATTCGATGAAGTCGTTGAAGGCTTCATTAGTTGGTCCCAAAATTCATCTACCCCCTTTCTTTTCCTTAAGGGATGTGATCATATTGAAATCCCCTCCGATGATCCAATGTTTATCTTCAACCTAGTTAGCTAACTAGGATATAGATTCTAGGAAGGCCGTTTTTGGGGGGAAGATACTTGGACCGTAGACATTTGATATCACTCCTTTAACCCTGGTGTTTGTGAGCTAAAAAACCGCAGAAAGAGAAAAGCGGGTAGCCTATAAATTGGAGAGTTCAATCTCCTCATATATCCATAGGATCGCAATACCTCCAGTCATGCCTCGAGCTTCAATCGCCATAGTTTTACTATCTTTCCATACCTTTTTTCCTATTTCCTGCATCTTCTCCATTCCACATTTTGTTTCTTGGAGAAAGACTATATATGGCTTTTCCATCCTGATCTTATTCTCTAGAGTTTTTATTTTACACGGATGGTTCAATTTGCGGATGTTTCAAGTGATGATTTTCATTGGAAACCTTTGATAACTTCTGAGAAGGTAGCCTTGATGGTGGGGTACTGGCCTGACTCAATGAGTTTTGTCTCGATCTCCGCTATCTGTTGTCTATTTGTTTTGCACCCTCTTTTCTCCCCCTCTTTTGGTTGTTTCATTTTGTTCCCTTTTTGTGGATCTTTGGATATATCCAGGAGGGGGTTAGCCTTGGATTCGAGGATAGCCTCCTGCAGAAGTTCCAGTTGTTGTCTCGAGATGTATCCTTTGACCTTTTTGTCGCATTCCTTTTTGATAGCATCCATATCCAATTCTCCCAGGTCCATTTCCTCGACTTCTTTAGGGATGTCTTCTTCCATGGATTTTGGGAAATTATTTAGGATCTTCAGGGCAACTATTCTCAGCTTCTTGAACTCGTTCTTTTCCTTTTTCTGGTTCCCAAGAATTTCCATGGTCTCCCCCATAGATTTCTAAGATTCAAATTGGTTCGGGTGGGGCGAGGTCTTGGCTTTGGGTTGATCATGTTGTTTTTGGGTATTCATATGCATCCCCGATCTTTTCCGGGTCACTTGGGTGAAACCCTCCGTCATCAATTTTCCTTCCTTCTTTGGGATACCGATGGGGGGGAGGGGATTTTGCTGATCTGCGGGCAGTCCCTGTTGAGATGGCCATATTCATGGTATCTGCGACATCGAAAGGGTAGGTGTTCATAATCTATTGGCTGATTCCAATCTTCGTCTTCCCAGGTCAAATTAATAGCGTCGGGGAGGTCTTGTGTTAGATCCATGTAAACACAGATCCGAGCAAAAGTATATCAGTGTTGCAGGGTTTGCGAGGATACTTTAAAAAATTTTCCCAACGTGTTGCCTATATATTCTAAGATCTCTGGTTCCCAGTATTCACAGGGTAGGGATACAACCTAATCCATACTGGGGATATGTTCAGGTCCTCTTTATCAGGGTTGAATCTTTCCTTCCATGGGCAGAGATAGAGACCTGCACAAAAAAAAGAAGAAGAAAAAAAGGACCTCCTTCCAGCACACGATCTCTGTCTTCTTGATTGAAAAACACTGTAGTGAAGAAACCCTTAGCCCCAAGATGCAGATCATAGTATCCTTTAGGGTTCCAAGTCGTCTTGATCCATCTGATTAGATCCTTCTCTTTTGGCCAGATGCTAATGAACTTCCCTATTAGGGATTTATCCTTCCATATCTCTACCCATTCCCGTTCAGAAATTTAAAAAAGAGGAACTATTATCGCAACAATCAAATTATTAATTATAAATAACACTAGTTTTGAACTTGCAAATAACTTACGACAGTTATCCACGGTGAAATCTGTGTCTGCAGCTTGATTTTTCAGATCTGCTAGGGTTTGGTAAAAATGGAGAATCCTGGAGGGGGCAGATCCCCCTCCTCCTCTCGTTGGTTGGATCATCCCTCCTCGCACATGATGACACAAGGTTCAGAAATTTCGCGGAGTAGCGGCCTTGGAGAGAACACCACAAATCTCGCCGAGATTTGTGGTGTTCTCTCCAAGGCCGCTACTCCGCGAAATTTCTGAACCTTGTGTCATCATGTGCGAGGAGGGATGATCCGATCGACGAGAGGAGGAGGGGGATCTGCCCCCTCCAGGATTCTCCATTTTTACCAAACCCTAGCAGATCTGAAAAATCAAGCTGCAGACACGGATTTCACCATGGATAACTATCGTAAGTTATTTGCAAGTTCAAAACTAGTGTTATTTATAGTTAATCATTTGATTGTTGCGATAATAGTTCCTCTTTTTTAAATACTCACTATATCGACGAATTTGAAATGGGACTATGTTATGTGGAAGTATGTATTAACTTGAATAAAGGTCGACATTGTTTATAGCATCGATGTTTATCAACCCAATAAATTGGGTAGGGTCACGGGTAGGGTATAGATGGAGGGTTAAAAAGGTTTAGGAAAAGGATGAGTTAATGTGGGATAGATTTAGTCATTTGTTTAAAGGGATTGGGAGGATCATTTAAATGTTGAATATTTAGTTATGAAATGTGGAATAGATCTTGTCAAAATTGTTTGAAAAGTATCATTTATATGTTGGGTATTTAGTTATGTTATGGGAAATTGATTTGGCAAGTAATGTACATCTAAATGAATATTAGAATGAAAAAAAATGTTGCACTCCATATATGTATGCAATTCATATGTTTTGCAATAATTTTTTATAAATTGAAGGAATCCCATTTATATATTTTTGTGCATATCGTGGAAAGAATTGCATTCATATAGTTGCATAAAATGTAAATGGATGTGCTCCATAAATGTTATAGCCATGGAGAGTATTGTAGGAGTTCATAAGAATCGCATGAGTAGCATGTCATATAAGTGCATTTAAATATGCTTTTAAGACATTGACCTGTTGGTAGTTGATTAGACAAATAAGCCCATAAATCTAACACAATGTAGTTTTGTATCTTACTTATGATTGTATTAGGGTATCAAACATGGAAAATAATTTTCTTTTTTGTTGTTGTTGTAATTTTGGGTGCGTTACAAAAGTCATCTTCGTACTTAGACAATTCATATGACACAATGTCCCAAAGTTGGTGAAACACAAGCATTGATGCCATAATATGTTGGTGTCATTAGCATTGGCAACCATCGTAGTAAATCCACTTCATTTTGAAGGAGATGAAGATTTATCCAACTGATAGGTATGGTTAAATTAATCAAACTAGCAAAAAAAAATGATTTCAAAACCACCATTCATGTCCTCGATATCCCATAAATCTAGTGAAAGCTCCACCTTTTTGCTCATGTCAGTGATACACTATATGGAAAAAAAATTTGGTCCAATTCCTAGAACATGAATAGTTTATCCAAATTTATTGTTTCCAATAAGGACATTGCCACATTAAAAAATAGGTAGGGTTGAATAATCAACAATACAACTTCCTCTCCATCCTATTTTGTTGATAGTTGGAGAGTAAGTGTTGGTGTTTTTTCATATGCCTAGTGGCTTCAGAGTTGGCAACCCACTCTTGTGGAGAAGTGGAGATGCATTGTCAAGGACCATTAGGCTCTACTGCCTTTATGGACTAAAAAAAAACATGATACTAGTGCTACCCTGGAAAAAAACAACATTTTTTACTAAAAAGAGAGAATACGGGAGTGCGATGCACTAGAACAAGGCACACAATTAGCAAACAAAACCTTAAAATTGTCTAAAAGACCTAAACACTACCCAAGAAAGGAGGTAATTGGTGAAGAAGAGGGTAAACATCTTAGAAACTTGAATACTGTTAAAAAAGGGAGTGTTGAAACCCTAGTTTCAACCTTGAAATTGCCCTAAAACAACACCAGAAACAATTTTTTCAAATTAAAAAAAATGCTTGATATATAAAGAAGAGTCCACAGTAGCTCTCATACCATGTTGAAATCATAAGAATATAGTTCATCCATGGTTATATATTCAAGAAACCCTAATCCAATCATCAAACCAATATATTTATACCAATCATTGCTATAGATCATAAGAAATATATTTACATGCCATATCTTCGTTCAATAACAATTGGCTACGTAGGTAGAGTGAAATACCACAATTAGAGCAAATTGTTTAAAGGCGCCCTTAGGCAATGAATAAATGAATTCACTCAAATGAGATGATACAAATGAGAAGTATATAATTGTATTTATACACATCCTCATGGTTAGGGTGACAAGGCTAACTTAGTCAAATATAGAAAGTACAATAAATGGGCTAGTTAGGTATCCACGTGGAGGCTCCATAAAGCTATAATCAATACAATGGATTAACACATGGTCTCAAGTGAAGAGTAACCACATTATCTCAACAATCTTCTATTATCGAGTTAGATTCTTCATCCCCAAATTCAAATTGTATTTTCTTTGTTTCTTCCTCTCTTGGTTGGTTTTCCTACTTGGAAGCAACTTTAAATTCTCTTGAGATTACATATTGACTACAACAATCTTCCTTGTTTCCAAGTTCTAGAGCTTGTAGCCTTTTACACTATATTTATTACCAACAAAGATAGTTATTTATGCTTTATTGTCCAACTTACATTTTTTCTCCTTTGGAACATGAACACATGCATCGCAACCAAAAACTCTAAGATGTGCAAGAGAGGGTTTCTTACAAGTCCATGTTTCATGTGAAGTTTTATCCACCAATGCTATTGAAGGTGATCTATTTGTGAGGTAACATGCAATATTGACTGCCTATGTCCATAATTCCTACAGTAATCTTGCACCACCCATAATACTTCTTTCGTTTTCCATCAGTGTCCTATTCAACTTTTCTACGAATCCAATCTATCGAGGCACATACAAAGTGGTGTTTTGTCTTGATATACCCCACTAGTTACAAAATTGATGAAATTTGTTTCCACACAACTCTCAATTGTTATCTATACTTAACACCCTTACCTTTTTATTTGTTTGGTTTTCCACCAAAACCTTGAACTCTTTGAACTAGCTAAAGGCATATGACTTCGACCAACATAAAAACATCCAGGTATTCTTCAAGAAATCATCTATGAATGAATCATAATACACTATTTACCCATTGATGGAACATGCACCCATCCAATTAAATCACTATATATTAGTTCTATACTTCCTTTATTCTTTTGTGCCACCAAATGGAAATCTAACCCGATTTTGTTTACCATAAACACAATGTTCATAGAGATCAAAACCTTTATTGTGCAAAGCTTGAAGGCTTTTCTCTCTAGTACGTCCCATTATTTGATGTTAGAGTGTTGTCTTCTCTATATAAAGAGTAGTGTTTCTATTAGTTCCATTCTCAAGAAAAACATAATTGTTACACCCATGAGTCATAATGCTTCCCATTGTCTTTTACAATGTTCCAATCCAAACACCTCTTGTCACCATCATTGCTCCTTAAACCATCTTGCATGTATAATTTATTCAAATGTAGTAAGCACATCCAAATCACTCATCTTACTCACAATGAATAGGTTTCTAGACAAGCCTAAAATATGCAAAACAAAATGAAGGGTTTTAATTCTTCCATCTTTAAGCAACAACCTAACCCTCCCGCGTCCTATGATTTTGGCCATTGAATCTTCTCACAAAAAAGCATAATCTCCATTATACTTTTCATATTCACAAAACCACTCTTTATGATAAGTCATATGAAAAAATGAACTTGAGTTTATCAACCATTCATCATGATTTGAATGTGTGCTTGTAGATGTCAAGTACATGTCCCCTCCTTTGTTTGAGAGGGCCTTTTCTTTTTTGGAAGGGGCATTATCAAATCCCTTACTTTTATCAACATTTTTAGATCCTTTCTAGTCCTACTTCGTATGCACAATTTGACCACATTTCCAACATTTCCTTATATTTTTTCGAGATATTTAGACCTCCCTCTAGGATTTGATTTGTCCCAGAGAATACTTTTATTTCTATCCCTTGGATGACCTCCCACAAACAAGGCATTCATAGATAGACCCTCCATGGATTTTTGCCTCATTTCTTTTGATAATACGGATGTCATTACATCCTCAAACTTTAATGTAGATTGAGTAGTACTGCCAACAAGTACGATAAGATTACTATGAATTTACAAAGAACATAACACAATGATATATTTATCTTTTTCATCCAATTTAATATCAACATAAGCTAACTAACTTACCAAAATGTTAAAATCATTAAGATGCTTTGAGTCACAATGCTGCCATAATTCATCCTAAGGTTGTACAAATTATTCCAAAATAGTTTGTTTATTAGGGACTTTCATTGATACAAAGCACCTAACTTCTCCCATAGATCCTTAGTCCTGGCTTATCCTATGTGATTCAACAAAATTGAATTTGGAAGGCACAACCAAATAGTATTCTTCACCTTCCTATCCAACTTTTTCAATCTTCATTCACCACATTTGTGGGTTTTTCTTAAAACAACAACTAGCTGATCTCTACCCATAATAAGGTTTTCAATCTTCAACTTCCATAACATGAAGCTTTATGCATTAAATTTCTCAATCTTTGTTCTTGAAGTGCTCCCCGTTATCTCTCACACAAGATTCCCTTGCACAAAGCGACCACTCAAAAATTGGTTTATCACAAACCCAAGATACCCTTGCTCTTCGAGGAAATAGTTAAACCCTATAACCAAAAGTGTCCCCATGAATACAATGACCTTTCTTTGGCACCAAATGAGGAGTTTGATAAACCTATGTAAGATAATATATCCTAACAAATTATTAAAACAAAAGAAAACAATGGAGCACACACAGTACACAAAATATTTACCCTAGAAACCCTTATAGGAAAACCAACAAACTCAAAGTCACGCCTCTCTTTGTGATTATATAAACTAAGCCATTCATAACACACATTGACAAGAAAGGGTGTTGATCCAAAATTTGAAGATTAATAACCATTGAGAGTTGGATAATGTTGAGTGTCATTATGAACAACGCATTATTTGACAAGGACAACCGCTCAAGCATGTCAAGGTGGTTATATTTGGCTTAGTATCCATGTGCCTCTAATTACCTTTAAGCACGTGCATCACCATTTTGTTGGTTTGACATTTTTGTTTGTGTCTCGGTCAACTTTTAAGATTCTACATGCTTTTGGGTTGTTATGTATTAAATGCATTATTAACTATGCCTCATCCACTTTGGGTATAAAAATATGCTCATTTTTTGTATGAGTATGGGTGAAAGGTAATTTATTTGTAAATTGTTGTATGTTATGTTTGATCAACTAAGAATGTAGTTTCTTTACTATTTATTGTGTTTTCATATAATCGTTATTTATTATTTTGTTTATCTAATTGTATTTATTAATTTAGAATTTATTATGATTTGGAATTTGATTAACACTCTTACTATTTTAAAATTTGCTAAAAATCCCATGTTCTTACTATTGATTGATTACTTGACACCTATTCAATTTATTATAATTCATACCCATGTATTTCCAATGGAGACTATTCTCCTCCAATTACTTTTGAATGTGAATACATTCCATAAAATATACATATCTATTTCCACTAAGATTATTCTCTTATGGTTACTCATATGTGTAGGCACTTCTTTCACACACATCTTTTCCACTAGAGCATTCTCCTCCCATTACCCTTGTACGTGCACACAATCCTTAGCATTGCCAACAACTTTGTTTTTTCACTCTCAATGAATAATAAGTATTTTTTTTTACTTGTACATGTTTTATTTTTCCTTCAAAAGGAGTTATTAGCCTCATATGATATTAATATAATATTTAGATCATGTTTCCTCAATTTCATTATTTGAACATGTCATTTATGAGATTTGAATACGTGTCTCTTCCCATAATTTATGACTTATTAAACCAAATACACGTTAGAAAGAGTGACAACTAATTTCAATAAAAAATCACTTTAAAAAATGATTTATTAATGGTAGTTTAAGTCACGTACACTTAATCAACTAAGCATAATCAATATTTGAGAGGTTGGAGCTCTTACCCAAATATTAAAGTCCCGACTTATTGAACGAAACACTTGTAGTGAAGGCTTACAACTAACTTTGCCAACAAATCACTTCAAAAAGGTGATTTGGTGACATCAAGTAAGTTAGGACAATTTATAGCACATGCACTTAGTCGACTAAGCATTGTAACTAGAGCTTGGGAGGTCAAAACTCTTGCCCAAGTATTGAGGTCATGACTTATTAAACAAAACATAGTAGTTAAGGTTCAAAAACCAACTCCACTAATAAATCACTTCAATAAAAGTGACTCAAAAGAGACGAGTTAAGTCACGAGGAATTGTAACATACACCTAGCCAACTAAGAAAAACTAGCACCCTACATGTTACTAATAAATCACTTCAATAAAAGTGACTCAAAAGAGACAAGTTAAGTCATGAGGAATTGTAACACACACACCTAACCAACTAAGAAAAACTAGCACCCTACATGTTGAAGCTTTGGCCTAGATATTAAACTCATCACTTATTAAATCAAATACTTGTAACAAAGGCTCATAACCAACTTTGTCAGCAAATCACTTCGATGGTGACAAACTAATTTACAACACACCATGACACACACACACTTAATTGACTAAGCACAACCAATTGTTCGGAAAGCTGAAGCTCTTTTCTAAGTATTGAACTCATGACTTATTAAACCAAATACTTGCAGTCAAGGTTCATAACCAACTTTGCTAATGAATCACTTCAATAAAAGTGAATATATGGTAGTTAGCACCAACTAAGCATAACTAATTCCCCCCAAAATTAAAACTCTTACATAAAAATTAAACTTGCAACTTATTCAATCATACATGTGTAATAATAATAGAACCATATCCAGGGTATGGAATCCCAAATTCGAGATAGAATTCATAAGCCTAGCTCGGAGTAGCTCATTGTAGAGTTGGTAAAATTGGTTGACGACGCGGGTTCCACTTGCGCTAGGGAAACCAAACACACCAAAATTCTTTGTCTGTTTTGGTATACCAAGACACTTATGGGACAAGTTCTTATCGACTACGTAGAAGGACGGTTCCAAGACAATCCTCAGGGCATGGATATGGAAGTACGAATGGAGTGCATGGAGGGTTGGCTCCATCGATTGACTCAGGCTCAAATGGATTTAGATGCTCGTCTCAATGCAAAGATCAATGCATTGGCTCTCAAATTGATTGGCAAGGCTTTCAGCTAGGCTGCATAGAACACCGTTGCTGCTCAGATGATATTTCATTGTCAGCCCCATCTTCATCAGCTTGGTGATCCTTTTGGAGCCACGCAGGAACCTCCTACTCTAGGTGCTGAACATTTTAACTCCTCCCCTGTCTTTATCTCAAACAACGAATAGACTCACCAAGGGCCCTATGCTTTCAATTTTTTGTCTCTGCCATGAGATGCTTGAACTTAGTCCTATTTTGGTTTTTGTGGTCATAATCCCCCGCCCGTTGGGAGCCTTTTTAGTCTTTTGGTACAGGCTCTTAGCTCTTTCCTGATTGTTTCTAACTGATTGACTTATTAAATCTTTTGGTTTGAAGGGCACCTCATGCCCCAATAGACTCTAAACTTTAGCTTTTCACAAACTCTTACCCTCCTTTTATAATTTTCTTAATTTTAATAGATTATGAATTTATAAAATATATATATATATATATATAAAAGGCTCATAAACAACTCCATTTACTAATCACTTAGACAAAATGTTAATTGATATACAAAAACAACATTACCTTACCTTCTTAATAAAATACATATTATGAACACAATTCCATTTAAATTAAAATAACGAGTAAGACTTCTAAAAATTAAAAAAGAAAAAAGAAAAGGCAGGAGCGTATGTTTCTTTATGTTCAAGCAAAAGGAAACTTGGGAGATCTGTAACGATTTAAAGGCGAGGTTGGAGTAATCGGAGGCAGTGAGCGAGCGAGCGAGCGAGCTGAGCTGAACTGAGCAGAGCAGAGAGAAGAGAAGATCATAGACATGGAGTGTGTATTCGGGCTGGTAGGGGATGGTTTCACTATGATAGTAGGCGACACGTCGGCAGTACAGAGCATTGTGGTGCAAAAGACATCGGAGGACAAAATAATGATTCTCGATTCACACAAGCTCTTGGGTGCAAGCGGCGAGGGTGGTGATAGGTATTATTATTTATTTTTATTCATCAGATTTTCTGCACTTATTCATTCACTTTATCTTTCAAGGGATTTCTAGGGTTTTATCCCCCACCCCGATCAAATAATGCGAAGAATGACATTCTGCGTGTGTGTAAGATTTCAGGGTACAATTTACCGAGTACATTCAGAAGAACGTTCATCTGTATCAGTTTCGTAATGGCATTCCGCTGTCTACGGCAGCCACTGCCAACTTTACCAGGGGCGAACTTGCCACAGCTTTGAGAAAGGTAAGTCTATGGGCCCTAACTCGGGAAAATAATTACATAGTAGAGTAGAATTCTCCCCAAATTTACAGCTTTCAGTTATCTGAGCTTGATTAGAGAGCAGAAAGGGCTTTAAATCTCGATTTAATCTTTTTGATAAAGTCTATTGTTTTTTTGTACGGCTAATTAAGAAAATAATTAGTCAACTTATTAAAGATATCTATTAGATAAATTCAATTGGGTTTTTTCTAAATAAGAAATCTTTGTGGTCATTATGGTACAACTTATTTAAAAACTAACCAGTCAAATAATTATTTTCTCAAAAAAGATTTATAATTTTTTACACTATTTTTTATTTATTTATAAGAAAATGCCTTCTCACTATTAATAAAACAATATATTTCTTTTTCCAAGAAATAAATTTTATAGTTGATATTTCAAAGATGAAATCAAAATATACATTGTCTGGTCTTTTCCGGCAAAAAGGAACTGTCAAGTTCAGACATGTTCTGTACCTACTTATTATTGTCATGCAAGGCCTTTTTAAACCTTCTATTGTTCTTCATATCATCAAAAAATAAAACAGAAAATGCCTTTTCAGGACATTGAATCAAACATTCGAAAATTTTAATACCACTGGGCCTGTCATAAGCAGGACTTAAACTGCATATTAATATATTAGAGACCAAACAGATTCCGAAAAGAGATCATCTCCTTTGAACTCTTGTTCCGAAAGTGTCTTCCTGCAAGGATATTGTTTCTTTGGAAAGATAAACATCTCGAACATTAACTTTTCTATAGATGTGGGAAAATAATTTCTGAAAACTTTCTCTTTACCTCCAACACCCTGTTCATGATTGGATTAAGAAGCAGACTCTCAATCTGGCATTTGTTGTTTGCACAATCCATTAGCAACTTGAAGTCTCCCATGATCCATGTGAGAAAATAATTTCTGAAAACTTTCTCTTTACCTCCAATACCCTGTTCATGATTGGATTAAGAAGCAGGCTCTCAATCTGGCATTTGTTGTTTGCACAATCCATTAGCAGCTTGAAGTCTCCCAGGATCCAGAGCTTGTCAATACGTCTATCTACAGCACACTTCATGAGAAGCCAAAGAGCAAAAATTTGAGCTCTATTTGTTCCCTGCCATTGAAATTTTATTAAAAGATATCAAAATTAAATTTTCTAGATGTGTGTCCGCATTTCAAAGAGTCTCCTAATGGAGGGAGCATATATATATCTATATCAAATAATACTGCTCTAGAACAATCCTCAAGAAGAGTATTCTGTATCAAATACATTGCACAAAAATGTGTTCGATTAAAGAACCCAAAATAGATCAGTCACCCAGTAAGACCCTTACAAGAGAGCATCCCAAAGGATTTTTTATAAGAATATGTAAGAACTCCAAAAATCATATAAAAGGAGCATGTTGAAATCCTATGGACTTTCTTTCCACCCGTTCTTTAATCATCCATGCACCTGATTCCAATTGAACACCTGCTTTTGAGAGTCTATCAGCAGCCACATTCCTCTGTTTGTAAACATGGTGTAAAGGTAAAACATTAAAAGCTGACCAAGTAAGTTGAATTTCTTCATATATAGGCTCCAAATAAAATTTTTCCAATGAGTGTCCCATTCATTCAGTTTACCACAACAAGAGAGTCACCAAAGATTTAAAGGTTTTGCATACATTTTTCAGCTGCCAGTGTCCCATGGAACAGGCCATAAACCCTATTTTATTCACATTATCAGAATAATCAAGCTGAGAAACAGAATTGGACATACGAAGCTGCCATAAACCCTATTTTATTCACATTATCAGAATAATCAAGCTGAGAAACAGAATTGGACATACGAAGCTGTTTTCTGATCACCATTTCTTTGATCTTGCCGGATACACTAACATGAACAGGTTGAGGAGCCGAGTCAGCCTTTCCTGACCTCTGAGATGTAGTCTCTTCTGTCTTTTTCGAAGGGACCTCATCATCCTTTTGTGAGAAACCCTAATGTCTGATGATTTGTTACAGTTTTTTTCCCCTTCTTTGGCAGTAAGTGTGCTAGATTTTTGCACCGAGAGGCGCTCTACAGCCCAGTATGAGGGAGATCTTGTTAGTCGAGTGTTTGTCGAATTTGTCGAGTAACAAAATAATACAAAGTAAACAAAAAAGAATAATACAAAGTTAAAAGTAATAAATATTATGTCGGCCATAAACAAAAAAGAATAATACAAAGTAAAAAGTAAATATGAGACTTAAACTAGAGACTTTAGAGCTTAGGATTAGGTGGTAAATATTATGTCGGTCATAAACAAAAATTAATAATACAAAGTAAAAAGTAAATATGAGACTTAAACTAGAGACTTTACTTTTTACTTTTAATACAAAGTAAAAAGTAAATATGAGACTTTAGAGTGTTTGTCGAGTTTGTCGAGTAACAAAATAATACAAAGTAAACAAAAAAGAATAATACAAAGTAAAAAGTAATAAATATTATGTGGGCCATAAACAAAAAAAAATAATACAAAGTAAAAAATAAATATGAGACTTAAACTAGAGACTTTAGAGCTTAGGATTAGGTGGATCACGTATTGCACTCAAGGAGCTATTCAAGTATTGCACTCAAGGAGCTATTCAAGGAGAGGTTTGCACCTCGGGAGATTTAATCCCTCTCGGCGCTTGATAGAGCCTAAGATTTGGATCTAGGCTGGTTTAACCCAGACCTGATGGGTTAGCTTAAGGGAGCAGTCTGCAACCAAATGATCGTGTTTGTGGCATCTGAGGCATGTAAACTGAATTCCTGTGTAGTTCAGAATTTGCAAATTAGTGATAGGACCTTTCTGAATGAACATTTCTTCTTCTAACCTTCACGAAGATCCAGACCTACCAGGGTACTTGCTAAGGTCAGACCTCGACTCCAAATACCCCTAATCTTCTTCCATTAAAGTGCCTATAGAACAAGGCTGTTGCAAGTAGGACTGGGAGCAGGAAACACAATTTTCAAAAAGCTTTCAGGAATGGAGTATTTTATATATTACATAATACTTGCTAAGGTCAGACCTTGACTCCAAATACCCCAAATATTCTTCCATTAAAGTGCCTATAGAACAAGGCTGTTGCAAGCAGGACTGGGAGCAGGAAACACAATTTTCAAAAAGATTTCGGGAACAGAGTGTTTTTTATATATTACATAATTTAATTAATTTTGATGCATACATATTAAAAAACATGCAGAATGCTGAATTAGCCGCAAAAAATGTGAAAACGTAGATCTAACTATTGTATTAATGATGATTATTAAATCATCAATCATTCAGTACACATAACATCAATCATCTGGCAGCTATAACTTATAACATTGTCATCAAAGGATCAATCATCAACCACAACATTAAACTTCAAGTTTCAGCGTATAAGATTTGCTATCAACAAACTCTAATAGATAACATCAACCAAGATATGAAATAGAACATCATATTCATTACCAAAGAGTTGTAAGATGCAATCAACAATTCAAACTTCAAAGTTAGGTTCAAAGTTAAAAATTCAAACTTAAACTATCATATACTGTTTACAAAATGGGCCATAATAAAGAGAAACTACTATCCACTAAGTTTTCCTCTTGCCATGAAAAACTTCTAGTTTCTTTTTTCATGATCTATGAACAAGAACAGGAGCAGTTGGAAGTGTTTGTGGAACACGAGCAATCGCTTCATGGCCCCCACGCAACGTTGGACATTGTGAAGCTAAAGGCAAAGCTCTTGCATCCAGAAACCCGTTGGTGGTTGGGGGGTGGCATCATTGTTGCATAAATTTGATCACCATCATGATCACCCAATAGTTCAGCCTCCAATCATTCTAAAGCTATGGATCCATCCTCCAAATTAATCTCCTCTGGATTGTTGTCCCAAGTCACATATGTTCTATCATTCTTGGCCACACCACAATAATGGGACAACAACCTCAAGTTGTAGTGCACATAAACCAAGCTTTTTGCCCGATTTATTTTCAAGCTATTTCTCTTCACACTATGGATGAAGTTCTAGGTGCTCCAATACCTCTATGCATAAGTGTTAACAACTCCTGAAAGCACCCTCATCATCAATTTATGTAGATGAGCCATACATGTTGCACCATTCGATAGGATTCAACCTATCTCAATCTTTAGTTGCATGTAGGTTAACAAAGACTCCATGCTCACTGATGTATTGGCTCAATTGGTTTTGTACTTGAGCACACTCCTCTTCATCGGGGATTGACTTGTCTAATGCAAGCATATACCCATTTTGTACCTCTAGATCTATCTGTGGTTTTCTCCTAACCCTACCCATAGTTGTTGGTTGGGCCAACCAAGATGGAGAATAAGATTTTGGTCTAAGGTTGTATGTTAGGGCGTGGAGTGGAACATTTAGATTTTTCCACCTTTTAACCACATATTTATGAATATGATTATACAAGATCGCATCTCTCTCCTCAACCATGTCTTTGATTTGGCCTAGCATGTTATCCATCTTCTCATACACCTCCCCACTTATCGATTGATTGCATTTGCAAACTGAATCATACTATAAACTTAGTGAACTGTAGAGCATATGTAACCTGTGCCCAAAATTGACCATCAAGAATAGTGTCCACCTCTTTGTCCACCTCTTGAAATTCATGTATATCAAATGTGGATGCAACCTTGTCTTTCAAAGCTTGCCATGAATCACTTGAGACCTTACTAGCCAATGGCTCTCTTACCTTCAAAAAGTGCTTGAAGGTGAAGTATTAGGAAGCAAATCTGGTCTTTGCAATCTTAAGGAGCTCCAACCTAGATTGAATGCGAAAAATGTGGTGGAGCATGTTATGATTGGTAATAACATGACCCATCACATTGCACCAATCCATCTATAATTAGGGTTCTTCATCTTAATAATGTCATGCATCAAAAGGTTCAGTGTGTGAACCAAACACCCTAACCAAAATATGGTACAGTAGATATCCTTAATGATTGCTCCTATTGCCTTACCATTAGTAGCATTTGTTGAAGATTGTAGCTTGGACAAGAACTTCTGCATAGGTTTAGTGTCAAAGGTTTAGTGTCAAACGCGTCAGAAGTAGTTCGAGTCAAATCTATTTTGTATTTCACTTTAGTAATCAAGTGAAAGGCTTATACTTAGTTGTTGGGTCTAATAAAGTGTATTTTGATACATTAGTGATTTAGACTAATCTTAACTGTACATCTCATTGTGAGATTAGGGTTTTAACTCAAGTATAAAGGCAAGTCAAGGTAGAGGGTTCAGACACTTTCATTCACTCAAAGACAAGTTTTGTTGGGAGCTGGTATAATTCATTTGTGGAGCAGAGTTAGAGCACCAAAGAGGAGTCTAGGTTTAGTATTAGGTGGAGAGCAGTAGGTTGATATGCACAATGAAGTTTTTACAATTGTATGGATTCTGTATGAACAATCCATATAGTTGTATGGACATGGCGTATAGTAGGCAACATACAACATGTTGTTTTCTTGTTTTTGGTAGGTAGATTTTCCTAGTAAGTGTCCATATTTGTTTTGTTTTGGGTGTATCGTACAATTGTTAGTTTGACAACTTATGGAGGTTTCCTTGTAAGCTTTGAATCGTTAACGAAACATTGATTTGAAGGAGTAATTATATGTGTATTGTGTTTTTACTTCCGCTGTTTACTTTCTAGCTATATGTGTGATTATTGATATGTGAAGAATTTAATTTTTGTAATTAAATAACAATTTTATTTAGTTGAGAACATAAGGACAACAATCTCCTAGAGTTTTGAAAATTAACATGGTATCAGAGCTTCTCTGATTGAGAGGATTTGAAGAGTTTACGATAGCAGATCAATTGTCAGAAACAACTACCAGAACCAACTGTCAAGAACTAGGACCAATAGTTAGACGGTTTCAGAGGCTGTACTTATCAATTTTGGGAATTTGTGTGTAGATCAGAGATGGCATCAACTAACCCCAAGTTCGAGGATAGATTAGAAGGTGCCTCTAAATTCCTATCATGGAAAGTTAGGGTAACTTTTCTATTAGAAGAGAATGATCTTTGGGATATCGTCAAGGATGTAGTAACTGCGTAGACAGATCAACAAGCTTTGGTAGTTCACAACAAGAAAGAAATAAAAAGCCAAGCGAATGATCATGGATGCCATAAAGGATCATTTGATCCCTCATATATCCAAGAAGAAGACAACGAAGGAGATGTTCCATGCCCTAGTTAGCCTTTACCAAAGCAAGAACATAAATAGGAAGATGATATTGTGTAACACACTTAGATTTGTAGAGATGACCATATTAGACATCGTCACCAATTAATTGATGAAGGTTACATAGATTTGTGATCAACTTGCAGCAGTCGGGGAGAAGGTTGAAGATAGAGCTAGTGAATTGAGCATTGAATAGGTTCCCATCTCAATGGGAAACATTTGTCGAGGAGGTTTGTGCTCGGGAGAATTTTCCCTCATGGGAAAGATTGAGGGATGATTGTATCCAGGAGGAGACTAAGATGGAGCCAAAATCCAACAAGCAGGGAGGTGACAATGACCATGCCCTATTTGGTCAAACAAAGAAGGGCAGAGGTAAAGGACCCAACAAGGGTAAGGTAAAGAGTGAGGAATCAACCTCACAACCAGGGAAGGACTTGAGTAAAATCAAGTGTTCATATGTCATAAGCATGGCCTTTATGCATCACAATGTATAGAGAAGTAGGGTAAAGGGAAGCAACAACGACATCAGGTAGTAGCCTTAATTGAAACTCAGACGAACGAGTTTGCCTTGAAGTTTGAGAAGGATTTCTTGATGTTATCTTGCCTTTCTTCTAGCATGGTTTCGAAGAATGCTTGGTATGTGGACAATGGAATATCTATGCAAATGACACTAGCTCAGGAGCTATTTTTCAAGTCTAAGGGAGCATGTCTCAGGAGTTCAAGTCGAGCTTGGTGATGATGCCAAGTATCTAGTAGCGGGAGTTGGTACCATTCCTTTCCAACTCTAGTCAGGTAACTTTTTAGGCTTTTATTCATGTGTTGTTTGTTGTAGGCCTCAAGAAGAATTTGCTTTCAATTTCTGTCATGGAAGATAAGGGCTTTGCAGTAAAATTCAAGAACCAGTAAGTCCTTATAATTGAAAGAGTCTAGCCCAGGATCAACTCAAGTGATCAAGGCTAGGGAAGGCAATTTATACAGGTTACGGGGTGAGCTTGTTCAAGCCTTAGTGCATAACACAAACAACTTGTGCGAGTTATGGCACAAGAGGATGGGGCACCTGCATCACAATGCACTACCTCTTGTGTGGCAGATAGTTATAGATTGTCTAGAGTTCAACATTGAGCAACAAGGTGTATGTAGAGGGTGTGTGCTTGGCAAGTATGCCAAGGCTGATTTTCTAAGCATTGAGCACAAGTCTAAATGGGTTCTAGACCTAGTGCATTTGGATGTGCGTGGATTGATGTCAATAACATCAATCATAGGAAGCATGTACTATGTTTCCTTCATTGGTAACCTCTCTCTCAAAGCGAATCTACTTTCTAAATACCAAGGATGAGGTCTTTAGCAAGTTTTAGGAGTTCAAAGCTCTAGTGGAGAACTAGAAAGGGAAGGAGATCAAAGTTTTCGAGTTTGAAAAATGGGGTTGAGTATACCTTCAATGATTTTGAGGATTTCTTTAAGGATGCAAGAACCAAGAGGGAGTTCACTGTTTCGTACAACCCATAGCATAACACAAATAAATTGTGCGATTTATGGCACAAGAGGATGGGGAACCTGCATCACAATCCATTGCCTCTTCTATGAGAGATGGTCATTGGTCTTCCGAAGTTCAACATTGAGCATTAGGGTGTATACATAGGGTGTGCGCTTGGCAGGCATGCCAAGGTTGCTTTCCCAAGCAAGATCACAAGTCTAAAAGATTCTACACCTAGTGCATTCGAATGTGTGTGGATCGATGCCAGTAGCATCAATCATAGGAAGCATGTACTATGTTTCCTTCATTGATGATTTCTTTTGCAAAACTTGGATCTACTTTCTAAAGACCAAGGATGGGGTCTTTAGCAAGTTTCAAGAATTCAAAGCTCCAGTGGAGAATGAGACAGGGAAAAAGATCAAAGTTTCAAGATTAGACAATAGGGGTGAGTATACCTCCAATTATTTTGAGGATTTCTACAAGGATGCATGAATTAAGAGGGAGTTCATTGTTTTGTACAACCCACAACAAAATAGGGTTGCAGAGCAAAGGATCGATCCTTCATTGGGGCTCCTAAGGCCATGATACATGACTAGGATTTGCCAATGTTTCTATGTGCAGAAGCATGCAACACAAGTGTCTACATTCAGAACAGGTGTCCTCACAGGATTTTGGAGGACAAGACACCAAAGGAGGCATTTACTGCTGTGAATCCAGAGGTGAGCCATTTCTACATCTTTGGTTGTCCATTTTATGTCTATATACTAGTTGAGAAGATGACCAAGTTGGAGCCCTTCGACAAGAAGGGTTTATTTGTTGGTTATAGTGAGACTTCAAAGGCCTACAAGATCTATATTCTAGGGGAGAGAAATACAACTGTAAGTGTTGCCGCGGAAAGCACACCTAGGGGGAATGTGGTAGAAATCTTCAAGCCACTCGGTGTGTCCTTTAGGGCAAGTCTCGAGTCAAGTGTTGTCACCTGATCTTGACTCCTTTTAGGCAAACTCCCAACAAAGCCAAGGGGGGTAGACCATAAGAAAAGTTTACTAAAGCTTTTAGTCTTTAGATGTTAAGGTGGAAGTGAGTTTTTAGGATGACTGACTGAAACAATATATTGCAAATAGATGTAAATTAAATCAACAACATATAAAATATAAAGATATGACTTCAAACAACAATGAATATATATTAAGCAAAAAAACAGTATTGTTGTGAAGTTGATTAGTGCCAATATGGAGTCAAATGTATTGTATGCTGCTGAGAATAACATGTTTTGCAATTGTGTTTTGGTCAGTTTTAGGATTATTATGATGAATAAATTAAGGGGAAGGGGGATTCCCAATACCGTGAGGTACTGGGAATATGTCTAGATTCTGACAAATGTGGCTCATCACGAGAACATATGGGCTAGATGGAGTCTTGAGGGGATGTCCAACGCTACACCAAACGAGGGTGCAACCTGACGGGGCCCGAAGGTCACTGTCTAGTAATTCCTGCTTTCTCCGAAGAATTTGCCCACACAAGGCAAGCAAGCTTCGGAACGCCGGATTTTCGTTGGTTTTAAGGGAATTGATTTTAATAAGTATGAATTGCTTAATTAAATGTGGAAATTGTAGAATGCAACACTTCCGCTTTTGGATATTCCAAAGCTCAGGCAAGCCTATGATGCATAGAGCATACATGGTGTAGTAAATTGTTAAATGGCAGGAATCTCTTTTCCACACATTGCTTTGTTGGGCAAACACTTAAACAACGTAGTACTTTGGGAAATCAAATATCAAATTATACGATTGCAAGAAAAGTAAATTGTAAGATTCTAAACAAAAAGAAAAATATGAGACTAATTTTTACAACAAAGAATCTCTTTTCCCTTGCGGTACTTTGGGATTTGGGAAAGCATTGCTGGGTTAGTGTTCTTTTGTTAAAAATGAAATAAAGTAAAAGCAATGATTGATCTTAACTTGATTGAAAGTATAATTAATCTAGGAATTATCTTGCGGTAAAAAGCAAAAGAAAATGCGAAAAAAGGACGATACGGGCTTCCCCCAAATGGGGGGAAGAGGGGTGCGTGAGCTTTAAAAGGCCACTTGCTTTTTATTAATTTTTTTACAACATGCTTTGAAAAAAAAATGCCTTTGATCCTTATAAATTTGGATCAAAAGGCTTACAAAAAGGGGAAGAAGGGGAGATAAGAAGAGGGATGAATAGGGGAGGCAGGAGGGGGAGGGGTGATCTTAAACCCCGATGGAGAACGAATTATCACATACTCCTGGAACTTAGGAATCGAATCCAACAATGTGGCTGAAGCTCTGGCTTTGTGGCAAGGACTAAATCAAGCTATTAGTCATGGTATTCAGGTCCTATCGGTGGCTGGGGACTCGAGGTTGGTCATTCATAGTTTAAATTCTCTGAATTTGCCCCCCTCCATCCATCTTCGTCAAATTCTCAGAAGAATCTTCCTCCTCTTACCTCTTTTTCAAGATATCAAGTTTTACCATGTCCTGCGTAAGAACAACGAACAGGCTGACAAAGCGGCAAACGAAGCAATACCCCTTGGGAAAGGGACTCTTAAAGTTAACAATGAGCATAACTTGGTCTCCATTTCGTAATATTATGGGATCGGCTACAAGCTTGAAGATTCTTCTTAACAGGGATTATAAGCCAGGTGGCTCGAGCTCCTGCCGACGGTTGGGAACACTCTCCGTATGCTGCGTGGATCCTCCTCACGTGAAGCCTACTTCATATCTCGTCATTCCTCCAATTTCGCATCAGAACGCCCGCTTGCCTATCCTCAGGATGATGTTGCTTCCGTCCTTGCGGATGACGATCGGTACCATCCATAGTACTATGGACCTGGAGCAGTTAAGCAGAAAGATCTCTCAAATTAAGGAAATCTCGCATTCATCAGCCCTCAGGCGTGTGAAGTCACTCTCAACCCGGCAAAGCGACTTAAGTTCTTTAATTACCATAGCCTTTGGGCTCTCAGGACCTGCGATTTGTGACAAGGACAACCAGGGTAATGATTATCAAGCGGCTCCCTCTTTCGGTAATGAGAGAAGTTATTTATGGATTTGCACGGGAACCGAGAATAATGATTCTAGCAGGTGGCTGAAAGGTTCCCTACCCTGCTCCATTACGATGGCATTTAGTCTCCATTTAAGCCATAGAAATGACCCCAGTACTATTCAGAATTTTATTCATCGCCCAGCTTCGAAACTGAGAGGGTATATCACGCTGAAGGTGGTCGCTGCTGGGTGGCATAGTTATCTGGAGCTCTTCGAATCCTGCTTTCTGTATCCCCCGGGGATTAATTGGAGCGTGCTTGACGTTATGGCCTACTCTGGGGACTCTGCTGCGTCCTCCCCAGACCCGCTCCTGGAATTGGAAGCCGACATCAGGGTTCTTCGCAGGCGGGTAAGACGACAGGGGGAATTCATGCGGCAAATGGATGTGCAGGGTGGGCATCGGCTTGACAGTATGGACGAGGAGATAGGTAGTACGCGAGCAGAGTTTGCAGCAACTCTGGAGACTCTGGAGACGAGGGTAACAGCAGCTATTGAAAGCATGAATATCAGGCTGGAAAAGATGGAAGATGCTTTGGCGAGGCTGCGAGCGGATGGTAATCCAGAAATTGGCAAGAATCAAGCTGATGGCAACCCCTCCTCAAGGGCAAAACAGCGCTAATCTCAGTCTATCCTCTGACTCCTTTGTTTTTTCAGCATGTTAATTTCCCGAAAGTCCTGTTTTTGTTAATATACAGGCATTTGTACTTAATGACTGGAAGACTGATATGTATTTTACAGTTTTGGAGTTGTAACCTTGCTGGTGGCTCTGTCACCTTTTTTTAATACAAAAACTAGCCGTTTATGCCAAAAAAAAAGAAGAAGAGGGATGAATAAGGCTCCTTTTTTCCGGTTCAACTCTTCAAAACTCTTCCGATTCCGCTTTCCTGTAAGCAAAAAGTCAAGAAACCAGCAAACTAAAACTTTTGGAAATTAGTAGATTAGCTCAAAAATACATAAAATTTACAGAAGATAAATACTTGCAAAAGATGGGAAAAATTAATAACTTCAAGTACCAAAAGCAAAACTAGATCAAGGCTTGATGTAACTTGCGTAACAATTAGATGTAATATAAAACAATTATAGATGTAATATAAAACTATCTTTTATTAAGCAAAAAAGAACCAAGTAACTAGAAAGAAAGAAGTTTAATTTTAAGGTGAGGAAGAAAGGACGCTTGCTCAAGCGTGAATCTCTTTTGAGATTTGCAGATACCAATGGAAGCAAGCAAAGTAATTTTTTCGATACTTGAAGAAGAGGGAGATGTAGCTTAGCTCCACCCCTTACTTCAAAAGAGAACCTTGAAAAGCTTGATCACACTTGCAAACAAAGGTCAAATCTGGTACATTTAACACATTAAAACCAAAAGAACATGCAATATAACTTACTATAACAAGCTACTCTCAAATCTTTAGATGCAATAATGTAAGTAAATAACTTGAAGACTGCAAATATTTACTCTATGTGCTTTAGGAAAGCCCTCTAAGCCAAAATGATTACCAAATTTGACAAGCATGCATAAAACTAAAACAATATTACTTCATACACCATTCACAGATCTGACATGCACCATTGGACCTCGAAAGCCTCAATATTATTCTAAAGCAATAGCAAATTTTTTACAAGAGAAGAGGTTCCTTGCATTCGTCCAAATGGAGGAGAAAGGCCTCGCTTAAATAGAGAAAGCCAAGCCCCAAGGGGGGTAGACTCATCTGGAGAAGAAGGGGGGCACATGAGAGAGTTTAGGGAGCTAATTGCTCCTTGATTCAAGCTTGATTGGAGTTTGATCTCAAGAGGTGGGCGCCACCTCACAAGAGGTGTGCCCCCTCATCCTTGTGGTGGCCCCTCATCCTTTGTTGCTTCACCATCCAATCCCATGACGCCAAATAAGCCAACTCGCTCTCCTTTGGAGAGAGGGTGCATTCCATAACTTGAGATGACTAATCCTCTCTCGGATTTGATTGAATTCAATCGATTGTGATAGATTTGGCCTTCGATATTGATTACCAGTTGAATTGGATCTTCACTGGGACAAAATTCCTTTGATTTAGGAATTTGATTTTCTCTCACATCTTTATTTTTTTATTGATTTTTTGACTTTTTTGGAGAGAATTTTATTTAAGTGATAAATATTCACTCAAAGGAAAGTGGGTTTTGGGGTAGTGTGGGTGCATTGAGTTAGAAAATGAACACCCCTATTGCAAATTCCCCCTCTAGACCATGCTTTTATGACACTTTGAATTTTTATAATTAACTTATTAAAAAATGACCCGTTTTATGAGAAAATTTTATTTTTGCTGAACTTAACAAAAATCCTAGGGGACCTAGTACATGTTCATAATGACTCAAAATAATGCCTAGCATGGTAATATACATTGACACTTAAACTTTCATAACCTCCTAAGGCCCAACCACGTAGGCGACTATTCCAGCTTTGGAGGAGTGGGTGAAAAGCTCGAAAATTATACAATACTTAAAAGTAAGTATAATTAACAAGGGAAAAACACCATGGAATAGCTGACTCTATGTTTAGAATCAGGAAAGCCAAGTTTGTTACATACTTTCATCATGCTACGAGGGGGGGAAAAAATTGGCCCCGAGGAGACTTTTGAACTTCTGAGCACTGATAATGAACAATTGAATTGTTCACAACTTTGGTGGCTCACTGGAAATCCACCTAAGTGCAACTTAGTGGATAACAGTAAGAAGGGATGCAAAGTTTGAGGAAGACTTTGTATTTATGAAGTCTCATGAGCCTATTCTAGTGAGTGACAGGACGAGGAGCAGGAAGCTCCAAAGGTTGAGCTAGGTTCATCAACTACTTCTAGTTTAGGGCAGTAGCCTTCAAGTGTAGAGGAGGAACCACCAACTCGCACTAGTTTTGTCATGAGACCTCGATGGTTCACTCAGACATTGAGGGATGCACAGGAACATGTTGAGGCTCCTAGGAGCACATTCTGGGAGAGTAGACCTTTGAAGAAGTTTCCAAACTACATGGCATTGATGGCCAACATCATAGATTCTGAGCCTTCTAATTTTCATGAGGCAGTCGACCAACAGGTTTGGAGGGATGCCATTGTGGAGGAGTACACTTCCATTGGTGTATGGGACATTGTGCTTAGATTGGAGGGGAAATCAATAGTGATTTCTAGGTGGCTCTACAAGATCAAGCATGTGGTAGATGGCAACATAGAGAAGTACAAAGCGAGGTTTGTGGTGAGAGGGTTCTCCTAGAAAGAGGGAGTGGACAACGAGGAGGCTTTTGCTCTAGTTTCCAGGCACACTTCCATTAGAGTAGTGTTGTCTTTAGTTTTCATTATGGGATGGAGAATACATCAGATTGATGCTAAGACAACTTTCCCCAATGGTATAATTGAGAAAGAAGTATACATAGGGCAACATCAAGGCTTTGAGATTAGTGGGAAGGCATCCCATGTCTGTAGGTTGAAAAAGGCCTTGGATGGACTCAAGCAAGCATCAAGAGCATAGTATTCTAGGTTTGATGGATACCTATTGAGTATGGGCTTCACCAAAAGTGAAGCAGATTCCAACTTATATTTCATATTTGTTGAGGCTGATCTACTTATTTTGGTGTTGTATGTAGATTATATGTTCAAATAAGCTCATTGCAGGGTGCAAGGCATAAATGTCAATTGAGTTCGAGATGAAGGATATTGGCGTGACACATTACTTCTTGGGCTTGGAGGTTTGGTAGTGACCAGCAGAGATTTTCCTTGGGTAGGGTAAGTATGTAGTCGAGATCTTGAAGAGATTTCGGATGGATGTCTGCAAACCTATGGCCATGCTTATGATCACTAATTTTAAGAAGGTTACTGTTGCCACAAAAACTATCACCCTAAGGCAAAGTCTCCTAAAAGGTTCTAGCCAAGTGCAACTATGGAAATATGGTTGCTATCACCTAACCTACTTCCCTTCTCTTTAAGTGCTTTGAACCACTAAGGGGGGATTCGCTAAGGCAATTAAGTCAAAAGGTGCCAAGGATATTTGATAGGTGAATGGATAAATGGTCACAAAAGCTTGAAATTTAATGAGTTGAAGTGTATTACAAATGAATTAATTCATGTATTATTAAAAAAAACTAATAAGAACTATAAATCATTAAAAGTGAATTACAAGTAAATATGCTAAGAAACAACTAAGTTACCAAAAGATTCGATCATAGATGATAAAGCAAGAAATTGGAATAGCTCATGTGAAATAACTAATTCATAACAATGATCCAATGGCAATATTGCTGTAATGGATTTTCAAGTAAAACAAATCAGCAAGGTAATTCTAAATCTCTTAAATCAGAATTGAAGAAATAAACCCATTGAAGTTTTGATTGAAGAGAAATGTTGCATGTAAATGAATATGAAAATTAACCCAATTTAAACTGTGCTTTATCCAATCATTAACTCTTTTTTCTGTTGTTGGTTTTGCCAATAGAAACGAGTGGTAAAATTTAGAATCACACTTAACAGAAATTGCTAATAGATCATGAAAGATGAACAAAGAATTTCAGTGTTTATTAACAATAAAATTTCCAGTAAGATAAAAGTATTGATTCAAGTACAGATTGCTGAAATAATAAGTAGCTAATTGTAGAAATTTAGAGTGGAAACTTAACAGGTTGTTCTAGTTACTTAGTTGTGCCATAAACATAAAAAAATATTGAGTTTAACATGCCATAACACACTGAAGTTTCAGATCTAAAAATGTGAGTTGCAGAAATAAAAGTCAACTAAGATCTCAAACATAAATTTAAAATAATTGTTCAAAAGTGCTTGAAGTGTTCCATTTTTAACCCATCTTCTAAATAATCAATCCTAGAGAAATAAATTATTATAAAGTTATAAACACAAGTGAGGCAAGAGCAATTTTATTCTTCACAAGTTCTAGCAAAAGATACAATGAGGTGAGTCTCTCTTATATAGATGAGAGAGATGCTAAATTCTTAGGAGAGTGTAAAAAATATCTACCCTAGACTGAAAAACCCTAACTCAACTTCCTAACCAACTTGATAAGTCAAAATATGAATAAAATAATGTAATGTGAGGCCCAAATAATCTCCAAGAGAGGTGTCCCCTATTAGAGACTGTCAAAATAATAATGAATGGACCAAAACCCTATTAAAATTTAGCTTACTAGATCTTGGTTGCAATTTTGATATTTTATTTTAAGCCCAGTAATTAATTTTACAAATTACTGAAAAGATAAATGGCAACACACTGATAAACAATAATGCACAGAGAAAACCAAACACAAGATGTACCCTGGAAACCCCACGGGGAAAACTAGCAAACAATTTGTCTCTATTGCATATTTGTTAAACAACACTTACAACTCTAGGCTTTCGGATACGACACATCGGATCTTACACTTCCGACTCTCCCTTGCTGCGAGTGAGCCCAAACCCTCAACAATATCAACATACCCTGGCTTGAGTGAATCCCTCACTCCCAAGCCTTTGAGAGACTCCCTCTCTTAGATCTGATCACTCAGTGATCCTTGACCAACACAAGAGATATGACTCACTCTTGAAACTGTGTCCAAACACTCAGCAGTAAAGACAAACCTAGCTTGAGAGAATCACTCTCTCCAAAGCCTCGAAGAGAATTCCTCTCTTAGATCTGATCACTAATAGATCACTCACCATCAATGGTATCACACAAACATTGACAATGATTGTGATGTCTACAACTCTCCATAGACTCTTTTATAACATTCACTTTATGCAAATACCATGGATAATACCATGGTCCCTCCAGTACCATGGCTAATAGCTACTACCCAATACAATTGACCTTTTACATAAAGTATTATAAAGAACATTTGTCTAGAGAGTCACTTTTCCGGACGACTTCTACATGCTAGACACCTTAGCCAATGTAGAAGTACCTGCCCGAGCTACACAATCTAACACTCCCTCTTAGTGTGGAAGGTACTTCTGGAAGAACCTCCTCTAGGATCAATCACCTCCTCTGCTGTTGTTCTGCTCCCTTTGAACTGGAAGATCCTCTTGCTACCTGTGTTGGACTCTAATATGGAAATCTATTCTCCTCATCCATCAGTGCCATCTCATACTAAGTAGACATGCTGAGAGAAACTTCACGCTCTCCCTTCGTCATTGACAACGATCCATGCTCTAAGCTCCCCTTGGACTTTACTACAGGTTGTTCCAACAACTTGTACAATGCACCCTCCCTAATGCCAAGCCTCACCACTACATCCTGGGTACTTGCTCCCTTTGAACATAAGAAGACTTATCCTTCTCGAAACAATACAACATACCCCATGTCCTCCAAGGTTGATATTGAGAGTAGATTGAACCTTGGCCCTGGGACATGTAACACTCCTACCACCTCCAGAGTACCACTTGATTCCAGCTGGAACACAACCGATCCAACCTCCCTTATTGCAAGTCTGGTATGAGCACCACACCTCACATAGCAGCCTGAGTCTATTTCTGAAGCACCATGGAGCGTTGACCTCACTCTTGTCATGTGGCTAGAAGCACCACTATCAATGTATCGACCACTATTGGTCATACAATTAGTCAGGTAGGCAATGAATGAAAACTCATCCTCGAACCTAGCTGCAAACTCATCCATATTTGCTCCATCACATGCTTCTTCCCTTTGCCCTTCTTCTTGTTAGGGCATTGGCTAGCATAATGTCCTAGCTCATGGTATGCAAAGCATTTTACCCTATTGGTGTCCTACTTCTTCTTACTGCCCTCAGATATATCTTTTGCAGAAGAGGCCTTCTTTCTTTGCTCTTGGATGCTAGAGCAAGATTGTCCTCCTCTTCTTCCTCCTGTTGCTAATCACCACTTTGAGACCCCTCTTGGATCTCCTCTCGAGTAAAGTCATCCCACAACCTCTCCCAAGAGGGAAAGTTCTCTCTTCCCACCATGCATTTCATGAACACTTCCCACTGCTTGGTGAAACCTCTCAAGGCTATAAGCACCAACTCTAGCTCTAGAACAGTCTCTCCAATAGCTGCCATCTCGTCCCTCACTTGTGTGATCCTTGTGAGATAGGAGGCCACACTCTCTCCCTTGGCCATCTTCGTGCTGTGAAGCTTGTCCCTCAACACCATCTTGTGGTTCTTGTTCTTACTTTGGTATACATTTAATAGTGCGTCCCACACCTCCTTGACTGTCTTCTTCTCAGCCAAATGTGGTATTAGGTGGTCTTTTACTCCATCCAAAATTATCCTTTGTACCCTTGCTTCCTTCACCTCATGAAGGTCTAGGGAAATGGTACTGTGGTATTCACAAAATTACACAGCTTGTTCTACCCGAGAACAATTGCTATTCGCACCTTCCACTGTAGGTAGTTGGAGATCCCCTACAACCTGTCCTCATACCTGATACTGGTAGCCATCTAGAAGAAAGACTCTTTTCAATTCTTGCAAATTAACTTTCTGTTGTTTTGCCTCCTGTCCGGTTGCTTGGTCAACTGCTTGGCTTCACGCTACATCACCAAACTGCTGTTCCTGGCTTGATTCCTTGTGTTAGCGCTCAACCCAGCCTGATTCCTTGTGTCGGTGCTTAGCCTGGCCTCCAGCTCTGGCACCTTGTGACGCAACCCGTTTGAATTCTTATGTTTAGTCCCTCGAACACCGACGTGAAATCCGCTCCACAACCCACATAATTCGCCTGTTTGCCCCTCTCATGGGATCCACGTTTGCGCGATTTCCTTGATTCTGATTGTGCCTCCGCTTGTTATCCGTTGCCGATTCCAACTGCATCGATGCCAGATCTCGGTTGCAATTTCAATATTCAATTTTAAGCCCAGTAATTAATTTTACAAATTACTGAAAAGATAAATGGCAACACATTGATAAACAATAATGCACAGAGAAAACCAAACACAAGATGTACTCTAGAAACCCCAATGGTGAAAACCAACAAACAATTTGTCTTTATTACAGATTTGTTAAACAACACTTATAGCACCAAGCTTCCGGATATGACAACCTGGATCTCAAACTCCTAATCTCCCTTGCTGCAATTGAGCCCAAATCCTCAACAATATCAACAAACCCTGGCTTGAGTGAATCCCTCACTCCCAAGCCTCTGATTGACTCTCTCTCTCAGATCTGATCACTCACTGATCCCTGACCAACACGAGATATGACTCACTCCTGCAATTGTGTTCAAACCCTTAACAATAAAGACAAATCTAGCTTGAGAGAATCACTCTCTCCAAAGCCTCTAAGAGAATCTCTCCTAGATCTGATCACTCATTGATCACTCACTATCGAATCACACACATACTGACAATGATTGTGGTGTCTGAAACTCTCCATAGACTCTTTTATAACATTCACTTTATGCAAATACCATGGGCAATACCATGGGCCCTCCGGTACCATGGGCTAATAAATATCACCCAATACAATTGACCTTTTACATAAAGTATTATAAAGAACATTTGTCTAAAGAGTCACTTTTTCGGACGACTTCTACATGCTAGACACCCCAATGTAGAGGTATCTGTCCGAGCTAAAAAATCTAACAAACCCAACTAACAAGGCCCAATAACCTTATCCATATCTTTGACAAGTCCAATGTAACAACTTGTCATCATTAATACAATGGTCCAAAGGTCCAAATAGTCATAAGGTGACAAGTGTGCCCTCCTATAATGAAGGAACCTTCAATTAACTTGGCAAATGTGACAATGAAAGGCCCAAAAAGGATGAATGCGCCCTCCTAGAATGGTCCAAGCATGTTGAATGAAGCCTCAAGTGGTGGAGCGCCTCTTTAATCAACTCCTTGCCAATAAGGGTATTTTTTAAGGATTCTAATATTATACTTAAGTATAGTATTCTAGGCGATTATTTTGGATTGAAAAAAAATATATATAGATAGGTAGGCGAATATCAAATATGAAACATACAATTTACTACTGAAATTTGTAAATTTTGGTGAAAATTATGATAGAAAAACATATTTTATGTATATATAGGCGATATTAGAGACTAAACATGACCAAATAGCGAATTTATTTTTTGAAAAAAAGCCCGAAAAATATCCAATTGGCGAAATTTCGCCCCTGAAAATTATCCAAATGGTCTCTGTGCAATGGTCCAAATGTGAGGATAATGGTCCAAATGTCATCAAGAAGGTGGTCAAAGCTTATGACAACTGATCCAAATGGTCCAAGAGGGTTGGCCCTCTCTAATGATGATGGAATATACCTCATGAAACCCAACATGTGCATGAAGAACCCGCACACCACCTAGGAGAGGACAACATGTCAGTAGTGAAATCAACCAAGTGTTAGACATCATAAAGTATAACTTAAGAAAACACTTAATTAAAGGACTATTATGTGCACTTTTCTAATAGCTCATTTAATTAATTGCTCAAATAACCGTAGAACTACCATGGTGCAACCATAATTGATCCAAATTTCATGTTACACCCCTAAGTTTATGTAAACTTCCTAAGTTTCTAAGCAAGGTGAAGGTCATTGAGTGAATGCAATGTAGTAAAGGGGAAACTAATTGTAAAGTTAGGAAAGGGGTTTGTGAATTAACTATCATGAGAGAGAGAGAGAGAGAGTGTGTGTGTCTAAGTTCCAATTCTTCTCCTTA
Organism: Larix kaempferi; assembly: GCA_027924585.1. Classification (NCBI taxonomy): domain Eukaryota; kingdom Viridiplantae; phylum Streptophyta; class Pinopsida; order Pinales; family Pinaceae; genus Larix; species Larix kaempferi. The sequence goes on along the minus strand of BSBM01000865.1, from coordinate 2,096,597 downwards.
GCTTTCAAGAGCTAGGGGTGAATGATTTTTCATCCATATGTGTGCCATGGAATGGAATTATTTACCCTTGTGCCATTTTTACGATTCTTTTTTATTTTTATTTATTTTATTTTATTTGAATATGAGTCCCTTTCCTTTGATTTAGCTTTAATAAGTTGGGGCGTTGGATCATGGCATTTTTGCAAGGGGGTGTAACTCATACTCATCATTTAATTCCATTTCTCTTAGAGTACTTTGACTTTAATTTAGGCATTACACATAGGGATAATATGTGGAAACTTTTGAACATGACACATAATTTAATTAGTTAATTGTGAAAGGGGAACATGATGGAAATAGGTGATATGGCTATTGAAATGGCATGATATGAAAAATAGCCAGGTAAAATGTTGTAAATGACATGAAATGAGGGTCACACTTGCTTAAATTCCTAGGGGCACACCTAATCCCACAAGGGCATAGACTTAATCTGATTGAGGAAAGAAGAATTATAACCACACCATGATGCCCTAAGCTTTTGAAACAATATTGAGGATGCATGAGCCATTATAGAGTAACACTCTTGACCTCCTAATATTATGTCCACAAGAAATTATTTTACCATGAGTCATGTAGAGAGGATATGTCATAACATCGGTACCAACTGGATGTCGCCATTTGTCTTTGTCAAGTGGCAAGGTAAGTTTAGGAGATTGGAAGTATCTCTGAGCTAGCTGAAAGTGTCTATGGGCAAACCATATCTGTGGAATTGCTGGATGTGATGGAAGATCACATAAGAGATGATGGTCAAGTCACGACATACATGTGAGGGGGTAATAATAAGAGTTGCAGATTTAGATTTGGTGGATTCCACATTGTATAGGCAACTGATAGGTTCCTTGATGTATCTGGTCAACACTAGGCCAAAAATATGTTTTGTAGTGAACACATTGAGTTAGTTCTAGTGTTATGGGAATTGCCATTTGGCTTGATTCATTGTTTTTGATTGGAAATTGTTGGTTCTGTACGGAACTGGTCTTAAATGCCTAAACTAGCCAGCTTTGTAGAAGGCTGTATCCCATGGTTTAGAACATAAAATTTAAAAAGAAAAAAGGTAAACCCTAGACCCTAGTAAATCATTGGTAATATTAAATAGTAGTATTAAGTTCTTAAAAGTAAAAGTGATATTCTCCTTATCTTTTATTTTCCATCCTTCTACTTAAATTTTTAATATTACTATTAATTGTTTTAGGATGTTTGAGAGTGGTTCCAACCCCATCGGAACCAATTGGACTTCATATGCAAAAAGTAGATTTTTAGATCACATTCAGAATTCAATAGACATAACAGTTTTGAATATTTCAGGATTGCATTATTTCCACTAGATTCTATCATGTATGAGGGCATGGGATTGACATTTAATCAAGCACATCAACCCCTCTATGTACCTTGAAGTTGGTGGTGTTGGTTGTTGAACTCCTCTGTCACGACCTTAATAAAAATGTACCCTTCACTCAAGAAAAATCACTTATTAAGCATGAGAAACTTTTTCTACCTTATTTTAATGCTTAGATTAGGAAGTTTCATCAAACTTGGAGGGTGTTGACTACTGTCCTTGGAGGATCAAGTTCGAGATTCGAGGTAGAGGCAAGGGCTATAGCCTGGAGAAGGAGAGCACATTGTGTTATTGATGAATAGGATCCCAATATAGGCAATGATTTTGATGATATGTAGTTATTTGTTTTAGCATGAAGTTTTTTGAACTCAAAAGGCCATTTAGAGCCTCTTTGTTTATGTATTCCACGTTAGATATGGATTGTTCTCGATGCTATTTTAGTTATATGCACTCTTACTGGCTATATACATGAGAAACTTTGCATATTTGTGTATAATGGTTTGGATTCATATGGATGCACATGAATATATATGTTTTTTTTTTCAAAATTTGAATATATATGTTTTTTTTCAAAATTTGAATATTTTATGTATTTTTTGGTATGTTTTTTTTTTAAAATTTTTAATTTAATTTAATTTTATTTTTGGTTTCGGTCTAGTTTAGATTTTTGGGCTTGATTTCGATGATTGGGCTAGTTTTGATAACATTGGTTAGTTCAAGGTGGAGCAAAGACAAGAGCATTGGGTAGCAGCAAAACATGTGCTCAGATACTTGAGGGGCACAATTGATTATGGGTTGAGATATCTTGGAGATGATTAGGTGAAGTTGAAGGGATATACAAACTTAGATTTGGTAGGCAGTGCATTAGACAATGTAACCACTCAAACTAGTAGCTCTTTGCAAATCAAGGCAAATGTATACTTAGTGCTTGTGAATGTAAGCTTGAGAGAGAGTTAAACCCAATGTCACCACAGTTTAACGTGTCAACACTTAGGGTATCTCCAAAACCCAGTGGGAGACCCTAATCAGTGGAAGATACGTGCAATCACCAACAAGACACAAATACCTACCATGAAACCTTTCTAGCTATGATTAGTGCCTTATTGGAGTCAAACAATTTCAAATCTAGACACTAGAATCATATATAAATGAAGTTATTCACTTTATCAAATAAAATCATGCCTTTTGAGGCAATTTCATGTTTCCCAAGGCAATGTCACACTTCCAGAGGCAAGCACTCTAAAACGTGTTCCCTCAAGGGAAATAGGACAATTGGACTAGGGTGAAGTTAGAGGATAAGCCAAAAATACAAAACACCCTCCAATTCATGATTTACGAGGGTTTCACGGGTCCCAATGCACTTCCTGAAATGAAGACACCCTCTAGGGTTTGTAGCTAAAACCCTAGGGCGAAATTTTAGGGTGGACCAGAAATACTAAATCATGTCTAATTCACCAATCACAAGGTTTTCATGTATCCCAATGCACTTCCTCAAAAGAGGATGCCCTCTAGGGTTTGTGGCTAAAACCCTAGGGCAAATTTTTAGGGTGGACCAAAAAAGCAAGTTCACAACTACTTTTGGATTTTTTGAATTTATTTAGATTTTTAGGGCTTTTTCAGCTATTAAATACTTCTGTGCATAAAATAAAATAAATGACATGTAAAATTCGATAAAAAGAGAATAGTTGAAGGATAAGGTATTAAATTCTTGTCTAAAACATTAGGGATATGAGAAATCGAGGTTAATGCCCCTCCTCTTAAGATGGCTTCCAATACTTGCACTTAGGGGAAAGCTAACAACCATCTAGGCTTAGGTAGCGAAACCCTACTGAGAGCAAATAGAGAATTCCAAGGCCCAATAGAACTATGGAGAGCTCCTTGATAGGAAGGTCTCCACAAGCAAGTAGACAAAATGCTAGCAAACAAACCCTACCTTAGTCCAAAACATTTCAAGAGTGACGTTAAACTAGGGTTAGGAGATAAACTTACCAACATTAACCAAGGAATGAGCAAGGAGATGCACCTTAGGTCATCCTTGAGCACGAGTTATCATAACTATTCTTAGCATCCACTTAGCATGTGACTATCAAACCATAAAAATTCTTCCATTCACCATTCATGCAATAGAAAAATACATCCCAAGAGAAGTGTGCACTAGCTCAAATGCTCCAATAAACCAAGAGAAAGATAAAATAATATAATATTTGAACCCTTGTTCATGATCTACAAATGAGGTGAGGATGTCTAATTTATATGAGACAACCCTCAACCTTTTACAAAATTGACCCTACAAGTTAATGCCAATATAAAAATTTGGTCTAGTGCACTCATAAACTTGGGGACTTAGCCACACAATGACATACAAGAACAATAAAAATGTGAAATTGGGCTCCACCAAGTGCAAGGTGAGCCAAAAGGAGGCCGTCATGCCCCAACTAACCCCAACAGATGCTTGTCCCTCAATGCCCTCCTTTTTAACCATGTAGGCTTCTTCTTTAAGGAATGATGTCATTGATATGGAGACTAGGAGGGGTTTTCTATCAAAATAATATATCCAAGTGGGTAAAATGAGGTGTGCTAAATCGGGTATGACAACCCTTACATGCGCTATCACCTCTACAAAACAAAATATGAGTGTGGTCATGTTTCCTAATGGGCCCACTCCAAGAAGCCCAGACACCAACCTAGGGCCCAAATGCCCCAACAAGATGGGGGACTTCCACCCATCAAGAGGTAGTCAACACTGCCACTAAGTCGGCACTTACTGGAATGAAAACCAAGAGAACCTGCCATGACTTGATTAGTGGTATTTAGCCCCAAAATCAACACTCTACATAATGCAGCCCCAAAAACTTGGCCTTTACAATAAAAAAGAAACCCCTCCCGCTGGTATGTTTGAAAAGGATGCATCAGGCACTTTGAGGCGTAACAGACAGGAAGAGCACCTTAGGGTGTTGCTTTAGCTTGGGATCAACAATGATATCCTGGTTTTGTAGGAAGCAGACTTCCATGGCACTCAATTCAGCAGAGGTGGAATTTATGGCAGCCATTACTACTAGTTGTGAAGCCATTTGGCTTCGCAAGTTGATTGCAAGCTTATTTGATTAGGAGTTGGATCCCACTGTAGATGGCTTCGCAAGTTGATTACAAAATTATTTGATTAGGGGTTGGATCCCACTATGATTTATTGTAATAATTAAATTTGTATCAAACTCTTTGAGAATCCAATGTTTCATGATAGGTGTAAGCACATTGAGATTAGATATCACTTCATTTGAGATGGGATTAAGAAGGGAGCAGTAAAGCTCCAGTATGTTCCCACAAATCAGCAGGTTGCTGATATTCTGACCAAGCTTTTAGCAAAAGGGAAGTTTGAAGATTCAAAGAAACTTGGATTGGTGCAGATTTCCTTCCTCACTAAGAGGGAGTGTTGAATATTATAGCTTGGATAGGAAATTTTGCACAGGTTTAGTGTCAACGTGTTGGAAATAGTTTGTCAAATCTATTTTGTAATTCAATTAGCAATAAAGTGAGTCTTATAGTTAGCTGTTGAGTCTAATGAAGTGTATTTTTATACATTAGTGATGTAGACTAATCTCAACCGTACATTTCACTGTGAGATTAGGGTTTTGGTAGATTAGGGTTTCAACTCAAGTATAAAAGCAAGTCAAGGTAGAGGGTTAAGACACATTCATTCACTCAAAAACAAGTTTTGTCGAGAGGTGATTTAATTCATTTGTGGAGCAGAGTTAGAGCGTCAGAGAGGAGCCAAGGTCAGGAATTTGGCAGATAGTAGGCAGGTTCGCACAATGAATTATGTATAGTTGTACCAATTCCGTATGAACAGTCTGTACAGTCTTATGGACAAGTTGTACAACATTCAGCATACAACTGATTGTTTTCTCTTTTTTGGCATGCATAATTTCCTCAGTAATTGTGCAGATTTGTTTTGTTTTGGGTGTATCGTACAACTGTTAGTTTGGCAGATTGTGGAGTTTTTCTTGTAAGCTTTGAATTGTTAATGAAATGCTGATTTGAAGGAGTAATTATTTGTGTATTGTGTTTTTCCTTCCGCTGTTTACTTTCCAACTATATGCGTGATTACTGTTATGTGAAGAATTTAATTTTTGCAATTAAATAACATTTTTATTTAGTTGATAACATAAGTACATCATTCTCCTAGGGTTTGAAAAATTAATAACATTATTAGTATGACTTGAATGACATTGTATGATCGAATCTTTTGAATGAATTTAATTAAAGGTTTTGCAATATAAATACTAGTCTTGTAACATTTTGAGTAGTCATGAGCTGAAAGGAAGACCACGCCACTAGCAGACACTGAGAATATTTATCAATGGCTTGCCTTTGGCATTTGTCCAATCATCAGATAAATGGGTACCCCATAGTTAGTCCAATCATTTGTATATTGTCCCAGCGCATTATGGATTTTGGCTCTTTCCTTCTCAAGTCCCATGGTTTTAGCTTTGGCATACTTGGGGCTCCTGTACCCTTTAGGGACACCTTAATGTCTTGTACCATTTCATGCAAGTAGGGTGAGCAAAGACATTTAATGGTACACCACATGCATAGAGAAAAACTTGAAATTTTTGCATTCATGTCATCCATGCATCTTTGGTTAAGGAAATTTGATATTGTTCTATGCATAGGCGAGAATCCACTACCATGGAGGGATGGGGATCAACCACCACTTCTCTTCAGGCTTCCTACAACACCATTACTTTCAATCACTGGATTGGAGATTTCAGCTCTTCCATGTAACCCTGATTTCACTTCAAAGAACAGATCTTGACCTAGCCCATCCTTTAAGATCCCTTCATCTCCCAATGGCTCAAGAACCTGTTCACTGATCCTCCTCCTGAGTAGCTTCCTTTGCATATCAACCTTTTCACCTCTATTAACTTGTGGCATTCTTAAAGTGGGTGCATTTCTGTACAAATTTTCCATGGATACTTAACCTTTCTCTTTTTCTTTTTACCCCCTCCAGCATTAATGCTATTATTTTTTTTATTGTTCCCACCTGTCACGGTGATTTCACTGCTGCTTCACAACTGAAGAAAAGCGTACATGAGAGGATACAAAACTAGGAGAATGAAGGCTTGAATGAGAAAAAATAGGGTTAACTTTTGAGCATTCAGAGGATTATAATGTTGATTTGAGATCACTTTTACTGTCCCTCTCCACCTGTCCTTTCCAGCTTGTCTCATTCAAACATCCACCTAGGTCGATCTGACCCCCAGCCACTTGCCAAAGTGCCTCACCTGCCACGCTGGCCCATGTCTCAGGTATGGGGATTTCGCTTGCCTCTTCACCTGTCCTTTCCAGCTTGTCTCATTCAAACATCCACCTAGGTCGATCTGACCCCCAGCCACTTGCCAAAGTGCCTCACCTGCCACGCTGGCCCATGTCTCAGGTATGGGGATTTCTCTTGCCTCTTCTTACAGATAGGCATATTTTGAAAGATTTGATCTTCTGACAACAAGTCCTCTGATTAATTGACCAAGTCGTTGTAATACATTTTGGCCTATATCCATAAACCCTACAAAATCCGTAGAACCTGCATAGCTCTAGTAATTCACAGGCTCCTTCTCCCTTTGTTTGTATTTTGTAACTCTCCTTGAAAATTCCCTGCCCTGCTGCATATTTCAGAGTAATGATTTTTTTCTTCTTCTAAAAATAAGATTCCCCCATCACCACACATACATGGAGTTCCTTGATAGGTCCTGTCAAAAAAACCCCAAGCTATTAAGTAATTGATTTCAGTCAGGCTCTTTAAGGTTTCTTGGATTTTTAATCTTAGCTGGCTTCCATGAGCATTCTCTAATGTGAAGAGTGCGTTGCAAGGGAAACCACTATAGGGATTAGTCACCTGGTCATTAAATGCCTGAAAATCTAAAGGATAAATTCCATAATTACCATATTTATCAAAAGCCAATGTTTGAAAAATCGGACTCGGAATTGGTTGAGGGTCAAATCGGAATCGGAATTGGTAATGAATCGGTCATAAATCAACCGATTTGAATTTAATGAATCGGTTTATTCAAAAATACATAAAACATTTAAATTTTAAAGAAAAACAACATTTTCAAGATTTAATGGCTGTTGTTATGATCCAGACCTGCTGTTTGAAGGCCAAAGAGCACCTAGACTTGCTGTTTAGGGTTGCTTTCATCCACAGTGCTGCCCACCATTTATTTTAAGCCTTTAAGGTGATTTTCATGGCTTTTTACTGTTGCAAAGGGGTCACAAAAGACACAGGTTTGCTTCAAAATTGTTGTATGAGGGTTTGAACAACTTCAACCTAAGGTGCACGAAACAGGGAAACTTTGAAACAGGGGAAACATGACCCCCCAAAATTTTGGAAACGAGGAAACGCAAGATATATATATATGAGCAAGGACATTTAAGAAAAAATGTGAAATATAAATCATCAATCATACATGTCAACAAATCATTGCCTATATTGGGATCCTATTCATCAATAGCACCCTATGCCTCCCTCCTCTAGGCTCTAGCCCTTTGCTCTAACTCGAATTTCAAAGTTGATCCTCCAAGGACATTAGTCAACGGCTCAACACCCTACAATTTTGATGAAACTTTCTAATCCAATCGTTAAAATAAGGTAGAAAAAACTTCCCATGCTTCATAAGTCATTTTGCATGAGTGGAGAGTTCATTTTTATTAAGGTCATGACAGAGGAGTTCAACAATCAGCACCACCAACATCAAGGTACATACAGGGGTTGATGTGCTTGATTAAATGCCAATTCCATACCCTCATACATGATAGAATTTGGTGAAAACTTACAATCCTGAAATCCTGAAAAACTATTAAGTCTGTTGAATTTCGAATGGGATCTAAAATTCTACTTTTTGCATATGAAGTCCGATGAGGTTGGAACCACTCCAAACATCTTGAAACAATTAATGGTAATGTTAAAAATTTAAGTAAAAGGATGGAAAATAAAAGATAAGGAGAATGCCACTTTTACTTTAAGAATTTAACATTACCATTAATATCACCAAATACTACTGCACCATGGGGATATTCAATATTGCATTGTTTTTTGAGTCTGTGGGCACCCATGCAAACTGCTAGACAAACCGGCCGATTTTTTACATAACTCGGCCGATCAGACTGATTCGGTACTGAACCGGCTGATTCGGTGTCTAGATCGGCCGGTTCGGTATCAAACCGGTCGACCGAATCGATTTGCAGACCGAGTTGATTCGGTTCCTTATAAAACTGGTAGATCGGCCGATTCCAAAACCGGTTTGGCCGATTTTTAAAACTATGTCAAAAGCGCAATCTGGCTCAAACAAATACGTCCAGACAGGTTACATTCCATAAAATATTAAGTACTGGTTACATTCCTGAAATATTAAGCACCAATATCATAAAAACAAAATATTATGTTGCTGCTGTGGGACAGTGGCTGGAGGATCATTGTCATCATCATTGAGTGCAGATGTTATATCAAAAAATTTAAATTACTAATCTTTTTATATAAGCCAATGCCGTATGTATTATAGTAAAATGTGTTCATTTTCAATTAGAGATTTGTTTATATCACGTACGTTTTATGCTGCAAAATCAACAGATTCACCAGCTATATTGTTTTAATTTAAAATATTCTACTACATGATTTTTTCATGCAGTTAAAAGAATGTTAGGCTTTTTTCTGCTCTGTAGGTCTGTTTCTCAGATTTTCAATCTTCTAGGTTTGGGGATGCATTTTCTCAATTTATGTCATATGCAATTATTTTATTTATTTATTCTTATTTTCCATATTTGTAGTCAAAATGAGTTTATTTCTGCATTCAAGCACCCATTAACCAGTCATATTGCAGGCTGATACTAGGCCTGATAGATAGAAGGCTGATACTAGGCCTCTTTTTAGGAAATCGACAAATATTGCAGTTATCATTGTAGTGATTTGCATTTGCTTTTTCTGTCATTGGATCCATCCTAAAATTTGATAACTCTAATACTCCGTGAAATAGAATGAGGATACAGAGTATACGGGACAAAAGTCTCGAGACAAGTTTGACTTTTAGGTACTGACAACCGGTACTAGTTCACAAGGTTTTTTTTTTGGTCGAGAAGAAAACCTTTCATTAATAGGTTTTGCCAATGCAGGTGATTATTACATTACAAAACTTAGAATTCCCTGCAAATCTTATATTTGAGAACCTGTCCAAAAGTTAATCAGATGCCTGATATGGCTCTTGAAACCATATTTGAATATTTCCTTACTGCTGTTATATTTAAAGTATTGTCTGACTGAGTTTTAAAATGAAATTATATTGAGTGGCTAGTCTAAAATTTATATACAATGATACATAAAACAGCTTAATAGATTCTGATCCAGCCTTTCCAGTTTTAAACTTTTGAGAGCTAAATAGAAAACATGATAATGGGCGTGATCCAGCAGATAATAAATTATAACAATCTTATCTGTAATTTTATGGCTTGTACACAGGGCTAAGTTAAGAGGTGGTGTAATATATCTTTCCACCCCCTAGTCACTGATTTATTCTTTAGCTTCCAACAACCGTTGATGAGCCAGTCTACCACTTTATTGGCAGCTCTTCTTTTGTGTATATAGGCTATGTTCCAGTTTGCTAATCCCGGTCAATCCAGGCAGATTTGTTTTGTAGGAACCACAGCAATTCCTGATTTTACCTTGGAGGGTTTCAAAGACTAGCTTGAATTCTCCTTCTACCTTAATATGCTGGTGACCCAAGTTGATGCAGATTTTAATGCCTTTGATTGGAGCCTAAAATTCTGCTTGGTTATTTGTTGCTTCTCTTAGAAACTTATAATAAATTATTGGAAATCTGCGATCCTTATTCTTGAATCTTGATTACACCTCTGCCTTCTATGGGGCACAAGTTGCCTCTGGTTGTCCCATCAAAGTCTAGTTTAACCCATTTTGCTTTAGGTGGTCCCAAACACTTGGAGGGTCTATTGTACCTTATATTTTCCATCCATCAAGAGGATCCGGGGGTGGGTCACTAGGATTTAGATCCCAAATTTTTAAAATTTCCTTCTCATTTGATGAGGCTGGCCGCTGAGGCTTATTCTTCCTCATTTACTTGAGATCGTATGGTTTCCTTAATTGCTCTTTGAACCCCTGCCCAGATTTGTTTGGTATGATAGGCTTTTATTCTATTTTTTGTTCCCAGCCTTTCATAGTGTTAGGATATTCCTATACTCCGTCCTAGTCCTTCTAGCATTTCTGTCATTTTCATTTTCAGTCATGCATGCAAAATTAGGGTTTGCATGCATCCTAGTCATCAGTACCGGCACCTAGTCCTCAGCAAACTAGCCCCTGGAGCTTCCTTCAGATAAGTTTTAGCTCTCCTAGAGCTTAGTGCGCCTTTCTTCACCTACCAGTCCAGTTTAGTTCAGTTATCTTCAGTTCTTTCCTTGATTTAAGGATTAACTGACTCCTAACTGACCTTATCACTCTGATGGACCTCCAGTGTGACTAGATAGCCTATTCTGACTCCAGTTAGCTCCATCTGCGCTCTCCATTGAGCCTCCTTCACTACATTAGTGCTTCCATGTGCCAGTTACCCCAACCACACTCAGTTAGACTCAGTTTGACTCCCGGTTGACCATTACTTGTGCATTGATGACTTCACTGATGAGAAGGTGGACTCCTAGTTATGATTTGATGACTCTCCACTGATTATGGATCTATGCATGAAGGCTAATTCGAATTACACCTAGTGAATTCGAATCCTCATCCTCAACATTGTATATTTACCAGTTTACTATTCAGATTAATGTAATATGTGTAATTATTCTGCCTCTATTAGAGCTCCTTTGGATCTATGTTCTATTGCTTCTCTCTTCTTCTATTATTCCTAAATTCTTTCATTGTGAGGTTTACATCATCTCTTTGGATCTTATGTGGGCATTTTCACATGGTATCAGAGCCATTTGAGAGTATATTCTACCTCCATTCTTGAGAGTTTTTTGCAGGTATTTCGAAGTTCCAGCAGTGGATTCAGCAGTTTCTATTTGCACTTGTTCCAGCAGTCAAGATGAGCAATTCGAATGCTTCTTCTTCTTCTCTTCCTCCTATGATCCTCACTCCCTTCAATTACTTCGGATGGAAGGGTAAGATGAAAATACACTTGAAGTCGAGAGGGTTCTCTAGAATAGTTGAGGAAAAAGATGCCATACCACATCAAGCTGTAGAGAGAATCAAGCATCTAAATAAAATGGATGAAGCTTTTGGATGCATTTGCCTTCATATGTCTGAAGATCTATTGTTTCATGTTGAAGGAATGAAGTCTCCTAATGAGTTATGGACAAAATTGGAGAGTCTCTTTGGCAAACAAGATGGGCTAAGAGGCCACATTCTCGAAAATGAATTGGTTGCCCTTCAACCTAGCAATTTCGAGAGCATTCAAGAATTCTTCTCAAAATTTCACAATTTGAATTTACAATGCAAGCACTGTGGCATCACTAAAAGTGATGAGCAATTGGTACTCTCCGTATTGAGCAAACTTGGTTCTCAATTTTCTATCTTTGTATCTACTTTCCATTCTGTTCGAATGTCAATCCCTGGATGGAAGTTTCCCACTTTACAAGACTTTGCTGTAGCCCTCACTCAAGAAGAGGTCAAATTGATTCAAATGGGTGCCATCAAAACCTCCAAAGATCTAGCTCTTCTAGCTGGTGAAGCAAGTGGAGCGAATGCAAAAGGGAGGCAAAGAGACAAAGACAAGAAGCCATCAAAATCCAAGAATGACAAATAAAAGAGACCAAATTGTTCCTACTGCAAGAGAGGAAACCATCCTGAGAAAGCTTGCATGCACAAGAAAATTGATCTTCTAAGAACAAAACAAAATTGTTGTTTGAAAAGAAGCAAAGATGTTTGATTCTGGAAGTGGATCTGATGATTGCCATGCATTGATGGCTGGTTTTTCAAAAGCAAAAGCCCTCCCTCCTCATAGATTCTGGAGCCTCCAACCACATGATTGCCTCTGAAGAATCCTCCCCCTCCTTGGATCTCCAAGATGGGCCTACCATTCACATGGGAGACAACTCTCAGATTTCTGCCAAAGGATTGGGTACAGTTCATATGGAGCATGGTAAGTTCAAAAATGTCTTATTTGTTCCTTCTCTAACAGCTAATTTGTTGTCAGTATATCGAATGACTCATACAGGATCACCAAAGCAAGCAATTTTTGGTCCAAACACAGTAGAGATTACAAAAATCTCCACTGGAAAGGTTATAGCGAATGGAATTGCTAGTCATGCCTCAAAGGCATATGAGTTCTCACACTTCATGCCTTTCTCTCCAAATATTCCTTCAGATTGTGATGAAGATCACAGTGACTCCTCTTCCAATGAAGAAGAAGATCAAGATTTTGATGTTGAGATCATGGTTCAAGAAGATTCAAATCCAGATTCAACACCTATTCTCAGTCCAAATTCGAGGTCAATATGGGCTCACACAACCCTTGCTACTACTGAGAACACAGTTGATGACTTATCTGTTCACAGAACTACTAGACTTCAGCATCATGCCAACCTTGCATTATGCCATCCACCTCTCCATGAGAGATGTAGCATGATGATGGGGTTCTCTCTTCCATCTCTTGGAAAGACTCCTCATGTTCCATTCGCTCCAGTTACAGAAAGAGTTCCTGAAAGACTTGCTTCGTCCAACACATTCTCCACACAGTGGGAGGCATATCAAGAGACTAGATCCAGATCTAGCTTCTACTTTGTCTTCCTACAAGGGATCAGCTTGCCAAGTCTTTTGCAAAAGTTTTCACTAATGAAAGCTTCTTTCTTTTCTGCATAGTGTGATGGTTCTTTGAGTTATTTACTGTTCTTTTGAGGGGGGTATTTTTCCCATGAGGTTTTTCCCATTTCCTCGGTTTATGGAAAGTTCTTTATTTTTCTATCACTTCTTTGATTGTATGGGTGACCTTTGGTCCTAGTTACTAGGGCCCAGGATGGATTAAGGGGGGGTGTTAGGATATTCCTATACTCCATCCTAGTCCTTCTAGCATTTCTGTCATTTTCATTTTCAGTCATGCATGCAAAATTAGGGTTTGCATGCATCCTAGTCACCAGTACCAACACCTAGTCCTCAGCAAACTAGCCCCCGGAGCTTCCTTCAGATCAGTTTTAGCTCTCCTAGAGCTTAGTGCGCCCTCCTTTCACCTACTGCATGAGAAGGGCGCCTTTCTTCACCTACTAGTCCAGTTTAGTTCAGTTATCTTCAGTTCTTTCCTTGATTTAAGGATTAACTGACTCCTAACTGACCTTATCACTCCAATGGACCTCCAGTGTGACTAGATAGCCTATTCTGATTCCAGTTAGCTCCATCTGTGCCCTCCACTGAGCCTCCTTCACTTCATTAGTGCTTCCATGTGCCAGTTACACCAACCACACTCAGTTAGACTCAGTTTGACTCCCGGTTGACCATTACTTGTGCATTGATGACTTCACTAATGAGAAGGTGGACTCCTAGTTATGATTTGATGGCTCTCCACTGATTATAGATCTGTGCATGAAGGCTAATTCGAATTACACCTAGTGAATTCGAATCCTCATCCTTAGCATTGTATATTTACTAGTTTACTATTCAGATTAATGTAACATGTGTAATTATTCTGCCTCTATCAGAGCTCCTTTGGATCTATGTTCTATTGCTTCTCTCTTCTTCTATTATTCCTAAATTCTTTCATTGTGAGGTTTACATCATCTCTTTGGATCTTATGTGGGCATTTTCACACATAGACCCCAAAGAATAAATCCTATACCAATGTTCCAGATTTTCTTGATTGTATTAGAAGACCACTCAGGTCTTGGTCATCTTCTCATAGCTTCTAGGATAGATTCAGCCAAAGGGTGTTGCTTGTTGAAGTGGATGACCTAACTTTTAAAGACTTCCTTGGCAATTGGGCATTGGACCAAAGATATGATCTAAGTTTCTTCTGTTTCACAGCATGCATTGCATTTGGTGGGGCCCTGCATTCCTCTTTTGTTGAGATTTATCAGAGATAATTTTTCTTTTTGCAGTCAGCCAAGTAAAGGCTTGCAAATTTTAGCCAAACTGGATTCCTGGTCCTCTTCCATATTGGATCCTTTGCTAAAACCTATTCACCTTTTAGTTCTTGAAGGTACCCTTCCTTGACAACAATATTTTGGATTTTGGATTCTAGCATAGTAAATTACTCTCATCCCCATATGTGATCGGTATGAATTACAAGGCATGATTAATTATGTAATCTTTCTCTTCTAGGGTTTGAATAAGCCAATAAGAGAGAGGTTTCCAGTTTATTTATTTGAGATTTGCTAAATCTGCGATTAGGACTAGATCTTTAGAGCTTGAAGTTTTTTAGGGGTTGGTTCCCAAACATTTTCCCAGAAAGGAGCTTTAGTTTTGTTTTTAGTAAGCCAGAAAATATGCTTATCAACTTTCTCTATGCTTGGAACAGTGTTGTTCCTGAATTAATTTATTGGAGCTATTAGTAAAGTCATTCTTACAAATAAACATTTGTGGGCTTCTGTTGTAGAGATATATGGCTTGAAGAATTTTATTCAAACTCTTCTAATTGAATAGGAATCTTTAATACATTTCTGCACACAGAGCTTTGTTGACCAAGTCAAGTCTTCCCAAGCTTGATCCTCTTGCCCAATTGGTGATTGCTACTTTTTCCTAGTCCAAATGCCATCTTTTCTCATTTGAGGAACCCTGCCATCAATTTTTTAATAAGTTTCTTCATTCAATGCAATATTGAAGGAGCAAGGAGAATGGGGACTTCTCTGAAAATCAACGGAATCAATATCAATCCACTTGTAAGAGAAATATATTTGTTGGTCCAGGATGCAAGTCTGAGTGTCATTGTTCAAAACCTGTTTCCATTTTTTCCTTTTATGCTGGTTTCCAGCCAGGGGAAATCCCAAATATCTTGTGGGGAATTCGTCTTCATGAAATCGCAAAATATTTTAAATTTCCTTTTCAACCTTAAGTTTACATTGCAGAAGAAGATCGTGGATTTCTCTCTACTCATATTTTGGCCCAAAGCTTTCTCAAAGATTGAAATAATCTTATTGTTTCTTTAAGCTTCTCTAACACTAGCATCTTCTAAGATCAAGGTGTATCATCGACAAATTGAAGGAGTAAAATTTGATCTGTATGAGAGGAATGTGCTCTGCTTAATGCTTATTCCAATGATGAAGAGGAATGTGGATAAAGAGCATCCCTGTCTGAACCCTCTTGATGCTCTAAAACATTTTGAGGGTCCTCCATGTTAGTGTGATGTTTTAGTGATTCACTTGTGGTCCCACTGGGTAATGATTGTGGTCCTCTAGTGGTCGAACTATGGTCCTATTGGGTTGTTAGATGGTGACTGTAGTGGTCCCACCTATAGTGTTAGGGATAGGTTTATTTTCACTTTTATACCTATAAATATGGGGTATCGACCCCACTGTAAATCTTGTACAGTAGTGCTCATGCCTCATTTAGTAATTTGTAATACATTGAATAATTAGGACCTAGGTAACAAGATTCTCTGCCTATGCCAATTGTCTTCAGTTTTCTCTTGTTTCCTATGTGATGTCTGATATTGATCTTTAAGTCTTTCTTCTAAATCTCACCATGGTATTATAGCTAAGGGATTAGACTCCTCAGGGCTGACCATTCATCTATGTAGCTCGCTTGTAAGTCTTTTTTGGGCTTATCCACTCTGAAGAGGATCATGTGAAGTGTTTGGGTTTCTGGGAGGCTTTGTTGTGAAGGGCTCTTTGTTAAGAGTGTTTGCACATTGTTCAAGGTCAGATAACTTTTTGGTTTGTGCTGGTTCATGCCAAAAATAGTTCTTTGCATTTCTTAGCTATTGGTGTTGTGGCAAATTGTGTCAAAAGCCAAGTCACATAACATGGGGATATATCATATATATAGTAATAATCTATTTTTAAGGTCACAACCAAGCTAGACACCAATTGGGGTACGAGATCCCCTTGTTTGTGGGGCAAGGGACCCCCCTTTGTGTAGTGATGTAACTGCTAAAGTTTACAGAGGTGTACATACCCCAGCCCCCTCCGGATTTGAACCTATGACCTCCTAGGAGGTAACATATGATCTTAACCGGTAGGCCCACTCACGCTGTAAATATCTATCTATCTATCTATCTATCTATCTATATATATGTAGCACGACAATCGTTCCCAGCTTTTGGGGAACTCGTTCTCGAAGTTCCGACATTCCAAGGAACTTTGGAACTTGTAGGAAACTTTCCAAATCCAGCGGGAACCATTCTGGATGGTTGGGAACTTATTGGGAGCTTTTACCCTCTAAAATCGGGAACTTGGGGACTTTTTCTTGCTCGTTTCCTTCACTAGGAGCTTCCACACATTCATGATCACCACTTAGGTTGTTATTGGCATTCCTATTTCCTCGCAACCATACTTTTACATGGTTGACTCAGAATTTTTTCTCTAGAAAACTATGTTGCAGTAAAAGTCTATTTCATGCTAACTTGTCGAGTTGGTGCACTGATGTGATCTCTATCTACTGCCCGTGTTAGAGTATTCACTCGTCCCTATTCTGAATTGCAGTTATCGCTAATCAATAATAAATGTAAATCTATTTTGACTTTTTATATATTAAATTAAAGAAAGTAAATTTATATATTTTACTATTTACTTTATGAATAAAAAATAAACTTTTAAATAATTGGAAATAGTTTTAAATCTTACTTTAAAACTATGTTGCACGGGAACGGTTCCCGCCTTTTGAGAAACCCGTTCCGGAGGTTCCCGCGTTTCAGGGAACTTTGTAACTGGAACGAAACATCCCCGATTGACCAGGAATGGTTTCTGGAACTTCGAAACGATTTGGGAACTTTGACGAGAAAAAATGGGAACTCGGGAACTGCAAATTAGACGTTCCAAAACATTTCGGTGAATTCTTAAGCCCGATTTGTGGTTATAAATCTCTTCATTAACACGCAGAAGTGGATTGAGCTCTTCACTTCAGTTGTTGGCATTGTGAAGGCCGTGACTGAGTGTTGAATGGCTGACGGGAGTGTTGAATCCGTTATTTAATTTATTTAATGGCTGACAGGAGCTACCAAAATGATCATTGTCATTTTTATATTTTATAAATTTTAAGCTACTCTTGAATATTCCAACTTGATTGTCCAGGTTGGTGTAATTATGGGCGCAAGTCATTTTTCGACGGGACTATATGCACGGGAGTATATTAACAAATAATGCACTATCGACGGGAGTATATTTTATTATTTTAATTGTATATTTAATATTGCTTGTTATTTTATTGGTTAATAAATTAAAATTTATGTTATTTAATTTGTTAATAAATTAAAATTTAAAGTCTTGTGAATGGCAGCTCTGGGTTGAGTTAAGATTTAAATTTTAAAATTATTTGTTAACACATGCTTTAATATGTTAATAATATTAACTTTGTTAATATTAATGATGTATTGTTATTTATTTTTGGGTTAGTAATTATCACTCGACTCTTAAAATGGATGTGTAAGGATTAATTTAAATTACAAAACAATATTTAAAACATTAAATAGTATATATCATTATATGTAAGATTTAATACTAATTTTTTTAATATTTTTAATTTTTTAATATATTTTATTGCCGTTCTCAATCTGTCGTTTCCTACAAATTTCGGGGAAACCTCTAGCCGTATCCGACACTTGTTCCCACGTTCCCAACGTTCCCACGTTTCGGAAACTTGTGCAACATAGCTTTAAAACTAAATTCATATATTACATTTAAATAAAAATTATCTTGATTTTTATTTTATAATATAATTTAAATTTCTTTATTTATACACCTTTGCAAATACCCTAGCATAGAATGTCTTGTAAACATATAATATTCTAATACCTTTTAATCATAGTTGACACAGAACTAAAAACTTAATCTATACATATAGCCACAAATATAGGGACTATAACTTCTAAAAGTTTCCACTTTAGAAAAAGTCTATCTTATATAATCGATGATGGTAATCTTGATTTTATTGTCATTTCCATCTGCTAAGAGGTTCTAGTTACAACGATAATATAGGGAATTAGTTAAGTCATCTGGTTTGTGCTAAGTCATCTGGTTCTCATTTTTTTTAATTATTTTATTTTTATATTTTTTAATATATATTATTGCCGTTCCCAACCTACCGTTTCCTGCAAATTTGGGGGAAACTTCTAGAGGTATCCGATACTCGTACCCACGTTCCCGCGTTCCGGAAACTTGTGCAACATATATATATATATATATTTTTTCCAATAGGAAAATATCCATCACTTTAAATAAAAAGTGATCATGGACTGTCCTCTAGGGACTTCGTTATATATCAAAAAGGATTACAATACTGATCATAAGTTCATGAGTCTGAATGCCTTTTAGGCTACACAGGTAAATTCAAAAACAACTATTCAAACTGACTGTCTTTCCCAATGTTTCTTATTGCCAAAATAAACTGTCTAAAGCTATATATCCATTATTTGGTTGAAATCTGGCTGATTGTTGGAAAAACCTGTTACCTCTAGTCTTCCAGGAGGTAAGGCAAGCGCTAGTTTTGAAAGTGAATCTGCCTCAGAGTTTAATTCCCGATATACATGTGAGAACTAGATATGTTCAAAGTTTGAGATTAGAGCTCTGATTGCATGAAGGAGGTGCTGAAGATGCGGTGCATTTATTTAGATTTTTTCATTTGCCCAGTCAATAGTCATTTTAGAGTCTCTGAAAAGTTGTAACTGCTTCACCTGGTTCTCTGCTGCAACCATCAAAGTAGCCCATAACGCTGCTAATTCTGCTTTGCTATTGGAAGCATGACTTGGAGCAAACTTTATATGCCACTTCTTACTGTTCGAGAAGTGTATGATTCCTCCAGCACCTCCCAGTGAGGGGGAGCCCTGACTGGCTCCATCAAAGAAGGCCCAAGGAATATCTTTGTTGATGGAAGGGTGAACGAGAACTCTTGGCGAATTTTTTGACGGTTGTGTTTTATATTCTCTTGTTTTCTGCATCAGAATCAATACAGAGATGTTTGGAGGAATAAGGGTGCCTTGAAAAGTCATCTTGTTTTTGGCTTCCCAAATAGTAAAAATGAAAAGGGCAGGATAGGCTTGGAACAAACATATACCTTGCGATCGTTCCACCAGTCCATTACATTCTTTTCCACTGAGCTCAGATGTAGATGAGATGCACAGTTGAGATTCTCGGTTGTAGTCCTCCATACGTAATTTGCATATGAGCAATGGCAGAAAATATGTGAGATAGAGTCCTCATCCAAGTTGCATAGGACACATCTGCCAGGACCTTGAAATCCTCTTTTTTGTAGATTGTCCCAGGTGAGCAGTTTATTGCTCAAAGCCAACCGGAGAGTGATGATGGACTTTAGGGGGGCCGAGATTTTCCAATTTTTTTTCCACCATGGTCGTAGATCCTCCCTTGCCACTGTGTCTATAGCAGCTTCATAACCAATCTTTGCAGAGAATGATCCGTCCTTATTGTTCTTGGTCTAGACTAACTTGTCTGGCTCTCCTTCTCTTAGGAGGATGAAGTCCTTTTTTAGGAGGTTAATGTAACGGGTCCATTCTTCTTCCTGATCTCCTCCCAGACCCAATTGAGTGATGGATTTCCACCCTCCTCTGCTATTTCTTTTGTTCACATGGTTGCATGCATTGTTCAGTGTGTAAATGCTCTTGGAATGCAGTTCCCTAAGGAGTTCAGCAGACAATCTGTAGTGTTCACTTGCCTTGGCCCAGGGGTCCTCTCCAACTCGAATACATCTTCCATCCTCTATTTTCCAGGCCACCCAATTTCCAATTAGTGGGAAGGCTAGCACCAGTGCCTTCCAACCTATAGAACTGTTCTTGAAACTTTTGTTAGGTTGCTTGAACCATTCTGTGATGGTGAGAGGATGACAATATTTGGAGAGTAGGGTTCTTCCCCACAACGAACTTGGAGATTCTGCTAATCTCCATAGAGTTTTCGCAGCTAAAGCTTTGCAGAAAAGATCAGGGTTTTTGACCCCCCACCCACCCAAAGACTTGGGCTTGGAAATGGTTGTCCAATTGACCAACAGGATTCCTTCCCTTTGTTTGCTGGCTGTCCAAAGAAAGGAGAAGCATTTCTTCCTGATT
The DNA here is from genome assembly GCA_027924585.1 of Larix kaempferi. NCBI lineage: Eukaryota > Viridiplantae > Streptophyta > Pinopsida > Pinales > Pinaceae > Larix > Larix kaempferi. The sequence continues at coordinate 2,076,035 of BSBM01000865.1, read as the reverse complement.
TTGACTAGGATCCCTTTTGGAATGTAAGCTATCGAGGCCTAGTATACTGGGATGCTTTGAAGGATTGATTTCAGTAGGATTAACCTTCCTTCTCTAGAAAGAAAATGATTTGCCCATAAAGAGATTCTATCTTCAATTTTTTTATATAACTAGAGCCAGTCCTGGAAAGCATAGGCATTGGGTTTGAGGGAGAACCCTAGGTATTTTAGACCTTCAGAGAGAGGTGATAGGGGAAAGGGCGAGGTAAGAGCCAAAGTAGCCTTTACAGTTTCTGATGAATTGTTGTAAGCCAGTCTGGATTTTCCTGTATTGATTACCATACCCGTGGCTTTTTTGTAGAGGTCCAAGATCTTTGTAATGGTATTGAAATTGCCCAGGGTGCCTTCTCCAAAAAGTAGAACATCATCGACAAATAAGGTGTGAGTCAGAGTGATTGAGGTAGAAAGACTGATTCCTTTTAAGGCCCCCTCTGTATTGGTTTTATGCAACATCCGGCTCAATGCATCGGCTACAAGCAGAAAAAGGAAGAGGGACAGGGGGCAACCCTGTCGAATTCCTTGCGATGGACGAAAGAAGGATGAAGGGGAACCATTTATCAGAACAACGTATGAAGTCGAATGTATGCAACCCATTATCCAATCAACCATAGGTAGTGGCATTCCTATCTGTATTAGAAGAAGTTGGAGGAAGGTCCAATTGACTCGATCATAGGCCTTGGAGAGATCTAGCTTTAGAGCCAGGGCTAGTGATTTCTTTTTATTGATGGAGTGGAAGACTACCTGGGCTATAGACATTGCATCATGTATTTGACGATTAAAGAGGAAGCCAAATTGTTCTTTAGTGATTATCTTGCTGAGGATAGGTTTGAGACGTTGCGCTATGACCTTGGAGATTATTTTGTATATCATGTTGCAGCATGCTATGGGTCTGTAATCGTCAAAAGTTTCACCTTTTTGTTTTTTGGGGATCAGGGTTATGAAGGTAGAGTTAAAAGTCCCCAGTATTTTACCTGAGCTCTGGGATTCTTGGACGACCTTGAGTAAGTTTGTAAATCAACATGATCATTAATGCAGTTCTATTTTCCAGTGTAGTTAGACTCGCGAGTTTGCCCGAGTGAGAGATGGACCGGTTACTAGCCACAGACTCGCTGCCCCAACTCGCGACTCGCCCAACTCGCAGACACTCACCGGAACTCGCCCTACTCGCCGGAACTCTTTTTTTTTTCTAATACAGTTTGTTAAAAAAAGCATCAAATTTGAACTATTAATTAAATCAGTTAATTCATCGACGCCGGAAATTGTGAATTGAACCATTGATGAAGAATTGTTCAAGCACGAATTGAATTTCATCTTTAATACGGCCAAATTGAACGAATCCACGAATTTTAAAATTCATTTCGCGGATTCAGCCGAATTTGGCAATTATGGCTAAACGTGTGTTATGTTTTGGATGATTTTTTCCTTATTTTTGGGAAATTTTCGAAATCCCGTTGAAATTGTTAAAACTTTGTTTAACATTTTAAATGTTTATTTTATATTTTATATTTTTATTTTTATGTATCAGCTTTCAGGTGGTGGCCCTATCGGGCCTTTTGGCAGTCTGTGGAGGCTGCCTACACGGCCTGTAGGCAGCATCCACAGGCTGCCAAAGGCCCAATAGGGCCCCGAGATACATAACAATGAAAATATATATATATATATATATATATATATATTTTTTTTTTTTTTTTTAATTTTAATTTAAAATAATATCTTTAAAGTTTAAAGTTTAAAGTTTTAAAGTTTAAAATTTAAATTTAAATTTTTAATTAAGTCATGTTTTAACTTTTAAATTAAGTTTTGTTTTAAATTTTTAATTAAGTTTTTTTTTAATTAAGTTTTGTTTTAAATTATTTGTAATTTTGTTTTTATGCAATTTATTTATGTTTTTTTTCATAGCTTTTTTGTTTGGGTGCTGGGCCTGTTGGCAGCCTGTGGAGGCTGCCATCGTGGCCTACAGGCCTGTAGGCTGCCACCTTAAAACATAAATCAATTACATAAAAAATTCAAAATACAAATAAAATTTTAAAAAACATATTTTTTTTGTTTTTGTTCTTTAAGTTACATTAGTTGTTAAGTTTTATGTTATTTATGTTTTTGTTATCTAATGAATTTATGCATAGAATTGTTTTTATAACATATATGGATTAGAAATGTCATTATGTATGTGTTTTTTGCTTAAAAGTTACCACATTTTTAATTTTTTTCATATTTGCCGAGTCTTTGCCGAGTCTTATCCGAGTCTTATCCGAGTCGCCGAGTCTGCCGAGTCCTAAGCCAGCTGAGTATTTGCCGAGTCCGAGTCTGACTACACTGCTATTGTCTCAATGTTAAAAAAGTTAAATCTGCCTATATTAAAAAAACTATAGAAATGTAATGTAGACATATAGATGTAACTTTTTTGAACATTGAAAATATTGAACTTCCTGAAAACATGTTGGAACATCAATATTCTTCAAAAGCATGTCAAAATAGTCAAAATATGTGTGTATATCTTTTCCGGTTTAACAAAAATGAAGTGATTTTTTTAAAGAATTTTATAAAAAAATTGCAATGCCATTACATCATCATTACATTCAAAATTATTATGAAAAATTAGCCAATGCTTGAGATTTGACAGATTTTGTTTTCTTTGGAAAAAGTTTGCCGAGTTTTGCTGATATATTTTCTTTTGCCGTTAAATTGCCAAAGGAGGCACAATTCCAAGTCAACAATTGTGACCTTTTTGTAAGCAGGACTATTCTGTTTTATCTTTTCATTGCCTCCTGGAAAAATAATATCTCCTTTTGTTTGCCTTGTTGATATATTTGTTTGCGTGAATTGACAGTTCTGACCTAAGTTTGATGTAGTTTTTTGTAAAATCATTTAACAGTTTTTTTTGAATATTTTTTTTATGTTTGATTTTTTAATCTTAGTTATCTGGATGCAGAACCCATATTCTGTGAATTTACTTTTGGCGGGATTTGACAAGGATGTTGGGCCATCACTGTACTATATTGACTACATTGCAACTCTTCACAAGGTTGATAAAGTAGCATTTGGATATGGTAAGCATCTATGGTAAACAGCACTTTTGGATTCACCATTTTTTTGGTTGGTATCTATGTGTACGTCTCCATGTCTACAAATTCTGTTATTGCTCTAAGCTGCTGTTTACTAATTCATCCTCTTCGCCCTCTGGTTCTTTAGGAGCATATTTTGCTTTATCAATGATGGACAGATATTATCACAAAGGGATGTCTGTGGAGGAGGCGCTAGACTTCGCTGAGAAATGTATTTTAGAAATAAGGTCCCGATTGATCGTTGCACCTCCTAATTTTGTCATCAAGATCGTTGACAAGGATGGGGCAAGATTGCATGGATGGCGTAAAACTATTGATGATGCAAGTGAACCCCCTGCAGCAGAATTATTACCAGCTGTAGAAGTTCAAAGCTAAATGATTGGTTCAGAATTGAAACAGCGTTGTTAGCCTAAACATGTTTTTATGCGAGTTTCCAAAATGTAAGAGTTTCTTTGCAGCCGGATTGGAAATTTTGCATTTGGTACACTTTCAAAACAAGTTAGTAATCTGATATAGCTTTTAACTCTCCAGAAACCAGAATTATCAATCTGGAAACTTGATAAGTGATTGGTTTATTTCATGTCAATTTCTTCTGTATTTTTTAGTTGCAGATTTTAGAGATTTCTGTTATGAGCAGATTTTCAAGCAGGGATTCATTGTATTTGGAAAGGCCTTCATTTGGTTTGTCTTTTTGAGTTGCTTACATGCTATTGTAGATGCCTGATTATAGTTCTTGAGCTAAGATACCATTTGACTAGGAAACTGAGAAGGTTATCTAGGATTTTGGATGGTGCATTGATTACCTGATTACTTCAGGTATTCCTTTCCTGGATTGGCCTTGTCCACTTTGAATTTTGATATCCTGATGTTTGTTCAGCCTATTTTTATTTATTTGGTGCAACAGTCATGGTTAATCATTGAGCTGTTACTAATGATTTTGAAATAATCCCTACCTCTATATTTATAGTCAGTTTGTCTCTCTGATGAACTGAGAGTAGGATTGGTCCCATGACCTCCATCCAGCAACATCTATGCTTTATCACCTATCTTCTATCGGTAACAAAGGCATTCCCTGGCAATATATATATATATATATTGGTTCTAGGGGAATTGGCAATATTGGTTCTAGGGGAATTGGCAACTGGGATGGGGCTGGGACTTGGGTGACACAGGGTCCAGGGGTCCAATACCGTCCGCTACCACTATACCCCTAGGTGCACCCACACAGCCCGCAAACATGGGGCACGGGTAAGTCGTGGTTTTTGAACTCATGACCTCTATTACAACATAACATCTCATTTTCAAGTGAATCGCCAGTCGAGCTACACCCCTGTGGGCATTCCCTGGCAATAATTAATCAAATCATCGTATTAATTTTCTTGTTCATCCTTCAATTTTAATTGTTCCCCTTCGTGAGTTTTATGTTCCTCATCTTCTATTTTAGTTTGTCTATTCCTCAGTGGTCTGTGTTATGTTTTTGTCTTCTAGGATACACTGAAGTCTTTTGCTGGTTAGTTACTTCACATTAACCGAAAGTGATTATTAAGGGATTTTGAATTTTGCTTTCAAGGGTAGATACCTTTAGGCTTTCCTTTCTGAATCTGCTTAGGCTAGATCTGTGAAGTGAGAAATCTTTGTGCTGTCTAAAAGAACTTAAATCTTCCTGTAACATCAGAATACAAACCAAAGTCCGAAAATTAAATAGCCAAATATCAGTGAAGCAAACCCCAAAATTAAAATCTGTCAAGGGAAACACTGATTCCTAGTGGTTAATCCCCGGATCTTTCATTTTCTTCAAAATATGATATAAAGCCACGGGAATTGTTGAAAATTTTCCAATTTTTGTTTGATTTCTTTGTGAAAATATGATATTAAGCCACGAGAATTTGTATTTTTTTTCAATTTGTTTTGCTGAATATGCATCATATAGTTCACTGTAAGTCAATATACATGTATGCCCGTGGGGGTAGCTCAAGTGGTTCTGTGGAAGTTGTGAAATTGGTTGTGAATAGCAGGTCATGTGTTCGATTCCCCCCAACTTGCATTGTGCGCCATGACTTGGGCCTTGTGGTTGCACCTAGGGTTATAGCGGTAGCAAGATTGGACCCCTGGACCCATGTCACGCAAGTACCAGCCCAACCTTCGTTGCCGATTCCCCTAGTAAAAAAAAAGTCAATATACATGTACATGATGCTTTTCATATCCCCAACCGAAGAGTTGTTACACAAAATCTCCTTTCCTACATAAGCAAAGAGAGGTAGCATGTCTGCTTTGGCTTCAACTTGAAAAGAATCTGTATCTTTCCTAAAAATGGCATTCCCATCTGAAATCTGGATTGCCAGATCTGATGGAAATGCCGAAACTTCTCCTGGGTTGAACGGATTATCTGTCTTACGAAATGTCATTTGACAATATCATCTTCATTAAAAAGCGATGCCTGTCAATCTGATAACATTCCACATTCCCCGGCCCACCAAACACAACTCATTTCCAGTGAAGGAGAGAAACAGAGGGAACCCTGTATTCAGTGTTCAGCAGCATACAAGCTCAAAACGATTTGGACTCTTTGCAAATCCCCACAGGACATGCTTAATCATTTCAATGTCATGACAAACCACACATCCAATTATTTATTGCCAGGTTGTTATGAAGGAACAGTTACACAAGTGCTTGAGTCTTAAAAAAAGTGTGGGAGTTCCATATACCTTGACACCTAATCGACCTTTTTTATTTGTCTCCTGTTTTTTCTTACGATGGCCTAACTACTAGACAGCTCCTTGAGTTGGCATTCCATAAAAGGGTTTTCCATAAAACCATCTCCATTTCTTCCAAATAGGTCAATGAGTGACCAGAGTTAACATAAACAAGCATTTATTAGGGATTGCCATAACATTTCCATAAAGGTGTGCCGGTCCATTGCATAAAGTCATCAAGACCGATTAAGAATTGTGTAGGAAAGCCTTTCTTTGCCACACCTTACAGTCTTTGCAACATGGTTGGTGCAGTTGAAGCTTCTAAGATTTATCCGGTTCATGTGTAAGAATATGGCAAGAATGAGGTTTTGTTTATAAATAGTTGCATTGAGATTATATGTATCGTTGTCTCTCCGGTTGGTTTATAAATAGTTGCTGCATTGAGATTATATGGGCTGTTGTTGTTTCTGGTATTTATTTGCATAGTCAGTTTGGACTCCCCGAATGGTTTCCATTGTAGTAAAATGCTGGTTTTAACAAATGTTTGGTAAATTCATTGCAAAGCTCAATACATAATGCTCTGTTATGAGCCTTAATGATATATTGCGTGGTATCAATGGTGTGTTCTATCTGCTTTAATACTGCAGAGTTATACAACATTTTTATGTTCAGGCTCATGCAAGTTTTAGGGTCGAGTTTGAAGATATAGAAAAGTATATTATTGCGTTGCTTAAATTTGATGACCAAGAATGTCAAGGAACAATATATTCATTTATTTCTACGTATTTTTGTTAAGGCAAAAGGCTTCCATTGACTTTACCGATGTTGATTCATGGGAAAACACTGAATGTGACAATACTAGTTAGAAAGTACCAAAATGAATGTCATATCGATAATTGAATATGATTTTGTTATTTTTCAAAACAAAATTTATAAAAATACATTGCATGAAGTCATCAAGAATGATCAAGACTTGTATGGGAAAGTCTTTCTTTGCCACACCTTACAGGCTTTGCGACATGTTTGGTGTTGAAGCTTCTAAGATATATCCAGTTCATGTTTTAAAAAGGATATGGCAGGAATGAGGTTTTTTATAAATAGTTGCATTGAGATTACATGTACCATTGTCTCTCCGGTTGCTTTATAAATAGTTTTTGCATTGAGATTATATGGGCTGTTGTTGTGGATGATTTTTGTTTGCATGGTCAGTCTGGACGTACTGACTGGCTTCCATTGTAGTAAAATTGTGGTTTTAACAAATGTTTGTTAAAGTCATTGCAAAGCTCAATACATAATGCTATGTTATGAGCCTTAATGGTATATTCGTGGTATCAATGGTGTGCTCTATCTGCTTTAATATTGCAGAGATATCCAACATTTTTATGTTCAGGCTCATGCAAAGTTTTAGGGTCAAGTTTGAAGATATAGAAGAGTATATTCTTGCATTGCTTAATTTTGATGACCAAGAATGTCATGGAACAATATATTGATTTGTTTCTAAGAATTTTGTTATGTTAAGGGGCTTCCATTTACTTTACCTGATTCATGGGAAAACACTCGTCTAGAAATGTGACAATACTATTTGTGCATGAATGTTTCCAGTGACAATACTTGTTAGGAAGTACTTAAATGAATCTAATATCGATAATTGAATATGATTTTGTTATTTTTGGAACCAAAATTTATAAAAATACATTGCATGAAGTCATCAAGACCGATTAGGAGTTGTATAGGAAAGCCTTTCTTTGCCACGCTTTACAGTCTTTTTGACATGGTTGGTGCAGTTGAAGCTTCTACGATATATCCAGTTCATGTGTTAAAAAGGATATGGCAAGAATGAGGTTTTGTTTAAAAATAGCTGCATTGAGATATATGTGCCATTCTCTCTCCGGTTAGTTTATAAATAGTTTTTGCATTGAGATTTTATGGGCTGTTGTTTTGGCTGGTATTTGTTTGCATGGTCAGTTTGGACTTACTGAATGGTTTCCATTGTAGTAAAATGGTGGTTTTAACAAATGTTTGATTGTCATTGCAAATCTCAATACATAATGCTCTGTTATGAGCCTTAATGGTATATTGCATGGTATCATTGGTGTGATCTATCTGCTTTAATATTGCAGAGATTTCCAACATTTTTATGTTAGGCTCATGCAAGTTTTAGGGTCAAGTTTGAAGATATAGAAAAGTATATTCTTGCTTTGCCTAAATTTGGTGACCAAGAATGTCATGGAATAATATATTGATTTGTTTCTACGTAATTTGGTTAAGGCAAAAGGCTTCCATTGACTTTATCAATGTTGATTCATGGGAAAACACTTCTGTAGAAATGTGACAATACTAGTTAAGAAGTACTTAAATGAATGTCATATCGAGAATTGGATATGTTTTTGTTATTTTTTGAAACAAAATTTAAAAATTACATTGCATGAAGTCATCAAGACCGATTAAGAGTGGTATAGGAAAGCCTTTCTTTACCACGCCTTATAGTCTTTGTGACATGGTTGGTGTGGTTGAAGATTTTAAGATATATTCGGTTCATGTGTTAAAACAATATATGGTGTTGATTCTCAAAACCACACGGTTTGGGAAACAACACTGTAACACCTTTGGAGGGTTGTTGAAGGGGAGGATGGAGATGGAAGCCTAGGTTGCGTTTAGAGCCCTCGGATAGATATGATAGAAAGGGTTGATCAATGACGTTAAGTACATAAATGAAATGAAGGTGAGATTGAATTAGCTCAACGAAATACAAGGACGCTTTCAAAACAATAATGTTAGTCCATTAACGAATCTAAATGAGGCCTATATAACCTTGCATGCATTAATTTCCGAAAGAGAAATTGATTAACTAATGAAAAGATATAAGAAATAAATTGTAAAATAATTACAAATAACAAAAAACTGTTAGTAATAATTTTTTGATACATTAATAGTTAGTCGCAAGCATGTAAGTGCATCAATAATTAAATCTATTTTGACGCTTAACTAATATTAAGTAGTTGCTTTAAATATGCAAAGAGAAATCAACATAATCTTTTGATTTAAAATTTTAAAATGCCCTTAAAAATCAGTTTGATATTAATACAATAACATTAGTTAAATGAAAATGAAACTTTGCATATTCGTCATTAGCATAAAAATGAAGTAATAATTGGTATTTTGCTAACGTCCAAGCAATTTTTACTGCATTTAATGATATGAAAAAATAAATTTGTTTTGCAATTTCCCAAATGCAATCAAATATTTTAGTTCATTAATGCAATGATATTAATGAAAAATAATAAACTTAGCGGATTAGTCGTCGGCTGAAGATAAATTCAATAAAAAACAATTTGCATGAAATAACAAAACATTAAAAAATATGCAGAATGGCTACTTTTATTTGAATTATGTAGTGCTAGAAAAGCTTACATCTAAAGGTTAAAAATCAATATTTTTATGTACATATACAATCCTTATGTACATGTTTTACAGTTTTGCAGAATGTTAAAAAAACATAAAGTGACAACACAATTGAAATGAAAAATGGAGGAAGATGCAAATGTGCTCAAAATCAAATTTTTATTAGAGATGGAATTCGATAGTCATTTGGTACAATAGGCCGCAAACTATTCAAACTTTGAGGAAGGGAGGTTTCCGAGACCCTACACAATTCTCAACAACTCAAGTTCATCCGGGTGAAATTGTGACAGCGGGAGTACTCCTCGCTTAGATTTTCATGCAGTAACATGTGCATGAAAACATCAATAACAAAATATATAGGAATAAACAACAAACCTGCAGGAAGACAGAACATACCTACGACAGAAGGGCACTCTTCCTTCATCCTAATGGATGTACTTGGAGTGTACCATTACCTACGTTCGCCGCTTTTTAGGCTCATGGATGACTAAGTATGGAGAGAAAAAATTGCAGAACAAAAGCTAGTAGTACCCGCCTCTTACCTCTAGTGTGAGATGTTGCTTGTGGCAATTTCGTTGATATTTTAAAGGCTACGACAAGGTATGTGAAGCATATGTGTGAAGTCAAAGAGTTTTGGCAACGGTCGAGAGTTGAAAGGCTATTGTGTCTTGGTTTTTTGTCTCCTCATGAGCATCTGAATGAGGGTGAGCCGCAAGTAACTAACACTCACCCTCGGACCTAGAATGAAACTTTTGTGCTCTCATGTCCTCCAATTATTCCTCAAGGCCGAGCATGGTTTTCGATGTTGAAGGGTTGCATCGACATAGTTCTTTTGGGATTTCACTTGACACTAATTTTAAAACTCCACGTTTTGCTTTGGTTAGGGACAAAAAGTTTAATATTGGAAAATCAACAATATTGGCTGGCTTATCTTGGTTATTCTTCAATGTATTTCGTAGATACCTTGAATGAATAATAGAAGAAAAATTGTGCCAAGATCATCATGTAGTGTTATCCATTAAATACAACGAGGTCAGACACATTGTTATTGTAGTCTTTGACCTAATATTCAAAAGGCACTCATTTCAAATGCTGGTGTCTTTGTCTTTTACATCTATATTAAATAACCAAAACTTTTGGGCTACTGAAAGGCACAATTAATTGTTTGTTTGTATGTTTACCACGGTAGATCGAAACAACTCAACGCGTTGTTCCTGCCCTTATCCGAACCATTTGCAAACAATGCGTTTCACCGATCTGTAATTTCAAGTGGACTTCATCATTTAAAAAAAATAGCAATACATCCCAATGGAGGGATCCGAATAGCTTTGATGATGACCTTCTGATTTTAAAATGATTGTAGAACACTTACTCTCGGTGATGGGAGGCATTCGTATTAATGTATATTAACGAGCTTTCAAGAAGCCTTTCATAAGTTCTTTAGCATGGGACGGTGTTGCAACTGAAGAGCAAGATTGAACATCAAAGCTATTAGCAGAAAAAAAGGAAAACAATGCCTCTCTTTCCTCATGCGAGCAACAACTTTTGCGCATGGTTTTTACATGGTAGCGACTTGCATCTTTGTTGATCCATTGTGTGTCTACCCTTTCTTTAATGTGCGAGAGGTCGAGAGTTGGCTCTAGAGTTTTCCCTTTTATGCATTTTCCTTTTACATGCTAGCTTTTGCATCGTGTTGAGTCCATTTCTCCACCGCCAAGTTTGTTTTCCAAGTTGATATCGTAGGTTTTGCCTTGTTGCGTGTTTTCTTTGATGTAGAGCCCCTTGACAACCCTTGATCTATGTACTTGAGTCCATATAACCCCAACACCTTTAGTTTTGTCATCCAGATACACTACCCCATCATCACTACATCTATGATAAAACATCCATTTGTAGTATGTTCCCTTTCGTTACACCTTTCATTACCACTTGAAGTACACTGTCATCAACCACTCACCTAGTTTGCATCGATCAAGGGAATTCATGAGCCCCATGTTTATCAACCAGTCTTGTGTTAGTTCTCTCAGTGTCCTAGTTGATTACAAAATGATCTTGGTTTTTGTGATAAGACCATTGTCTTACCACTTGCTTCAACTCTCATCGATGTTAGATCACCTCATTATGAGAGTTGAAGTAGTTATGATTGTACCTTGGGGTCCCTCCTCATCAAAATAAGTGATCACCTTGAACTAAGTAGAGATGATTATACGTTCTCCCTAATTCACTGGTCTCCCCTATGCTCAACGCCAATAATTCTATCACATTAGGAGGAGTCATAAATTTTGATGATAGATGTAGCATGGGTTATCACCCTTGCTTGTGCAAAAGAGCACCTACTAAGGATAATGGAATCCTTAGCAGCAGTTTAATGGAAAATAAAGAAAACTAATTAAATATAAAAACAATAAAATATTAAGCTAGCATGTGCATGTGAAGCAAATTTAAACTATAGTAAAAAGCATGAAGTAACCATGAGAGACGAGGAAATAAAAATATTGATTTCTTTATTAAAATGGGGCAAATAGGGGTTTGCATAAATTGTTCACCTCAAATGCTGAGGCTTGTGGAGTTCTGCAGCTGTAGGAAGCAATGCACCAGGGCTCCACAGGTTCCTTCTCTTTCTCCGAATGCTGAATGGATGGGCCCAAGGTTGGCTCAAAGGGAAGAACTATAACTCAAATGGTTGAGCTAGAGTTCTAGGATGATTTGGGCGGCATAAGGGTAAGATAGTTGATGGATGGTAAAATGAGGGGCCTCCATCCCCTTTTATAGATTTAGGTTAGAGGTTTAGGGTTTTTGCCCTCTTTTTCCTCTTTTTTGATTTTCTTTTGAATTTATTCCCTTTTATTTTGATTTTGGGAATATTGGACCCTCTTTTTTGGTTTTGGTATGTTTTTGGAGGAATTTAAATAATTTTGAAGAGGAAAAAGTATTTTTAGGTGCCCATCTGGGTTTTTTGGGGTTTTGGAGGCTAGAATGATAGGGAAATTGGACAACCGTGTTATATGTCTAAGGGGATGAGCTGGTGAGTGATTTTTTGGTGTTAACAGATTGCCCCCTGATGTGTGAGGGAAGGAGCTCATAGTATGGCCGATAGACATCATAAGTTCTGTCATTTTCCAGGGGTACGAGCATTGTGATGGAGGAGAGAAGGATCTAGTTGGAGACCGAAACACAAGCTCCGTACGAACTGCAAAAACTAAAAATACATGGTCTCAAAAAATGAATGAGGAAACATATCAATATATGGACGAGGCGGGCATTCCCATGCTCGTGTTGAGATATATAAATGATAATGAGGCCCGAACGGGGACCTGAACAATACATAGAGAACTGTTGTGTACATCATAATGGTCCAGCAGGGGACACAAATCTGGGACATACTCATGGTCAGATCATGGCTGATTTGAAGAATTGATACATGTCAACAATGGAAGTCGTACTGAATGTGGTACCATAACAACTGATGCTTTGCTGGATCTGAGGGTGTCCAGCAACTGGATAGGCTCAATGAATGAGAGTCGGGAATATCAAGGGTACACTGAACTGCATCTGAACTGGGTACTCGAGGAAGCATATAAGTAGGGTGCTTCCGAATATTGTCTCCAAACGTAGCTCAGATATCCGCGGGAACATACAATGGGGGGTTCCAAAGAGGCTCATCAATGTGCTAGAGTCAGGGGATATCTGGGGTCTTCGACCAAAAACTGAAAGGACCAATACCCTGCACGAATCTCAATGATGCGATCAAGGTGTTGACGTCGAGCACGTGAGAAACAACCATTCAGAGAGGCACTAAGGACTCCTCTCGAAATGGTCCGTAGGCACTCACCACTGATGGTGATGAGTCCAAGGCGCAAGGACCTCTGGGTCTATCCTCTAGGATAGATGGGTTGGCATCGATAGAGGGAGACCGTGCCACTACCAAGGCAATGATGTTTCCTTGACAGGAGTGCGAGGTGTACAACCAAAAGGTGATAGTACTGACGGTTGGACTGACATACTTTGGGGGTGGGGAACAACTGGGGTTGCAGAGTGGGGGGGGGGACTCAAACTTCCTTTGTTTAGAGTAAGATGGCATGGATGACCTGGCAGCATATGAAACTGACTTTAGAGGAAGGGATCATAGCTTAAGGGATTACGAGCTGTGACTGCAATGGGAGAGACTTAGGTGGACAAACTGATGAATGATATAAGGAAACTCTAAGGGTGGCATATCGCAGAATACTCTGAACAAAGGCGACCGTACTGGGGGTGCTGCCATAATGTGGGGACTAGATATGATTTGACATGGCGCCAAGAGGCACCGTTGGGTTCTTCTTTGTGGTTTAAGGAGCTTAAAGAAGGGATATAATGGTGCTTGAAATGGTATCGTCGTGTGGATTTGTATGAGCCTAGGACAGTTCATGCTTGTGAGTGCTTTCAATTTTAAGGAGTCTGAAAGCGATAAAAAGACTCTGGAATAGTGGAATGGTACCGTCGTGTGGATTTGTACGAGCCCAGGACGGTGCATGCTCGTGGTTGCTTTCATTTTTAGAGAGTCTGAAAGTAGTAAGAAGACTCCAAGAGGGTTCTTTTTCGTGTGTTAGTCTCCAAGGCCCGAAAAAGTATAAAATGATGCAATGAAGAACTCATCTAGCCGATGTGACTAGAGTATTCCTTTTTCGTAATTAGTCTACCAGGTCTAGAAAATGGTTAAACTTATACCAGATAGACGCTCTTTCAGGGACTTTAACTAGCATGAAAAGAAGCAAGATTGCTCGACGATCTTTTCATTGTTTTAGGAGTCAGAAAAGAGCTTAACAGAAACTCCCTAAGTGCCTTTTTCGTAAAGGAATTGTTCGGCCCGAAAAATGGATAAAATTATATCGAACAAAATGTAGCTAAACAAGGAGGAAGTGTTCGATTAAGAAACAAGAACGAGGGCTAGGGGAAAACATTGATGGGGCCTCCTTGTAGGTTGATGAATGGTGGAAAAATAATGAAACAATTGCAGTATGGATGGAGCGGAGAGCTCATGGATGGGCCTTGATGCCAAAATTGGTAAAAAATGACGATGGCCGATGTGGCACGCAAATCGAGCTGGCAAGGTGTATGGACAAAATGTTGGAATTTTTTTTTTGGTGAAAGCGAGAAATGATCTCAAGCATCATCACTGGTTCAGAAAATTGAATCCGATGGTATAAAAATTGCCAAAAACTGATAACGGTCGATGTGGCACGCAAATCGAGGCAACGAGGGGTGTGTGAAAAAGACCCAAAAAATATGGGGGTGAGAGCGCTAAATGATCTCAAACATCATCATGAGCGTGGAAAACTGAATCCAACGATATAAAAAACGTTAAAAACTGATAACGGTTGATGTGGCAAGCAAATCGAGGCGACGAGGGGCACTAAAAAATGTTCGAAAAAGGGGTCGATGAAATCGAGAAATGGTCTCAACCACCGCTAAGGTCTCGTCGTGCTGAATCCATTGGTATCCAGGGTTTGGAAAACGAACCTCGTATGATTCCGGAATGGCCAAAATAAGAATTGGTCAAATCTCTATAAATAATAAGTGGACCCATAGTGACATGTGTCATTTGTTCGGTTGAGTTTGACAGAAGAATTCAGTGAACCAGAGGTGATTTGGCATTTGTGGGAGAACCGACCGGTGGATTTTCATTCCGTGAGTTGCAGGTAACCCTCTTAGCCCTTATCTTTGATGTTATTTTGTTTTTTAGGGGAAATTGGTCCTCGGAGGAGGTGCACTGGCCACACTGGGTGACCATCGTGGTAAAGCGCGGGTTCCTAGGCGATTTGCGCACTCCGAAGCGCGGCGTTGGGTGAGGTAGTTGTGCTTGCCAAGCGCGGTTGTGGCTTTCACAGTTGCGCTTTCCCAACGCGATTGTGGCTCCCACAACCGCGCTTGTCGAGCGCAGTTATGTCTCCCACAGGTGCGCGACTGTGGGCCCCACAGGTTCACTCGAGAAGCACGCTTTTCGAGGGAAAAAGCGCACTCCAAAGCACACATGTGGGGTCTAGAAGCCCCCGAAATGCATGCCGTGGTGCCATTTTTCCAGTGCACCGATTCGAAGGGGATCGATGGAGTATTTTATGTGGTTTTGATGAGATTTCATTGTGTGGTTGACAGGATGCCGAGTGTGATATGGAGAGAGCGCGATATGCCATAGGACCTTTTGGATGTGATCCAATGGGATCATCGTGTGCAGGGGACTTTAGCACTCTACGGATTGCTAAAGTTTTCGCAGGTGCCCCTTATGCGTACACTATCTCTGTTGGTGAATAGGCTAGTCAGGTTTTGGGACCCAGACATTGAGGCATTCATGATCCAGGGTGAGAGACTGGATCTCACCCTATCGAATGCATATTTTTTGACTGGACTGCCCTGTTTGGGTAGGATGGACTGCCCTATTTGGGTAGGATGGCGGACACTCGGTCTAGGATATCGAGGGACGTGGATATGGAGGAGATGTTGGAGAGGCATTGTTTTCCGGGGTCTTATGTGCATCAGAATGCACTATTGGTGTGTGACTTGCAGGCCCCGGAGACCCGAGCGGTCGCGTTATGTGTGGTGCGTGTATTGGGATTGCATGTGCCACACCGAGTGTCGGGAGGGAAGATGATGTTGATTGAGCGGGTGTTAGCAGGGACCTACTACGCACGGGGTCAGATGTACCTCGCCATTGTTCAGCGGGAGCTGAGCAAGGTGAGGCTGCTCGGAGGGGAGTTCTGCTATTGTTCTTTTTTGTGCTGTTTCTTTTTTGAGCGGGTTCCACGCTGCGGCCTCACGTGGCGATCCGAGATGGAGGACCAAGGGAGCCGTAGATGGTGCGGTGGGGGAAAATGATGGTTCGTGGTGGTGGTGGGGCGGTTGGTCGATATTTTACTGCATAGTTGTTTAGGCTGTGGAGGTAGATACCTGTTCTTATCGAGGACTACCCGTATCGAGCGATGGACTACTGGGGGGATCCTCAGCTGCTGCGGCCTCCTGGAAAGGTCTGGGGGCCAGATGGTACGTATGTATTTTGGTTTCTTCTTAGCATATCATGTTACATTTTTACTTGATAGGTTATGACGACAGCTAGAGATATTTGATGATGCTGACCTTTCTGGTGTTGGTTCTTGCAGATGTCGGACCACAGCCGCGACAGGGGCATCAGGACTGCAGGGGTCGCGTGGTGGCGGCAACCCCACCTGATCGAGCGGAGGTACGATGACGTGGTGACGATGTTACATTAGAGGCCTTATGGGGCAACTTTGATCGACTACTAGTCAGGGTAGAGGATGAGGGTTGGAGGGATTTAGGTTAGGAGCTGTTGGATACTTGTTACTGTTGCTGTATTGGTTAAGGAGAGGAGGGCTCGAGACTAGTTGGATGCTCCTGAGTTTGATGACGAGGATCCAGAGGAGGAGCGGGGAGAGGATGAGTCGGCAGCAGAGGCAGCAGCTGTAGGTGGCGACGAGGACACAGATTTGGGGGAGGACTTTGATTAGACAGTTCATGGGACTACCCCCAATGCTGATGAGCATGTGGGGATGTTTTTTGTATATGCGGCTAATATCATATGGAGAGGATGCCGTTGGGGCTCCTCGATGTATTTTTTGTATAGTTGGGTGCTGAGGGCACTCATGAATTTTTATAACGATATGGTATATATACATGTACATGGATGCATTTTTTGATGATAGAGTCTCGTATGCACGTGGATGCACGTTTAGCGTTGTTTGTTTTTGTTGCACGTGGATGCAATTTTTATGTTGTTTATATGCACGTGGATGCATTATTATGATGGATTCTTTTTGTTGTTTCTATGGTTTTTAGACGCCTATATGATGTTATGATGATGTATGGTTAATGTCCTACATGGTTTGGTTGATGTGCCAGGCTAGAATGTTGTTAGCCATTTGATTTGCGACACTGTTTTGATTTCTTGGGACATGAGTGAATGTAATGGATTCAAATTGTCTGACCATTTGTGTGGTGCGCAGGAACTTTCTAAAGAGGCAAGGATCACGTACTTGGTAACAATTGTTGAGCTGGGTGACGAGAAGCTGGGAGTCTAGGAACACATGAAGGTGACTTATACCCATCTGAGGGCAGCAGTCAAGAGACCGATCACGGCATCGTACTCGGCTTGGTTATTAGTAGCAGCACCTATGCACACTCCGTTGAGGTGAATCAACTCATGTGAGGGGGAATAGAGTACCCAAGCTGCGGAGGCAAGATTTGGAGACCAGGGACTTGCACCATCGGAAAAACCAACATATGGTGGTGGAAAGGTATCCATCTATTGATCATGCAGGGGAAACAAAATGTGAGGACTTATAAAAAATGTTAAAAACAAAAAGGAATAAAACTGTACAACAGGGACTAGTGGGTCCCAAAAAGTGTTATGGGTAGAATTGTTTGAGGTACAACCCATTCCGAGGGTTTCCTTCAAAATTGGTGAGGATGTATGCCCCATGTCCTAGGCAAGTGTGGACAATATATGGACGTTGCCACATGGATTCAAACTTTCCTTTCCCAGTCTTATCGTGTGCTTGGTCATAGACGAGGACAAGGTGGCCTTCCCGAAAATTGCGCGAGTGAACATGTTTATCGTAGCCCGCTTTGGAGTGGTTCTTATCATCCTCAATGGTTTGGAGGGCCGTTCAACGATCCTCATTGGCCTGTTCCAAAAGGATTAGGTGTTGTTTGAGTGGGGAAGTATCGGGTAGGAGTTTGACAATGATATGGAGGGCGGGAATCTGACACTCAATGGGAAGGACAGATTCGGCGCCGCGGACTAAATGAAAAGGGGTGAAACCCGTAGCGGTCTTAGTGGATGTGCGATAAGCCCAGAGTGTGGGAAATAACATGTGATGCCAGTTGGACTTATGACGATCTACAGTACGTTGAAGAATGGTCTTCAATATTTTTTTGATAGCCTCTACTTGGCCATTCCCTTGAGGGTAATAGGCGGAGGCATATTGATGTTTGAATTTCAGAAAGATAGACAACTCCTTCCAGACGGAGTCTTCAAAATTTTTTCCGTGGTTAGAAACAAGTTGTTGTGGGACCCTGAAACAGGTAATGACGTCATTGAAAAAGAAACGAGCTGTAGTGTTGGATTTGGAGTTGAATGTGGGCATGGCCTTAGCCCACTTAGTAAAATAATCTACAGCTACAATGATATATTTGTGGCCACCTGCCGAGGGAGGATTAGACTCCATGAAATCAATGGCCCATTTGCAGAAAGGGCCAACAGTGACAACTGGATGGAGGGGGGATGGGGGGGTCCTCGCCTTAGGGGCGAAGAGTTGGCAGTTATGACAATGCTTAACTGCAGTGATGCAGTCAGTGAAGAGGGAGGGCAAAAAATATCCGGTGCGGATAAATTTTTGGGCGGTGGCCATTCTTGAGAAGTGGCCGCCACAGGCTCCACTATGACAATCATTAAGAACTTGCTTGACCTCATCTCGGGCGAGGCAGCGGTGTAGAATGGTGTCGAGACCACGACGGTATAACACATCTCCATGGAGAAGATATTGTGAGGCGTGATGGCGAATGCACCGTCGCCCGTTGTGATCAAGGCGGGTCGAAACTTCTGAGTGCGAAGGTATACTAGGATATCGCCGTACCAAGGGTCATTTGAGGAGATGATAAATAAATGGTCGCTGGGAAGACTAGTATGGATGGGGGTTGAACTGGACGATGATGATAAGTCCGTCATGAGTTGCATAAATGCGAGGGATTTGACGCTCTTAGGTGTTGTAAATGTGAGATCATACTCTTGGAGTATGATGACCCACTTAGCCACGTGGCCCTGTAGGAGGCGGCGACTCAAAAGGTAAACCATAGGATTAGAGTTTACCACAATAGTGGTATGGATGAGTAATATATAGTGGCGGACCTTTTGCACGGAGAATACGACAACGAGGGACAACTTCTCCTCTTGGGGATAACGCAACTGTGGGCCAGATAGGGTCTGAATCTCATAGTAGATTACGTGTTCTTTCCGCGCACTATCTTCTTGAACTAGTCTAGAACTAGTACCCTTGAGATGGCATATTTGGACGCCAAAACATACAGGATAAAATCATTTGAGAAATCCGGGGGGAGATCAGTGGGGCATTAGTTAAGGCTGTTTTAAGGGCTAAAAAGGCTGCTTGTGCTTGTTCGTCCCAAACAAACGGGATGCGGGTACGAAGTAAGCGGAGAAAACCATGAATCGTTGTGGCATATTCAGGGACAAAGCGACAGAGAAAGTTGGCTCTCCCCTGCAAAATTTGTAAATGACGTATGGTACGGGGGGTAGGGAGGTCCAAGATGGCTTGAACCTTTAAAGGGTCAATAGTTATCCCTTTCTGTGAAATGATGAATCCTAACAACCGGCTAGCAGGGACGCAAAAAACACACTTGAGTGGGTTCAAGCGGATCCTATACTTGCAACAACGTAGGAAGACTTGTTGGAGGTCATTTAGGTGGTTAGACTGTTTCTTTGAGCATGCCGTAAGGTCATCTAGGTACACCAGGATGATGTGAGCCAGGTCGTGGAAGCAATATGCCATGGCTCGTTGGAATGTGGCGCCTGCTTTTTTAAGACCAAACGACATGACTCGATAGGAAAAGGTGCCCCATGGAGTAGTGAAAACAGTTTTGTATTGGTCTTCTTTCAAGATGTGTATTTGGTTGTATTCGGAGAAGCCGTCCATGAAGGAGAGGACTTCATGTCCTGCACAAGCATCAACGATTTGGTCGATGAAGAGTGTGGGGAAATTGTCTTTGGGACAAGCGCGATTAAGGTTGTGAAAATCCGTACAGACTCAGAGAGTGCACTGCTTTCTATTGACGGGTACAGGGTTGGAAACCCAAGTGGTATAGGCGATAGGATAGATAAACCCAGCTTTTCGCAGCTTCTCAATCTCGATTTTGACTGTGGGGAGTTTGGACGAGTGAATTGGTCTTTGCTTCTGGCGGATGGGTGTAACCTTGGGCCATGTATCAATGTGGTGTTCGACGATGGCGGGGTCTAAACCAGGCATCTCGGTATAAGACCAAGCAAAGATATCCCAAAACTCTTGGAAAAGCTTCTTGTATTCCCCGTTTTCGTGTCTCTACAGGAGGCACCTAATGTGATGAGTTCGGGTTTACCAGGCGTGACAGAAATATTAACCTCTATGGTAGGTGATATATTGGCCATGTTGCTGTTGGTGTTTTTATTCACTGTCTTAAAGAACAACCTACTATTTAATTTATCGACTGGGGTTGGTAATCTTAGAGTTGTGGCAAAATATATGCTGAGGTAGAATGGTATCTAGATTTTGGCTTGTCAGACCTTAGAATTATTTAATAAAGAAGAGATCAAAAGATCTTTCAAAATGAAAACCGAGTCAAACTACAGAAATACAACCTAATTCAACTAATGAATTGAGATAGTATCAAACTGATCTATTCTATGATAAAATGAATCAATATTTCAGAATTAGAAACAACTGTAAACAACTCGACTTTTAAACAGAAAACTAAGTTGAAACAACTATAATAAATTCAACAACAATTAAGCATCTAATTCCATTCTCCCTGGGGATCCTGAGGGAATGTGTCAAATGTAATGGGAATAGGGGTGAATGAATCAAAGTGACTTTCAAATGTGATAAGAGAACAAAATGGAATTAAATCTAGTTTAACCTCTATAAATAAGTGCAAACTAAAGATTACCCAACAACAATTAATTTTAAACATAATGACCTATCTATTTGTAAACTTGAAATTAATGGAATTTAGAAATAAGTAGGAAACTTTTAATAAAGATATTACATTCAGAAGCAAATAAAAGACTTTAAGGAAGATGTCTGATTTTTGGATCTAATCCTATTTTATGAACATGTTCATTATTGGTATGAGAAGAATAATTCAAAATTGAAATAATTTTGGAGAACGAAATTACTAAACCTATCCTAATATGAATCTTAAGAACATACAATGAAAAAATGGAACCGATGAATTCTGTAATTGTCAAGCATTAACGAATTAAACAGAAGAAAGATATAACTCATAAAGCAATCAAAGTAAATTCAAAAGGGAAGATAAAATGGAAATTTGATTAAAAATCTATGCATAAATAAACAAAGACTTTTTGAAAAATACTAATTAAGGATAAGAAGGATTACAATTTGAAACAGCTAAGAAACTAAATTCTAATAAAGCAAAATGATGAAAGAAGGATCTAGGTCCGAATGAAAGTCCGAATGGCAGTCTGAACGGAAGAAAGTGCTCTAAACTGAAGGGAGAGAAGATGGGATGATCTTTAATTACCAGTTGGCTGATGCATATGATCCTATAGTGCAGAGAAAGCAGTGGATGAGTTGTTTAGGAGTTAGAACAAGAAGAAGTCATCTATGCTAATCAGAGTTAGGGAAGCTAGCTATTCCTATTTTATCCTAAAGCAAGACTAGATTATGGTTGAAGTTGTTCTATCACTACAGAGAGAAACTACAGGACTTTTAGGTTTAACTATGAGAAGGCTCAGCGAATTCAGTTAGCTAAATCCTAAATGAATTTAAGCAACTAAATCTTTTAAGCAAGATTATATGAGGAGACGAGAAGAACTAAATGTAACCTAAGCTATTAAGGAAATGAAGTGAACTAGATGTAACCTAACCTGTAAGCTAAATAAACCTGAGTGTGGATTAACCTTTAAAGCGAACTAGATGAACCTGTTGGTCACCCTATATGTCAGTTAATTAAAACTAACACACAGAATGGTCAATATAAATTGTCAAACCCAGGAAGGTCTTTTATTTCAAAGGCAATAAGCACAGTCTATGCATAAACAAATCAAGCAGTTGATTTGCTAAGTGTAGATAATAACCCTACCTATGTGCCCAACCAACTCATTCCATAAGAACACTAATCTAATTCATACATCTAAGAATCCTAAGTGAAACAACTTCCCTACAGAAATCAACCCAACAAGTTAATGATCTAATAATGAAATGGAACTAGATTACATTTGCAAGAAGTTAAATCCTATAATTATCAAACTACAACATTCAATCTTTACCAAAATGATCTATCCAGTAGCTACTGTAATTCTACCATTAATTGTCTAATCTATGAATGCAATTGAAGATACAACAACAACCAGAATTAAAACACAAGCTTGAACTCTAACTGATAATTACTGGAAATCCTAGAAAGCATAAACAACTAGAAGATAATTGGAATTGAGCTTGGCTGTCACAGCTGATTAAAACACACATGCAATTAAATAAATTATCCTACACAGTCGACTGTCACACCACTCTGTTACAGTTATTCAAGATGCGATTATAAATTACCAGAAAGGAAAGCTAATCTCTGTTACAGTTATCAATAATATCTGCAATCATTCCACACCACACAACAAAAATAAAACTAAACTACTCTACCTACTTAAACCAGCTATCTCTGTGAGAAGGCAGGCCCTGGCCTTCTAACAGAGATGCTGAGAGTCACAACAAATTAAGACACAGAAATGAAGAACTCTGCTCTCATATTAATGATGGAAGATCGTGAGTCTCAATGCTCTGTTACAGCTTACACAAAGTGGTGATTGTCCAACCCCAGGCTATGAGAGCCTTCTGGAATTTATAAAAGGAAAATACAGTTTCAGATCCACTATATTCGTGCAGCAATGAATATCTATGATCTTCATGCTGCGGAGTTACAGCTAACTGATACATCCATATTAAACAGGGCTGTTAATTGTGAAAGATGCTGTTGTTCTAATAGTTAATGGATCAACAGACTCAGTAGCTGGAATACCACCTGTCTATTGCAGCTAGGCTCTGCTTTAGTGGAATCTGTTACAGCTTGTGTGGAGGATGCGTTGTCCCTTGGAGTATGAGGAGCTGGTGCATTGAAGAGTAACAAATGGCACTACTGGGCTAATACACCCACGCTTTAGATTTTAACTAAGTGAACTCACAAATGTTAGCATAAACCAAAGGTTAGGATTCGCAACCATAACAATCTTAGGCATAGTTAGATGAAAAAATAATGACTTATATCTTGTCAGGATTGCTAATTGATTTGGAAAAAGGGCATGTATATGGTTTACGAAAGTAAAGTAAAATTTGGTAAAATGATGAAATAGGTATGATTAAAAAGGGACATTTCTAGGGCCCAACAGAACCTAAGTGTGACCAGTCACCAATTAAATTCTGGAAACATTAATACAGACAACAACAGAGTGTACATAACATAAACAGAAACACAACACATCATCATTTTATGTCACAAAACAGAAACACTATCTACAGAGCAGATACATAAGTGAAATGTTAACATCATGATTTATCTACAAAAGACAAAGACGATATATATACACTGGTGAAGAACCACTGACTGTTGAGGGGCCCGTCTCAGCAAATAGAGGTTGAGCCTTAATCAGCTAATCACCATGCATGCTTACAGATTTCCACAAAACTGGAACAGTAGTATATTAAAAAAACCAGAGTTACAGTGCTTTGGCATCCATTCGCAGCTAGAGAGATAAGAAAACCTAAAAGTAAAGAGACCGACTGACTAATGGCTAACTCATTGCTGCTATGAGAACATTTATTTATACAGCATTACAATGGAAGAAGCAAGTCGACCCTTTAGTAGTCGACTGCTTAATAACAGACGATCTTAAATGCCCCAAAACGCTTCTGTTAAATGGCTTGTGACACACATAAGCCAAGGGATGGATCTACTTAATCATTTCGTGACAGTTCGAAGCCAAAGAATGACCTCATAAAGTTCACGACAACACACAGGGCTCTCTTTCGGACTCCACGACGTTGATTCATCACGCAGTCGTTTAAATGTCAATCTGCTTTGACGTGGGTAGAGATGAATGTGGTGTTGGATTGAGCACGTAGGAGAAGGGATCTTCCAGAAAACTAGCTCATGAATCATTAGGGCCACATCCCAAACAAAATCCATGTGCCGGTTTACTCCCTAATGCCCTGGGCATACCTCAACCAACGATCTTGTGGGTCGAATACGGGGTTGAATGGCGGGATGATCGTCCATAACTTCAACACGCGTCTAATTGAAGATCCGTTTGAGAACCCAAAACCTGTAAAACAAAATGTAGTTACAAAACAAACCGAGAAATACTAATTAAACATCAATAAATCATGAAAATAACGATTTAATCCCAAAATACATAAGATGTGTAAATGTATGCATACCTGCTCCATTTGACGGTCTGTATGGCAAAGAGAACAAATTATGATATAAAAAATGATGATAGAGACGCCATTCCGAGTGTATTTATTGATAAAAAATGGTGACAAAATGGACACCAACAGTTTCCCTCTTCGAAGGCATCAGGGGTAGGAACAGGGTTCTTGTCAGTTGAACTTCTCGGGGAGAAAGTCCTTTGTTTCAATTGAGAATTGGCTGTAGAAATGGATCCCTCCTCAGTAATAAAATAAGACCGATGATGCATGTCATCCAAGGGGTAATTGGGTGAGGTAAGTGCTTCGAGTATCTCCTCGTCGCCCCGAAAGTAGTGTGTGGACAAATCGGGTGAGGAGGGGCCATAAGCTGGGGATGATATGTGTCCATCTGCTGTGGAAATCATGTAGATGGTATTAATATCTTCCGAGGAGGAATATGTTGAGGGATGAATTTCCTCAATGGTAGTAACAGACGTTTCTAGATCGGAATGAGTTAGTTCGTAGAGAACCAATCTGTATTCGAGGAGATCAGGGCAATGGTGTGAGTAATGGCTGTATATTCCACATATGGCACATGCATGGTTGGTGCGCAGTGCCTTTTTGCACTGGTGGATTTAGCTCGACTACATGAATGTTGGGGTCGTCATTCAGAGTCTTCATATGTTCTTGAAGATTGGGTAGATGTGGGAATTTATGGGTAGCGTGACCCAAATCATCGCATAGCGAGCACTTTGGTGGTGTGTGTAGTGGTGGTTGGGGTACCACGGGTTTTCTTGCTGGTGGGGCTGTATAGGTTTGTGGGCCTCTGCCCTTAGCGTTTCTAGGTGGTAGAGGGGCAGGGTTCGTTGTAGAGGTGGACGCCATACCGGGAGGTGGGCGGTTAGGTAAGTTCGCAACACCGGGGGGTGGGCGGTTAGAGGTGTTGATAGGTTGGACAGGTTGGAGAACAACTTGTGGTGTTTGGGAGGGGTGGGGGTGGGTGAATACCACACGGGTAGACCTAGGGTTAACCTGGGAAGGTTTAGAGTGGCCATAACTGGGGTATTGATTACTCCAGAAGGTGGGAATAAGAAAGGAATCGTATGGATAGGCGTTGCTCCAATGTAGCTAGGGATAGTTGGAGGTTGAGACATCAAAGGTGGCTGTGGGTTGGGCACGGTTTGGTTGGACAAAATGGTGCATAGATCAGATACCTCTATTGCCGGTGGCAAAACAGACCGAAAAGTATATGTCATCGGAGTTTCGTAGTATATTCCAGGTCCAACCGAAGATAGTGGTGGGGAGGGTACACTTGAAACAGCTTGTTCCACCACAGGGAGAACATTTTCTGGTGCGGCAGGGGTATTCGGGTCATAGTACATAAGTTGATCAACCTTAATAATCCATCCCTCATGGGGGAGCATCATAATGCGGAAAACCGATGAAGCAACAAATTTCATGGCATACATATAACTACGTCCGAGCAGGAGGTTGTAGTCAATTTGTGCATTGATCACTTCAATATATATGAGTATGGTTTTCCCAGCTAATTGAACTGGGACATTAGCCAAGAGACCCTGAGGTTGAGCGGAGTGGCCGTCGTAGGCTCGTAGGGCGGTTGTGGATGGTTGTAACGTAGGAGATCCAAGCTTTTTCCATACGAATGTAGACATGACGTAGGTGGAGGCACCTTCATCGACGATGCATCAATGAATAACAAGATTTCAGATGGAGACTGAAACTTGAAACGCTAACGTGGATGGCATGCGAGGCTCGGATTGGTCCAAATCAAAAGCCATCATTCGTGAGTCAGAGGGGTCTAAGGCCCTAATAGCGGATAATAATGTCTTGTGTTGTGCAGGACAATTCTTTAATACCTCAAGAGCTGACATAGCAGTGGGGGATTGGGAAAGCTCATCCAGGATATTATAGTTGGGAGTGGCGCGTGCGTTGGGATTATTATTGATGTGATGTAGGGGGAAATAAGGAGCTTTAGGGGCCCCATCGCCCTGTGCTGGGGGTATGCATAATGACTGATCTGTGGGAAGAGCATTAACAGATGTATTGGCGGGGATGGTTTCGGGGGTGGGACCATATTAGTTTCGGTGCGTTTGGAGATTGACATCGGCCGATGACATCATAAGGAGATGATGGGTGCCCGAATCCATCGGTTGATTGTTATGCGCAGCGTATACGATCTGCTGCTGTGGGGGTGTGGTTCCTTGAGGGGGAACCAATGGTTGGGTATTTACCACTCCTTGTGTGGGTAAGGGGTTTTGCAACACCATGGGATGTGGCTGGGGATTGGGTTGTGCAGGTGGAGCAACCTGTCCTTAGCGTTGGGCGTCATCTATCCAAAGTTGACGGGCGCGCTCCAAATGTAGGAAAGTGTGTGTGTAGTGGTCGTAGACCCCACAAATAGAACAAGGATGATTTGTTCAGAGATTGGGATTCTTCCCCTAACAAGGTGGTTGGCTGGGGTGATGTTGTTGTTATTTGGGGGGTTTGGTTGTTGACCGCATTAGTCCTGGGGTTGGTTGTTCCCACGGTTACGTCCTCTCCCCCTGTTTTGCTGGCCTTGATGGTTTCGTTGAGCAGGCCGGTTTTGTTGTGGGTTTTGTTGGGCATAAACTTGCCATTGGGGGATGGGAGTATTTTTTTGTTGAGCAGGTGGTGGGGCTGCCTATTGAGGGTAGTAAGCAGGAGGTGCTTGAGGTTGAGTCGATGCTGGTGGGTTTTGCGACGGATGATAAACTAAAGGAGCTTGTGGTTGCGCATGTGGTGCTTGTGGAGGATAATAAGCCGGCTGGACTTGAGGTTGTGTGTTGGTGGGAAGATTCTATTGATGATAATAAGTGGTAGGCACCGTAGGAGGGTTGTATGTTGAAGGTGCATGGCCATAACACTATGGTGGGTAGGATGGTCCATGGGTATGAGGGGGTCGAGTAATGGGGGTGTATGATGTTGTCGCTCCTGAGTGGGACGTGGAACGCGAAAGTTCGGGGCCACTAGTAGTAGGCATAGCTATGTAAGGTTGAGTATGCGACGCCACGTGCCCGATAATGCTGTCGGCAGCATGAGATGCCCCCGGTGCATCGCTCCGGGAGGAGTTGGCGATGGAAGCATCGGGTAAAATGGAGTATAAGTAGCCAAACTGTGCATAGATAAGATCGAACTATTGGGATTTAAGGATAGCCTCTTCCTCAAATTGAGTTCGTTCGGATGCCACATCCTTAGATATGGTTGGTATGAGGGATTTCAGGAACCAATCTAAAAAGATACGATCGTCTAACTTAATATTACACAAACTACAACGTTTGTGCCATTCATGGATGTGGTCCGTGATATGGGTGGCCGTATTTTGTCTGCACGATAAGAGGATCTCAACACCAACATCATAACGAACGGGTAATTGGAAACATTGCAGGAAAGTGGAGGTAAGGGACGTAAATGTGAAATGAGTCCCATAAGGTTGGTCAATATACCACTTAGCTGCAGTGCCAGTGAGGGTTCGTTGTAATAATCATAGGCAGATGGAATCATCCACGATGGAGTTAGAGGAACACCATGAGCGGAAGGACATGATATGGTTCTGGGGGTCTTCTCCTCTCTTCCCCTCGAATTTGGGTATGTTCGATGGGAGTTTGGTGGGCATAGGAGCCACGTAGGATCATGTCGTATGGGGTCATTGGTCAATCTGGCCAAGTCTGGGAGGTTGAGACTGGCCATGAATGGAAAACTAGCAGAAAGATGTGGCATGGGTGTCTGGGCAAGTGTGTTAGCCGTGGAGACAATGGTGGGGCCACTGCCCCCAATGTTTGGAGAAATGGTATGAGCCATAGCGGCAATGGTGGGGCCGCTACCCCCAATGTGTGGGGCAACGGTGTGAGCCATAGCGTCAATTATGGGGCCGCTGCCCCCAATGTGTGGGGCAAAGGTGTGAGCCATAGCATCAATGGTGGGGCCACTGCCCCCAATGTGTGGGGAAATGGTGTGAGCCATAGAGGCAATGGTGGGGCCGCTGCCCCCAATGTGTGGGGGAATGGTGTGAGCCATGATAGGGATTGTAGGAGCTCTAGTTGCTGGTGGGGGGATTGTGTAGGAAAGGCCTGTGCCCCCAAGTGTGTTACTAGTTGCTAATGGGACTGTATTGGTGACCAATCCACTAACCATAGGGATGGATGTAGTGGCGGAATAGTAGGCGTAGGGCCTATAGATGGTATGACAAGGATGGATGTTGACGTGGTAGCTGGGTTGGTGGTGGGCCCACCACCAACCATCCCGCCAAAAAAGGGGTTTGAAGTCATTCCATCCGTGGGGCTAGATGGGGCTGTGAACGTAGTGTACTCCGGTTCAAAATCAAATGTGGTATAAGGGGCATCGGGATTAGGTGACGAGGCTCTATGTATGTGGCGAGGAGAGCCAAGTAGACCGTGCTGCGAGGGCTAGCCCTGTAGGTTCCAAGACTGTCTCAGAGACTCAATGGTGACAATGAGAATAAAACGGGTGAGTTGTGGTGGGTGAGAAGCTCAATAATCCTGGTGCAGCCATGTGTGCACAAGGAGAGCGTAAAAAATATGGCACTTAGGCCAACAACAAGCTCAAAATGCTTGCTGTAATAGTTGTGCTACAACAAACGAAGCGACAATAAAGGTGGTCAGAATACCAACAAAAAAGTATCCTAAAAAGTAAAAAAGGTATACTCACTAGACTCAGGGGAGGTGTAGGAGCATGCAAACATCTATCTAAAAAGGCATGGTGGTTCAAACGAATTGTATCCTTTGCAAGGTGATGAAATCCAAGTCAGACAATACGAGAAGTAGAACCAAATGTCTGAGGATATCCCCCTACTGGGAGGGACTCCGGCTAACGAAACCTAGAAGAATGGCCACTAAGATACACCGTTCATGGTACGTTCAGAAAGGTAAATCTGCATCTCCAGTTCTATCACCACCGTACTCCCAACAGGGTAGTACAATGAGAACAATGAGTAGGTAGCCTTCGGTTACTGAATGGATTGCGGTATTTCACTTAGACCTCCGGAACCAATCTTGCTACTTGCCCTCCTAGGGGAGAGGCCTCCAACAAATTGGTCGTAACAGTACAAAAAAAAATAGGGTATTTTGGATCCCTAGATGACAACAAGTATGTCTCAAGTATAAATGATAGAGGGGTGTTGTTTGGATGCCTATCCCCAATGTCCTACCTAACTAAAATATTCTTTTGTGTTCCCCAAATTGGGTTAAATGTTGGTTGAGTTAAGTAAATTTTTATGGCTCACTTGAGTTAATTTTGACTGAGTGTGTGCACATGTGGCATTGGCAGCTAACTAGGAATATAAAAGCTGAACAATAAAGGTGTTGAAATTAATTTTTTTTTTTTTTAAGAAAAAAAACAACTAAAAGATAATAACAGCTCAACAACTATAGATGCTGTTGGAGCTAGATGACTGTGGGCAGGTTTTTTGCAAGAAAAATGGGAAAAAATATGAGTTGGAATGCGGCTTTCGGGCTGGTCTACACAGTGCAAAGTGTGGGGTTTGGGCCGGCAGAAGCGGCTTGGGGTGCGGCTATCCCGCCAGACTATGCGGCATGGAGCGCAGGGTGTAGGTGGGAATGCATGATCGGGGGTGCAGGATGCGGGCTGGAAGCTGTGTGGTGTAGCGCGACAGGCGAGGTGCAAGCTGCGCTGTGCGGGGCAACGCGCAGAGAGGGGAGGTCACTGCGTTGTGTAACGTGCAAGTCAGGAGGGTAGCGTTTTGCAGCATAGTAGGTGGATCGATCGCCGTGTTGTGCAACGTGCAGGTCAGGAGGGGCCACAGTGGTGAGCGGTGACACAGTGGCGTCGCTTGTGTGCAGAGACGGGGCTGCGAGATGGATGGTGTAGCGTGCGATCAAGGCTGTGTGCAGTGGACAGGGGGTCGCGGCTGGGGCCGTGGTAATCCCAGGAAGGTTGCACTGTGGGCCGTAGCTATAGGCTACAGAGCTGAACTGTAGGCCGTGTAAAATAGCCGAACAACCGCACTTAGGGCCGCGACTGAGGGCCAAAAAGATGCATTTTGCAGTGCAAAAAATAGGTATAAAAAGAATGCAGCCGAATCAGATAAAATCACAGGCCTGTAACTGGGTAAATAAAACAAAAATGAAGATAAACAAAGATAAAAAAAACTTAGAAATAAGAGGTTCAAATAGTGGAGTCGCCAATCTGTAGCATGGGTTATCACCCTTGCTCGTGCAAAAGAGCACCTGCTAGGGATAATGGAACCCTTGGCAGCAGTTTAATGGAAAATAAGGAAAAGTAATTAAATATAAAAACAATAAAATATTAAGCTAGCATGTGCATGTGAAGCAAATTTAAACTATAGTAAAAAGCATGAAGTAACCATGAGAGACAAGGAAATAAAAAATATTGATTTCTTTATTAAAATGGGGCAAACATGGGTTTGCATAAATTGTTCACCTCAAATGTTGAGGCTTGTGGATTTCTACAACTGTAGGAAGCAATGCACCAGGGCTCCATAGGTTCCTTCTCTTTCTCCGAATGCTCAATGGATGGGCCCAAGGTTGGCTCAAAGGGAAGAACTGTAGCTCAAATTGTTGAGCTAGAGTTCTAGGATGATTTGGGCAGCATAAGGGTAGGATAGTTGATGGATGGTAAAATGAGGGGCGTCCATCCCCTTTTATATATTTAGGTTAGAGGTTTAGGGTTTTTTCCCTCTTTTTCCCCTTTTTTGATTTTCTTTTGAATTTATTCCCTTTTATTTTGATTTTGGGAATATTGGACCCTCTTTTGGGGTTTTGGTATGTTTTTGGAGGAATTTAAATAATTTTGAGGAGGAAAAAGTATTTTTAGGTACCCATTTGGGTTTTTTGGGGTTTTGGAGTCTAGAATGATAGGGAAATTGGACAACCGTGTTATATGTCTTAGGGGATGAGCTGGTGAGTGATTTTTTGGTGTTAACAATAGCGGTGTTCATGTTTATGTCTAACAACAATTAATCCTCTGGAATAAGGAAGTTTCCCACCCAACAACTTCTTCATTATTCATCCCCCCCATCTCTGTAGGTTGTTTGCAATCATCATCAGTTCCACTTCTTCGACATCAACATCATCATCAACAATCCAAGACCCATTTACTTAGACAATGATCGAAGCTGCCTTCATTCCTATATCAATAGTTTTGAGATCTCGTTAAATTTTCAGAATTTACTTCAATCTGATCTAGGATCTTAACTGAGAGAACAACATGTACAACAGATCTACAGCATATCAATCATGGAGACAATAATGCAAGCACACAAGAGACACAAATATTTAATTGGGGAAAACCATAAAGGTGAAAAACCCCAATAAATTCCTCAGAGATAGATAGAGCAATGATACAACCCAACCATAAGAGATAGACATATCCTAGCAGCAGATCCTCCTCCTCCATAAGTGCGCCACTCCTCCTTGAGTGCATGAGTGAGAAGTGAGTGATCAAATAGAGTGCCTCCCGCACTCTATTTATACTTGACTTGACTTGCCTTTTACATAAATCATGTAGGCTCGAACTTAACCACATAACATAATGCTGACTGGGCCGACCCCCAATAGGCTGGTCTAATAACCCTTCGACCCACATGGCCGACCCCCAATAGGGTGATATAATAACCCTTTGACCCACATGACTTATACAGGGCCGACCCCAACAAGGTGGTCTAATAACCCATCAAGTATAAGTTACGACATTTACAATATAAATGATGACACTTCCGTATAGAGGAATAATACCATCTCTATAGGAGTACATACAACATACATATATGAAATACATTCCGAAGTTACATATACATCAACACTCCCTTTTAACTAGGAAGGTATTTCTCAGCACAGGTCTTCTAGCACAAGTCATCTTCTCTGGATCATCGTCACTGGATAATCATCATCGAGTCATCATCATCGTCACTGCTGCTGCTATCTCAATCAATCTCTGAATCTACTCGTCATAGGAAGTTCTACAGAGCCAGTCCTTTTTCATACTGGATGTAGGCCCACCACCTGCAGGTCTTCATCATCATTGGCCATACTATGGAATCTTCAGGACTTATTACGTGCGTCACAAAACCTTAAAAGAGTCTCTTGACTAGCAAGAACTCTAAAGAGCATCTGAGGCCTTTTTCATCCTGTCCAGATCTCCAGGACTTATTACATGTGACCCCACCACAAAACCTTGCAAGAGCATCCCAGGCTGTTACGAGCACGCAGCTCTACCTATAGGATCTCCCAGGGCATGAATTACATGTGGTCATGGAAAAACCTCACAAGAGCATCCCAGGACTGATTACAGGCACACAGCCCAACCTATCGGATCTCCCAGGGAACCGAATTATATGCCATAGGACAAAACCTCGAAAGAGCATCTGCCAGATATCCCAGGGCACCGAATTACATGCCATAGGAAAAACCTCGAAAGACTATCTGCAGATATCGCAGGGCACCGAATTATATGTCCTCCCAGAGCAAAACCTCGAAAGAGCATTTTCCAGATATCCCAGGGCACCGAATTACATGCCATAGGAAAAACCTCGAAAGACTATCTGTAAATATCCCAGGGCACCGGATTACATGCTCATCTGCACAACCTGATCCACGACCATAGAGTATCAACCTGATACTCACCATACATCATCCTGATGTACACATGATCATCCTGATCATCATCACTGAAACATCCTGCTGCATGTCATCTGGAGCAACATCGTGAAGCTCGTCATCCATGATCATCCTGATCATACAATGCATCTACCTGATGCATACCAAGTATCTACCTGATACATATCATCATACATGATCCACCTGATCATACAATGTATCCACCTGGTGCAAATACAAATACATGATACATATCACTATACATGATCCACCTAATCATACAATGTATCCACCTGATACATATACAGATACATGGTCCAAGCATCCAACATGATGCATATACAAAAATACATACACATGATCCAACCGATCATATCCAGCATCCAACATGATGCGTACATACATATAAATGATCCAACTGATCATATCCAACATCCAACATGATGCGTACATACATATAAATGATCCAACTGATCATATCCAACATCCAACATGATGCATACATACATATAAATGATCCAACTGATCATATCCAACATCCAACATGATGCATACATACATACATAAAAATGATCCAACTGATCATATCCAAGCATAAACTAGAACATCATCCCGATGTTCATCATCCAGTGCTTACATCCACAGCCATGTGAAGGATCCTCCTTCCAACATGCTTGGAATGGCTTCAGCAAATGTGTCCATCACTTCTTCCTCGAAGTGTCCTCGATCTGAAGAACGCCAAGCCTCTCTTTGAAGTACTCGAACTTCACCCTGGCTAGTGGCTTCGTCAGCACATCTGCAATCTGCTCGTCCGTCGCAACATACAGGAGCTTCACAGCTCCTCTTTGCACCATATCCCTGATATAGTGATATTTGATCTCTATGTGTTTCGACCTGTCATGGAACACCGAATTCTCAGACAGCTTCACACATCTCTGGTTATCACAGAAGATACCAGTAGCATCCAACGGGAGATCAAATAAATCGGACAGTAGCTTCCGTAGCCATATTGCCTCACAACTAGCTGAACAGGCTGCATCATACTCTGCCTCAACTATACTCAGTGCTACGTAGGACTGCTTCCTGCTAAACCAAGAGATCACACCTGATCCCATACTGAAGCAACACCCAGATGTGCTCTTCCTATCTGCAGCACTACCAGCCCAATCTAAATCAACATAACCCTGGACATTAAACTTTTGATTCGCTTCATACTTGAGCCCATAATCCACTGTACCCTTCAGGTACCTCAGAACATGCTTTACAGCAACCAGGTGAACACTCCTCGGATCCGTCAGGAACTGGCTCAATGTGTTCACCGCAAAGAAAATATCTGGTCTCGTGTTCGTTAGGTACATCAAGGACCCAATCATCTGACGATGCATAGAGACATCAATCGGATCAGATGAAGCATCACAAAGAAGCTTCAGATTCGATGTCATAGGTGTGACCATAGCCTTGCAGTCCATCCTCCCGAACCTCTTTAGGATCTCTACTGCATACTTCCCTTGTCCAAAGAAGATTCCATCACTCTGCCACACCTCCATGCCAAAAACAAATAGTGCATCATCCCCAAGTTCCTCAACTCAAACTCAGAAGCAAGTTTCCGCTGTGTGTCGGCAATCAATCTATCCTCACCTGATACAAACAGGTCATCCACATAGTAGTATCATTGGATTGCCTTCCTCAACCTTGTAGTAAAGGTTGGAACCCGCTTTACTCTTGGTAAATACCAAACTGGATAGAAAGCTTCCTATCCTACCATACCAAGTTCTGCACATATATGATTTCCTGTCATGTGTCTCAGAACCAAGTGGCTGCTCCACATACACTTCTTCTTCAACTACACCATTCAAGAAAGCTGTCTTGAAATCCATCTGGTGTATCTCCTATTTCATCACTTTTATATTTCTCTATGCTGCTGTCTGCAGCATGCTTGATCTTGATAGATCCATATGGAAGTCATAACAAACTTCCCTTTAGGTCTTGGGACTACATCCCAAACATCATTCTTCTTGATCGACAAATCATGGCATTCTTCCCATATCCTGGGAACTTCAATATCTTCAATAGATAATTTTGTTGCTGAACAAATGTTGTAGTCCTTTTGTAGGTGAAGATATACGGTCTTTCCTACAAAATAGGTTAAATTGCATGATTAGAAACATCTCATAATTTTCAGAACAAATTCTTACACATAAAGAAATATGTCATACAGTCATGCAATTATCTTAGCCAATGCTTTAATAATACAACATTTATCCATATCCCGTAACTTTCTAGATGCCTTCCAATCTCTACCAGAACATTGTTAAGAGTGTGCACAACTCCCAACATGTCAGCAAAGAGGTTTCATTCTAGATAAGTAGCAATGGAATGTTGTACAGTTCCATAGGCCACTTACCCATGCATATTAGTAGTATACTGTCCATCAATGCAACTATTCTAATATGCATAATAGACAACCTAATTCTAGGAACATCAGTATATACATTTTTGAACAGTATTATTTAAACAATAAAATATGCAAGTAATGACAATTCAAATACTTATTTTTGTTTATTTGTTGGGTTGACTCCCAACCAGTCTTTGCTTCTTTTCTGCAACTCCATGCTTATGTGGATTGTGAGAAGTGGTCAACTCCCTCTGAATATATGCATCCTTGCAGAAACTACTGAAGTGTGCTCTTTTGCTTTCTTGCAGGAACAACTGGAGTGTGCTCCCTCTTGATCTTTGCTTCCTGGATTACCTGTTCTTGAATTCATATTCATCCTTGGTCCCTATGCATGCTTATTAGTATCATGATTGTGTTATCCTTGTGATCTCATATAAAATCATACATTCATTAGTATACTATTAAAACACAATAATCTCAAGCATGTATAGTCATGATCATTTCAAACAGAAATAATAAGCATTAGCATTCAAGGTTTATGTAGGATTCTTATGGTTAGTCAAATCATAAGAAACATAACATGTCTAAACCTATAATTACTCAAACCTATGACTCTTTGGGTTAGTCATATCATTAATTAAGGTAAGACACATAATATGCATATACCCATGATTATTCAAACTTATGACTTCATGAATAATCATTATCAACAACACAACAGTATAAGATCCTAACCCAAGGTAGGATTCTAGCTTGATATAGGAAAAACATACCTGGATTAGCATGCTAGCTAGTTATGTCTAACATACCTGTATAATGTCTTTTGGTTCTCTTCAGTGACTTGTGCTAGTAACTTGCATGTATCATAAGTTAACCATTGTAGAAACAAGTTATACATACCTCGAAAGTAGATCTTCTATGTGATCCATGACAATGGATGAATCCTTGTATTCATGTCACCATGATCATATGATTTGTATTTCTTGGTGTACCTTTTATGTTAGCAGACAACATAAAGCTCATACAACACCATAATGCATCAGTACAATCATAAGTGTCAACACCCTAACCAATGAATATCTTCTATCATGCATTCATAATTTTGTTAAGGTGATGCGACAAATCTAAAATCAAGATTGTACTAACCGTAATAACATGAAGACAAACATACCATAAACTTAATCATGAACAAATATCGAAACATACCTCGATGAGTCATACCTGTCGAGATCGCTTGTAATATTCTTATGTAAGGCCTTAGCCTAATCTCCCTCTGAAACAGGAACTTCTTCACTTATGCAGGTGACCAATCCATCTTCTTCTAGGATTAACCCTATCCACTTGATTTGCAAGAACTGGATCTGGAGCTGGATTAGGGTTTGTCAGAGAAACCCCAAAAATTCAAACTTTGAATTTCAAACTTCCGAAAGGATAGAAATATGCGCCTTGATGAGCTGATCAAGCTGGTATATTAAGAATTTGAAAACTGCAAAGTTTCACTCCTCAATTTTGCCTTTGAAACTTCCGGATTCACTGGACGTGATCCTGAACTGGGGTTTGATGAAGCCCACTCTTCTTCCCAATCAAAAGGTTTGATCCAAAGCTCTAAGCTTCTATTTTTCTGAGGAGCTTCCAGTCGTGGTCACAGATTTCAAAAATTCTGATTTTTACAGAAGCCCTAATTTTCCACTTTTCTGATCAAAGTCCCAAACTAGGGTCTGATCAAGCCTGACCTTTTTCCCAACCAAAAATTCTGATCTTGGTCTCTAAATTTTTATTTTGATGAGTAGCATTTAGCCGTGGTGTCTGATTACAAAAATTCCAACTTTCTCCGAAGCCCTAAATTCCGGAAGCCATGAATGAAGGTACTAAAAAATAATTCTGTTTTGACAGAAATATGTACCTGATTGTTTCTGGTGTACCTCCAAACTTTTTGATCCACAGGGTCTAAAAAGGTTTCTTGAGATAGCACAGCCTCTTATCTTTCCATCCAGACAGGTCTGACCTCAATTGGATTGTCTGAGAGAGAGTTATGCCAAGTGTCGCAATGTGACCTGTTTTGGAATAATACAGGAGAGCGAACTTGTACGGTGTGCCACGTGTCACTGTTTGAACTTCGGTCTCTGATTTTTTTTTTTGAGATATATCGCCCTTTTATCTTTCCATCATGATAGGTCTGACCTCAATTGGACTCTCTGAGAGAGAGTTATGCCAAGTGTCGTAACGTGACCTGTTTATGGGATAATACAGGAGAGCGAACTTGTACGGCGTGCCACGTGTCACTGGTTCAACTTCGGCCTCTGAACATTTTTCCTGAGATAGTAAAGTCTGTGTACTACCTGTCACGTTTTACAAAATTTCATTTGGATCTTCCTAGCCCAAGTTATGACCTTTTTCCCATGGTCACCTGATTTTGACTCAGATCTGGAAGAGGCAGAAACCCTATATTGTACAGATCATAAATTACAAAGTACAATGAATTAGAGGTTGTCCTTTTGACACAAGGTACACGGGGATTTAATATTCGACCTGTAAAGATTTCAGATCCGAAAAATTCGCCAAAACAGATTTATAGCGAAAGTTCTACGATGAATGGTTTTTTTCTATATCAAGCCCTAGCATCGTAAGTGCAACAAGTGTCATACATGCCATATCATGCCTTCTTTTAGGCTAGCTCTGATACCATGTTAAATTTTCAGAATTTACTTCAATATGATCTAGGATCTTAACTGAGAGAACAACATGTACAACATATCTACAACATATCAATCATGGAGACAATAATGCAAGCACACAAGAGACACAAAGATTTACTTGGGGAAAACCATAAAGGTGAAAAACCCCAATAACTTCCTCAGAGATAGATAGAGCAATGATACAACCCAACCATAAGATATAGACATATCCTAGCAGTAGATCCTCCTCCTCCATAAGTGCGCCACTCCTTTTTGAGTGCATGAGTGAGAAGTGAGTGATCAAATAGAGTGCCTCCCGCACTCTATTTATACTTGACTTGACTTGCCTTTTACATAAATCATGTAGGCTCGAACTTAACCACATAACATAATGATGACTGGGCCGACCCCCAATAGGGTGGTCTAATAACTCTTCGACCCATATGGTCGACCCCCAATAGGGTGGTATAATAACCCTTTGACCCATATGACTTATACAGGGCCGACCCCAACAAGGTGGTCTAATAACCCATCAAGTATAAGTTACGACATTTACAATATAAATGACGACACTTCCGTATAGAGGAATAATACCATCTCTATAGGAGTACATACAACATACATATATGAAATACATTCCGAAGTTACAAATACATCAACAGATCTAACCCCTCGGTCTCCTCTTATTGTAATCTAGTTTTATATATTTTCATGATCATAGGGATTCCTGTCTCATTTGTATAAACAACCATTCATAGGGATTCCTGTCTCTAGCCCATGCTGGTTTTCTTTTTCTAGATAGATCTGAAAGGGGGGGTTCTTGAGGTTCTATCATATCATGGTCTTCTGGTGTATCATCTTCAAGGATGGGTACAGCTTTTGTAACTCTAGGAGGTGAATCTTCTTCATAGATTTCTTCAAGTGGGCACTTCCTAGATTTCTTGATAGCTGCTTCTTCATCGAATGTTACATATCTACTTATCTCCATATGATGAAAAACAGGTATGTAAATTCTAAAAGCTTTGGATGTTTCACAATATCCAACAAATATTCCTTTCTTACCAGAGGGATCCAACTTGGTTCTCTTTTCTTTTGGAATGTGAATATACACAGGACATCCAAATATTTTTAGATGACTTACCTCAGGCTTCTTTCTTGTGAATACTTCTTCTGGAGTCTTAAATTCAAGAGCACTATGAGAAAGTCTATTTTGTACATAGACAGCTGTTCTGGCTGCTTCAACCCATAGATACATGGGAAGATCTTGATCATGTATCATAGTCTTTACAACTTCCATGATAGTTCTATTCTTCCTTTCAGCAACCCCATTTTGTTGGGGATTGTAGGGAGTGGTTAGTTCCCTCTTGATTCCAACTCCTTTACAAAATTCTTCAAATTCCTTTGAAGTGTATTCTTAGTTATTATCTGTTCTGAGAATCTTGATTTTATTCTCTGAGAGATTTTCTATTAAGGCCTTAAACTCTTTGAATTTTCCAAAGACTTCATTCTTACCTTTTAGAAAGAATATCTAGGTTTTTCCTTGAGTAGTCATCAATGAATGTGACATAGTATTCATATCCACTCGAAGATGTGGAGGGCATTGGTCCACATACATCAGAGTGTATTAACTCCAAGGTACTTTTAGTCTTTGTTTCACTCCTGGGAAATGGGTTCTTGATATTCTTCCCTTTTGCACATCCTTTGCATGTGCCATCATGATTAATCTTTAAATCTGGCAAACCTATAACTACCTTGCTTACATAGGGTAGTGCTTTGTAGTTAATGTGAGTAAGTCTCCTATGCCATAGTTCATTTGGGCTAATGGTTTCATGAACAAGAGCTGCTTCTGAAAGGCCCTTAAGTTTGTATAAGCCTCCTTCTTCTTCACCAATGATAATTGCATCCTTGATAGACTTTCCTTTGGACCACATTAAGACTTGTCCATCAATGAATGCAATCCTATAGCCTTTCTTATCCAATGCTGAGATGGATAACAAGTTCTTCTTCAATCCTGGTACATACAATATTTCTTTCATTTTCATGGAGGTACCAAAATCAAGCTTGTAGCTTGCTTCACCAATTCCTTTGATGGGATATTGAAAGTCATCTCCTAGAGATACCTTTTGTGGAGAAGTCTTTTCTTCAAGACTTGAGAGAGTCTTTTTCTGACCTGTCATGTGCTTTGAAGCACCACTGTCAATAAGCCATGTATCTTCTCCAGGAGTTATAGATCCAGAGAGTGCGGAGAAAAGAACATATTCTTCTACATCTTCTTCTTTATTTCTCCTAGATCTTCTTTTGAAGAAGGTCCTTTCTTCTTCTTCTTCTTCACTTCTAGGTCTTTTATTGTGAGGCCTTTCTTCCTCTTCTACTTCTTCTTCACTATCATCTTCTACAAGATGTGCTTGATGTCTTTTGAAAAGAGAACCCTTTTTCTTCTGTAGAGGACAATCTCTAGCAAGGTGTCCTATTTTGTGACAAGAAAAACATTGGAAAGAGGAGTAATCTCTTCTTTGAGTAGTT
Source organism: Larix kaempferi (assembly GCA_027924585.1). Taxonomy (NCBI): domain Eukaryota; kingdom Viridiplantae; phylum Streptophyta; class Pinopsida; order Pinales; family Pinaceae; genus Larix; species Larix kaempferi. Next base: position 2,035,438 of record BSBM01000865.1, on the reverse strand, counting down.
CCTCTTTTCTTTTGAAATCTATGAGGAGGATGAGACTCCTTGTGACTATTCCTTTTGGAGTAGGATTGATTCCTTCTTCTCTTGGTGAGGGTGGCCAAGGCTTGGTCATCTTCTTTGAGCAAGGCTTCTCGGTTTGCAAACCTAGCCTCCTCTTGTACACAATCCTCCCAAACTACATCAAACTTCATACTTTCTTTTCTGGCACACATAGTTTGGATGAATGACTCCCAAGGTCTAGTGATACCATTTAGAGCTGTCATCACAAGTTCATCTTCATCAAGAGTATCACCAATGGCATCTAGTTTCTCCTTGATTTGGGAGACCCTTGAGAAGTAGTCTTGAATGGATTTTCCTTTGTGCATCTTGGTGCTCTTCAACTGAGTCCTTAGGTTCATCTTCCTATTGATGTTCTTTCCTTCATACATTCTTCCTAGGGCATCATACATTTCCTTTGGAGTCTTCTTGGAGGCCACTTGGGGAATCAAGTGGTCTTTAATAGAATCAGATATGATTCTCTTTGCCCTAATAAAATCCTTCCTATGCTTCTCTTTGGCTTCATCTCCTCCAAGTTCTGCAACTTCATCCTTGATATAATGAGCAAGGTCATTTTTTTCAAGAATGAGACCAATCCTGTATTTCCATGCTCGGAAATTTTCTATACCTTCTAGCTTGTCTTCAAGCTTAGTGTTTGGAGCCATCTTCTCTTGGGGGAGTCCAAGAGGTAGAGTAGTACTTACCCGAAAATTTTAACTTTTCACTTTTCCGGATCTGTAACAGAAATTTTTGGTTTATCGTACTTTTGGTAAAATTAGGGTTTGACTTTCCCGGAGTTCTACCCAACAAAAAAGTTCGATCTAGGGCTCAAAAGATTGGTTTTGAGAAGGGCTATCCAGCCATGCAATCAGAATTCAACAATACCAACTTTTTGCTGAAACCCTAATTTTCACCGGAGAGAGAGAGAGATATTCTTACCTTGTGAAAGATGTCCTATTCAGGCTATCTCTGATACCATGTTAAGTTTAAACCAAATAGACTAGCAAGATCACTGAAAGAAACATAATCACAAGATAGACACAGAATTTACCCTGGGAAACCCTCATGGGGTAGAAAACCCAGCAAAGCTTTCCTCAATAAGATGATCAACCAAAATACAAGATGTGCTCCCTCCTTATTTACCTCCTTAGCAGACCTCCCAGACAAGTGCGCTACTTTTCTGAGTTGTGCAAGTGTGTCTAATGAGGAGCTCACCTCCTCTATTTATATTAGTTCCCGACTGACCAAAATCTCTAATGGGGCCGACCTCTCCTGGAGAAGTCTAATAACCCCTAAAATATAATATCAGGGCCGACCCCCACATGGTGGGTCTAATAACCCTAGTTACCACAAACCATCGGAGGAATAATCATCTCCAGATACATAACAGGGTTACCTCGGAGGGATGAAACATCTCCGGAATAATAAAGTACAATTATAATATTCTTAGAAGTTACAATATTCAACATTATCACCCATAGTCATAGGCTTCAATGATCACCACCAACATACTACTTATGGGTAGGCCCTTTTACACACAACATTTGATAACTTACAGTTCAGAACATGTGAAAAAGAAACAATGATATAGTACCTTCCAATACAGTACCTTCCAAACCTCATGCATCAAGGGGCATATGTTAATACCTAATCTCACACACATGTGACATTTTGGCTAATATTGCAGGAGGACATCATCAACATGCAACGTGTGTTGGGTTCTAATACATATAATAGTGAGCATGCATATTGATTCATATAGTTAAAAAAAATTAAACATTAAGCAATGCCACACAACACAGCAACACAATACAAAAAGATTACCTTAGAAACCTATCTACCGGGGAAAACCATCAAACCAATGACCTTAACCAACATTTACAACCATGAATTACTAGATAAAAATCACACGTCATTACATTACACCACACTATTTGCATAGCCATTACATCTTATTTATAGATGAAATACATACACTCGATCATATTACCTGAGTTAGTTACAAATAACTGCTCATTAATGGAAATCCATAACTTCCTAACCACTTTTAGTTATTTTGTTGTTGTCAACTTGACTAAGTCAATATTTAGTCAATCACTAGTCATTCTAATATTCGTCGACTAGTCGTTGCTTTTGACCAAACAACTATTATGGTTGGCTAGTCGACCAGACTTCTACTGTTCGCCAATATATGACTCCATTCGACCTGGAGATCAATCAACTATAGACTTCGACCATTGATTTCATGCAAAGAATATAAAATTCCCAACATTCTCCCACTTGTTGTTTTCTTGGCATAAACAAGAGATTCAAAACTTCAGTTCACTTAAGCAGGGATGAGATGCCCATCGATTCCTTACAACATGAAAACTTCGTGATACTCACCTACTTGGTCAATGAGTTTGTAAAAACCTATTTCAATGCACCCTCATGAGGGAAACCACGAAATGGTACGTCGAGTTGCCTGGGACCACTTACAGGGGTTTTAATGAGATAGCATTGGTTTTCCTAGATCATTTCAGTTGTCGTTTTGCTACGATACTAGCACCAAACTATTATCTACCTTCTGCTAAGACAAGGCCACACACATATCTGATCATATTCAGGAGTGGCATTGATGGAAGAGGCTAGTGAAAGCCAACATCCCTCCAGAGTTTCTATTGGAATGGTTCCTTAAGTCCTTACTCTCTTATGTTTCAAAGGACGTTTCAGTGTCCAACATTACGATTGAGGAGCAAGCTATATTCAAAGCCCAATAGGTAGAGCTAGTATACGCTCAATCTAGTATCCTGTACGATATTATTCCTGACACACCGCACTCACGTCATGAGCCCAATCCTATTCCTGGACCATATGCTGATGGCATCGTTGGATCCACGAGTACTCGACCTGTAGATTTGGTTACAAATCAGATGCAAAATTTTTCTATTAGCCAATCTACCCCCGGATAGTCTCATGCCTCGTCCACTTCCACCCAATCGTCCGATGTCCATTCTATACAATCGGCAAACCCATCAGGTAACCAACAACCTGGTGGAAAGAAGAAGGGGATAAACAATCGTAAGGGTGTGGATAATGGGAATAATGGAAGTAATAGAAATACTCCTAGAAAAGAGAACGCCAACCCTCCTCGAGACGATGAAAATGCTAATGGGGACCGTAAGCCTCGACGTAAGGTGAAATTCCCTTGCAAGTTTTGCAGGGAAGATCACCTTACCCACTTGTGTCCTTAAATTGAGGAAGCTTCAAAGAATATTGCACAGAGAACAGTTATGTTGAAATATCCCCTTCCGCATCATCAGAATATGGCTTCGAGTGCTTTCGTGCTGGTTATGGGACACGAAACTTTGACATCCTCTTCTCATGCCAGTGGAAACAGATGCGTGAACATGGTTCAATCTTAGGTTAGTCTTGCTACTTGCCAACGTGATTATGGTGCACAACAACCGAATATGGGGAATGAGCCCCCTCCTCTTGACTCCTCTTTGCATATCAAGAACCCCACTGGTATGCTACAGATACTGAAAGGTGTTCTTAAGCGCTCAGTGCATAATCCCAATGCCCGAGCTACCCAAAACTACTCCATTTTAGAATATTTGGTCCAAACTCTGTGTGCCATGTCGGATATTGAGGTTTTACAGGCATGTACTTCGTAGAGGAACACCCTTTTATGTGCTTTGGGAGTTTAGGATCAGGGTATCCCTAACATGATTAAATTCGACACTATTGATATCCAATCTCGCTTGCCTTATCATGTGGCTTTTAAAGTCCATGTTAGGTTCTTACAGAAAATCATTAAATGTACGGTGGTTGACGAAGGTGCTTCCACCTCAGTGATGTCATTGGATTGTTGGAAAGCTGTTGGTTCTCCTCCCTTGTCAAAATCTATGACCATGTTCATTGCGTTTGATGGTCCGTCTTTTAGGCTGCATGGTATTCTCCCTTCCCTTGAGGTCCACTTGGGTGGGAAATCCGTGCCTATTGAAGTCGAGGTGGTTGATGCGCCCATTGACTACAACCTTCTTTTGGGTAGGAATTGAATCTACGCAATGAAAGTGATCGTGTCCTCTATGTTTAGAGTTATTTGCTTTCATCACGAAGGAAAATTTGTGATGGTTGATCAGCTAGACTTCTCTAGTTCCAATTCCGTAGCATCGTCAGGAACTGTTGTTCCCCAGATCGAAAATTCTCAGCCAGAAACTGGGAATATCGATTTAGGATTGTATCCATCCTTGATGGGATCATTCAAATTTGTTGAACCGATCTCCTTTATTGGAACCGTTTCTGGTAGTGCGCCATCCTCATTAACTAATGTACCTTTCCGGACCTCGTACTTTAATGATTCATGGAATTTACCACCCATGAGTTCTGCGTCTAGAGACATTTCGCACATTGGAATGGCTATACCACTATCTGCAGCTAAGCTTGCATGCCATGATATTTAACAAGCCACTGCAGAGCTGGATCTCTCCTCTTCACGGACAAAGGAGGAAGATCCCAATATGCTGCTCGCATGGGCATCCGACTCATCTTGCTTGCATGATTGTCTTGATGGTACTTTTCCTTCGGATGAAGCAATCATTGAGGTCATGTGTGGTAGTGAGAGGCCCGGGGAAGACTTGCATCATCACTCTTATTTTCTTCCTAACCTTGATCTTATTGAGCGAGAAGAGTTTAGGATGGCTCTTGCCAAGAAGGTTGGTCACCCTGTGGCTCCTTTGGATTCACATGGGATTTACGTGGAGGGGAATATGGATAATATCTCCCCAACCATACCAATCAACATCTCTCGCACACCTGGAAAGATTGAGAATGTTTATATCGGTGTTGATTGTTCTCCCGATGAGATTCGCATAAACACCGAATTATTCAGGTAATTTTGGGATGTTTTCGCCTCGTCATATGAGGAGATGCCAAGAATAGACCCTAGCATTGTCAAACATGAGATTAAGACATATCCTAATGTTAAGCCAGTTCGACAACGACTTTGTGGTGTGAATTATAGGAAGGCAGTCGTGATTAAGGCAGAGGTGGAGAAACTACTTAAGGCTAGTTTCATCTACCCAGTTCCCCTTACCGAATAGGTGTCAAACCCTATTCCTGTGGATAAGAAGCAGGGAACCATCCATGTATGCACATATTTTAGAGATCTGAATCGCGCATGTCCGAAAGATAACTTCCCCATTCCATTCATAGATCAAATCTTGGATGCATGTGCGGGAAGCAAGGTTTTTTCATTTATGGACAGTTTCTCAGGATATAATCAAATCCAGATTGAGCCCGAGGATCAACATAACATTTCTTTTATATGTCCTTGGGGTACGTTTGCATACCGAAAGATTCCCTTTGGCCTTAAATACTCCAGAGCTACATTTCAGCGTGCTATGACCTATGCATTTCATGACCTTATGCGTATAGTGGAGGCTTACTTGGATGATCTCGCTGGCCATTCTTGCAACAGAGTGGACCACCCCAAGCACCTCTGCCTCATTTTTGAAAGATGTCGGTGTTGCAAGATTCGTTTCAATCCCAACAAGTGCATCTATGTCATGAGAATGGGTCACCTTTTAGGGTTTGTAGTTTCCAAAGAGTGTATAAGAGTCGATCCTCTTAAGGTTGAGGCAATACTTTGATTACCTCCCCTGTGTAACTTAATTCATCTTCAAAGCCTCCAAGGGAGAGCCACTTTATTACGACACTTTATTGTGAATTATGCCAGTCTTACCAAAGGTTTCGCGCAACTTTTGAATAAGGACACTCCATTTATCTGGGATGAGCGAGCCCAACAGTATTTCGATGCTTTGAAGAAAGCTTTGGTATCGGCCCCTCTACTTAGTCCACCCGACTTTGCTAGATATTTTTTGATTTATGTGGCCACGTCTCAAGAGACGATTGGTATGGTCTTAGTTCAGGTAGATGATGTGCTCCTAGAGCATGTTGTTTACTATCTTAGTCGAAATCTAGTAGACGCTGAGCTGAGATACTCTCACGTGGAGAAATTGGCACTTGTGACTGTTCATGGAGTCCAACGTTTACGACATTACATTATGATTAGGAAAACCACTGTCATAGCACATGTCAATCCATTTAAGTTCATGCTTTCATGACGCTTAATTGGGGGGAAGTATAATAAGTGGATTGTTATTCTTCAGTATTTTGATCTTGATTTTGCTTCGGTGACGTCGGTGAAATCCTTGGTTTTCGCTGAGCTCATGTCGAATTTCCCGCGACTTGATGAGGATATCGTCCATGAAGAATCTTTTGTGGATGAGAATTTGTTTCTTATTGCGTCAACAAACCCTTGGTATAGGGATATCATTATATATCTCCAAACTTTGAAGTTCCCTTCGCATTATTCACGAGACGAACGACTACGTGTGAGACATCACGCTAAAGACTATGTAATCATCGGCGACACTTTGATCATCAGGGAAAAGATTCCATCCTACATCGTTGTTTGACTCATAAAGAAGCGAAGCTAGTGCTAAATAACTGCCACAGTGGGGCATGTGGTGGTCACTTATCTGGGCTTGTGACACCCCAATATATAATGCAAGCTGGCTACTTTTGGCCTTCGATCTTTAAAGATTGTACGAACATCGTAAAGAGATGTCACCCTTGCCAGGTGTTTTCTCGAAATGTACACTTGCATCCTATGCCCCTTCATCCGGTCGTCACCGTTGGTCCCTTCACCAAGTGGGGGGTGGATTTCATGGATTGCAAACCAGTTTCGGCTGGGGGGCATCACCATATCATTGTGGTCGTGGACTACTTTTCCAAATGGGTTGAGGCCATGCCTACCATAAAATCCGACAGTGCTACTGCATCCCACTTCGTATTCTATCAGATTATCGCTCGGTTTGGTATCCCAAAAGAGATTGTCACTGACCATGGAAGTCACTTCCAAAACAAAATGATGGCAGATTTGTCACTCAAGCTTGGGTTTCTTAAAGATCATTCATCGTCTTACTACTCCCAAGCGAATGGTCAAGTCGAGGCACTCAATAATTCCTTAAATACCATTCTCCAACAAGCCATCCAACAAAGCAAGAGCAATTGGCATATCATGTTATGTCCTTCTTTGTGGGCATATCGAACCACGGTTAAGGCTGCCACAGGTTTCTCACCATTTCAGCTTGTACATGGTGTGGAGTCTATATTGCTGATTGAATGCAAAATATATTCATTGAAACTAGCCATAGAGCTCCTGCCTAACACCTCGGATGCTAAGCAATGTTTGATCCAACTTGAGCATCTTAACGAGTAGTGTCGAGATTCCGTCGTGGCTATAGATGCCAACAAACATCGTGTTAAGGTTCAGTATGATAGGTCTGTCCATCCCCAACAATATGCTGAAGGTGGCTTGGTCTTCTTGTATGATCAAGTTAACGAACCCCTGGGGGAAGGCAAGTTTAACCCCATGTGGCATGGTCCTTACATAGTGAGGCATGTCCTTGAGAAAGAATCCTACGAGTTGGAAGACTATGAGGGGAACGACTTGAAGGAGCCTATAAATGGGCTCTACCTCAATTGGTATTATGCTTGAGCTTCTAGCTCGAGCTGATACTTTTGTATACTATTGTATAGTTGCTTCTGTACATAGTTTAGATTTCTTTTGGTTGTCCGGGTCTGCTGATTCTCTTACTTTTGGTTGACATATGTCAGCGGAATATCCTATGTTCGTAGGATTCACAGAAGGTGCTAGCCATCACATGCAGAGACTCGATTCTGCTGCGTGGGTTATTTATTCACCTGACTATCAAATTGTGTCTTTAGGAGGTGCTTGTCTCGGCCCTACATCCAACAATGTGTCTGAGAACAGTGCCATTGTTGAGCTACTTCGTGATGCCATTTTGCATGGTATCCAGTCTTTAGAAGTCCGCCTGGATTTGCAATTGGTTGTGTCTCAATTGAATGGCTGGTACCGTGTGAGGGATCCTACACTACTATGGAGGTTCTTAAGGGTAAGAATCTTGGAGCATCAATTTGTTTTCATTACATACATTCATGTTCTGAGATGTTTTAATCATGTACCTGATGCATATGTTAATTATGTCCTAGATTGGCATTTGTCTCATCAATAGAAGAAGCACACAAATAAATATTCATTCACACATTTGTACATACACATATAGTAGAATCGGAGAATCATAGTTTTTTATAAATAATATGTCCAAAAAGTGGTGTCACAGTACAAAATTGGAGCCCGTAGCTCTAAAAAATATACATAGCCGTTACAAAAATAAAGATACCATGGAATCTAAGCCCTGCGGTAAGGTCTCGCCGCTTCGGCGGGATGAGTCTGACAATAATAGTGCACGGCGTTGGCTACACACTGCAGTAGCCACACCCATACACTAGATGCCCCGACCACATCTCATTTCATCTCCTCAAGGAGATGCTCTACCTCTATCAGTGGTACCTGAGCTGTCATGCAGGAGAGGTTCACTCGTACCGTCTCTAATGTGCGCTCTGTCACCGCACCTACGATCTCTCCTCCTCTGCCTCTACGGAAGTGCCATGGGAATCCTTGAGGTCTTCGTGGACCCCGATCTATGAGAAAATAGTCAAATGTCAATCTCTGATACCACACCAAAACGATTTTTGCATTTCACTTATAATAAAAAATCTAAAAAATTAAAACACACAAAACATAAAAAGAGTAGCCATAGCTATGTCTCCGAACGTGGCCCCTGGTGGGAGTAGCATGTCCCTGTCTCCGCTGAAGTCTATTCCCTCGTAAGGATAGTCATCAATGGCGATGACCTGTCGAGCCCACCACTGAAAGAACTCATCTGAATATGGTGATTCCTATCGACCACCACCCTATCGCGTCAGCACCTCTTCCCACCAGGTCTGGGCGGGATCTCAGAGACTATGCGGAGAGACTTCAACCCTCGGACTTAAGCCTGAAACCCTCTCAAAGAAGAAACTGCAGAGTATGCTGCCAAAGCCAAAGTTCCTTTCCTTGCCCAACTTGCACTCCGTTAGCTGGCTCTTCATAGTAACCAGCAACGCTGTGCACCAATTGTACATTGTCGGTCTCATACATTCTGCTACATAGAATATCATCGGCCTCGACGCCTGATGTAGTGCAATTGAACTTGATATCCTCCCGAGTGTGAGCACTATTATCGTCACACTCAGGCTCGCAATGGAGTTTATGGGGTCTGGATGCCCACCTTCTGGGTGCCAAGTAAGCAGTACCTGTCTATATAATCACTAATCGTGATTCCACCTCCAACCTTGTGGGACCTAAATCTTGGTACCTCCCCTCGGCGGGACAACCCTGTGATAAAGTAAATATCCTCCACCTCCAACGGAAGTGGTTGACCATCCAGGTCAAAGTTCTATGCATCTGCATCCCAGTAATCGATCAGCTGGCAGAGCAATTGGTTTTGGGCCCTTAAATCCCCAATGCTCCAAAAATTATATAGGCCACATGCTTGTAACATCTGTTGGGTGGGCAAATCCTGCTGCACTTGCTCATCAATGACGTCATGTTCCCTTTCTCTCCACTCTAGGGACATCCTGGAGGAAAAACCAAAGCATTTTTAGCATCCATTCATTAAAAAACCACCCTCACGTCCCTGTATGCAGTCAAAAGTTATTACAGTCACATCCATATGCGGACCGCGTCCAGGAATCCCTATACGTGACCCGCAGATCTGTAGCCCGTGTACAGCGCCGAGATGATGTAGGGCTTGGAAAAACTAAAAATTCAACCATCAAAAATTGAAATAAAAGCATTGAAATGGAAGAGGGGGATGATATTGTTAGGATATTTAGACACTTAGGAGTTAGTTAAGATCAACTTGTGTAATATATCCGTTAGGGATAGTGTGTTTCTTTAGTATGCATTAGTATGCATTTGTAAATACTTAATCCGACGGTCACGATATGTTTTCGACATAGAGTGATCTGACGGCTCAACTTCTCTTAGATCAAACCTAACCTTGATCCGTGGCTTAACACCCGATTGGTCCATGATCTCTATTTAAAGAGCATGGAGGGTCATTTTTTAGTTGATCGATTATGAGAAGCTCATTTGTAACTTTCTTTCTTTGCATAATAAATTGTCCCGTAGAAGCTATTTGGTCGGGGCCGTGGAGTGTTTCCCTCAAGAGGGTTTAAACCACGTCAAAACATCGATGTGTTGATCTGTGATCTGTTTGTGTGAAGTACTTGCTCTTGGTGTTCGGTCCTTTGGTAGTACCCTGTGTACCCGAACATGGTATCGGAGCTTTTATGAAGTGCCGCTTCCGGTTATGATCTAGATTTTAAACTGCTATTGCCGAAACTTGAAAGGGTTTCTAGTTCTAGTATTTCTGTGCATTTCTGGGCTATGGGAGGTGGTCCATTGCGTCCGGAGCATCGTTTCCATTGGGAAATAGTTTTCATTTGATCGAAAACGGTTCCTGGTTGCTCCAGAAACGTGTATTTCATCAGATCTGAAGGTATAATGTTACAGTGACGCATTTTTTTTATTTTCTTTTTTTAAAAGGAAAAAAATCTCATATTTCATCATTTTTTACTGTTAGATTTTTTTTTGGGTTCGGATTGTTGCTTTCCCGTCTGCGTATGCTCTTTGCTGTGCACCTTGAGCGATCTCGGAAAATCAGAAACAAAAAGGGAAAGGGTTTTTCTCAGCTGTGTATGCTCTTTGCCGTGCACCTTGCGTGATCTCGACAAATCATAAATAGAGAGAAAATGTAGACTTTCCGGGAAAGATAACAAGATCTAACTCCACAAGTGTGGAAAAGTTTTTTTTGTTTCGATTTGTGGTTTGTTTTGCAGGAAAAAGGGCAAGCACGCAAACCGAGCAAGAAGAGTACAAAAAAAAAAAACCCCATCCTCATTCCCATATTTTACATACCTTTTAATCTAGCTCACTTGGTTCAAAGTTGCTTTATTCCTTAATAGGTCTTGAGTTCAAGTCTTAGGAAGTTACTTTTAAAAGAAAAAATGCATGCAATTTCTATTTTCAAGTTATTTTATTGTAAAAGTGCATCTCCCTTAAATAATAAAAAAAATAAAAAATACAAGTGAGTCACTTAAGTTTTTTTTATTGTTGCACTATTTAAAAGTAATATCATTGTAAAAGTGAAATCACTTATTTTACAAAAGTGGTTCACTTAAAGCAACTTTCTTGTAAAGTGATTGTCAAAAGGTTCATCTTGGGAAGAGGGGGGTTCTTTTTTTTGCTGGACATTCTCTAGCTGCCACATCACTATTGGGGACATTTTCAACAGTTTCTTTGTTCAAGCATAACTTCATCATACAGAGTTAGTTTTCAGTGCCGTTTTTTTTTAAACCGCCTATTTTTTGAGGTCTTCACATCCAGACTATTGGTTTCTACTTTTACAACCATTAATTTACAAATATGGCCGCTCCTTGTGATATTCTACTTAACAGTTCCAACCATTTCTCATGAAAATCTCGTATGGAGGATGTTCTACGAAGTAGGGGAATTTTCATAATTACCTCAGGGAAAGAAAAAGAACCCACTGATGATGATAAGAAAATAAAATGGGAAAATAGATATGATGAAGCTCGTGGATTGATTGGGAATTCAATCTCTACTGATTTGCGATTCCACATATCTGGAATTGATGAACCTAATGCTGCTTGGGACAAGTTGGAATATGTGTTTGGTAAACACAATGAAATTCGAGGTCACCAACTTGAAAGTTAGTTGACTTCTTTAAATCCAAGTGACTTTTCATGCATTCAAGATTATTTATCTAAGTACAAAACTCTTAAACTCTTATGTGCAGAATGTAAGATTGAGAGGGAAGACAAACAATGCATTTATCATATTCTTTCCAAACTTGGACCTGCATATTCTGATTTTGTATCTACATTTTACTCCATGAAAGCATCCTTGAATGCAGCTAGCTATCAAGAGCCTAGTCTTGAATCCTTTTGTGATTCCTTGATTAGAGAACAAGATAAACTCATTCATCTTGGAATAATCAACAATGCAGATACATCTGGGAAAGCCTTATTGTCCCAATAGAAAGAAAAGTCCAAGCCTCCCAAGAAACAAAAATTTCGCAATAATAAGTCAAATAGGGGTCCAAAACCCTCTCAGTCAGCTCCTTCTTTAAAAAATGACAAAGGATCCAAGCCAAAAGGCAAGAAGAATGAGCGTCATTGCAACTATTGCGGGAAAGATAATCATGATGAATCTCAGTGTTTCAAGAAGATGGAAGACTTGGAAGCAACAATGAAGAAGCACCACATAAGCCTAGATTCGTTTTCAGAATCTGCCTCTCATGGACATGCAGTTTGTGCTTCTGGTTATTCTTATAATGCATCTTCTTCTTCTACTTCAAATGAATGGCTCATTGATTCTGGAGCATCTTATCATATGGCTAAGGATCAAGCCATCTTTTCTACTATGCATGAATGTAACACCAAACAAATATTTGTTGGTGATGATAGATCTCTAAGTGTTATAGGAGCTGGAACAGTTCCAGTAGATAATGGTCATTTTAGTGATGTACTACGTGTTCCAAGAATTTCCTGCAATGTGTTATCAGTCTATCAGATCACTCATTCTGGTGAGGGTAAAACTGTGACCTTTACACCTCACCATGTTGTAATCAAGGATTTTAAAGATCCTCAACAGGTCCTAGCTACCAGAATTGTTGATGATATTACCAGGTTGTACAAGTTTAACAACTTTGGGTCATCACCTTTCCCTTCATATTTTGTTGCTCATAGTGATAACTTGAGCAAACTTTGGCATGAGTGATTTGGTCACTTAAATTATCGCTCATTGCAACAACTATGTAAAGAAAATATGGTGACAGTTCTTCCGATGGTATCTTGCAGGGATGGTGTTTGCTCCGGTTGTGTACTCGTAAAACATCATCGGGACAGTTTTGACAAACGTGCCTCTTGGCACGCCTCGATTCCCTTCGAGCTTGTGCATAGTGACTTGTGTGGTCCTCTTCCATCTGCTTCCTTTTTTGGTTTCAAATATTTCTTAACTTTCATTGATGATTACACCCGACGCACTTGGGTTTATTTCCTAAAACTTAAGAGCGAAGTATTTAACATGTTCTTGGCCTACAAGGCCCTTGTTGAAAAACAATATGGTCATCAAATTATTAAGTTAAGATCTGACAATGGAGGAGAATATGTTAACAATAAGTTCACTACTTTTTGCACTGAACAAGGCATCCAACAACGGCACATTGTTCCATATACACCACAACAAAATGGTGTAGCTGAGTAGAAGAACCGCACTTTAAAATAAATGGCTAATCGTATGATCCAATCTAAGGGACTAAGTCTTCAATTTTGGGCTGAAGCCATTAATTGTGCAAATTACATAGTTAATCACAACCCCACTAAAGCATTACAAGGTATAACACCGGAAGAAGCATGGATTAAAACTAAACTTGATGTAAGTCACTTCCGTGTGTTTGGTAGTGAAGCACGGGCTCACATTCCGGATGAAAAACGGAAAGCATTGCAGCCTAAAAGTGAAAAGTGCATATTTGTTGGATATTCTGAAGATGTAAAAGGTTATAGACTTCTTCAACCACATTCTCATGATATAATCATTAGAAGAGATGTTAAATTTGATGAAAATCTCTTGGCCTACGAGCCTAACTCGGTGATTGTGACATCTTTGGCCTGCGAGCCTGATTTGACATTTGTGCCTTCTTCTTCTTCTTCCAACTTCCTTGACAGGTTTCCAACTCTGGTTTCTGATAATGACAGTGAGGATGAAAATCCACCTCCACCTGCTCATGTTCCTCCAGTTGCACCAGCACAAGTGCTTCCTCGATGGGTCCATTCAACATGTGAAGCAGTTGGTGATCTTACTGGTGATCCTAGAGATCAACGTCGAACACGTTCTCAGTTTCAGCAAGCCTCTTCACTTTTGGCTCAAGTTTCCGAGAATCATGATCCCGAAACTCTTGTAGAAGCTTCAGGAAATCCAGATTGGGATGCAGCCATGGATGAAGAATATCGTTCCTTAATGGCGAATGATACTTGGGATCTTGTACCTCTTCCAAAAGGAAGAAAACTTGTCAGATGTAAATGGGTCTACAGAACTAAGTATGCATCAGATGGAAGTGTTGAAAGACTTAAGGCAAGGTTAGTTGCCAAAGGTTTTTCCCAAGTTGAAGGGATTGACTACAATGAAACCTTTGCTCCCGTCGCAAAAATGAACTTCATCCACCTTGTTCTTTCCCTTGCAGCCTTACACAACTAGGAAGTCCATCAAATGGATGTCAAGTCTGCCTTCTTACATGGTGATTTACAGGAGGAAATTTACATGGAACAACCTCCTGGCTATGTTCAGAATAACTCTATCCTTGTCTGCTGCCTTAACAAATCCTTATATGGCCTTAAGCAAGCTCCTAGAGCTTGGTATGCGAAAATGGATAACTTTATCCTTGACACTGGTTTTTCTAGATGCCATTCTGACCCCAATGTCTATACCAAGAAAGTAGGAAACCATCTCATCATACTTGTTCTATATGTTGATGACCTTATTCTTACTGGTAGTGACCCTCAGCTTATAACCCATGTGAAATCCAGTCTTAAACAAAATTTTGAAATGTCAGACTTAGGACATTTGCATTATTTTCTTGGTCTCCAAGTCTTGCAAACCAAAGAAGGAATCTTTCTTTCTCAATCTAAGTATGCTTGTGACCTTCTTCATCGCTTTCACATGGAAGATTGTACACCAGCCCCTTCTCCCTTCCAGTCTGGAGTCAAAATTTCTACCACTTGTACTTCACCTGAAGTCGATGCCACCTTGTATCGTTAGTTTGTTGGTAGTCTCTTATACTTGACTCATTCCCGTCCTGACCTTTCCTTTTCTGTTGGTCGTGTTGCCCGTTATATGCAGACACCTCATGAAATTCACTGGAAAGTAGCTAAAAGAATACTTTGATATATTCGAGGTACAATTTAGTTTGGGATTCATTACAGTACAGGGGGGAAACCTTTGTTGGTTGGTTTCACTGATTCAGATTGGGTCGGCGATCTTGATGATCAAAAGTCTACTGCAGGTTATGTTTTCAGTCTGGGATCTGGACCTATTACTTGGGTTTGTAAGAAACAACAAGATTTTGCTCTTTCTTCAGCAGAGGCAGAATATCGAGCAGCAGTTAATGCCAGTCAGGAAGCTTTATGGCTTTGACAGATCCTTTCAGAGTTTGGATTCGAGCAGCAGTATCCTACTCCACTTTGGTGCGACAATCAAAGTGCCATCAAGCTTGCCAAAGATCCAGTTCTAGATCAATGCAGCAAACACATTGAGCTACATATGCACTTCATCAAAAATCTTGTTCATGATCGTGTTCTTGAAGTGCTCTTTTTCCCTACAGATGATCAAGTTGCAGACATCTTCACCAAGTCTCTTACAGAAGCGAAGGTTTCTAAACTTCGATCTATGTTATGAGTTCAGGAACTTGTCATTAAGGGGGGATAGGCTCTAATGCCTCCTTCCTTCTCCTAATAGTGTCACTTTTGTAAATCCTTCAATCCTATCCCAAGTTGTTCTTAAGGGGGGATGTTAGGATATTTAGACACTTAGGAGTTAGTTAAGATCAACTTGTGTAATATATCTGTTAGGGATAGTGTGTTTCTTTAGTATGCATTAGTATGCATTTGTAAATACTTAATCCGACGGTCATGATATGTTTTTGACATAGAGTGATCCGACGACTCAACTTCTCTTAAGATCAGACCTAACCTTGATCCGTGGCTTAACACCCGATTGGTCCATGATCTCTATTTAAAGAGCATGGAGGGTCATTGTTTAGTTGATCGATTATGAGAAGCTCATTTGTAACTTTCTTTCTTTGCATAATAAATTGTCCCGTAGAAGCTATTTGGCTGGGGCCGTGGAGTGTTTCCCTCAAGAGGGTTTACACCACGTCAAAACATCGGTGTGTTGATCTGTGATCTGTTTGTGTGAAGTGGTTGCTCTTGGTGTTCGATCCTTTGGTAGTACCCTGTGTACCCGAACATATATGACTAACCTACTCCAAACGGATCGATGATCTGACGCCTGTAGCTCCCATAATCAACAACTGAAGATCGAGGTGAAAACTAACCAAAAACTACTATTTGGGTAAAATGTGAAAATAGAATAGTAATTGTAATTTTTTATTACTATTTATAGTTTTTAAAACCCACTTTCCTATAGTTTTTATCATTTGGAGCTATTATTGGACTAATATGTCATTATGGAGTACCATTTTGAACAGATTTTTTCGACGAGAGTGATTTTTTGACTGTTTCGTGCCTTTGGCAGGTATATTTTACACCTATCATATAGGTTAGATGTCATTTTCGCCTGCATTATGCATTTTACCTTTGACCATTCATCATTAACCCTAGGTGCGACCTCGCTTTTTAATCGACACATAACCTTTCACACTCTTATAGTGTTGTTATTTGGCAGTAGAACTTGTCAGACCATGGGTGCCCTAGTTAGAGCCTTTTTATTCCTTTTGGCGCCCATGTCGTTGTTCCTCCTTAGGTTTGGGAGTCCTACGTAGTTACACTATGACTTTGCGATAAAGACTCATACTCTACTTAGTCTTATGCTGGTCATCTCCCATAAGGACTCCCCCATTTTATATCGAGTTGTGATTGCATTGCATCATCCTGCTTGCCGCTTGAGCCTTGTGCCGACTCCTGCTTACTCAATTATTAGCCATGTGCCTGAGCACTTTACCTTTCAAGCCAAGCAAAGATTTTCATTTTCCTTTCACAATTTGATGACCCTTTACCCTGAGGGAACCCCCCCCCCCGAGTGTCCACATCTTGCACATGCTTCCTTACATTGTTCATAGGTATGTTCCACTGCTTGGGACTAGTTTGCTTTTCATTTGACACTCATTCGCTCACCTGTTGTACAATAAGCAATTTTATTCTTTTTCAATCTTTCCTAATATGAAAAAGACCAAAAAAATCAAATATTCCAAAAAGCCATACGGGAAATGATTTACTTCTTTTTGTTGGCAGCTGTTGTGTCTCCTTTGAACAGAGCATTCATTCCACTCTATCCATTATGAGTCAGGACTATAGTAGGACCTTAGGAGTTGTACTAGTTTATCAGATTTTACTCCACCGGTTGGTTAAGCTTCCAGTCATTATGGATCCCTTTGTTGATGCCTCCTGCATTGCACAATGTTATTATCATCTAATACTTAAGTTTGTGTTTCTTGAGTCTATCCATCTGCTCATGTTCTTGTTCAAAGGAAGTCTTGAAACCAGAGTCGGCCACTCCTCATATCTCTTTACTATTGCATGTCGGCCATCCCTATCGAGTCAGTCCGATCTGTTCGTCTGAGTTCTTCAAATATTTCAACGTAGCTGTTACCCTCGTGTTGGTTGATGGGGGATGCCTTAATTCCCTCCTTCTAGTGAGTTTCGTTCTATTGACTTCAACTCATTTATTCCAGAATTGAGACTTAGAGTCTGGTTGAGTACCTTGAGGCTTGCAGTCATTAGTGGTAGGTTCTCTCTCCATCAACAGTTTTGGTAATACATCAATGTTCCCTGATCGATGGATTCATCCTAGTGTTCAACCTCAACACATCTATTCACACTTTGATGATTGTACTCTGTGCCTTGATTCCCATTTTCATTATTGGTGGGTTATCTCGCATCTGTTAACGGTATACATTATTGACTGGTAATCAGACGATGTCACATTAGGTTCGACTTCAACACCTTTATTCACTTGATGGGACTTGCACCGTAGATGATTTGTGTAGAAGACCCAAGACGTTAGTGGCATTTAGTATGCTACTCAGGATCGTGATTGTACTTATGAGATCTCATTTATCATACATCAGCAGTTTGTACCTCCAGTTTGCACCAATTGTTTCCTTTTCAGTAGGAGACCGTATCTTATTGTAGATGGGTCATGGCTATGACTACCTATGACATGTATTCACTATGTACTGCCTATCATGGCCATTGTATCAGATTGTTGTATTATACCGAGATGTATCTAGAGATATTATTGTACTATGATGAGTGGGATACTCCTTCCATTTGTGTCTTCATCACTCCACTTCTAAGATTTATAATGTATTTCGGCCATCATAGTACCTTCTCTGACCTCACACATTAGGGGGCATCTGTTACAGCGTAATTTTCCACCTTGTGAGAATCAACACTCTTTGGCCTTCAGTATTCATTTTATTGACTCAGATCCATTATTTATCCTCCAGGAACACATTATTCCCTATTTTTGTTCATGTACGCTAGTTGTTCCACTATAGCCAGCGTACACGCAGGTTGTTCCACTATAACCAGCATACACCTATTAAAATGGTAAAAAAAATAGAAATTTACTTTTAACTCCAAATATCGGTCTTAGGGTGACCTTTGGCCCTCCATGTACTCCTGAAACGAATCGATTCAACCTTTCACCTACCTTTTGGGAGGTTATATATTGAGCTCTTATGGTACATGGAAGGAGGAGAAAGAGAAAGCACTGTAACTCTATTCGATTTTTTCCGTGACTTGAGACTACATCCATTGATCCTTGTTGTTGTGAACTTCTTATGTTCACCTCCCAAGCTCCTTTCATAGTTTGAGTTTGCCATTGCATGGGGGATTGAAGTGGTGGAGGCACAAGTGGAGAGACTTAGTTCTTGGTTCAGATTGGTTTCCGACAAGAGGTTGTATCATGTACTTCTTGTCATCATTAATGAAATAGTCATTTTATCGTCCAATTGATCTTGTAAATGTTGTTTAAATTAAATTGGGTTACATTTTCTTATTATATCATGGACCATACTATTGATTATGCTAATTTCTTTCACACATTGTATGCACTTGCTTGAATCTGTTGTTGAGACTAATTTGCAGGGTCAAGTGTAGAGATTGAAATCTCAACGGGGATCTACTTCCAACATCTGGTTGAAGGTTGGTCTTATTCTCCATATCTTAGCATTTTCATTTATATAGCATTGCATTGAGAATTGACTTTATTTCTAGTAGTCATCTGTCTGTTGTGGTCTGCCCCGAGCCACAGGAAGTTTTTCTCCGTAACACTGTGCAGGACAAGTATAAATAAGAATACAAGTTGGAGAGTTGAAGTAAGCTTGTAAGATAAATATTGGAAGATACAAATTTGGAAAGATTATTATCTCGGGGCATCAAGGGCTCGTGGAACCAGAACAACATGATCTAGTAGAGAGCCGAGTGCACATGAAAAGAAGAAAGTAATTGCTGATGGTGTGCAGGATGATGTAGTATGTCTGTGACAATTGCACGAAGATAGAACTGTAGAACTATAGAGGATTCACAAGTGTGTAAGAAAAGAATGAATGTATTGTAGAAAATATGAAGCAAGTCATAGATGATGTAAGACATATGCACAAAGAAATATTTGAAGCACAACTGGTAATGTGCGAAGCAAAGTCGTTTATCTAAGTTAGATGTGAAAAGACAGAGTTGCAACGTAGTAAATGATGTGTAGTATGATGAGGGTAATATGAGGAAAGTGTGAAGAATATAAATTATGTATTGCAGATGATGCTAAAACGTTTTTATATTATCTAAATATGGATGCACCAAGACCAAAGTGTATTATCGCAGAAGGTGCGTAGATTAACCACATATATTAATGATACAATGTTATTCAACAAAGTCCCAGATATAGCATAAAAATAGGAGAAATAAACCAGAATAAAGTAATCCACACCTTAATAATGAACAACTAAGATGAATAACAATCCTCTTCGAGGGAGGAACCTCCTTACACAATTTACTAAGTACATAAGACAAGACAAGATACAATGATGACTAAAATGAAAATATCTCCTTCCTATATATAGGAGACAAAGATGTACAATAAAAACTAATAGACCCACTAAGAGACCCAAGCGACATCAATAATATGTAATGCACCACCATATAGGGGGTAATGCACCACTCTATAGGGGGTAATGTGCCATAATTGAGGGCTTAACATGCCTCTCCCCTTCAAAAAATGTTGTCCATAATGATGAAGTAGTTATGGATTCTTCTGTATAAAGGAATCACCTTCCCATGTTGAATCTTTAATGGGTAGGTTCTTCCATTTAATGAGATACTCTGGAATTGATTGATTATGAAGTTGTTTGATTCTTGTTTTGGTGATTACTTCAGGATCCAAGATGATTTTTTCTTCCTCATCAAGTTCTAGTAATATAGTTTGAACTAGTAGCTTGTCACCAATTAGCTTCTTTAAACATGAAACATGGAAAACTGGATGGACTCGTGAAGATGTAGGCAGTTCCAATTTGTAGGCCATACTACCAATATTTTGCAGCACCTTATAGTGACCGTAGTATTTAGGTGATAATTTATTATCCTTCTTAGTGTTCTTCAGGGACATCTATTTGCATGGTTGTAGTCTTAAAAACACCCAATCCCCCACATCAAAGCTTCGTTCATTGCAGTGTTGATCTGCTTGCTATTTCATTCGATTCTGTGGCAAAGTCAAGTTGTCTATTAAGAGTTGAAGAACTCGTTGTTGATGCTCCATGTGGTCTTCCACTGCTTGAAACTTATATGAGTCTCTTAATGAATATGTGATGGATGGTGGATGATAGCCATAAAGTGCCATAAATGGGGTCATTTTTGCCGATGTATGGAAGTATTTTACCACCATTGTACCAAGGGTAACTACTTGACCCATTGTGTTTGTTTATCAGCCGCAAAACATCGAAGATATCCTTCCAAAAATTTGTTCACTATCTCTGTTTTTCCATTAGATTGAGGATGATAAGATGAGCTATGAGCCAGCTGAGTACCCAAACAAGAAAATAATTCAGTCCAATAATTGCCAGTGAAAATCGGATCCCTATCACTTACTATAATATTTGGAGTACCATGTAGTTTTTGGATTGTCTCCATAAAGTAGTGGAAACTGTGCAAGCTTTGAAAGGGTGAGATAGTGCACAAAGTGTGCACATTTAGTAAGTCTATCAACAACCACCATGATGACACTCTTTCCTTTAGACTTTGCTAAAACTGTGATCAAATCCATTGATACCTCTGTCCACCGTTGGCTTGGAATGGAAAGTGGTTGTAGAAGATCTAGGGTCTTAATTGTTTCCACTTTATTTTGTTGGAAAACCAAACATTCTGTCACAAACTTTTGAACATCAGTTTTAAGATCATCCCCCAAAAAATATTTCTTGACCCAGTGGTAGGTTTTTAAGAAACCTGAGTTCCCTCCTACTAGTGAGGAGCGGAATTCCAAAAGTACCTTTTGCTTGATTTGGGAAATATTACAAAGATATAAGAAATCCTTGTACCATAGAAAGTCATATTTCCACATAAATCTATTAGAGGCACTCTGACGCTGCTATAACTTTTGAATGAATGTCCATATTTATTCATCATTCTTCCATTCATCCCTTACTTCGGTTATCCAATCTAGTTGGATGATGGATATAACATAGAGAAGTGATTCAACATCCTCATCTTTCCTATAGAGTGCATCTGCCACAACATTTTTCTTCCCCTTTTTTTAGATGATTTCAAATTCATATCCCAACATCTTTGTTACCCATTTTTGCTGCTCTTTTGAAGATAGCCTTTGTTCTAAGAAATATTTAAGGCTATCATGATCAATTTTAACCTTCAATGTCTTCCTATGAGGTAGGGGAACCATTGCTTCAGGGCATGCAGAATTGCTAGCATTTCCTTCTCATAAATTGGTTTGTGTAGATTCTTCCCCTTAATTGGATAGCTTTCAAAGGCAAGGGGCATTCCATCTTGCATTAAAACAACACCAATGCCATTCCCTAATGCATTGCATTCCATGATAAAATTTTTTGTGAAATCGGGTGCAGCTAAGACTGGAGCTATGCACATGGCCTCTTTGAGTTATTCAAAGGCCTTAGTTGCATATGGAGTCCGTGAAAATGCATCCCTTTTCAGTAGTGTTGTTAAGGGTGCTACTATTCGCCCATAATTATTAACAAACTTGCGATAATATCCTGTCAACCCAAGAAATACCCTAAGGTGTTTTAGGGTTATAGGGATATTCCATTCCTTGATTGATTTAATTTTGGTAGGGTCTACCTTAACGCCTTCATGGGAGACGATATGACCCAGGTATCTCACCTCCTGTACTCCAAAGTAACATTTGGAGGGTTTTGCATATAATTGTTGTTCCTCCAATAATGTGAGCACCTTATCAACATGTTGAACATGGGCCTCCTAATATTTACTGTAGATCAATATATCATCAAAGAAAACTAACACAAATTTTCAAAGAAAGGGCCTGAAGATGGAATTCATCAAACCTTGAGATGTGGAAGGTGTAAAATTAGTCACAGCAGATCTAATGAACAAGTAAATCAATCACAACAAATGAATATAGAAAATATGGTGTAAAACTGTGCAAAACATGCAGCAGTGCTCAATATCCCAGAAAGGGTGAATGAATTACAATAGAATACAATATTTGTCAATGAGCAATTCGAATAGACTAAGTAGGCCATTCGAATCACTGAATGGAGTAGATTGACTCCAACTAGGAGTCCTCATCATCAATCAGTGGTGCTCATCAATGCACAAGAATGTAATATCCCTTTTTCAAATTTTATTAAAATCCCCAATTTTCCACTTTTTTTTCCCAATTTCGACCTTTGACTAGTTTTACTGTTTTGACCTCCAAATCAACCCAAATGCTCCCAAATCTTTTGTAGGAGTGTATTAATGGTATTTAGACTTGAATATAAGGTCCAGGGATGTTTTATGGCCCTCCAAATACTGCTGCAAACTTGATTTGTATTCTGATCAATATATGTAATTTTGACTAGTAATTTGTGCATCAAATCCCCCTTGGGTAACACTGCAAATGGCCTTCCAAATGCCTCCAAACTCCCACAAATTTATGAAAAGAGGTATATAATGTGTTAAGTATGTTATTAAGGTCTCATATGCACCATTAATTTATTTTTAATACTGTTCTAACTCTCTCACATTCAACAACAAAAACCCCCAATTCGACCCTTGGGGAAATGGCACTATTTCACCTACCAATACAACTAAACTGAGTAAAAATGCTTCAAATGCTCAAGTACAGTACATGAAAATTGTAGAATACATCCATGGCAGTATATTTATCACAAATATATCAGAGAATCATCCATCCATTTGAAATAATCAACATTATAGTGTCATACATCAATGCATTGGGGAAATGGACATTGTTTGCTCATTAATCAATAGTTTTGCATACAACCAGTGGGTATTTCGACCTGAGACTTTCTGAATATGAATAACATAGCATATGAAGCTATTAAAATCATAAATATGTAATGAGAAGCTCTCTCAAGAAGCACAAGTGCTCACCAAAAACGCCCTCCCTCAAGGAGCACGAATATGCCTTCAAAACTGGAAACGGTGGAGAGAAAGTGCTGCACTAAACCAAACCATGAAACTTCCTGTAGCTGCTACCTGCAAATACAAACTCCATTAAAGCACCATGAAAGACCTGAGTGGCCTCTCCAAACACCAACTTGGATGGGAATCTTTCACCCTCGAAATTGGCTAAGGCAAGAAACTAGTCATCCACTAGCTCTCTCTTCACAAATGCAATTTTTCTCAAATCATCAAAAGCCATTCTCATAATTAATTTCTACATTTTATAACCAACATTAGCCTTCAAGGGGTCGAAATCCTCTCAATAGATTCAATAATTTTCCATTTAGAAAATATTCCTCATTTGCCACTTGTCTCCTAGTTCCAACCTTCCATCTTCTCCCAAATTCGAATTTGAGTCTCTTTAGATTCCTCCAACTCCATGAGCGCCTTCTTGAGCCTATTTTTGGGGCTGACATGTCATAATGGTCAGGTTTAAGAAGTCATGTCTGAATTTTGTCATAAAATGTCATAGATGCTTCATTATTGTTGTCATAAAACTAGGGAATCTAGCCCATGTGTCCACTAGTCTCCAATTTGACTCTTCCTCTCCCATGGAGGTTACTATTCCTTCCCATTTAGACCTAATATGCTCAATTCCATGTGTTATGACTTACCAACTCACCCAAGAGTGTTCACCTTCCCA
Source organism: Larix kaempferi (assembly GCA_027924585.1). Classification (NCBI taxonomy): domain Eukaryota; kingdom Viridiplantae; phylum Streptophyta; class Pinopsida; order Pinales; family Pinaceae; genus Larix; species Larix kaempferi. The sequence goes on along the minus strand of BSBM01000865.1, from coordinate 2,011,335 downwards.
TGAATTCGAATTGGCAAGAGAGAGCTACCATGTGTCATTGAAAAATCAAGCTAGTGTGGGTCCCACCACCTCCATATGTCTCCAAAACCACTTGCCACCTAGAATTTCTCTTGAATTTATTTATTCATCATATTTATTAAATGATTGAACCCTTCTAATGTCTAAATATCATTTATTAGTTTCCTTATTACCATCCCACATGTGCCCATCCAACCTAGGAAACTAGTAGGATTGATGGGATTGTCTTACTATGCATTTATTTGAATGGGGACATTACAGTCCTCCCCACCCAAGATTGCTTGTCCTCAAGGAATTTCAAATTTGGATGCTGCAAAATCTTCTCCTCTTCCCATGTGGAATCTTCATTTGGTAAGTCCTTCCATTGCACGAAATATTCTTTGATGATTCTACTCCTCAACCTTCTTTCCCGTGTCTTCAAAATCTTTTCCGGAACAAGTGTGAGCTGACCTTCATCATCCAAAGGAGGAAGTATTTCTGAAGTGATTATTTGATGACCAAGAGCTTTCTTAAGACAAGAAACATGAAATACATTGTGGATTTTACTCCCTTCCGGAAGTTCTAGTTCATATGCTACTTCTCCAACCTTCCGCACTACCTTGTATGGCCCATAGTACCTTGGTTTTAATTTTTCTGCTCCATTCTTTTTGAGAGATGTTTGTTTATAGGGATGCAACCTTAAATATACTAAATCATTGATTTGAAAGGTTCTCTCTTCTCTATGTCTATTAGCATATTGTTTTTGTTGATTTTGAGCAACCTGCAAATTGTCTTTCAAGAGCTTTAAAATTTCTTGGCTCTCTTCCACCCAATCTTTAGCCTTTGGGGCTCTACTATCACCAAATATAATGTCAGCAAATGTAAGTGCATCATAACCATATAATGCTTTGAAAGGAGACATTCCTATTGACATATGATAAGTGGTGTTGTAGCAAAACTCACCCAAGTGTAGCCATTTTGCCCATGCTTTTTGCTGCCCTCCCACATAGTTTCTTAGGTATCCTTCCAACCATTGGTTTACCCTCTCTGTTTGTCCATCAGTTTGTGGATGATAGCTGGTACTTGGAGTCAATTGAGTGCCTACCAATCTAAAAAGTTCTTTCCAAAAAGCACCCATGAATCTACTATCTCTATCACTGACAATGCTCTTGGGGAGCCCATGCAATCTGAAGATTTCTTTGAAAAAAATATCAGCCACTTGTGCAGCACTAAAAGATGATGTAACAGCAAAGAAATGAGCAAATTTTGTCAACCTATCAACTACCACATAGATGCAATCCTTACCTAAGGATTTAGGCAATCCGGTGATGAAATCCATGGAAATACTGTCCCATTTTTGCTTCGGAATGGGCAATGGTTGTAATAGGCCGGCTGGACATGTAAGTTCTGATTTGTTTTGTTGACATGCTTTACATTCATTCACATACTTTTGAACATCTTCCTTCAGCCCCTTCCAAAAAAATCTTTGCCTCAACTGTCTATAAGTTTTGAAGATCCCCGGATGGCCCGCTAGTGGGGAATCATGTGCTTCTTGCAAAATTCGGTACTTGAGCTTGGAGTTATGAACTAAATAAATTCTTCCCTTATAATATATCAGCCCATTCAAAATCCTATAATTATCATCCCCTTTGATTCCATCCAACAAATCACAAGCAAATTTGTCTTTGGCATATTCAACTAGTAGCATGTTTTTCCAATCCTTGGCAATATCCATGAGAGAAAAGGAAGGCCTTCTTGACAAAGCATCTGCTACTATATTATTCTTTCCTTTGACATATTCAATATCAAAATCATAAGCTTGAATCTTGCTTACCAACTTTTGTTGCCTTTCATTTAGATCTTTTTGGGTGAGAAAGTGTCTTAGACTATTATGGTCAGTTTTCACCACAAACTTGCTGCCCACCAAGTATTGTCTGAATTTGGCCAATGCATGCATAATGGCCAGTATTTCTTTATCATAGATGGAGTAAAGTTTTTCATGAGGCTGCAACTTTCTGCTCTCAAAGGCTATGGGGTGTTGGCCTTGCTTTAGGACAACCCCTATTCCTCCACCTGAAGCATCACATTCCACAACAAAAGGTTTAGTAAAATCAGGAAGTGCAAGTATGGGACAACTACTCATTACCTCTTTCATTTTTTGGAATGCTTTTTCAGCCTCTTCATCCCACTTGAAAGCATCCTTCTTAGTCAAATCAGTGAGTGGAGAAGTCAACTTGGAGAACCCTTTCACAAATTTTCTGTAGTAGGTGCATATGCCAATAAAGCCTCTCAATTCGGTAATATTTTTTGGTGATGGCCATTCCAAGATAGACCTGATTTTTTCCATGTGTACCTTCACTCCTTCTTACCCAATAATGTGCCCAAGATACAGTAGTTCTTTCATCCCAAACTCACATTTTGATAATTTAGCAAATAAGGACTCTTCTTGCAAGATTTTCAACACAATCTCTAACTGTTGCAAATGGTCTTCCCATGTTTTACTGTAAATGAGAATATCATCAAAGAAAACCAAAACAAACCTTCTTAGTTGCTTGCAAAATATCCTATTCATACATGCTTGAAAGGTGGCTGGAGCATTAGTTAACCCAAAAGGCATTACAAGAAATTCAAAGTGGCCAAAATGACATCGAAAAGCGGTCTTTTGCACATCTTCATCTTTCATTCGAATTTGGTGATACCCTGATCTAAGGTCAATTTTTGAGAAGTATTTGGCCCCATGTAGCTCATCCATGAGCTCATCAATCCTAGGAATAGGATACCTATTCTTGATAGTCTTTTTGTTCAAGGCTCTAAAATCTATGCACATTCTCAATGTTCCATCTTTTTTCTTCACTAGCACTACTGAAGAAGCATAAGGGCTAGAGCTTGGTCTAATGAGCCCCAACTCTAGGAGTTCTTGGATAGCTTTTTCAATCTCATCTCTAAACCTTTTAGTATGTCTATAAGGTGGTATCTGAATGGGTGAAGTACCCTCCTCCAAAACAATACTGTGCTCAACCCCCCTATCTGGTGGCCTACCATGTGGAAGGTCTCTAAAAACCTTTTCATATTTTTGCAAAAGTTTCTCTATCTCCTTTGGGTGTTTGAAAATATTTATAGTTGGCTTGGGAGATGTAATATGACATTCAGCAGCCCATTCTATATCCCCATGCCTCAATATAGATCTCATGCTATTGCAAGTCACTACTTGATTTGGATAAGTGTGTTGCCCTATCACAACTCTTTGTACTCCTTTTGAATCTTGGAATTTCATTTCGGGAATTTGATAATTTACTGTATGCTCTCCTATTGAATACAACCATTGCACTCCCAAAACCACATTAGTATCAGCAACATCAACCACATAAAAACTATCAACAAAAGTATAGTTACCTACGGTGACTTGCAGCTTTGGAACCCATGTTTTGCATTGCATTGTGTTGTGACCGGGAATGACAACTGTGAAGCCATCAAATGGTTCAATAGGTATCTTTCTTTTCTCTACCATCTCTGCATCAATGAAGTTATGAGTGTCTCCTCCATCTACCAAAACTGAAGTTCTTTGTCCTTGTACCACACCTTTGCATCGGATAGTATGATAGCGAGGTACTGCTGAAAGCATTGCCATTCTTGCTTTGTCCGGTGAAGGCTGATTTTCTTCTTGTCTTTCCTCTTATACTGCTGTCTCATATGCCTCTTCTTGATCTGAAATATGTCCATCTTCATCCATGCCCCCATCATACCCCTCATTATCAGAAAATACTTCTATGTATTGAGCCTTTCCTTTGGTACATTTGTGCCCCGGTGTCCATGGTTGGAAGCATGTGAAGCATAGTTTCTTTTTTCTAAGTTCATCCCTGTTTAGTCCCTCTTTTTTATTCCTCTCAAATGACTCTCTTTGCCAAGGTTTCTTATCATATCCATCCCTTTTCCAAGGTTTCTTTTCAAATTTATAGCTAGGCTTAGGAGGAAATCTCGTTCTAGGAAGCACATTTTGGAGATCCCTAGTCAAGCTCATTGCATCTTTTAATGTAGTTGGCTTGTGGGATTTGACCAAACCTCTTAAGGGTTTAGCCAAACCTTCATTGAACAACAATACTAATCTTCCCATAGATACATCAGCCACCTTGACTGATAATTTTTGAAAGTCCAACATATATTCGGTAGGGGACCCAGTTTGCTTCAATTGAGCTAGTTCTTTGAAAGGCAATTCTGGATCTTTTTGTTCAAATCTTTCTAGTACCCTGTCAACAAATTCTCCATATGTTTTAACTTGATTATGACCCAAGGTTTTCAGCCCATGAAACCACCATTCATTGGCATCTCCTTCAAAATGCAAAATGGCCATTTTTAATGCATCCTCTTCCAACATAGGATTCAGCTGAAAATATACATCCAATTTTTGCACCCAAGTGTTAGCAGAATTTTGAGAAGAACCATCAAAAGTAGGAAGTGACATTTTTCCAATAGCACTATTCAATTCTTTGTTATGGAATGGACTCCTATTGTCTCCCTTCATTTTAATCTTTTGCATAGCATCAATGTAGTCACTGAGTGGTACACCTCTTTTACACTCTTCATTCAAATCATTCCAATCATTTACTAGTTTCTTGTAATCCAATTCAAGATTGGGCTCTTCTTTGGGTGTGAGAAATTTAGGTGCAGTATGCCTTTGTGTGCTTTGAAATTCATCAGGTCTATTATGAGGTCCTGTACTTGAGAAAATATGCTCATTCCCTTTCATCTTTTCCCCTGAGTGTGAACCACTATTATCTCCTATCATCCCTTTGCCTGAAAGTTGGCTACCCAACAATTCGAAACCTTTCATCATTTGTTTATTCATATCTAGCATAACCATGGTAAGTCCTTCAAAACATGGTTTTAAGGCTTCAATAAATTCCTCCTTATGTCTTAATTTTTCCTCCTCCTCTCTACCCATTGTTTTAGAAAAAAACTCTTTTTCTGCTACTATCTCTTCTTCAACCAAAACTTCTTCAACTACTGATTCAAAGGGTGGTGTTTTATTTGTTTGGATTCTTGTTAATACCATCAGGTGCCAAGACCATGCTCTGATACCACTTGTAATATCCCTTTTTCAAATTTTATTAAAATCCCCAATTTTCCACTTTTTTTCCCAATTTCGACCTTTGACTAGTTTTACTATTTTGACCTCCAAATCAACCCAAATGCTCCCAAATATTCTGTAGGAGTGTATTAATGGTATTTAGACTTGAATATAACGTTCAGGGATGTTTTATGGCCCTCCAAATACTGCTGCAAACCTGATTTGTATTCTGATCAATATATGTAATTTTGACTAGTAATTTGTGCATCAAATCCCCCTCGGGTAACACTGCAAATGGCCTTCCAAATGCCTCCAAACACCCACAAATTTATGAACAGAGGTATATAATGTGTTAAGTATGTTATTAAGGTCTCATATGCACCATTAATTTATTTTTAATACTGTTCTAACTCTCTCACATTCAACAACAAAAACCCCCAATTCGACCCTTGGGGAAATGGCACTATTTCACCTCCCAATACAACTAAACTGAGTAAAAATGCTTCAAATGCTCAAGTAAAGTACGTGAAACTAGTAGAATACATCCATGGCAGTATATTTATCACAAATATATCAGAGAGTCATCCATCCATTCGAAATAATCAACATTATAGTGTCATACATCAATGCATTGGGGAAATGGACATTGTTTGCTCATTAATCAATAGTTTTGCATACAACCAGTGGGTATTTCGACCTGAGACTTTCTGAATATGAATAACAGAGCATATTAAGCTATTAAAATCATAAATATGTAATGAGAATCTCTCTCAAGAAGCACAAGTGCTCACCAAAAACGCCCTCCCTCAAGGAGCACGAATATGCCTTCAAAACTGGAAACGGTGGAGAGAAAGTGCTGCACTAAACCAAACCATGAAACTTCCTGTAGCTTCTACCTGCAAATACAAACTCCATTAAAGCACCATGAAAGACCTGAGTGGCCTCTCCAAACACCAACTTGGATGGGAATCTTTCACCCTCGAAATTGGCTAAGGCAAGAAACTAGTCATCCACTAGCTCTCTCTTCACAAATGCAATTTTTCTCAAATCATAAAAAGCCATTCTCATACTTGATTTCTACATTTTATAACCAACATTAGCCTTCAAGGGGTCGAAATCCTCTCAATAGATTCAATAATTTTCCATTTAGAAAATATTCCTCATTTGCCACTTGTCTCCTAGTTCCAACCTTCCATCTTCTCCCAAATTCGAATTTGAGTCTCTTTAGATTTCTCCAACTCCATGAGAGCCTTCTTGATCCTATTTTTGGGGCTGACATGTCATAATGGTCAGGTGTAAGAATTCAGGTCTGAATTTTGTCATAAAATGTCATAGATGCTTCATTATTGTTGTCATAAAACTAGGGAATCTAGCCCATGTGTCCACTAGTCTACAATTTGACTCTTCCTCTCCCATGGAGGTTACTATTCCTTCCCATTTCGACTTAATATGCTCAATGCCATGTGTTATGACTTACCAACTCACCCAAGAGTGTTCACCTTCCTATGAATTCGAATTGGCAAGAGAGAGCTACCATGTGTCATTGAAAAATCAAGCTAGTGTGGGTCCCACCACTCCATATGTCTCCAAAACCACTTGCCACCTAGAATTTCTCTTGAATTTATTTATTCATCATATTTATTAAATGCTTGAACCCTTCTAATGTCTAAATATCATTTATTAGTTTCCTTATTACCATCCCACATGTGCCCATCCAACCTAGGAAACTAGTAGGATTGATGGGATTGTCTTACTATACATTTATTTGAATGGGGACATTACAGTCCTCCCCACCCAAGATTGCTTGTCCTCAAGCAATTTCAAATTTGGATGCTGCAAAATCTTCTCCTCTTCCCATGTGGCATCTTCATTTGGTAAGTCCTTCCATTGCACTAAATATTCTTTGATGATTCTACTCCTCAACCTTCTTTCCCGTGTCTTCAAAATCTTTTCCGGAACAAGTGTGAGCTGACCTTCATCATCCAAAGGAGGAAGTATTTCTGAAGTGATTATTTGCTGACCAAGAGCTTTCTTAAGACAAGAAACATGAAATACATTGTGGATTTTACTCCCTTCCGGAAGTTCTAGTTCATATGCTACTTCTCCAACCTTCCGCACTACCTTGTATGTCCCATAGTACCTTGGTTTTAATTTTTCTGCTCCATTCTTTTTGAGAGATGTTTGTTTATAGGGCTGCAACCTTAAATATACTAAATCATTGACTTGAAAGGTTCTCTCTTCTCTATGTCTATTAGCATATTGTTTTTGTTGATTTTGAGCAACCTGCAAATTGTCTTTCAAGAGCTTTAAAATTTCTTGGCTCTCTTCCACCCAATCTTTAGCCTTTGGGGCTCTACTATCACCAAATATAATGTCAGAAAATGTAAGTGCATCATAACCATATAATGCTTTGAAAGGAGACATTCCTATTGACATATGATAAGTGGTGTTGTAGCAAAACTCACCCAAGTGTAGCCATTTTGCCCATGCTTTTTGCTGCCCTCCCACATAGTTTCTTAGGTATCCTTCCAACCATTGGTTTACCCTCTCTGTTTGTCCATCAGTTTGTGGATGATAGCTGGTACTTGGAGTCAATTGAGTGCCTACCAATCTAAAAAGTTCTTGCCAAAAAGCACCCATGAATCTACTATCTCTATCACTGACAATGCTCTTGGGGAGCCCATGCAATCTGAAGATTTCTTTGAAAAAAATATCAGCCACTTATGCAGCACTAAAAGATGATGTAACAGCAAAGAAATGAGCAAATTTTGTCAACCTATCAACTACCACATAGATGCAATCCTTACCTAAGGATTTAGGCAATCCGGTGATGAAATCCATGGAAATACTGTCCCATTTTTGCTGCGGAAAGGGCAATGGTTGTAATAGGCCGGCTGGACATGTAAGTTCTGATTTGTTTTGTTGACATGCTTTACATTCATTCACATACTTCTGAACATCTTCCTTCAGCCCCTTCCAAAAAAATCTTTGCCTCAACTGTCTATAAGTTTTGAAGATCCCCGGATGGCCCGCTAGTGGGGAATCATGTGCTTCTTTTAAAATTCGGTACTTGAGCTTGGAGTTATGAACTAAATAAATTATTCCCTTATAATATATCAGCCCATTCAAAATCCTATAATTATCATCCCCTTTGATTCCATCCAACACATCACAAGCAAATTTGTCTTTGGCATATTCAACTAGTAGCATGTTTTTCCAATCCTTGGCAATATCCATGAGAGAAAAGGAAGGCCTTCTTGACAAAGCATCTGCTACTATATTATTCTTTCCTTTGACATATTCAATATCAAAATCATAAGCTTGAATCTTTCTTACCCACTTTTGTTGCCTTTCATTTAGATCTTTTTTGGTGAGAAAGTGTCTTAGACTATTATGGTTAGTTTTCACCACAAACTTGTTGCCCACCAAGTATTGTCTGAATTTGGCCAATGCATGCATAATGGCCAGCATTTCTTTATCATAGATGGAGTAAAGTTTTTCATGAGGCTGCAACTTTCTGCTCTCAAAGGCTATGGGGTGTTGGCCTTGCTTTAGGACAACCCCTATTCCTCCACCTGAAGCATCACATTCCACAACAAAAGGTTTAGTAAAATCAGGAAGTGCAAGTATGGGACAACTACTCATTACCTCTTTCATTTTTTGGAATGCTTTTTCAGCCTCTTCATCCCACTTGAAAGCATCCTTCTTAGTCAAATCAGTGAGTGGAGAAGTCAACTTGGAGAACCCTTTCACAAATTTTCTGTAGTAGGTGCATATGCCAATAAAGCCTCTCAATTCGGTAATATTTTTTGGTGATGGCCATTCCAAGATAGACCTGATTTTTTCCATTTGTACCTTCACTCCTTCTTGCCCAATAATGTGCCCAAGATACAGTAGTTCTTTCATCCCAAACTCACATTTTGATAATTTAGCAAATAAGGACTCTTCTTGCAAGATTTTCAACACAATCTCTAACTGTTGCAAATGGTCTTCCCATGTTTTACTGTAAATGAGAATATCATCAAAGAAAACCAAAACAAACCTTCTTAGTTGCTTGCAAAATATCCTATTCATACATGCTTGAAAGGTGGCTGGAGCATTAGTTAACCCAAAAGGCATTACAAGAAATTCAAAGTGGCCAAAATGACATCGAAAAGCGGTCTTTTGCACATCTTCATCTTTCATTCGAATTTGGTGATACCCTGATCTAAGGTCAATTTTTGAGAAGTATTTGGCCCCATGTAGCTCATCCATGAGCTCATCAATCCTAGGAATAGGATACCTATTCTTGATAGTCTTTTTGTTCAAGGCTCTAAAATCTATGCACATTCTCAATGTTCCATCTTTTTTCTTCACTAGCACTACTGAAGAAGCATAAGGGCTAGAGCTTGGTCTAATGAGCCCCAACTCTAGGAGTTCTTGGATAGATTTTTCAATCTCATCTCTAAACCTTTTAGGATGTCTATAAGGTGGTATCTGAATGGGTGAAGTACCCTCCTCCAAAACAATACTGTGCTCAACCCCCCAATCTGGTGGCCTACCATGTGGAAGGTCTCTAAAAACCTTTTCATATTTTTGCAAAAGTTTCTCTATCTCCTTTGGGTGTTTGACAATATTTATAGTTGGCTTGGGAGATGTAATATGACATTCAGTAGCCCATTCTATATCCCCATGCCTCAATATAGATCTCATGCTATTGCAAGTCACTACTTGATTTGGATAAGTGTGTTGCCCTCTCACAACTCTTTGTACTCCTTTTGAATCTTGGAATTTCATTTCGGGAATTTGATAATTTACTGTATGCTCTCCTATTGAATACAACCATTGCACTCCCAAAACCACATTAGTATCAGCAACATCAACCACATAAAAACTATCAACAAAAGTATAGTTACCTACGGTGACTTGCAGCTTTGGAACCCATGTTTTGCATTGCATTGTGTTGTGACCGGGAATGACAACTGTGAAGCCATCAAATGGTTCAATAGGTATCTTTCTTTTCTCTACCATCTCGGCATCAATGAAGTTATGAGTGGCTCCTCCATCTACCAAAACTGAAGTTCTTTGTCCTTGTACCACACCTTTTCATCGGATAGTATGATAGCGAGGTACTGCTGAAAGCACTGCCATTCTTGCTTTGTCCGGTGAAGGCTGATTTTCTTCTTGTCTTTCCTCTTCTACTGCTGTCTCATATGCCTCTTCTTGATCTGAAATATGTCCATCTTCATCCATTCCCCCATCATACCCCTCATTATCAGAAAATACTTCTATGTATTGAGCCTTTCCTTTGGTACATTTGTGCCCCGGTGTCCATGGTTGGAAGCATGTGAAGCATAGTTTTTTTTTTCTAAGTTCATCCCTGTTTAGTCCCTCTTTTTTATTCCTCTCAAATGACTCTCTTTGCCAAGGTTTCTTATCATATCCATCCCTTTGCCAAGGTTTCTTTTCAAATTTATAGCTAGGCTTAGGAGGAAATCTCGTTCTAGGAAGCACATTTTGGAGATCCCTAGTCAAGCTCATTGCATCTTTTAATGTAGTTGGCTTGTGGGATTTGACCAAACCTCTTAAGGGTTCAGCCAAACCTTCAGTGAACAACAATACTAATCTTCCCATAGATACATCAGCCACCTTGACTGATAATTTTTGAAAGTCCAACATATATTCGGTAGGGGACCCAGTTTGCTTCAATTGAGCTAGTTCTTTGAAAGGCAATTCTGGATCTTTTTGTTCAAATCTTTCTAGTACCCTGTCAACAAATTCTCCATATGTTTTAACTTGATTATGACCCAAGGTTTTCAGCCCATGAAACCACCATTCATTGGCATCTCCTTCCAAATGCAAACTGGCCATTTTTAATGCATCCTCTTCCAACATAGGATTCAGCTGAAAATATACATCCAATTTTTGCACCCAAGTGTTAGCAGAATTTTGAGAAGAACCATCAAAAGTAGGAAGTGACATTTTTCCAATAGCACTATTCAATTCTTTGTTATGGAATGGACTCCTATTGTCTCCCTTCATTTTAATCTTTTGCATAGCATCAATGTAGTCACTGAGTGGTACACCTCTTTTACACTCTTCATTCAAATCATTCCAATCATTTACTAGTTTCTTGTAATCCAATTCAAGATTGGGCTCTTCTTTGGGTGTGAGAAATTTAGGTGCAGTATGCCTTTGTGTGCTTTGAAATTCATCAGGTCTATTATGAGGTCCTGTACTTGAGAAAATATGCTCATTCCCTTTCATCTTTTCCCCTGAGTGTGAACCACTATTATCTCCTATCATCCCTTTGCCTGAAAGTTGGCTACCCAACAATTCGAAACCTTTCATCATTTGTTTATTCATATCTAGCATAACCATGGTAAGTCCTTCAAAACATGGTTTTAAGGCTTCAATAAATTCCTCCTTATGTCTTAATTTTTCCTCCTCCTCTCTACCCATTGTTTTAGAAAAAAACTCTTTTTCTGCTACTATCTCTTCTTCAACCAAAACTTCTTCAACTACTGATTCAAAGGGTGGTGTTTTATTTGTTTGGATTCTTGTTAATACCATCAGGTGCCAAGACCATGCTCTGATACCACTTGTAATATCCCTTTTTCAAATTTTATTAAAATCCCCAATTTTCCACTTTTTTTCCCAATTTCGACCTTTGACTAGTTTTACTGTTTTGACCTCCAAATCAACCCAAATGCTCCCAAATATTCCGTAGGAGTGCATTAATGGTATTTAGACTTGAATATAAGGTTCAGGGATGTTTTATGGCCCTCCAAATACTGCTACAAACTTGATTTGTATTCTGATCAATATATGTAATTTTGACTAGTAATTTGTGCATCAAATCCCCCTCGGGTAACACTGCAAATGGCCTTCCAAATGCCTCCAAACTCCCACAAATTTATGAACAGAGGTATATAATGTGTTAAGTATGTTATTAAGGTCTCATATGCACCATTAATATATTTTTAATACTGTTCTAACTCTCTCACATTCAACAACAAAAACCCCCAATTCGACCCTTGGGGAAATGGCACTATTTCACCTCCCAATACAACTAAACTGAGTAAAAATGCTTCAAATGCTCAAGTACAGTACATGAAACTTGTAGAAGACATCCATGGCAGTATATTTATCTGAAATATATCAGAGAATCATCCATCCATTCGAAATAATCAACATTATAGTGTCATACATCAATGCATTGGGGAAATGGACATTGTTTGCTCATTAATCAATAGTTTTGCATACAACCAGTGGGTATTTCGACCTGAGAATTTATGAATATGAATAACAGAGCATATGAAGCTATTAAAATCATAAATATGTAATGAGAATCTCTCTCAAGAAGCACAAGTGCTCACCAAAAACGCCCTCCCTCAAGGAGCACGAATATGCCTTCAAAACTGGAAACGGTAGAGAGAAAGTGCTGCACTAAACCAAACCATGAAACTTCCTGTAGCTGCTACATGCAAATACAAACTCCATTAAAGCACCATGAAAGACCTGAGTGGCCTCTCCAAACACCAACTTGGATGGGAATCTTTCACCCTCGAAATTGGCTAAGGCAAGAAACTAGTCATCCACTAGCTCTCTCTTCACAAATGCAATTTTTCTCAAATCATCAAAAGCCATTCTCATACTTGATTTCTACATTTTATAACCAACATTAGCCTTCAAGGGGTCGAAATCCTCTCAATAGATTCAATAATTTTCCATTTAGAAAATATTCCTCATTTGCCACGTGTCTCCTAGTTCCAACCTTCCATCTTCTCCCAAATTCAAATTTGAGTCTCTTTAGATTCCTCCAACTCCATGAGCGCCTTCTTGAGCCTATTTTTGGGGCTGACATGTCATAATGGTCAGGTGTAAGAAGTCAGGTCTTAATTTTGTCATAAAATGTCATAGATGCTTCATTATTGTTGTCATAAAACTAGGGAATCTAGCCCATGTGTCCACTAGTCTCCAATTTGACTCTTCCTCTCCCATGGAGGTTACTATTCCTTCCCATTTCGACCTAATATGCTCAATGACATGTGTTATGACTTACCAACTCACCCAAGAGTGTTCACCTTCCCATGAATTCGAATTGGCAAGAGAGAGCTACCATGTGTCATTGAAAAATCAAGCTAGTGTGGGTCCCACCACCTCCATATGTCTCCAAAACCACTTGCCACCTAGAATTTCTCTTGAATTTATTTATTCATCATATTTATTAAATGCTTGAACCCTTATAATGTCTAAATATCATTTATTAGTTTCCTTATTACCATCCCACATGTGCCCATCCAACCTAGGAAACTAGTAGGATTGATGGGATTGTCTTACTATGCATTTATTTGAATGGGTACATTACAAAGAACCAGTCATCTAGGTGTCAATCTGAGTCTAACTGAGTGTGTCATGTGTAACTGAAGTGTGTAGCACTGATTAAGGGAAGGAGGCTCAGTGGGGGGCGCATGGGAGACTAACTGAAGTCAGAACAAGTCATCTAGTCAAACTGGAGGTCCAACGGAAGTGAAACAGTCAGTCGGGAGTGAAACTAGCCTCAAATCAGGGAGAATCGGAGCTAACTGAATGTAACTGAAGTGGAACTGCAGTGGTAGGTGAAAAAGTGCGCCCTTCTCTGGAAGTAGGTGAGAAGTGGGCGCCTTTCAGCCTAGGAGGGCTAAAAATCTGTAGTAAGTGGCTCCCAGGTGCTAGAATGAGGTGGCTAAGGTGTTGGAGGCATCAAACTGGTGACTGGGATGCATGCAAGATCCTGAAAAAGATGATGTGGATATCCGAACACCCCCCCTCAAGCTAGACTATGATGTGCAAAAAATAATGTGGGGCCCTGGTAACTAAGACCAAAGGTCACCCCAAAACAATAATCCAAAAAATGCTGAAAATAAACTAAGTGAGGAAAGAGGGAAAACCCAGTGGGAAGAAAGCCCCCCCTCAAGCTAAAGCATAATAATGAATCAATCCGTCTCCACCATGATGGAACTCACCCCCAACAGTGAACGGAGGTAAGAGAACTTCTTCTCAGTGAAGCTCTTGGTGAAGATGTCTGCAATTTGCTCATCAGTAGGGCAATATTGCAGAATGATGGTGCGGTCATGCACCAACTGTAGAATGTAATGCATATGAATCTCAATGTGTTTGGTCCTCTGCCGCTGAACTAGATCTGTGGAGATCTTGATAGCACTTTGATTGTCACAAAATAGGACAGTCGAAGTAGTGCCACCAAAACCAAACTCGGAAAGAATACCCTGCAACCAAACTGCCTGAATGCAGGCATTGACTGCCCCTCGATACTTTGCCTCTGCTGAAGAAAGTGCAATGGCTGCTTGCTTTTTGTTGGACCAGCAAATAGCACCATGACCAATCATGAAAACATAATCGGAAGTGGACTTCCGATCAATGCTATCACCTGCCCAATCTGAATCAGTAAAACCAATGAAATCTAGCTCAGAATCTGCAGCATAATGTATGCCAAACTGTCTCGTACCTTGCACATACTGCAAGATCCGCTTGGCTGCTCGCCAATGAAGCTCATGTGGCTGCTGCATATATCTTGACACGACACTCACGGCATATGAGATATCAGGCCGTGAGTGTGTCAAATAAAGTAGTGAACCAATCAACTGTCGATACATACTGCAATCTGCAAGCCGGTGTAGAATCTCCCTCGTCAAGACTGATTCCTGAGAGGAATGGGAATGGGGCTGCCTTACATTCAGCCATATTAAACTTCAATAACAGGTCGGAAGCATATTTTTTCTGAGATATAGTGATCCCATCAAAATTTTGAGCTATCTCCAAGCCCAAAAAGTGACTCAGCAAGCCCAAATCGCTCATGTCAAAAGCTAGATTTAAGGCAGATTTTAGCTTGTTTATTGAAGTAAGTGTGCTACCAGTAATGAGAAGATCATCAAAATAAAGTACAATAACCAACAAATTACCTTTAACTCGCTGAATATACACATTCGGATCAGATTTGCATCTTTGGAAATTCTGAGAAAGAAGGAAGGAGTCCATCTTTGCGTACCAAGCTCTTGGGGCTTGTTTTAACCCGTACAAATATTTCTTCAATCTTCAAACTAATGATGGATCTGATGTGTATCCCTCTGGATGCTGCATATATACCTCTTCAGCAAGGTCTCCATGTAAAAATGCACTCTTCACATCCATGTGGTGCACTTCCCAGTGCTTTGATGCGGCAACAGCTAAAACAAGGCGGATGGAATCCATCTTTGCAACCGGTGCAAAAGTCTCAGTGTAGTCCACTCCTTGGACTTGGGAGAAACCTTTTTCCACCAACCTTGCTTTGTATTTTCTGATAGAGCCATCAGCAGCAACTTTCGTGCGGTAGACCCATTTACACTTCACTAATTTTCTTCCAGGTGGAAGAGAAACTAGCTCCCATGTGTTGTTCTTTTGAAGAGAACTGTACTCTTCATCCATGGCACTTTTCCATCTCGGATCTCGGTGAGCAGAATAGTATGATGTGGGATCTGAACCAGCCATCAAATAACAAATCTCAGGAAGTAATGGATCAGCAATAGATAGTGCCATACCTGCTCTTTGAAAGTCTGCTCTTGTTCGTCTCGGATCAGCAGGATTTCCAAGGTTCGAACCAGCAGATTGGAGAGTGTTTTGGGCCCACTTTGGTAACTGAGGAGGATCATAATGGTCGGATTCCGAACCTGATATGTCATGATCATCATATGCTGCTACAATATCAGAAATATCAGAACTCATACCTTCATTATCGCTGCACGGATCTTCTTCTGGTGAAGGCGGTGAATCGATAGTCTCTTCCTCGACTAGTTGCAATTCTTGAAGCGGTTCTTCAAATTGCACACTGCGCTCTATGAATATCTTTTTAGATCTGATATCCATGAGTTTATATGATTTTGATTCTTCCCCATATCCTATCAGTATGCACTCGGTACTTTGTGGATACAAAGCTCGTCTCTTCTCAGAAGGGATTCTAGCCCATGCAGTAGAGCCAAAAACTCTCAAATTTGACACATCCGGTTTGTGACCAAAGAATGGTTCAAAAGGAGTCATACCTTTCACGGATGAATGTGGAACTCGGTTCTGTATGTATGCAGCAACATTGATTGCTTCAGCCCAAAGATTTGCAGCCAAACCTTTTGATTCAATCATGCATGTAGCCATCTCTTTCAGTGACCGGTTTTTCCTTTCCGCTACACCGTTCTGTTGGGGTGTGTAGGGAACTGTATGTTGGATCTGAATTCCATTTTGGGCACAAAGTTGCAGCAACTCGGACTTAATATATTATCCACCATTATCATATCTAAGAGCTTTGATCTTGCTCTCAGTGGCGGTCTCAACAGAAGCCTTAAAATCCTTGAATTTTCCAAGCACTTCTGACTTGTTTTTGAGAAAGAATACCCATGTAAAGCGGGAAAAATCATCAATAAATGTCAAAACATACCTTGAACCATTTAATAAAATATGGGGCAGCGGACCACTGATATCAGAATGGATCAATCCCAAAATAGTAGAAGCTCTGCTCGCTTTTCCGCGGTCGAATCTGTGCTCGGGGTGCTTCCCAATGATGCAACCAGTGCATATTCCCTTCGAGGAACGGAGTTGTGGAAGCCCATCTACCATGGATTTGTTTGATAACAGCAGCAAATACTTATAATTAAGATGTCCAAATCTTTCATGCCAAAGCCTACTAACCTCATTACCATGTGTGCGAAGAGTAGTGGGCTTTGCAAGCGGAATAAAGTGTGAAAACTCATAGCATTTTGTAGTGTGATTTGCCTTTCCGACTGCAACTAGTCCTCCACTTTTGATATCAGAAATTTCAACTGTATTAGGGCTGAATGTAACTTGCTTTGGTTCACCAGTGTGTGTCATTTGATACACAGAAAGGAGATTTGAATCCAAGGAAGGCACATAGAGAACATTCTGAAAGCTTCCATGTTCTACATGAATCGTACCTTTGCCATTTGAAGAAATTTTTGAGTCATCTCCCAAATGGATGGGGATGGAGCTATTTGGATCGAATGAGGAAAAAGAATCAATATTTGTAGCCATATGATTTGGTGCACCCGAATCTATCAAGAGAGTAGTGGGCTTCGAAACTGTTGCCATGAGTGCTTGTCCTCTTTCATGATCATCATTCCTATCCTTCTTCCTTGCACCGTCGGGAAGAGTTATGTTGTTCTTTTCCAAAAGGAGGGCCATTTGATCTATAGTCTTCTTCATACATGAACTTTAGGGATGAAAGCCACGATTGCAATAAGTACATTTAGATTTTTGGTTACCTTCTTTGCCCTTTTGCTTGAACTTCGAACTGGATGGTGCATCCGTTTGTTTGCCTTTGTCTTTTTGCTTGTGAGGCTCGAATTTGGGCTTCTCCTTCTTTTGCTTTCCTTTACCATTCGAGATCTTGGGTCCTTGAACATATAGGGCTGAATCTTTGGAGCTTATGGACCCCATTTGAATCAACTTGTCATGGTCTTTTGTGACGGACTCAATGAAGGCATTCAAGGTAGGCATCTTCCAATTCGGGGTAGTTAGCCGACCGGAATTGAAAGGAGAGACAAATACCGAATAATCTTTACCAAGCTTGCTTAGAATGGAGAGGATCAATTGTTTGTCCTCTTTGATAACTCCACTATTCTTCAACTGCAAGTTCAAGTTCTTGAATTTTGTGACGAATTCATTGATGGTCTCGAAATTCTCATGACTAAGGGCAATCAATTCATTCTCTAATTGAAAAGCCCTAAGCTCATCCTGCTTGCCAAATAATGTTTCAAGTTGCTCCCATATAGCTTTTGGAGTCTTCAATCCGCTGAGATGGAAGTGAAGATCTTTGGAGATGGAGAGACAAAGAAGACCATAAGCTTCATCAAGCTTGTTGTAGTGTTTGGTTCGATCTGACACATTGTTTGGCTCCAATTCAAGACCAAGAGTGACTCGGTAGTAACCTTTTGAACGTAATATGATCTCCATATCATCTTTCCAATCAAAATAATTGAATGGGGTGAGGATAGGCTTTGAAGAAGAGTATTCCATTGCTAGGAGCGAGTCAAACTGATGTAGATGAGCTTGCATGCAGAGTGTAGCGAATGCAAAAGAGGAGTTTGCATGCACAGTGTAGCGAATGCAAAAGAGGAGCTTGATAACCTGCAAATCACAATCAAACCAAGAACAGTAAGGTCGAACAATCCACCCTTTTAGAGTTGCATCACACCTGGGATTGGAGATCAAACAATGTTGAATGGGTCCAATGTATCAGATCCAGGAATTATGTGGAAACTCAAGCTTCTGGAGTGGTATTGGATGTATTTTCAAGCTTTGCATGCATAGGAGCGAATGCCCTTGAGATATCTAATGCCAAAACTTTTTGCAATTTTTGAGCAATTCAGTCAAATCTTCTTGTAGAAACACCTGTAGAAAAGAGATCTTATCCCTGCAATGGCTCTGATACCATGTAAAATTAGTCACAGCAGATCTAATGAACAAGTAAATCAATCACAACAGATGAATATAGAAAATATGGTGTAAAACTGTGCAAAACATGCAGCAGTGCTCAATATCCCAGAAAGGGTGAATGAATTACAATAGAATACAATATTTGTCAATGAGCAATTCGAATTGACTAAGTAGGCCATTCGAATCACTGAATGGAGTAGCTTGACTCCAACTAGGAGTCCTCATCATCAATCAGTGGTGCTCATCAATGCACAAGAACCAGTCATCCAGGTGACAATCTGAGTCTAACTGAGTGTGTCATGTGTAACTGAAGTGTGTAGCACTGATTAAGGGAAGGAGGCTCAGTGGGGGGTGCATGGGAGACTAACTGAAGTCAGAAAAAGTCATCTAGTCAAACTGGAGGTCCAACGGAAGTGAAACAGTCAGTCGGGAGTGAAACTAGCCTCAAATTAGGGAGAATCGAAGCTAACTGAATGTAACTGAAGTGGAACTACAGTGGCAGGTGAACAAGTGCGCCCTTCTCTGGCAGTAGGTGAGAAGTGGGCGCCTTTCAGCCTAGGAGGGCTAAAACTCTGTAGTAAGTGGCTCCCGGGTGCTAGAATGAGGTGGCTAAGGTGCTGGAGGCATCAAACTGGTGACTGGGATGCATGCAAGTGCATGCAGGTGCATGCAAACCCTAGATTTTGCATGCAAACCCTAATTGCATGCAAGATCCTGAAAAAGATGGTGTGGATATCCGAACAGAAGGTGCATTTGTAAGGCCAAAAGGAATAACCCAAAAATCATAATGGCCTTCATGAATTGATAAAGTTGTTTTTGGAATGTCCTCTTTCTTCATTATGATATGATGATAGCCTGATCGACGATCCAACTTGCTGAATTAAATTGCCCCATGTAATTCATCAATAACTAGAATGGGGAATTTATCTTTAATAGTGAGCTTGGTAAGCTCTCTATAATCTACACACATACGCCATGAGCCATCCCTTTTGTGCACTAGTATTACTGGAGAATATTAATAACTTTGGATTGGTTGAATTATTCCATCCTCTAACATTTGTATGACCATATGCTCAATTTCACTTTTCTGGGCATAGGGATATCTGTAAGGTCTGATATTGGGCAGAACAATTCCTGGAGCCAAGTGAATATCATGATCATGTCCTCGAGTAGGTGGGATACATGTGGGAATATTATCAATTACCTTGGAATGATTGTCAAGTACCTATTGTAGATATGGAGAGATGGCCAGTTTAGGTGTTTGAACATCTAGTGAGCAAAATTGTGAAATTACACCTTGTTGTTCCTTCTGAAAAAGCTTGGTCATGCCATTAGAGTTGATTATCTTACCAATTTTCCCTATGATACCTCTTAACACAAATTCTTTTCCTACATAAATTTTTTTCAAGAAAATCGCTTGAATATTAAAAGCTACTATTCCCAGGGATTGTAGCCATTGGACCCCTAGGACCACATCAGCCCCACCCATTGGAATGGCGATCATTGGAATATTTAGGACATACTCTCCCATAGATAGATCTATCTTATGAAATTTTCCTGATCAATTTATAGTTCCTCCATATGCAACCATCACCTAAAAATTTGGTGCTAGATATATAAAGCAATTTAAAGCCCATGATATCTTACGATGAATAAAATTATGAGAACTACCAGAATCAATTAGTACTATTACCTTTTTCTTCTTGATATATAATTCTATTCCAAGAGTTTGGGGAGTGGTAATTCCAGCCAAAGCATTGCAAGATATGGTGGGGTGCATTTCTTCTACTTCAATCCTTAGTGTTGGTTCCTGTTGTGAATGCTCTTCTTTTGATGCTTCTTGTTCATTTTCTTCCTCTTATTCACAATCTATGTAAAATAGTTTATTCTCAGTGCACTTGTGGCCCTTACTGTATTTGATATCACAACTATAACAAAGCCTTTTTTCTCTTTTTTCCTCTAGTTGTTGTTGTGTCAACCTTGTAGGTTGTGGATGACTTGAGACCACACTTCCTTCCTTATAGTTGTAATTGGTAGACTTCCTTGTTTCCATAATTTTGTTTTCAGTTTTTATTGCCACCCTAAATGCATGCTCCAAGGAATTAGGTTCCAAAAGTTGAACCTCATGTTGGATGTTATCCTCTAAAGTTCCAATAAAGAGATCCAACAACTTATCTTCTAAAATATTCTTCACTCTAAGACTTAGGTTCTGAAACTGCTTGACGTGCTCACTAACTAGGCCTTTTTGCTTGATATTACCAACTGGCTAAAGAAGGTGTTTCTATTTAGATCCCCATAATGTGCAATCAATTCTTCTGTGGATATAGACCAAGAGATAATAGAGTCCATTTTACGGTCACAAATACATTGGTGCCATACAAATTGATCAGGCTCTAAATATAAGGATGCAATAGTTACCTTTTGCAAGGTTGGCACCTGGTGTAGATGAAATAATTGCTCCATCTGAAATATCCAAGTTATTGGATCATTTCCATCAAAATTTCTCATGTCAATCTTGAAAAGTTGGGTACCCCTTGGTGACCATCCCTGATGACATCCATTACAAGAATCATTTCCTCTTGGAATGTTAAAATGGGTTCAGAGCGCACAAGTGTGTAACCCCATGCGGCGAAAGGGTCAAAGGAAATAACAAAGGACCAGTCGCCAAGCCGATATATGCGGAAGTAATTGGTTAAGTTAGTTAGCGATGGGTAATTGGGACCATTTGTAATGGCCAAGTGAGACTATAAGTAGAAGTAAGTAATCCTAAGTAAGGAATCAATCAATCTTGCGGGCATCTAGAGAGAAGAATCCTTTTTACAATTGTAAGCCTAAGGGCACTTTCTTTGGCATTGAGTTACACATTATGAGATGATACCTTCACATATATCTTTGTTTTTGTCTTTTGGATCAATAAATGGAAGTATTTATCTAGTTTTGGCCTATTAGATAATGGTTCTACAATATTGGGAATGATTAACATGCATCTCTGTCTTTTTGTTTATCGCAATATCTGATTTTTTCTTGAGATCGCAATAGATGCCTTCACGACTATGTTATGTACCATAGACTCCTCAAACATGCTTTGTTAATTTTCCTAATTTGTTAATTATGAGATGTTAATGCAGTTAGGGGTTAAGAGGATAACAATATGATGTCATGATGCAAATGCAAATCTCTGGCTTATGTTGCGATTGAGAGTGAAATAGTGCATGTCTTTTCACAACTGCGGAAACTTGGTTCCTGCAGCCCCCCTTAGACATCTTGGGTGAGGCTTCACTCACTCTGCAGGTGTTGCTCGGAAGGGTAAAACCTTTCTGGGCCAATACTTAAGGGTTTTTGGTCAATGTTTGTTGATAGTAGTGCGAAGTGAACCCCTGTCGACAGAACTATGTCAACATGGAATATTCTTATTCATGGAATGTTTCTCAACATGGATATTATTTTTATCCTCCTGAGTATCCTATAGCACATCCTCACCTGTAGGGGGATTATCCCTTGAATTTTGTATAATATTAACAATATTGTTCAAATTCTCCTCTAAATTGAGTAAATCATCTGTTCTCACCAAACCTTTTATATTTACCTCCATTTTACTCAACTTCTCCTCTAAATTGACTAAATCAACTTTTTTCACAATCCCTTTAATCATATCTTCCTGTTCGGATATCCATCATCTATTTCGGGATACATATCTATTTCAGGATCATCTATTTCGGGATACATATCTACTTCAGGATCTTGCATGATCTATTTCAGGATATGCAGTCCAGTCACCAGTTTGATGCCTCCAGCACCTTATCCACCTTCTTCTAGCACCCGGGAGCCACTTTCCACAGATTTTTAGCCCTCCTAAGCTGAAAGGCGCCCTCTTCTCACCTACTGACTGAGAAGGGCGCACTTGCTCACCTACCACTGCAGATTCACTCCAGTTACATTCAGTTAGCTCCGATTCTGATTGATTTCACTCCGATTTCACTCCTGACTGACTGTTTCACCTCCGATTGACCTCCAGTTCGATTAGGTGACTTGCTCTGACTCCAGTTAGCCTCCCATGCGCCCCCACTGAGCCTCCAGATCCTATATCAGTGCTACACACTTCAGTTACATTTATTATGATCAGTTAGACTCAGCTTGACACCTGGATGACTGTTTGTTGTGATTGATGAGCAACACCGATGATTGATGAGGACTCCTAGATTGAGTCAAGCTACTCCATTCAGTGATTCGAATGGCCTACTTAGTCAATTCGAATTGCCATTGACAGATATTGGATTGTATTGTATTCTATTGTAATTCATTCACCCTTTCTGGGATAGAGAGCACTGCTGCATGTTTTTGCACAGTTTTGCACCATATCTTCTTATTCATCTGTTGTGACTGATTTATTTGTTCATTAGATCTGCTGTGACTAACTTTACATGGTATCAGAGCCATTGCAGGGACAAGATCTCTTTTCTACAGGTGTTTATACAAGAAGATTTGACTGAATTGCTAAAAATTGCAAAAAGTTTGGCATGAGATATCTCAAGGGCATTCGCTCATGTGCATGCAAAGCTTGAAAATTATTCCAATACCACTCCAGAAGCTTGAGTTACCACATAATTCCTGGATTTGATACATTGGACCCATTCAACATTGCTTGAAATCCAATCCCAGGTGTGATGCAACTCTCAAAGGGTGGATTGTTCGACCTTATTGTGATTGTTCTTATGTGATTTGCAGGTTAATTATCTCCTCCAAGTGCACTCGCTACATTCTGCATGCAAGCTTCCCTACAGCATTTCCATTCGCTATAGTTTGCAAGCAAGCTTCTTCTTCATCATTTGACTCGCTCCTAGCAATGGAATACTCTTCTTCAAAGCCTATCCTCACCCCATTCAATTATTTTGATTGGAAAGATGATATGGAGATCATATTACGTTCAAAAGGATACTACCGAGTCACTCTTGGTCTTGAATTGGAGCCAAACAATGTGGCAGAAAGAACCAAACACTACAATAAGCTTGATGAAGCTTACGGTCTTCTTTGTCTCTCCATCTCCAAAGATCTTCACTTCCATCTCAGCGGATTGAAGACTCCAAAAGCCATATGGGATCAACTTGAGACACTATTCGGCAAGCAGGATGAGCTTAGGGCTTTTCAATTAGAGAATGAATTGATTGGCCTTAATCCTGAAAATTTCGAGACCATCAATGAATTCTTCACAAAATTCAAGAACTTGAACTTGCAATTGAAGAACAGTGGTGTTATCAAAGAGGATAAGCAGTTGATCCTCTCCATTCTAAGCAAGCTTGGGAAAGATTATTCGGTATTTGTCTCCACTTTCAATTCCGGTCGGCTAACTACCCCGAATTGGAAGATGCCTACCTTGAATGCCTTCATTGAGTCCGTTACGAAAGAGCATGACAAGTTGATTCAAATGGGGTCCATAAGCTCCAAAGATTCAGCCCTATTTGTTCAAGGACCCAAGATTTCGAATGGTAAAGGAAAGCTAAAGAAGGAGAAGCCCAAATTCGAGCCTCACAAGCAAAAAGACAAAGGCAAGCAAACGGATGCACCATCCAGTTCGAAATCCAAGCAAAAGGGCAAAGAAGGTAACCAAAAATCTAAATGTACTTATTGTAACCGTGGCTTTCATCCCGAAAGTTCATGTATGAAGAAGACTATAGATCAAATGGCCCTCCTTTTGGAAAAGAACAACATAACCCTTCCTGACGGTGCAAGGAAGAAGGATCGAAATGACGATCATGAAAGAGGACAAGCACTCATGGCAACGGTTTCGAAGCCCACTCTCTTGATAGATTCGGGTGCATCAAATCATATGGCTGCAAATATTGATTCTTTTTCCTCATTCGATCCAAACAGCTCCATCCCCATCCATTTGGGAGATGACTCAAAAATTTCTTCAAAGGGCAAAGGTACGATTCATGTAGATCATGGATGCTTTCAGAATGTTCTCTATGTGCCTTCCTTAGCTTCGAATCTCCTTTCTGTTTATCAAATGACACATACTGGTGATCCAAAGAAAGTCACATTCAGCCCTAATACAGTTGAAATTTCTGATATCAAAAGTGGAAGACTAGTTGCGGTTGGAAAGGCAAACCACACTGCAAAATGTTATGAGTTTTCGCACTTTATTCCGCTTGCAAAGCCCACTGCTCTTCGCACACATGGTAATGAGGTTAGTAGGCTTTGGCATGAAAGATTTGGACATCTAAATTATAATTATTTGCTGCTTCTATCAAATAAATCCATGGTTGATGGGCTGCCACAACTCCGTTCCTCGAAGGGAATATGCACCGGTTGCATTATTGGGAAGCACCCCGAGCACAGATTCGACCGCGGCAAGGCTAGCAGAGCCTCTACTATTTTGGGATTGATCCATTCTGATATCAGCGGTCCGCTGCCCCATATGTCATTAAATGGTTCAAGGTATGTTTTGACATTTATTGATGATTATTCTCGCTTTACATGGGTATTCTTTCTCAAAAACAAGTCAGAAGTGCTTGGAAAATTCAAGGATTTTAAGGCTTCTGTTGAGACCACCACTGAGAGCAAGATCAAAGCTCTTAGATCTGATAATGGTGGGGAATATATCAAGTCCGAGTTGCTGCAACTTTGTGGCCAAAGCGGAATCAAGATCCAACATACAGTTCCCTACACACCCCAGCAGAACGGTGTAGCGGAAAGGAAAAACCGGTCACTGAAAGAGATGGCTACATGCATGATTGAATCAAAAGGTTTGGCTGCAAATCTTTGGGCTGAAGCAATCAATGTTGCTGCATATATACAGAACCGAGTTCCACATTCATCCGTGAAAGGTATGACTCCTTTCGAAGCATTCTTTGGTCACAAACCGGATGTGTCAAATTTGAGAGTTTTTGGCTCTACTGCATGGGCTAGAATTCCTTCTGAGAAGAGACGAGCTTTGGATCCACAAAGTATCGAGTGCATATTGATAGGATATGGGGAAGAATCAAAAGCATATAAACTCATGGATATCAGATCTAAAAAGATATTCATAGAGCGCAGTGTGCAGTTTGAAGAACCGCTTCAAGAATTGCAACTAGTTGAGGAGAAAACTGCCGATTCACCGCCTTCACCAGAAGAAGATTCGAGCAGCGATAATGAAGGTATGAGTTCTGATATTTCTGATATTGTAGCAGCATATGATGATCATGACATATCAGGTTCGGAATCCGACCATTCAGATCTCCCTCAGTTACCAAAGTGGGCCCAAAATACTCTACAATCTGCTGGTTCTAGTCTTGGAAATCCTGCTGATCCGAGACGAACAAGAGGAGACTTTCAAAGGGCAGGTATGGCTCTTTCTATTGCTGATCCATTTCTTCCTGAGATTTGTTATTTGATGGCTGGTTCAGATCCCCAATCATATTATTCAGCCCATCGAGATCCGAGATGGAAAGAAGCCATGGATGAAGAGTACAGTTCTCTTCAAAAGAACAATACATGGGAGCTAGTTTCTCTTCCACCTGGAAGAAAATTAGTGAAGTGTAAATGGGTCTACCGTACTAAAGTTGCTGCTGATGGCACTATCAGCAAATATAAAGCAAGGTTGGTGGCAAAAGGTTTTTCCCAAGTCCAAGGAGTGGACTACACAGAGACCTTTGCACCGGTTGCAAAGATGGATTCCATCCGCCTTGTTTTAGCTATTGCCGCATCCAAGCACTGGGAGGTGCATCACATGGATGTGAAGAGTGCATTTTTACATGGAGACCTTGCTGAAGAGGTCTATATGCAGCAGCCAGAGGGTTATACATCAGATCCATCATTGGTTTGTAGATTGAAGAAGTCTTTGTACAGGTTAAAACAGGCCCCAAGAGCTTGGTACGCAAAGATGGACTCCTTCCTTCTTTCTCAGAATTTCCAAAGATGCAAATCTGATCCGAATGTCTATCTTCAGCGAGTTAAAGGTAATTTGTTGGTTATTGTACTTTATGTTGATGATCTGCTTATTACTGGTAGCACACTTACTTCAATAAACAAGCTAAAAACTGCCTTAAATCTAGCTTTTGACATGAGCGATTTGGGCTTGCTGAGTCACTTTTTGGGCTTGGAGATAGCTCAAAATTTTGATGGGATCACTATATCTCAGCAAAAATATGCTTCCGACCTGTTATTGAAGTTTAATATGGCTGAATGTAAGGCAGCCCCGTTCCCATTCCTCTCAGGAATCAGTCTTGAGGAGGGAGATTCCACACCGCTTGCAGATTGCAGTATGTATCGACAGTTGATTGGTTCACTACTTTATTTGACACACTCTAGGCCTGACATCTCATATGCCGTGAGTGCCGTGTCAAGATATATGCAGCAGCCACATGAGCTTCATTGGCGAGCAGCCAAGCGGATCTTGCAGTATGTGCAAGGTACGAGACAGTTTGGCATACATTATGCTGCAGATTCTGAGCTAGATTTCATTGGTTTTACTGATTCAGATTGGGCAGGTGATAGCATTGATCGGAAGTCCACTTCCGGTTATGTTTTCATGATTGGTCATGGTGCTATTTGCTGGTCCAGCAAAAAGCAAGCAGCCATTGCACTTTCTTCAGCAGAGGCAGAGTATCGAGGGGCAGTCAATGCCTGCATTCAGGCAGTTTGGTTGCAGGGTATTCTTTCCGAGTTTGGTTTTGGTGGCACTACTTCGACTGTCCTATTTTGTGACAATCAAAGTGCTATCAAGATCTCCACAGATCCAGTTCAGCGGCAGAGGACCAAGCACATTGAGATTCATATGCATTACATTCGACAGTTGGTGCATGACCGCACCATCATTCTGCAATATTGCCCTACTGATGAGCAAATTGCAGACATCTTCACCAAGAGCTTCACTGAGAAGAAGTTCTCTTACCTCCGTTCACTGTTGGGGGTGAGTTCCATCATGGTGGAGACAGATTGATTCATTATTATGCTTTAGACTTGAGGGGGGGCTTTCTTCCCACTGGGTTTTCCCTCTTTCCTCACTTAGTTTATTTTTCAGCATTTTTTGGATTATTGTATTGGGGTGACCTTTGGTCTTAGTTACCAGGGCCCCACATTATTTTAGTTGGCACATCATAGTCTAGCTTGAGGGGGGGTGTTCGGATATCCATCATCTATTTCGGGATACATATCTATTTCAGGATCATCTATTTCGGGATACATATCTACTTCAGGATCTTGCATGATCTATTTCAGGATATGCAGTCCAGTCACCAGTTTGATGCCTCCAGCACCTTATCCACCTTCTTCTAGCACCCGGGAGCCACTTTCCACAGATTTTTAGCCCTCCTAAGCTGAAAGGCGCCCTCTTCTCACCTACTGACTGAGAAGGGCGCACTTGCTCACCTACCACTGCAGATTCACTCCAGTTACATTCAGTTAGCTCCGATTCTGATTGATTTCACTCCGATTTCACTCCTGACTGACTGTTTCACCTCCGATTGACCTCCAGTTCGATTAGGTGACTTGCTCTGACTCCAGTTAGCCTCCCATGCGCCCCCACTGAGCCTCCAGATCCTATATCAGTGCTACACACTTCAGTTACATTTATTATGATCAGTTAGACTCAGCTTGACACCTGGATGACTGTTTGTTGTGATTGATGAGCAACACCGATGATTGATGAGGACTCCTAGATTGAGTCAAGCTACTCCATTCAGTGATTCGAATGGCCTACTTAGTCAATTCGAATTGCCATTGACAGATATTGGATTGTATTGTATTCTATTGTAATTCATTCACCCTTTCTGGGATAGAGAGCACTGCTGCATGTTTTTGCACAGTTTTGCACCATATCTTCTTATTCATCTGTTGTGACTGATTTATTTGTTCATTAGATCTGCTGTGACTAACTTTACACTTCCAACTGGGACACTCGAAAAGATAGGTCTTCACTTTCATCGTACGTCAAGGATGGATCCTCTGGTGGTTTGAGGGGAGTTTGAGTTTTGAAAATTCCTTTTGGTGGCATCTTGAAGAATATAAATTATCACACCCTATGTTTCACCACAATTAGATCCTTCTACTCAAAGTTATTCAAATTTAAAATGGCTACCTTTTTCACACCCTGATTGGAAGACTGCTTTATGGATGACTTGGAACTGAGGTAAATTTGAAATTTATGCTCCTGTAGGTCTAAAAATTTGGCTTAATGTATCACGATGTTTTCTTTTTCCAATTTTGCAGGTCTGACCTAATTTTTATGTACCAATAAGAAGTTATTGCGAATCTACCAACACTTCTTAATTTTGGTCTTTCCAGGAGAGCGAACTTGTACAATCTTCCACGTGACCAATATTTCGTATTTGAGGATGAAAACCATACCACATATACCATGGTTCTTATTATTTCTTATGCAATAGGTATCACTAAATTTGGATCTTTCATGCCCCATATGTAACCTTTATACCTAGAACACTTGTTTAAGACTAGTTTTTGGACTAGTAAAAAACCGTAGCTTCCAAGGCGAATATCTTCGAAACTGTAATGTCTCAGGATCTGAAAAATTGGACCCCAGATAACTCATCCTATTCTAGATATGGGTGTTTAATATCGCGTTCTGAATCATTTCAAAAAAAAAAAAAAAGTATAGCAAAAATTCCAAGATGACTTGTTTTGAAGAAACCAGTCCTGAGGAAAGAGCTCTGGTACCAAATGATATGCAACCAAGTCCCAGATATAGCATAAAAATAGCAGAAATAAACCAGAAAAAAAGTAATCCACTCCTTAATAATGAAGAATTGAGATGAATAACAATCCTCTTTGAGGGAGGAGCCTCTTTACACAATGTACTAAGTACATAAGACAAGACAAGATACACTGATGACAAAAATGAAAATATCTCCTTCTTATATTTAGGAGACAAAGGTGTACAATAACAACTAATAGACCCACCCCAAGACAACATCAATAATATGTAATGCACCGCTCTCTATAGGGTCTAATGTGCCATCATTGAGGGCTTAATTTATAGATGTATGAAATCAGAAAAACATCATAGCAGAAGATGCAAAGTATCAATTGAGATTGCAGATGCGCAAAAACATAATGACATACTTAAACAGAGTGTAGACCGTAGAATGATTTTCGTTGTGTAATGTTGATGCATTAAATTGAAGTATGAAGTCAAGTGTATAATGCTGATGTATTCAAGTGAAGATTGTGATATAGATCAGTGATTACAAGATCTCAAGGATACAAAAAGTGCACACAACATTACGAACTGTAGATAATATGAAGAGTGCACGGATCAGAATAACAAAAAGGAAATATCTTATACTTTCATATCAGGGCGGTATGATGGGGTAAGTAGTAGGGGGTCGGTGCTTCCTTCTAGTTGAAGTTGGTAAATTAGGGAGTTGGTGCTTCCTTCAGAATGTAGCCTGTGAAACCAGGGGGTCGGTACCTCCTTCTAGATGGTGTTGGAGAACTTTGTAAGTTTGTTCTTTCATGAATGTAATATTTATATTATAAGAGAGATTTTCGTGGTTTTCTCCCATTTGGGTTTCCACGTAAAAATCTATGTGTTTTGTGTATTGTGCATATGTGGATGAATGTTATTGTTTATGTGAATGCATAATTTAAGTTCAAGTTAAATCTTATATGAAGTAAAAATTGTTCATAACTGCGCTAATACTGATTTACCCCCCCTCTCAGTATTAATAAGATTCCAACAGATGGCACTTACGTGAAGATTGAATAGGACATTAAGATTTTAGTTTGACAAGGTTAAAATATCCATGAATGAGTTGGAATCTAGTTGAATAGAAATTGGGTGACACCCATAATTAGTGGAAAATTTCCCACATAATGGCCACACATTGTAAATGAATGGCTTTTCCTTGCCAACTAATGCCCTATGCAAATTGTGCTTAGTGCCATCTAGAATTGGATGGATTTTGGTTGGAAATATTACATGTGTGTTAACGAGACATGAGAATTATGAATATGATCAAGATAAAAGACCAAATAATTGGGAATATCATTGAAATATCAGCGCAGTCAAAATTCCCATGCCAAAAATGTAAAGTTGGCTCAGATTATTTAAACAAATTTGCCCCAAAATAAAACGATGAACCATATAAATAAAAGTTAGTTCAACATTGAATTTTGATGTGTATATTGTGGATTGTGGTAGAGGTCTAAGGCACGATGAATAAATCTATTCTTCTAATTATATGGGTATAAAAAATATTGGTATAAAAATAAAAATTGCAGGATGAATGTGTGTGGTGTGAGATGTGATGTTAAGCATGAGGATCTGAGGCATGATGAAGTTCTCTAAGGCACGAAGAGAAGACATAAGATAAATATGTGAATTGAATAGCTAATATGGGTCTCTGAGGCATGAATAAGAGAAAAAATATGAAATTCAATTGAAGATATCTATATGTCTCAATGATATGGATTTTGCAAATTGTTGAGGAAGCAAAAGTCTATTTCTTGATCTAGTTTTTTAGTATTGAAAGCTGCGAACTCAATGGAAAAATGAGCTTTGAGGAAGTGTTGTTCTGGGTTTCAATTTAGTTTCGAAGGAGGCGAAATTTATTTGTATACAAGTTACAAAGAAATAATGTAAGAAAGTTGCTAGCAACAAATATGAGGAATCTCTAGGCTGTTGACTTGATCATTACATATAAGAATGCTATTACATGAATCTAGAGTTCAAGATGTATACAGAATGGAACACAAAAAAAAAAAGTGATTTACTATGTTATGACTTGAATACTAAGATTGCATAGTGCAAAAGTGATTACAGGAATTGTTAAGGAGTTATTACAGGAAGTGTAGAATTACTAGAAGTGTTGAGGATGTGTTGCATGAACTGCAGGTGGTTATAGGAATTTCAGATAGTTACAGGAACTACTAAAAATACAATGAACAAGTCATTATGGGAACCATAGAGGGTGTATTATAGGAAGTTCTGGAAGTGTTCTTACATGAAGTAGAACTTCTTGAAATGCAATGTTATAGGAAAGAAATAGTTATTGGAAATACAGATTAGGGTGGCAGGGTTGTCCAAGGCATGGGATTGATGTCTCCTTCTAGTTTGTGCTCGAGAATCTAGGGATTTGGTTCTTCCTTCCAGTTGGTGCTGGAGAATCTAGGAGTTTGTGATTCCTTATAGTTGGTGCTAGAGAATCTAGGGGGTTGGTGCCTCCTTCAAGTTGGTGCTTGTAAATCAGAGGGTTGGAGCCTTTTTAAGGTTGGTGCTCGTAAATCAGAGGGTTGGAGCCTCCTTCAGGTTGGTGCTTGTAAATCAGAGGGTTGGAGCCTCCTTCAGGTTGGTGCTTGTAAATTAGGGATTGGTGTCCCTCACAGGTTGAAGCTTGTAAAAAACATATTCTTGTCCAATAAAAGAAATATTTTCCATGATTTTCTCCCTTACTGGGTTTCCACATTAAATATCGGTGTACTGTGCCTTGGTGTTAATTTCTTCTGATATATTTGATTATGAGGTGATTTTTTAAAGTTGAAAATTTTATTAATTCTTAAATATGTTCATTACTGATTCACCTCCCTTCTCAGTATTGATGAATATTCCTAAATTTTATTTGGTTCTGAAAATGAGGGAGTGTCAGGTGCTATAAGTCACTCATTTATGTGCAATGTTCAACAATAGTACTTAGCCCAATATATCAAGTAACTAACTAAGGAGGCCTGACCATGCCCTTATCCATACTACTAGACCACTCAGGTAATAGAGTGACCCATTCTAGGACTCAACTGGAACCATCGACTAGTTCCTATTCCAATTCTAATCCTTGGTTAAATATCGCTCGAATCGAATCAACTGACTAAATGGATCAATTGATCTATCAAATTAGTTTACCATATAGATAAATTGATCCACCGTCTTAATTGATCATGCATATCAATTGATCCATCAATTCATTCGGCTCATGCAATCTTCTGCAAGATTTGTCCATTCTACATGCCCTACAACATTAAATGACTCAAACACATGTCAATCCACATTTTGAACACTCAGAAGGAACCAAGAAGATTCCATTGACGTGGGAGCGGTGTCTCTTAATCTTCTTCTAGCCTATAGATGGAAAGAAAATGGTTAGTCTTCTCAATCAAGTGCAACTGCTTCTTTGTAAATAAAATGCGATGGTTAGGCACCTAGGAATCCCAAAATATGAATGTAACCCAAAATATGAAATGGTTCCTTTTTCTTGATTACACTAAGATGGGTTCTAAAAGAGAAGGCTCAATTGATTCTTCACAATTCCTTCATTCGACCTCCGTTCAAGTAAACGAGTATTTCGACCTAGTATATGTGAGGAAATGCTTGGAATGTGGAAGGAGAATTAGTGAGGCCAAAGGGCATGACCAAAAATTCATAGTGGCCATCATTTGTGCAGAAAGCTATTTTAGGGATATCATCCTCATGAACCTGAATTTGATGATACCCAGAACGAAGATCCAACTTGGAGAAAAATTGAGCACCATGAAGCTCATCAAGAAGCTCATCAACAATAGGAATTGGAAACTTATCCTTGATTGTGAGGTGATTAAGTGCTCGGAATTCAATGTAGAGGCACCATGACCCATATTTTTTGGGGACAAGAAGAACTGGTGAAGAAAAGGAACTAGTGCTTGGGCGAATAATACCTTGCTTCAGTAAGTCCCGAACGAGCATTTCAATCTCTGTTTTTTGGTGAAATGGGTAGCGATAGGGCATGATGTTGGGAGGAACACTTCCAGGAAGGAGATGAATGTGATGGTCCTCTATCCTTGAAGGTGGCAATCCCACTGGTTTAGAAAAGACACCTGTATATCAATCCAAAATTTGTTGTAGATCCAAGGGAGTAGTGGAGACCGCTGATGGTTGCATCTGAATGGAATGGATATGAGTGATGAAACCATGTGAATTCTTCTTAAGGAGTTTCTCCATGCGATGTGAATTGATGATGCTGAGAGACCCTGGTTGTAAGATTGTCAATGTATGTTTTTTTCCATTGGGTGAAAACTGCATCCAAAGTTCAGCAAAATACCATAAGATGGGGCCAAGTGTGTGTTTCCATTGAGTGCCCAAAACCACATCACATCCGCCTAAGGTCAAGGAAAACATGTCAAATCACAGGTTATAATATACCATAGAGATATGCACATTGCGACACTTCCCTTTGCAAGGTAAGGTGCCCCCATTGGCAACCATGACTTCAAAGTTGGAGCAAGGATGGATAAAACAATCAGCCTGTTTGGCAATCTGAGGGTCAATGAAGTTATGAGTGCTACCAGAATCAATGAGTATGGTAAGAGGAACATTCTTGAAGTAACCCCTAACCCACATTATTTGGGGGGTGGTGATTCCAGCTAAAGCATGGAGAGATAGCTCTGGCTGGTCGTCCTAAGACGGAGGGTCAATAAGCGGCTCCTGAATGTCAACCTGATCATCTATTGTATCTGGAGCTTCTTCACCAATTTCAGAGGTAGGGGAAGAATCCACACCCAAGAGATAGAGTTTTCGCTCAACACATCTATGTCCTCGAGTGAATTTCTCATCACAATTATAACAAAGCCCTTTTTCTCTGCGTGCCCGCATCTTTGTTTCAAACGAATGTTTGATAGGATTTGATCGAGGAGCTAGTGGGATGGGAGGTCGTTGAGAACCCATATTTCTGAAGGGAACAAAAGTGGGTTTGGAGCATTGTTGGGCTGCAATATTATCTTCTTCCAACTTAGCCAACCCCAGGGCTTCCATAATTGTGTTGGGATAGAACAGTTTGACCTCAGAGCGGATTGTATCCTTTAGACCACTGATAAAACAACTCCTGCAGAAGTCATCAGGCAATCCTTCGGTATGGTTGGCTAGTTTCTCAAATTCAGTTTGATACTCTCTCACAGTTTCGATTTGGCGAATTTTAGTGAGGGATCTTGTGAAGTCATCAAAAGCACTAGGACCAAATCATTGCAAAAGGAGCTAGAAAAAATCTGGCCATTTTGGCTCTTCATGAGCCTTGATGTACCAATGGTACCATTGAAGAGCTTCCTGTTCCAAATGAAAGGATGCAAGTGGAACTTTGTTGACATCAAAAGTATTATGCAGACTGAAATATTGTTTTGTCCGATAGATCCATCCAGTCGGATTAGTACCATTGAAGTGAGGAAAATCAAGCTTCATACCACGGAAATTGTTGGAAGAAGAGAATCCATTATATGAAGAAGACTCTGACTGTCGTTTATTGTTCATGGATGAATGCTCAAGATGGAGGCCTAGAAAGTTTTCATCCAAATTCTGGAGTTTCGTTTTGAGGGCCGCAAGTTCTTCCTCCATGGTTTTTGCTCCTGTGCGGGTGACAACCATAACCAAAAATTTTTGTTTTGTTTGAGTGGGTAGATAAAAAAAAATAGAAACTATTTTAGTAAGGGAAAATTTTGGATTTGGGAAAAAAATTGATGGGTAATTTGGGTTTGACTAATTTTTAGACACTTTCGAGGGACCGGGAAGAAAAAAAGGAGGATTTCAGAAGCGGGGTGAAAGAATGAGAAAATTTGGTAGAGAGGGGCAAAGAAGCATAAATAGGAAATGGACACTGTGGTAAAATTTGAAGTCGATTGGATGAAAATTGAAGAAGTTTTGGAAAACCCTAAAAATAGACAAATGTGGGATTTCTGGCATTGGGAAGGGGAATTTGGGATAGGGTCCTCAAGAATGAAATATGCATAATGGTAATGCGGGGATGTCAGGGAAGTTTCAAGGGAAACGAATTTAAAATAAGGGAGATATGGCAGAAAAACATAATTTTATACTTCTGGACACACACACACACACACACACACACATATATATATATATTCCAAAAATGGATCTGCAAAAGCACGGAAGGGATCGAAAACAGATGGATTTGCAATGGCGTGGAAGTGATCGACAACATATGGATCAACAACAGTTATGGACAGAGAAAATCTACAATTTATCAGCTGAAACTAAATATGGACCCCAGGTATGCTTGGATTCCTAACGGTTCAAGGGATTCACTCGACCACCAATGTTTTCTGACGGCTTGCGTATTGCGGCAGTACCCCTCACTCCATGGCTCATGTAAAACTTATAACTATTTTTCCACAAACGACAGCTCTTGGTTTACCTCACGAGTGGGAACTAGTCAATCAGGTAGGGGTCGTTGCCATTTTCACTGGCAGGTCCTCTCAATGGGCCAGCTACTTCAAGGTTCCCGTGGTACTCCTCACAATGAGTTTTAGGGATTATGCCCAATTACTTCTCACAGTTAAGCAGATAGGGATTATTCCTAGATCTGAACCTGCAACAGATGCAAAAATAAATTGGCAGAAATTTCACCCAACGAGCCCAAGAAAGTGCTCTGATACCAGATGTGAGGAACTTGCAACAATTAATTGATAAAATGCACAATATATGAGATCACAGAATATTTTTATTGATCGCATGCCACTTTGAGGGGGAAACCTCCTTTGAGCAAGCTCAATACAAATAACTTCACGGTGCCTTCATTGGCCTCAACAAACACTTATATACTAAGTCTAAGCGCCAATATTATGGGTCAAAACCATGGGACAATACAAACTATGGATCAACAAATACTACAGGATGACTTACAAAGCATATGCGTCCAACAACAATATACTAACAAAGTAAAGAGAAGGGTTGACATGGGTTCCTAACAGTATATTATGGTACCTGGTTTTGCTTACAGACTTAGGAGACCTACATCCTATAAATGATTTCTCAATACAACCAATTTTTTCACCCTTAGGGTTTCTCTGTTATCAATTCTTGACTTGCATTTTCATGTAATTGGTATTGTCCATTTCTCTCAGCCATTTTCTATTTGGTTATTACCTACATTGGTTTTATTATCCAGTCTAGTAATATTCGCTTCTACCATAAAAAATATTAACTCATTCAGTTGAGTCTGTTGTCCTCATGTCGACTCCTTGGGTGACACAAATAATTGGTATTAGAGTACTCTGGTCTACTCTAGCCTTACTTAAACACTACTTGCATAGTCAATAAAATTATGCCTATTCAAACACGCTCTAAGATACAACTATTTAACTTGCCTCTACCTTCAACCTCCAAGTATTTATCTTCTCGAAACCTTAGACCAAATATGGTAGGTGAAACAGAGAACATAAATCCTCTTAGTAAAACTGAACAACTCATAGAGAAAGCACTCACTTGAGAAAGAACTGAAATGTATGATGATGTAGAAAGAAACTCACAACTCTACACATAGAGATGCACAATAGAACTATCCACATATAGGAGTAAAATTAAAACAAATTGTAGATAGACACCAACAACATAATTCAAAAACTACACATTATACATAGAAACAACCACAATTCTAAAAATATATTTATTTATTGAAGATGTACTACTCCCAAATTACATTCAACAGAGCTACTCTTTGGAACTCTAGGATTCACTCAACCTTTACAACTTCAACATAATAACTCACAACCTCCTGTCCTATGTGTTATGTCCTTCATCACATTAAGGAATGTACATATATAGAACTACTGGAAAAATACCCAATAGTGAATCCCAAACAAGTCAACTACCAACTATTTAGTTCTAGATTTAGGGTAAGGAATCTCTTCACATTCCTAACTGTCTCATGGATTTTATTATTTAGAGTGTACATTAGATACAATTAAATATTACATCCTTTAATTATTTTTTTGCTCATTAATGTGTGCATTATAATATCTCTTCATCAAATATTTGATGTGTACAATAAAACCATGTAGAAATGAATGCAACCTTGTTCTCTTCAATCTAAAAGCAATGTTATGTAGCAACATTGTAGATATGTATAATCACACATTCTGTAGTAGCTTTTGTATATTTTTAGTATCATGCATTATGTAGCAGGAATCTTAAAAAAACATTATGGAGCATATCTAAACTTGAATAAATCTATGTCTAGGATAGCCTTCTTCACTAGGGATGCTCCTGCATCAGACTCCCATGGTTGGAAATTTGAGCATACTGATCAAAATGTAGGTGGAAAACATGTGCATATTGGATATACTCCTCTTCCCATATTTGCTGCTAATATCCACAAAATATCCCTTGGTTTTATATCCCACCATTTTACTACATGTAACCTAATCTTTAATGTTTCTTCCTTTTCTTGTGAATCCATTCCACAAGTTTGTGCCACCTCATTTTCTTTTGATAGAAGGGTTCTTACTACCTTATTGTACTTCCT
The DNA here is from genome assembly GCA_027924585.1 of Larix kaempferi. Taxonomy (NCBI): domain Eukaryota; kingdom Viridiplantae; phylum Streptophyta; class Pinopsida; order Pinales; family Pinaceae; genus Larix; species Larix kaempferi. The sequence goes on along the minus strand of BSBM01000865.1, from coordinate 1,973,604 downwards.
TTTAGGAACCATTTTCATTACCCATTTTACTAATTTCAAAATTACATCATTCCCTTCTCTGTCAACTTTAGCTTTAGTTGTCCTCCTCTTGGCCACAACTCCCACCTTATTTGCTACATTTTCTGCAAACATAAGACCACCCAAAATATTATGAGAATGAAAATTCACCATTTTCTCTTCCTATGGAAGTGTTATTGATATTGTATCAATTAGGTTCTTATATGTATTCTCTTCATCCCACCCCTGCACATGTTTTTGCTGCTCCACTTGCTCACATATGCCAAGATTGTCCCCTTTCTAGCATTATCCACTTGATCATTAAGAGGATGTAATTTGAATTTCTTCCTGTATTTCTCAAATTGATAGGTGTTCATATTCCTCCCATCACACATCACCCTTATATCAAATTGCCATGGCATCCCCAACAAAGTGTGACATGCATCCATGGGAAAAACATCAAATAGAATTCTATCATTATAATCCCCAATATTAAAACTAACCTAGCATTTCTTGTTTATAGCGACCCTATGCCCATTTTGTAACCATGAAATCCTATATGTAGGTGTACACTAATTTAATTTCTGAACAACTTCAATATACAACAAATTCTTAGAAATCCCACCATCAATAACCAAATCATAGCACTTACCTTCTATTTTGCATTTTGTTCTGAAGAGTGTCTTCCACTATTCTAGTTCTCTATGAACCACTTTGTTAGTCTACAACAATATATTCCTCATTATTAGTGTTTTCTCTTTCTCTGACCATAATTCAATCACCTCACTTACTACTACTACTGGTTCTGCTTCAACCATATGGATCCTCCCTTCTTTCCTTCCTTCATCCTTCACAATTTATGCACATTCAAATTCCCTATATAATGGTATTTCATTCCACATCTAAAGCAAATTCCTTCCAATTTTCCTCTATCTTTGCCACTTTCTGATCAACCTTATCCTCTATCAACATCAATTCCTCATCTAGGATGGTCCACAACACTAGAACTGCTTTCACCTTCTTCAACTTGCTTTTCTTTCTACTTCCCTCTTCCATATCCTGGATCTTTCTTCACATTCTGTTGTTTCCTCAAAACTTTCTACTCAAATCTCAAGGCTGCTTGATAAGCCTCCTCTACTGAATGAAAATTCAAAATATTAAAATAATATTGAATGGAATAACTTAATCCATTCACATACTTGAAAATGGAATTTGGACTCTCTTCATTCTGTCCAGACCTTACCAAATCCTGTAAAATTTGTCTGTGCACTTCTTTACTCACATCTTCAATTGCTTCAAATTCTACAACCTTCTCAACAAATTTAAGCCGTATGTGTACTCCTTTACTCACATCTTCAACTACTTCAAATTCTACAACCTTTCAACAAATTTAAATCATAATCCATAAGAAAAAAATTACATTTCAGTTATGACACCATCCTATCCTAGGTTTTGATATTCCCTCTACCACTACATTCTCTATTTAGTTGCAAGTTATCCCACCACAAAGAAGCATGAATTTTCAATTTTGTGCTAGAAAATCTAACCCTGATAGGATCTCTAATATTCTCAAACTCAAAGAATTTTCCATTTCTCCTATACAATCTATCAATTCCTTGGGATTTAAACTTCCAGAATAAACAAGGGTATCAAATTCAGGTTTACCTCCAATATTGGTGCTGGCTTTGACCATTCTATCTTCCAATGTCAATGTTATCCTTTGTTTCTTCTCTTGTAAAATTTTATTATGACTCCTCTTCACTATTTTCTTACACTACATGTGCAATACCTCTCCTTTGAGCTGCCTCTATAACATCCATTCTAGTCATCATTTTACTCACCATTGTTGCAAGCTCATTCATATATGATACAACCTCTAGTCGTCTAGGCCTTCCATGAACCCTTCCTCTATTTTCTGTCACTGTGATTCTTACCCGAGATCCCTTCCTTTGAGCTCCTCACCTCAACCGCATTCACATATTACTCAATCTGCAACCACGATCTTTCTAATCCTCCCAACCATAGGATCAACCAACTAAGATACCGCTTTATGTAGAGATAAACTCACTACTTTGCACATAGATATAAACAACATAACTATCCACAAACATGAGTTAAATTAAAACAAAATGTATATATACACCAACATTGTAATTCAAAAACCACACATTATACATAGAAACAACCATAGTTCTAAAATATTTATTTATTGAACATGTACATCTCCTGGATTACATTTAGCAGAGCTACTCTCTGGAACCCCGGGATTCACTCAACCTCTACATCTTCGACATGAGAACTCAAATCCTCCTCTCCTATTTGTTCTATCCTTCATCACAATAAGGAGTGTGCATATATAGAACTGTTGGAGGAATACCAACTAGTTCTCAAACGTTCAACTACCAACTATTCAGTTCCAAATTTAGGGAAATGAATCGCTTCCAATTCCTAACTATCTCATGGGATTTATTATTTACAGTGTACATTAGATATAATTAAATATTACTTCCTTTAATTATTTGTTTTCTCATTAATGCATGCATCTCTTCATCAAATATTTGGATGTGTATATTAGAACCATGTAGAAATGAATGCAGCCTTATTCTCTTCAATATGAAAGCAATGTTATGTAGAAACATTGTAGATCTATAGCATCACACATTTTGTAGACCTATAGAATCATGCATTCTATAGAAACTATTTAAAAATAATTATGGAGCATATCTAATCTACTAAATAAATATATGTGCAAGATGGCCTTCTAGACCAGAGATGCTCCAACATCATATGAGCATTTCAATTAGATCCTTACTTGAATTACTAGTTCTTTAGGATTGAATTCAGTGGTGAATCGACGATATATGCCTTCGACAAGGCTATCCCCTTCAAGGTACAAATGAACTCGGGCATACCAAATTTGGAAGGAATTATTGATGATGAATCTATAGACACTTAAATATAGCAATTAGAGTCCTATTTCTTTATGAATCAACTTTCTAAGTCTGAGAAAGTCACCATTGCATCTCTAAAGATGTTTAATTTTTTAAGTTGCTGGTGGAGAAATATTTTGACTAAACAGGAAGAAGAAGGCCAACACATCGACACATGGGAAAAATTTGTTGAACATGTCAAGACAAAATTTTATCAACCTAAGTACATAGAACAACAATATAAGAAATGGAAATAGTTAAGACAAGGGAAATATCAGATTATACAAAGTTATACTCATGAATTCCACTGACTAATAGCTTGACTTGGTATTATGGAGGAAGAAAAGTTACTTGTTTTGAAGTATATAAATGGACTAACTCCTTATATCCAACTAGAGATGGAATTTCTCACTATTGTCACTCTTGCAGAAGCATTCTATTATGCCATCAAGCATGAGGTGAAATTGAAGGCGAAAGGACAGTTCTCAACCAAACCAATAGGTCAACCTTCCAACAAGAAACCTTAGTTGAATATTGACTCCAAAGAGTCAAATGATCTCTTAGACTACTTCATAGAAGAAATATCATGGTAAGAATTTTTCTAAGAAAGATAGGGAAAAACACAACAAACAATCCCCTGCAAGGAAATGGTGTGATTACCATAGTTCAAATTGGCATGATGCATCTGAATGCAAAGCTTGAAATACATTCTTGACGTGGATGTATACCTTCAACTCAAGATCACCTGAAAAATTTATCGTGGAATCATATCAAGAATCATTGACTCTATTGGAATTGACTTCAATAACACTCATGAACTCGACTATCATCGATGGAAAGGAAAGAGAATGACTATTCCATACATAGATATGGGTACATAATAGTTTGTTACATCTGATTGTGGACAATGGTAGTCAAAATAACTTTGTATCTGAACACAATGTGAAGAAATTGGGTCTTGTTACGACTTCACATCCACAACCTTACAACATTGGTTGAATGAAGGATAGAAAAGAACTTAGGAGTCAGGACCACCCGACAAAATTTTTTTCATACTTTATCAATTGTAGTGTCCCCGACCCCAAAATAAGGATAAAGGAATTAGAGGTAGAGGAAAAAGGCTAAAGAAAATATTACATGATGGAATAAAGTGGCCTAAGGTTAGTCCAATAAGCCATTCCACAAGAACTTAGACTTATGAAGTGCATGAAAATTAAACATGACATATCCCAAATGTGCATACTTATTAAAGATATCAACATTGCATTTCGTAATATGAATGCACGGTATTTAGAATATTCAATATGATCATGAATATGTAATTAAATCAAGTAATTGATAGAAAGTATCGATTTGTAAATCTAGAATGGATGTGAGTAGTATTATTGCAATTAACATTTGCTCGCGTAATAATTGTCTTCCATATGAGGGTTACTTATTATATCTGTGAGGTGTGTGATGATAGCAGTGGTTAAGAAGTAAGTAAGAATAGCATAAAAAAATAGCCACAACAACACAAACCAAAGCAAAGGAAAATGCACGGGTTGATAACTACAACCTCCAAAATAAATCCTGTGGATGTCCCCTACAATCAATTTTCCCTAGTATAATTTAGATTGAATGGTAGCCTTCCCTCAAGTAAACAATCACCATTGCAAATCATATTTACCATAACATTATCATATCTGCAACAACATGATCATATCTGCAACACTACAATTAAATCAACAACAAGAGTGCTCTTAATCAGAATATATGGTACGTTCCCTTCAGTGCCGAAAAAATTGTTGACCAAAATAGTCATAACTTGGTCATTCATAAAGCTTTTCTAGCCGAAAAAAGGTGTTCCTTATTGGAAATGATGCTATAGACACAATGGGATAGGTCTCATGACCTAGAAATGAAAAAAAATGGGTGAACCAAAACCTATGGTTTCCCCCCTATCATCACCGTGAGAGTTACATTCATAAACCATGAAGGATGAGAGAAAGAATAGAGGATGTATGCGTTTCATGGTAATACAATGTATTGAGAGCCATCTAACTTGCATATAAATCCTAGCACATAATCCATAAAAAAATCAAGAATTCATTTTAGCCTCCATGGAACATAAATGTGGTAAAATAACATAAACAAGTATATGAAAAAACACTTATCTTTAATGGAAACCGGCTACAATAGGACAAATTTCCTCCCAGCCATAGACACGGTCAAGACTTCCTCTCTTGAATAGGTCACCCTCGAGATGATACCATGGATCCATGGGTAGAGGCACACTCATTTTAGAAACTCTCGAAACTACCTCTTCTGAGAACCATAATTCTTCCAACTACTAGTTTCCTATCTGTTTCCACTGCCTATGGGGTCATCGTCCCATTTCCTGGATTTTTGTACGAGAACCCGGACTAGTAGAGTGATATGGAAGCAAAGGGTGGTGACAATCCACCATAATAATTCTCTGGAATGGACAACAGACTACTCCTCTCAAGTATCCTACAATAAACACTCATCCTCTATATAATCCCCACACAATCCCAAGGTTGTCAACACTCACAACATAGGGAGATAGCACAAGAAAAGTGATCCTCAGGATTAGATTCAACAAGGAGAGGGCATATGGATTTATAACACAAGGTGGAAAAATCTAACCCAAGGAGATCAAATTGAATTAGAGAGAGAGGTAATTTTAAGCTTAATTATGGAGAGTTAACTTGAATTAGTGGAGTGGTGGCTTAGTTAGGAGATTCCCTATTCCAGATTAGCATCATGAGGAGGAGTTACCAAAAACCAAGGAGTGGAGGCTAATAATATATCAAGGAGGGAACACTAGTCATGTGAGGTGAGAGAGTGGGTCCAATAGGATCATTACTGACATGTAAGCAAAAAAATAGGGATAATATCCATGAAAAGAGGATTGGGGCACACTTACAGAGGTGGAGGCTAAATTCTAACTTGTGGAAGCTAAAATCTAGCATACAAATACTAGTATAGGGAGAGGGATCATAAATGGAAGAAAACACAAAAATGGGGGTAAATCCACCCCAAGGAGGGTGCACTAGTCAATAGATGCCCACTAAGGTATGCATAAGGTCAAATAGTAACTCCATAGTCCATAAAAAAAAAAAAAATAGGGCCAGTTGTACAATGTTTGGCTGACCAACACTACTAATGTCACCGAGGTGCAAAATGAACTAGGATGGACAACTTTCATCCAACCAACAAGTTATAAGGTGCTAGGGATGTCCCCCATTCCCCCTCACACTATGAGATCCATGGTCTCCCATAATATTTTAGTTTCCTTTGCTGAGCCAGTTGTTTAATTAATCAATAATAACAACATTCAAAGATAACAACAATGCCAATAATAACATTAACATTAATAATAGTGCCAAAGTACAAAGTCACATCATCAAACAATTATTATAATTCCATAATCACATTAAAATTCAAAAGAACATAAGTCCACAGTCACATAAAATATCATAAGTTAGGGGCTTAACAATGTTAGAAGCCTCTGTCAACCCTTCTCTTTACTTTCTTAGTATATTTTTGTTGGACGCATATGATTTGTAAGTCGTCTTGTAGTATTATATGTTCAATGGCTTTGATCCATAGTTTGTATTAGCCCATAGTATTATATGTTCCATGGTATTGATCCATAGAATTGGACGCATATGCTTTGTAAGTCAACCGGTAGTATTATATGTTCCATGGTATTGATCCATAGTATTGGCACATAGACTTAGTATATAAGTACGTGTTGAGGCCAATGAAGGAATCCACGAGTTATTTGTATTGAGCTTTCTCAAAGGAGGTTTCCCCCTCGAAGTGGCCTGTGATCAATAAAAATATTCTGTGTTCTGATATATCGTGCATTTCATCAATTAATTGTTGCAGGTTCCTCACATTTGGTATTAGAGCACTTTCTTGGGCTCGTTGGGTGGAATTTCTACCAATTTCTTTTTTCGCATCTGTATTTGTTCCTATCCATTGCAGGTTCAGATCCAGGAATAATCCCTATCCGCTTAACTATGGGAAGTACTTGGGCATAATCCCTAAAAATAATTATGAGGAGTACCACAGGAACCCTAAAGTAGTTGGCCCATTAAGAGTACTTTCTAGCGAAAAGGGCATCAACCCCTACTTGATTGACTAGTTCCCACCTATGAGGTAAACCGAGAGTTGTTGTTTGTGGCAAAGCAGTTATCAGTTTTAACTGAGCCATGGAGTGAGGGGTACTGCTCCAATACGTAAGCCGTTAGACAACATTGGTGGCTGAGTGAATCCCTTGAACCTTTAGGAATCTACACATACCTGGGGTCCATATCTATTTCCAGATGATAAATCACAGATTACATCTGTCTAGAACTGTTTCAGATCAATTCCGAATTTTTTTTCTTCTATTTTTTCACCATATCTTCTTTGTTTTAACTCTATTTCCCTAGAAACTTCACTAACACCCCTGCAATCCCATTCTTCATATTTCATTCCTGAAGACCCTATCCCAAATTCCACTTCCCGAAGCCAGAAATACCACATTTGTCTAATTTTAGGGTTTGTCATAACTTCTTCGATTTTCACCCAATCGCCTTCAAAGTTTTCTGCAGTGTTCATTTCCTATTTCTTCTTCTTGTTGAATTTTCAGAATTTACTTCAATCTGATCTAGGATCTTAACTGAGAGAACAACATGTACAACATATCTACATCATATCAATCATGGAGATAATAATGCAAGCACATAAGAGACACAAAGATTTACTTGGGGAAAACCATAAAGGTGAAAAACCCCAATAAATTCCTCAGAGATAGATAGAGCAATGATACAACCAACCAAGAGAGATAGCCATAACCTAGCAGCAGATCTTCCTCCTCCATAAGTGCGCCACTCCTCCTTGAGTGCATGTGTGAGAAGTGAGTGAGCAAATAGAGTGCCTCCCGCACTCTATTTATACTTGACTTGACTTGCCTTTTTACCTAACTCATGTAGGCTCGAACTTTACCACCTAACATAATGCTGATTGGGCCGACCCCCAATAGGGTGGTCTAATAACCCTTTGACCCACATGGTCGACCCCCAATAGGGTGGTCTAATAACCCTTTGACCCACATGACTTATACAGGGCCGACCCCAAATAAAGTGGTCTAATAACCCATCAAGTATAAGTTATGACACTTACAATATAAATGACGACACTTCCTTATAGAGGAATAATACCATCTCTATAGGAATACAATATACATATATGTGAAATACATTCCGAAGTTAAATATACATCAACACTCCCTCTTAACTAGGAAGGTATTTCTCAGCACAGTTCTTCTAGCATAAGTCATCTTCTCTGGATCATCGTCACTGGATAATCGTCATCGAGTCATCATCATCGTCACTACTGCTGCTATCTCAATCAATCTCTGAATCTACTCGTCATAGGAAGTTCTACAGAGCCAGTCCTTTTTCATACTGGATGTAGGCCCACCACCTGCAGGTCTTCATCATCACTGGCCATACTGTGGAATCCTCAGGACTTATTACGTGCGTCACAAAACCTCGAAAGAGCATCCCAGGATGTTACGGGTACACAACTCCGACCTGTAGGATCTCCTAGGGTGCTATTACATGTGACCCCACCACAAAACCTCGAAAGAGCATCTCAGGATGTTACGGGTACACAACTCCGACCTGAAATCTCCCAGGGCACAAATTACATGTGGTCCACCACAAAACCTTGCAAGAGCATCTCAGGATGTTACGGGTACACAACTCCGACCTGAAATCTCCCAGGGCACAAATTACATGTGGTCATGGCAAAAACTCGAAAGAGCATCTCAGGATGTTACGGGTACACAACTCCGACCTGAAATCTCCCAGGACCCAAATTACATGCCATAGGACAAAACCTCGCAAGAGCATCTCAGGATGTTACGGGTACACAACTCCGACCTGAAATATCCCAGGGCACAAATTACATGTCCTCCCAGAGCAATGTCTCGAAAGAGCATCCCAGGCTGTTACGGGTACACAACTCCGACCTATAGGATCTCCCAGACATGCTCATCTGCACAACCTGATCCACGGCCACAGAGTATCAACCTGATACTCACCATACATCGTCCTGATGTACTCATGATCGTCCTGATCATCATCACTGCAACGTCCTGCTGCATGTCATCTGGAGCAACATCCTGAAGCTCATCATCCATGATCATCCTAATCATCACTACAACATCCTGCTGCATGATCCACCTGATCATCAATGCATCCACCTGATGCATACCAAGTATCTACCTGATACATATCATCATACATGATCCTCCTGATCATACAATGTATCCACCTGATACATGATACATATCACCGTACATGATCCACCTGATCATACAATGTATCCACCTGATACATATACAGATACATGGTCCAAGCATCCAACATGATGCATATACAAAATACATACACATGATCCAACTGATCATATCCAGCATCCAACATGATGCATACATACATAAATGATCCAACTGATCATATACAGCATCCAACATGATGCATACATACATAAATGATCCAACTGATCATATCCAGCATCCAACATGATGCGTACATACCTAAATGATCCAACTGATCATATCCAGCATCCAACATGATGCGTACATACATAAATGATCCAACTGATCATATCCAAGCAGAAACCAGAACATCATCATGATGCCCAATATCCAGCACTTACATCCACAGCCATGTGAAGGATCCTCCTTCCAACATGCTTGGAATGGGTTCAGCAAATGTGTCCATCACTTCTTCCTCGAAGTGTCCTCGATCTGAAGAACGCCAAGCCTCTCTCTGAAGTACTCGAACTTCACTCTGGCTAGTGGCTTCATCAACACATCTGTAATCTGCTCATCCGTCGTAACATATAGAAGCTTCACAGCTCCTCTTTGCACCATATCCTTGATATAGTGATATTTGATCTCTATGTGTTTCGACCTGTCATGAAACACTGGGTTCTCGGACAGCTTCACACAACTCTGGTTATCACAGAAGATAGCAGTAGCCTCCAACGGGAGATCAAATAACTCAGACAGTAGCTTCCGTAGCCATACTTCCTCACAACTAGATGAACAGGCTGCAACATACTCTTCCTCAGCTGTACTCAGTGCTACGCAGGACTACTTCCTGCTAAACCAAGAGATCACACCTGATCCCATACTGAAGCAACACCCAGATGTGCTCTTCCTGTCTACAGCACTGCCAGCCCAATATGAATCAACATAATCCTGCAGGTTAAACTTTTGATTCACCTCATACTTGAGCCCATAATCCATTGTACCCTTCAGGTACCCTCAAAACATGCTTTACAGCAACCAGGTGAACACTCCTCGGATCCGTCAGGAACTGGCTCAATGTGTTCACAGCAAAGCAAATGTCTGGTCTCGTGTTCGTCAGGTACATCAATGACCCAATCATCTGACGATACATAGAGACATCAACCAGCTCAGATGAAGCATCACATAGAAGCTTCAGATTCGATGCCATAGGTGTGGCCATGGCCTTGCAATCCATCATCCCGAACCTCTTTGGGATCTCTACTGCATACTTCCCTTGTCCAAGGAAGATTCTATCTGCACTCTGCCACACCTCCATGCCAAAAACAAATAGTGCATCATCCCCAATTTCTTCATCTCGAACTCGGTAGTAAGCTTCCGCTGCGTGTCGGCAATCAATCTATCTTCACCATACCAATTTCTGCACATATATGATTTCCTATCATGTGTCTCAGAACCAAGTGGCTTCTCTACATACACTTCTTCTTCAACTACACCATTCAAGGAAGCTGTCTTGAATCCATCTGGTGTATCTTCTATTTCATCACTTTTATATTTCTCAATGCTGCCATTTGCAACATGCTTGATTTGATAGTTCCATTTGGAAGTCATAGCAAACTTCCCTTCATGTCTTGGGATTACATCCCAAACATCATTCTTCATGATCGACGGATCATGGCATTTCATTTCTTCATCCCAGATCCTGGGAACTTCAATATCTTCAATATCTTCAATAGATATCTTTGTTGCTGGAACAAATGTTGTAGTTCTTCTTTTGTAGGAGATGGCATACGATCTTTCCTACACAACAAGTTAAATTGCATGATTAGAAAACATCTCATAGTTTTCAGAACAAATTCTTACACATAAAGAAATATGCCATACAGTCATGCAATTATCTTAGCCAATGCTTCAATACAACATTTATCCATATTCCGTAACTTTCTAGATGCCTTCCAATCTCTACCAGAACATTGTTAAGAGTGTGCACAACTCCCAAAATGTCAGCAAAGAGGTTTCATTCTAGATAAGTAGCAATGGAATGTTGTACAGTGCCATAGGTCACTTACCCATGCATATTAGGAGTATACTGTTCATCAATGCAATTATTCTAATATGCATAATACACAACCTAATTCTAGGAACATCAGTATATACATTATTGAACAGTATTATTTAAGAAATGACAATTCAAATACTTATCTTTGTTTGTTCGTTGGGTGGACTCCCTCTGAGTCTTCGCTTCCTTGCAGGAGCTATTGGAGTCCTAATCTGAAGTAGCTTCTTCTACACCTTTTGATGTGGAATGTAGAGAGATGGTCAACTCCCTCTGAATATTTGCATCCTTGAATAAACCACTGGAGTGTACTCCCTCTTGATCTCTGCTTCATGGATTACCTGTTCTTGAACTCATATTCATCCTTGGTCCCTATGCATGCTTATTAGTATCATGATTGTGTTATCCTTGTGAGCTCATATAAAATCATACATTCATTAGCATACTATTAAAACACAATAATCTCAAGCATGTATAGTCATGATCATTTCAAACAGAAAATAATAAGTATTAGCATTCAAGGTTTATGTAGGATTCTTATGGTTAGTCAAATCATAAGAAACATAACATGTCTAAACCTGTAATTACTCAAACCTATGACTCTTCAGGTTAGTTGAATCATCAATCAAGATAAGAGTTATAATATGCATAAAACCTGTGATTATTCAAACCTATACCTTCATGATTCTTCTTGTTAGTCATATCATCAATTATGGTAAGAAACATAATATGCATACAACCATGATTATTCAAACCTATGACTTCATGAATAATCATTATCAACAACAGTATAAGATCCTAACACAAGGTAGGATTATATCTTGATATAGGAAAAACATACCTGGATTAGCATGCTAGCTAGTTATGTCTAACATACTCACACGATGTCTTCTTGTTCTTCTTCAATGACTTGTGCTAGTAACCTGTATATCTCATAGGTCAACTATTACAAAGCCAAGTTATACATACCTCGTAAATGGATCTTTTATGAGATCCATGACAATGGATGAATCCTTGTCTTCATGCCACCATGATCATACGTTCTTGAAGAAGAACATGATTTGTCTTTCTTGGTGTACCTTTCATGTTAGCAGACAACATAAACCTCATACAACACCATAATGCATTAGTATAATCATAAGTGTCAACATCCTAACCAATGAATATCTTCTATCATGCATTCATAATTTTGTTAAGGTGATACGACAAATCTAAAATCAAGATTATACTAACCGTAATAACATGAAGACAAACATACCATAAACTTAATCAAGAACAAATCTCAAAACATACCTCGATGATTCATACCTGTTGAGATCGCTTGTAATCTTCTTATGTAAGGCCTTAGCCTCATCTCCCTCTGAAACAGGAACTTCTTCACTCATGCAGATGATCAATCCATCTTCTTGTAGGATTAACCCAATCCACTTGATTTGCAAGAACTGGACCTGGAGCTGGATATGGGTTTGTCAGAGAAACCCCAAAAATTCAAACTTGAATTTCAAACTTCCGAAAGGATAGAAATATGCGCCTTGATGAGCTGATCAAACTGGTATATTCAGAATTTGAAAACTGCAAAGTTTCACTCCTCAATTTTGCCTTTGAAACTTCTGGATTCACTGGATGTGACCCTGAACTGGGGTTTGATGAAGCCCACTCTTATTCCCCATCAAAATGTTTGATCCAAAGCTCTAAGATTCTATTTTCCTGAGGAGCTTCCAGCCGTGGTCACAGATTTAAAAAATTCCCATTTTTACAGAAGCCCTAATTTTCCACTTTTCTGATCAAAGTCCTGAACTAGGGTCTAATCAAGCCCGGCCTTCTGCCCAACCAAAAATTTTGATCTTGGTCTCTAAATTTATATTTTGATGAGTAGCATCCAGCCGTGGTCTCCGATTACAAAAATTCCAAATTTCTCCGAAGCCCTAAATTTCAGAAGCCATGAATGAAGGTACTCAAAAATAGTTCTGTTTTGACAGAAATATGTACCTGATTGTTTCTGGTGTAACTCCAAAATTTTTGATCCAAAGGGTTTGAAAAAGTTTCTTGAGATAGCCTGACCTGTTTTCTTTCCATCCTGATAGGTCTGACCTCAATTGGATTCTCTGAGAGAGAGTTATGCCAAATGTCGCAACGTGACCTGTTTTGGGATAATACAGGAGAGCGAACTTGTATGGCGTGCCACGTGTCACTGTTTCAACTTCGGCCTCTGAAAACTTTTCTTGAGATAGCTCGGCCTGTTATATTTCCATCTTGATAGGTCTGACCTCAATTGGACTCTCTGAGAGAGAGTTATGCTAAATGTCGCAATGTGACCTGTTTTGGGATAAAACAGAAGAGTGAACTTGTACGGCGTGCTACGTGTCACTGTTTAAACTTCGGCCTCTGAAAACGTTTTTTGAGATAGTACAGACTGTGTCCTACCTGTCACTTTTTACGAAATTTCATTTGGAGCTTCCTATCCCAGGTTATGACCTTTTTCCCAAGGTCACCTGATTTTGACTCAGATCTGGAAGAGGCAGAAACCCTATATTGTACAGATCATAAATCACAAAGTACAACGAATTAGAGGTTTTCCTTTGGACACAAGGTACCTGGAGATTTCGTCTTCGTCCTGTAACAATTTCAGATCCGAAAAATTTTCCAAAACGGATTAATAGTGAAAGTGCTACGATGACTGGTTTTTGCTATATCAAGCCCTAGCATCGTAAGTGCAACAAGTGTCATACATGCCATATCATGCCTTCTTTCAGGATAGCTCTGATACCATGTTGAATTTTCAGAATTTACTTCAATCTGATCTAGGATCTTAACTGAGAGAACAACATGTACAACATATCTACAGCATATCAATCATGGAGACAATAATGCAAGCACATAAGAGACACAAAGATTTACTTGGGGAAAACCATAAAGGTGAAAAACCCGAATAACTTCCTCAGAGATAGATAGAGCAATGATACAACCAACCAAGAGAGATAGCCATAACCTAGCAGCAGATATTCCTCCTCCATAAGTGCGCCACTCCTCCTTGAGTGCATGTGTGAGAAGTGAGTGAGCAAATAGAGTGCCTCCCGCACTCTATTTATACTTGACTTGACTTGCCTTTTTACCTAACTCATGTAGGCTCGAACTTTACCACCTAACATAATGCTGATTGGGCCGACCCCCAATAGGGTGGTCTAATAACCCTTTGACCCACATGGCCGACCCCCAATAGGGTGGTCTAATAACCCTTTGACCCACATGACTTATACAGGGCCGACCCCAAATAAGGTGGTCTAATAACCCATCAAGTATAAGTTACGACACTTACAATATAAATGACGAAACTTCCTTATAGAGGAATAATACCATCTCTATAGGAATACAATATACATATATGTGAAATACATTCCGAAGTTAAATATACATCAACACTTCTTTGTCCCTCTTTGACAAATTTTCCCATTCTTTCACCCATATTCTGAAATCCTCATTTTTTGCTTCCCTATCCATTCAAAAGTGTCCAAAAGCTAGTCAAACCCCAATTACCCATCAGAGTTTTTCCCAAATCCAAATTTTCCTTACTAAAACAGTTTCTATTTTTATTTTTCTACCCATTCAAAAAAAAAAAACTCTTGGTTATGGTTGTCACCCGTGCAGGAGCAAAACCATGGAGGAAGAACTTGTAGCCCTCAAAACCAAACTCCAATATTTGGATGAAAAATTTCTTGGCCTCCATCTTGAGCATTCAACCATGAACAATAAACGACAGTCAGAGTCTTCTGTAAATGCTAGGTTATCTTCTTCTAGAAATTTTCGTGGGCCGAAGCTTGATTTTCCTTGTTTCAATAGTAATGATCTGGTTGGGTGGATATACTGGGAAGAACAATATTTGAGTATACATAATACTTTTGATGTCAACAAAGTTCCACTTGCATCCTTTCATTTGGAACATGAAGCCCTTCAATGGTACCGTTGGTACATCAAGGCTCATGAAGAGCCAAAATGGACAGATTTTTGCCAGCTCCTTTTGCAAATATTTGGTCCTAGTGCTTTTGATGACTTCATAGGAGCACTCACTAAACTTCACCAAATTGGCATTATGAGAGAGTATCAAACAAAATTTGAGAAACTAGCTAATCACATAGAAGGACTTCCTAATGAATTCTATAGGAGTTGTTTTATCAGTGGTCTAAAGGATGCAATCCGATTTGAGGTCAAAATGTTCTGTCCCAACACAATGATGGAAGCCCTAGGATTGGCTAAGTTGGCAGAGGACAAGATCGCATCCCAACAATGCTCCAAACCCACTTTTGTTCCCTTCAGAAATGTGGGTTCCCAACGACCTCCCATCACGCCAGCTCCTCGACCAACTCCTATCAAGCATTTGTCTGAAGCAGAGATGCAGACACGTAAAGAAAAAGGTCTTTGTTATAATTGTGATAAGAAATTCACTCGGGGACATATATGTGTTGAGAAAAATCTCTATCTCTTGGATGTGGATTCTTTGCCTGCCTCTAAAATTGGTGAAGAAGCTCCAGATACAATAGATGATCAGGTTGACATTCAACAACCGCTTGTTGACCCTCTATCTCAGGACGACCACCCAGAGATATCTCTCCATGATTTAGCCGGAGTCACCACCCCCCAAACAATACAGGTCAGGGGTTACTTTAAGAATCTCCCTCTTACAATACTCATTGATTATGGTAGCACTCATAACTTCATTGACCCTCGGATTGCCAAACAAGCTAATTGTTTTGTCCATCCTTGCTCCAAATTTGAAGTCATGATTTCCAATGGGGGCACCTTACACTGCAAGGGGAAGTGTCACAATGTGCATATATCTATGGGAGATTATAACCTATGCTTCGACAAGTTTTCCTTGGACTTAGGTGGATGTGAGTGGCTTTGGGAGCTCAATGGCTATGCACACTTGGCCCCATCTTATGGGATTTTGCTGAACTTGGATGTAATTTTCAGTCAATGGGCACAAACAGACATTGACAGGATTACAACTTGGGTCTCTCGGCATCATTAGTTCACATCGCATGGAAAATATCCTTAAGAAAAATTCACATGATGTCATCGCTTAGATCCATTCCATTCAAATTTTGGATAGATATGTAGGTGTCTTTGTTGAACCAGTGGGATTGCCACCTTCAAGACCAGAGGACCATCGTATTCATCTCCTTCCTGGAAGTGTTCCTCCCAACATCAGGCCCTATTGCTACCCATTTCACCAAAAAATAGAGATTGAGATGCTCGTTCGGGACTTACTGAAGCAAGGTATTATTCACCCTAGTACTAGTTCCTTTTCTTCACCAGTTCTTCTTGTCTGGGAAAAATATGGGTCATGGCGTGTCTGCATTGACTTACGAGCACTTAATCACCTCATGATCAAGGATAAGTTTCTAATTCCTATTGTTGATGAGCTTCTTGATGAGATTCATGGTGCTCAATTTTTCTCCAATTTGGATCTTCATTCTGGGTATCATCAAATTCGGGTTCATGAGGATGATATCCCTAAAACAAACTTCTGCACACATGATGGCCACTGTGAGTTTTTGGTCATGCCCTTTGGCCTCATTAATGCTCCTTCCACATTCTAGGCATTGATGAATAAAACATTCTAGCCCTACTTGCGGAAATTCATTCTAGTATTCTTTAATGATATCCTCATCTATAGTAAAACATGGGCTGAGCATCTCCAGCATCTGGATCTTGTAATGCAAATTTTCTCTAATCATCTCCACACCAAATAATCTAAATGTGTTTTTGGACAGGAGGAAGTAGAGTATCTTGGGCATATTATTTCAGAACAAGGGGTTCGCGTGGATCCTACCAAAATAGATGCCATGAAAAATTGGCCGCATCCTCAGACACTCAAGAGCCTTTGTGTTTTTTTTGGGATTGACTAGCTACTACTGCAAGTTTGTCAAGGAATATGGGACGATTGCAACTCCATTAACCGCTCTATTGAAAAAGGATGATTTTACATGGACACATGCTATTGAGTGTGCATTTGATAAACTGAAACAAGCTATGTGTACTACACCTGTTCTAGCTATGCCTGATTTTTCCAAGCCCTACACTATTGAGAGTGATGCTTGCGACAATGGACTTGGTGGTGTTATCCTTCAAGATGAACATCCCATTGCGTTCACCAACAAATCCCTTTCTGGTAAGAATTTATCCGCCTCTACATATGAGAAGGAAATGATGGCTATTTTGCGTGCAGTACAGAAGTGGCGGACATACCTATTAGGGAATAATTTCTGTATCAAGACTGATCACCAGAGTCTAAAATATTTCTTGGAACAATAGGTCTCCTCCCCAGCACAACAGAAATGGGTTAGAAAACTCATGGGTTATGACTATGAGATCACTTACAAGAAGGGTAAGGACAATCTTGTGGTGGATTCTCTTTCTCGCACATTTGATGACCAAGTTTCTCTTTCAGCTATTTCTATTCTTGTTCCAAATTGGTTGCAATCTGTTCAATAGGGCTATGTCAATGACTTCTCATTATCTCAAATCATCCAATGCTTGGACAACAACCCATATTATGTACCACATTACTCTTGGGATGGTGCTTCCCTAAGATACAGATCTTCAACATGATGTCTTCTATGAACTCCATACTTCTCCATCAACATGCAACTCTGGGTTCCTCAAAACGTATGAGCGGGCACGGCGTAACTTCTTTTGGTGGGGAATGAAAAGGACAATTCAACAGATGGTGGATGAATGTGATACCTTCCAGTGCAATAAGGATGAAACAACACTCCTTTCGGAATTGCTCGAACCCTTGACCATCCCTACACGGATTTGGACAGATATTTATATGGATTTCATCGAAGGGATCCTTAAATATGGAGGGAAGATAGTGATTTTGGTTGTGGTTGATCTCCTCTCCAAATATAGTCATTTTTGTTCCCTCATCCATCCCTATACTGTTAGGATATTCCTATACTCCATCCTAGTCCCAACAGTATTTTGATCATTTACATTTTCAATCATGCATGCACTTTTAGGGTTTGCATGCATTCTATGGTTTGCATGCATTTTGCATGCATCCCAGTCATCAGTCCAGCACCTAACCCTCAGTTAGCCATCCCCCGAAAGCTTCTCACTGATCACTTTTAGCCCTCCAGTTGCTTAATGCACCCTTCTTCCTTGATTTTAGGAAGCAACTCGCCCTTCTTCACCTACCAGTCCAGTTGTCTTCAGTTTATACTCAGTTACACTCAGTTACACTTAGTTACACTTAGTTACACCTACCAGACTCAGTTTGACTAATGGTTGACAGTTACTTGAGCATTGATGACTCCAATGATGATGATGAAGGCTTCCAGTTGTGCTCCGATGACACCAGTTGTGATCTGATGACACTCCAGTGATCCTTTGATCACTCCATGAAGGCTAATTCGAATTGCCACCTTAGGCATTCGAATCCTCATGCATTGTACTATTTATTTTTCCATACTGTGATTAATTAACTAGTGTGTGTGAAGTATTTTTGCTTCTATCTGAGTTCTACTATATTATTATTCTGTTGCTCATTATACTGCATTGACCACTCTTCTTCTATTTTCTTGCTTAATCAATTATTTTCTCGTGAGGTATACATCATCTCTTAGATCTGCTGTGAGGATTTTCTCATGGTATCAGAGCATGTTGAGAGTATTGTTTGTCTCCATTCCTGGGAGTTTTTTGCAGGTTATTATCAAGATTTTGAGTGCAGCAGTTTCTACATTTATGCAGCAGTAGCAGTTGCAGATATTCTCTATTGTTTTTGCAGGTCTTCTCCAGCTTCAATGAATTCAAAATAAATCCCTCCTCTTTCTCCATTTAACTATGATCTTCTTTCTCTATTCAACTATGATGAATGGAAACTGAATATGATAGCACATTTGAAGAGAAATGGTCTCTTTGATTATTGTTTTGAAAGAGAGTTCGAATCCTCTGAAGAAGAGATTGAATGGTTAAATAATGGTGACAGAGCTTGTGCAGCCATGATGCCTTTTTACATGACACACCAATTTGTTGATATTGAAACTCCAAAAGAGCTATGGGCTCACTTGGATGAAATTTTTGGCAAACATAATGATGGAATTGGTCCAAACCCCTTCAAGAGCAAGCAAAGTGATGCATTCGCCCTCCTTGATGATCTCATTGATCACGAACCAGTATCAAACACATCTCATATGAAGTTTTCCACAAAGAACTTGTAGATTCTACACTCATGCTCCAAAATTCTTCTCTTTCTGTGCCAGCTCACACTCTAGATATTGCAGAAGGTCCTAAATCCTCTCTTGCACCAGAGTCTGTTGGTTTGCATCATGATCACATGATTATTTCGGAGGAAAAATCAGCTATTGGAGGTAATGCATTCGCTCTCCTCAAGCAATCACCTATTATTTATTACTATATGATCATTATCTCATGATTTCATAATTTTATTGAAGAATATGGCCATTGCCACCCGCTTGGGATAATTTCTCATGCATCTAACGGTTTTGATCTCACCTCTTATGGTTCAAAGGAGATCTCAAGAAACCATTGCCATTCGCTTGAGATAATTTCTCATGCGTTTACTGGTTTTGATCTCACCTCTTATGGTTCAAAGGAGATCTCAAGAAACCATGATTCAAGTCTTGGATCTAATTTGGATTCGAAGCAATTACTACTTGGGATAATTTCTCATGCATATGATAGTTTTGATCTCACCCCTGCTGGTTCAAAGGAGATCTCAAGAAACTATTCTTCAAGTCTTAAATCTGATTTGGATTTCAAGTAGTCATTATTATTTGATGGTTCTTTTTGGCATAATCTCACCCATGATGGTTCGAAGGAGAAGACAAAAGACTATTTGCATATTCATGTTTTTGATCCTACCTCAACTGATTCGAATCACAGGTTCAAGGATCATCCTCATACTTTTGGATTTGTTCTCATCACATTCGATCTGAAGAGCAAGTACAAGCCCATGCTTTTTGAGCATGATCCACTTCTTCCCAAGAAGAAGATACCTCCAGACATATGACCAAGCATCACACCTGCTTGAGTTTGGAGCATTTATTTTTTATGTGTGCCTTACAGTCAATTTTGAGGGGGGGGTATTTTTCCCATGAAATTTTCCTCACTTCCTTGGTTTATTGACTGTTATTATTCATTGTATTGGGTGACCTTTGGTCTTAGTTACCAAGGCACAGGATGGATTAAGGGGGGGTGTTAAGATATTTCTATACTCCATCCTAGTCCCACTAGTATTTTGATCATTTACATTTTCAGTCATGCATGCACTTTTAGGGTTTGCATGCATCCCAGTCAGCAGTCCAGCACCTAGCCCTCAGTTATCCAGCCCCCAAGAGCTTCTCACTGATCAGTTTTAGCCCTCCAGTTGCTTAATGCACCCTTCTTCCTTGATTTTAGGAAGCAACTTGCCCTTCTTCACCTACCAGTCCAGTTGTCTTCAGTTTATACTCAGTTACACCTACCAGACTCAGTTTGATTGATGGTTGACAGTTACTTGAGCATTGATGACTCCACTAATGATGATGAAGACTTCCAATTGTGCTTCGATAACACCAGTTTTGCTCCAATGACACTCCAGTGATCCTTTGATCACTCCATGAAGGCTAATTCGAATTGCCACCTTAGGAATTCGAATCCTCATGCATTGTACTATTTATTTGTCCATACTGTGATTAATTAACTAGTGTGTGTGAAGTATTTTTTCTTCTATCCGAGTTCTACTGTATTATTATTCTATTACTCATTATACTACATTGACCACTCTTCTTCTATTTTCTTGCTTAATCAATTACTTTCTCATGAGGTATACATCATCTCTTAGATTTGCTGTGAGGATTTTCACATATACAACCTCCTCTGTCACACAAAGTTTCTTAGACCGAATCTTCCATCTTCATGGAATCCCTTCTTCCATTGTCTCGGATTGCGATGCAACTTTCACCAGTCATTTTTGGACATAACTATTACTGCACACTGGCACCAAACTGAAGATGAGTTCAAGGTAGCACCCACAAATAGATTTTCATAACGAAATTATTAATAAATGTTTGGAAACTTATCTTCGTTGCTTCACCTCCGAAAACAACATCAGTGGGGGAAAAGTGGCTCCCTCTCGTTGAATGGTGGTACAATACCTCCTACCACACCACATCTAAAATGACTCCATATGAATCATTCTATGGTCAGGCCCTGCCAGTTCTTCTTCCATACACTCCCAACCATTCACTAGTTCAGGTAGTTGACATGGTTCTTCGAAACCACGATCAGATTCTTCTCATTTTGCAGAACAATCTTCACATGGAAAGAAATCGAATGAAACAACAAACCGATCAGCACCGTTCTGAGCGCACTTTTCAAGCAGGTGATATGGTTTTTCTTCATCTATAGCCTTACAAGCAATCCTCCCTGAAACTCAAAGGGCGTCATAAGCTCACTCCAAATTTCTATGGTCCATATAAGGTTCTTCAGAATATTGGGTCCATTGCTTATAAATTGGAACTTCCTCCTTCTTCCCACATTCATACAATATTTCATGTCTCTTATCTGAAGAAATTTCTTGGCACCAACATCAGAGGAAAACATATTTTACCAGAACTGGATAATGAAGGATCCATCCTTTTGAATCTGGAGGCCATCCTCAATAGGTGAACTCGTCAGCTTCGCTCTCTCTCTCTCTCTCTCTCTCTATCACAAAGGTATTAATTCAGTGGCACAGAATGCAACCATATGATGATACATGAGAACCACTCCTTCAGATTCATCATCAATTTCCACATATAAAGCTTTGAGGACAAAACGTTTTCCAAGGAGGAGGGGATGTTAGGAACCCGTGTCAACCCTTCTCTTTACTTTGTTAGTATATTGTTGTTGGACACATATGCTTTGTAAGTCGTCCCGTAGTATTATATGTTCCATGGTTTTGATCCATAGTTTGTATTATACCATAGTGTTATACGTTCCATGGTATTGATCCATAGTACTGGCGCATAGAATTAGTATATAAGTACGTGTTGAGGTCAATGAAGGCATCCGAAAGTTATTTGTATTGAGATTTATCAAAGGAGGTTTCCCCCTCGAAGTGGCCCATGATCAATAAAAATATTCTGTGTTCTGATATATCGTGCATTTCATCAATTAATTGTTGCAAGTTCCTCACAAACAACTGAGGTATTACATCCCCCTCCCCCTTAAAAAATGCTTTGTCCTCAATGCATATTACATACATGTTGTAAAATTTCAAAATATATTAGGATATGATTCCCTCATGGCATACTCCGGCTCCCAAGTCGCATCCTCAGGACTATAATGGGTCGATTGGACCTTTACATGCTTGATTTCTCGGTTCCAAAGTAGCTTGACCTTGTTTCTCAAAATGACAACAGGTTGTACTGGAAAATCCCCTTCCGATTCCACCTGGATCATTATCCATTTGATCACATGATTAGTACCATGTACATACATGTATATATATCGATAAAGAAAATAAAATTACTCTAATTACCTAGATCACATTCCAATCAATTACATGGTTAGCATCAGGTATATAATTTTTCAATAAAGACACATGAAACACATTATGCACTCTAATGCAAGTGGGAAGATCCAACTCATAAGAAACGGGTTCTATCTTAGCTAAGAACTCAAAAGTTCCATAGTATCTAGCAGCTAACTTGGAGCAATTTCCCAAGTTTAAGGAACTCTTCTTAGGTCTAACTTTAAAAAACACACGATCTCCAACTTTAAACTGTCTAGCAGTCTTGTTCTAATTTTCATAGGTTTTCTACCTATCTTGAGCTTCCTTTAGATTATGCTTAATCCTAACCATCTGATCCTCCATATCCTTTAATAATTCTGGTTCAGTAATGACTCTATCCGTTAGGTTATTCCAAATGATGGGAGCAATGCACTTCCTTCCATACATAACCTCAAAAGGACTCATCTTCAACAAGGCATGATATCCATTATTATAATAAAATTCCACCAAGTGTAAATAATCTTCCCACTTAGATGGATGATCCATCACATACATCCTTAACATAGCTTCAATCACTTGGTTAATTCTTTCTATCTGTCCATCTATCTGAGGGTGGTATGTTGTAATTATGTTTAGAGTTGTGCCAAATCCTTCAAACAATCCTTTCCAAAAGTTAGAAGTAAATTTCAAATCTCTATTTGATACTATAGATTTGGGGATTCCATGTAATTTAACTACTTCTTTCATGTAAATATCTGCAATGTTAGCTTCTTTGTGAGTTGTCTTTACTGAAATGAAGTGTGCTTCCTTAGTCAACTTATATACCACAACCATGATAGCATCATTTTGAAATTTTTTATAGGAAACTTTGTGATGAAATCTATTGTCACTACATCCCATTTCCATTTTGGTATTAACAAAGGATATAACAATATTTCTATATGTCAATGCTCAACTTTAACCTTTTGACATTCCATGCATCTAGCTATATACTTTGCAACATCATTCTTCATCGCTGGCCAATAGTACTATTTTCTTACTGCCGCTACTATCTTCTGATAACCTGAATGTCTGGCATACAGAACATCCTGCATTTATTTTAGAACCATCTTTCTTATATCTTCATATTTGGGCACATAAACTCTATCTTTATGCTTGAGGATTCCATTTTCTTCCAACTTATACTTATCAAATTTCTGTGGTATTTTCTATTGTTGCAATCCTCCTTTTACTTGTTGATAATGTTCATCTATAACATTGGCTTCAATGATCTTGTCCTTTAAATCTGACATAGTAGTATTGATAGCTGTTACATGCATCACATGTATCTTCCTGGTAAGTGCATCAACTACCTTATTCTACTTACCTTTGATGTGTTTGATATCAAAGACATATTCATATAACAAATCCATCCATCTTCTCTGTCTTGCATTCAAATTAGGCTGCTCAAATAAGTATTTCAACCCATCATGATCAGTTTTTAACTCAAACTTCTTACCCATTAGATACAAGACATGGATTTTAGCCGCAAGCTCTAATTCATGAGTGGCATAGTTCTTCTCACATTCCTTCAAATTTCTGGATTCATAAATAATCACATGTCCATCCTGCATCAATATTCCACCAATACCCTGCTTACATCCATCTGTGCATACAATAAATTTTCTTTCTGGATCCCCAATTTTTAGAACTGGTGCACTAGTAATCCTTTCCTTAAGTCTTTGAAAACTATCTTCACACTTTGGAGTCCATTCAAACTTCACACCCTTCTTCTGCAAGGATGTTATAGGATGAGATAAATTTGAAAATCCTTCAATGAACCTTCGGTTGTACCCCGATAGCCCCATGAAAGCTATTACTTCTAATACAGTCTTTGGCGTTGGCCATTCCATAATGGACCTTATCTTCTCAGGATCTACTGAAACACCTTCTTCATATATGATATGTACTAAAAAATGAATTCTACCTTGATAGAAAGAACACTTACTTAGCTTGGCATACAACTGTTGTTCTTTAAGTACTTGCATTACTAATCTTATATGTTCTTCATCCTCTTCTTCTATCTTGTAATAGACAAGGATGTCATCTAAGAATAAAATCACAAACTGATCTAAGTACTTTATGAAGACTCCATTCATTAAACACATGAATACTGCTGGTGCATTTTTTAACCCAAAAGGTACCACTGTAAACTCATAATGTCCATACTTTGTTATGAACGCTGCCTTACTAATATCTTCATTTTTAATCCTAATATGGTGGTATCTTGATCTCAAATATGTCTTCGAAAACACTTTGGCTCCTCTCAAATGATCAAACAAGTCATCAATCCTTGTTAAGGGGTACTTGTTTTTAATAGTTGATTTGTTCAACTACGTATAATCTATGTAGAGTCTTAGCGTTCCATACTTCTTCTTCCCAAATAACACAGAAGCTCCCCAAGGTGAAAAACTAAGTCTTATGCAACCTTTCTTTAGTAGCTCTTCTAACTGCATCTATAATTCCTTCAAATTTGGGCTGCTCATTTTATAAGGTGTTTTATATGAAGGTACTATTCCTAGCACCAAGTCGATAGAGAAATCAATGTCCCTCTTAGGAGGCATTCGTGACGATTCTTGAAACATATCTACAAACTCTTGTAGTACTGGATAATCATGCAGTTCCGACTCTTTTCCTTCTTTTGACACTTCCACGTGAATTGCATCTAAATGGAATCCTTTTCTAAGACATTTCTTGAATTGTAGAGTTGTGACCTACCTTAGGGATATGGGTTTGGTTATACCCTTGACTATCACTCGACTTCCTTCTTCATCCAAACAAGTATAAGTTTTATTATGACAATCTAGTATGGAATGGTGTGCATCCAATAAATACATTCCAATCAATACATCATATGACCCCAAGGGTATTCTATTTAATTCTGCAAGGGTTTTCAATCCATTCATTTCTAAAGGACACCCTTTTACAACTTCTGATATTTTCGTCTTGGCTCCAGTAGCTATATGTACTAGAATTGATGCTTCAAGTTTACTTTTCTTTAAATGATATTTCTCAACTATATTAGGTGCAATGTAACTATTGATAGCTCCAAAGTCAATCAAATACTTAGGTTTTTATTAGCAATATTACTCACTAACTCCATCATTCAAGACTAGTGGTCAACTTGTCTCCCATCCAGGGCTGCATAGATTCTTTGAACACTTCCACCAATATCTCCAACTGTTGAATCCTCTTGAATGTTGTTAAGGTTATTTCTCTTACGTGGGAAATGACTAGAAGAATGATTTTCCTTGCATATCCAACATTCCACAAGTGGTATTTTTACTGAATGCTCTTCCCTTGGCTGTCCTTGCTGATAAGAATTATTGTTTCTAAATTTTGAATATCATTTCTTCCTCTGCTCTTTCTCATTCTTCTTTATATCCTTTCAATTCTTTTGATATGGGGCATTGCTCTTATTATGTTCATATAGGTGCTTTTCATTCTAGATGGAATCCTTAAGGTTCTTTGTTTTATCATACTAGATTTTAGCTCTATAAGATTAAGGTAGACCACTTAGGAATCTTTGAATATTTACCTTCTCATCTATGATAAAGTCTGCATACTTCAAAAGTTCCTAAAACTTCTTCTCATAGGCCTCCATAGTCATGCTTCCCAATTTGAGCTCAAAGAATTCCTCCATCTTTTTGTCATATAAATGCTCAAAAAGGTATTCTTTCAAAAAGTACTTCTTAAAATTCCTCCAAGAGATTCTATCTTCGTCAATGTCCTTTAGCTTAACTAGTTGATCCCACCAAATAGATGCCTTACCTTGTAGATGATATATGTCTACTCTTGATTCCATATTAGGTGTATAGATATGCAACTAGAAGAAATTCCTAAGTCCTAACAACCATGCTTCAGAATATTCTCCTTTCTTTAGTTTTCAATCAAAAGTTGGGGGCTTAATTCTTCTTAGCTCTCCTACTAGCCTTCATTCTAGGAAGACTTCCTCTCCTGGTATCTCACTAGTGATATTTTAGGACTACTCTTTATACTGATTGATGAATACCCCTTCTTCCTCTCTAAGTGATGATGTCTCCTTGAAGATTATATAGACATCACATAATCTCTTCTATGCCTCTTGTTAGTTGATCTTTGGATGGTATTCAATGATTTTAGATCATTCATGATCCGCTCCTGAATGTGAATTATTCTTTCATTATCCTCCCTACACATCCTCACTAAATCCTCCAAACTTAATGGTTCACTACTCCTCTTATGTATATTTGACCTTCTTCCCTCAAACTCCTCTTCCAGACTATAAGGTATCTATCCTTCCTCAAAATACATCTCCAATTTCTGACCTCCTACTGTTGAACTTGTATTTGTTGAATCTCTAGTCTTCACAGGTTTGAGTAAAATCTCAATTTAGTGGCCAAACTGCTTGTTCAATCATTCACTGGGAGCTGCAATGTGTTCATTATCAACCATTTGTTAGCAACCTACACATTGGCACAAGTTACTTATTATTCAAACTACTTCTTTTTAATTATAAAGTAACAAGCCAACTTTTCTAAGTTACAATCTGCCTAATTAGACAAGGGGAGATAGAAATACTTCCGGGAATTATCCTTATTGGCTATACATCAAGTTCATAGCCATCCCAAGCTAGCAATTTAATTAACTAAGTCACATGTGAAACTATATTAAGGTGCATGCATCCAAGTTATCTAATGCAAATGCATGTTTACAGAGTGACTTGTAACTTCGCAGAAGGCCCAATAGACACAATGTTGAAACCTTCATCTCTGATATGACTTTGTAGTGTCCCCAACCCCAAACCAAGGAAAAAGGAACTAGAGGTCAAGGAAAAAGCATAAAATAAATATTACATGATGGAATAAAGTTCCCTAAGGTTAGGCCAAAAATCCATTCCACCCGAGCTTAGCCTTATGAAGTGCACGAAAATTAAACATGACATATCCCAAATGTGCATACTTATTAAACATATCAACATTTCATTTTGTAATATGAATGCATGGTATTTAGAATCTTCAATACGATCATGAATATGTAACTAAATCAATTAATTGATAGTAAGTATCGGTTTGTAAAGCTAGAATGGACATGAGTAGTAGTATTGCAATTAACATTTGCTCGTGTAATAATTGTCTTCCATATGAAAATTACCTATCAAATCCGTGACGTGTGTGATGATAGCAGTGGTTAGGAAGTAATTAAGAAGAGAATCAGAACATAGCCATAACCACACAAACCAAAATAAATTCAAAGGAACAAGCTACCAACTATAGCCTCCAAAATCAATTCCATAGTTGTCCCCTACAACCAACTTTCACTAGTATAATTTAGATTAAATGGTTTCCTTCCCTCAAGCAAACAATCACCATTACAAATCAGATTTACCATAACATGATCAGATCTACAACAACATGATCAGATATGCAACATTACAGTTATATCAGCAACAAGAGTTCTCTTAATAAGAAGTTAGGGTACATTCCCTTCAATGTTGAAAACACTGTCAACCAAAATAGTCATAACCTGGTCATTCAGAAAGATTTTCTAGTGGAAAAAATGTGTTCCTTACTAGAAACATTGCTACAAATGCAACTAGATAGGTCACATTGTTCGGATATCCACATCATCTATTTCAGGATACATATCTATTTCAGGATCATCTATTTCAGGATACATATCTACTTCAGGATCTTGCATGATCTATTTCAGGATATGCATCCCAGTCACCAGTTTGATGCCTCCAGCACCTTATCCACCTTCTTCTAGCACCCGGGAGCCACTTACCACAGAGTTTTATCCCTCCTAAGCTGAAAGGCGCCCTCTTCTCACCTACTGCCAGAGAAGGGCGCACTTGTTCACCTACCACTGCAGATTCACTCCAGTTACATTCAGTTAGCTCCGATTCTCCCTGATTTGAGGCTAGTTTCACTCCTGACTGACTGTTTCACCTCCGATTGACCTCCAGTTCGATTAGGTGACTTGTTCTGACTCCAGTTAGCCTCCCATGCGCCCCCACTGAGCCTCCAGATCCTATATCAGTGCTACACACTTCAGTTACATTTATTACACTCAGTTAGACTCAGTTTGACACCTGGATGACTGGTTGTTGTGATTGATGAGCACCACCGATGATTTATGAGGACTCCTAGACAGAGTCAAGCTACTCCATTCTGTGATTCGAATGACCTCCTTAGGCAATTCGAATTGCTCAGTCATCGTGACTGTTTGTATTGTAATTCATTCACCCTTTCTGGGATAGAGAGCACAGCTGCATGTTTTGCACAGTTTTGCACCATATTTTCTATGTTCATCTGTTGTGATTGATTTACTTGTTCATTAGATCTGCTGTGACTAATTTTACACACATGACTTAGATATGAACATAAATGGTCGAACCCAAACCTATGGTTGCACCCCTCTCATCATTGTGAGAGTTACATTCATAAACAACGAAGGAGAAGAGAAAGAATATATGATAGAGGAGTTTCATGGTAATACAATGTATCAAGAGCCCTCCACCCTGCATAAAAATACTAGTACATAATCCATAAACAAATCCAAAATTCATTTTATCCTCCATGGCACATAAACATGGTAAACTAACATAAATAAGTATATGAACAAACACTTATATTTAATGGAAATTGGTTGCTATCCCTTTGGGTTTTATACCTTTCAAACATCTTCTTTCCAAGGGATTTCTCATGTCTTCTATACATAAGAATACCTACGTCTTCCCCTGTGGTAGGAAGTCCTATGATTAACTCAATTGTATTGGCATCAATGGATATGGGACTGGTCAGCCACATGAACCCACCATGCACTCGTGA
Source organism: Larix kaempferi (assembly GCA_027924585.1). Lineage (NCBI taxonomy): Eukaryota > Viridiplantae > Streptophyta > Pinopsida > Pinales > Pinaceae > Larix > Larix kaempferi. Next base: position 1,943,951 of record BSBM01000865.1, on the reverse strand, counting down.
TAGCAACATTTTCACACAAATTTTCACCTATGGGGACCTTCCAAAGTGAGGGATATCCAACAAGTTTAGTATCCCTGATATCATTAGTGGATGTTCCCATGTCTAAAGTTCCATTACAACTGGTTCCATAGGATCTGAGCTGACCCTCCTATCTATGTAGTTTTCCATAACCAATTCTAGAAATTTTTCTTAATTGGTAATATCATGATATGCAAAATCAAACTTGTGCAATTGGATGAGTATATTTTCTTTAAATAATACTCCTTCTGGAACCTTATGTGCCAGAATATCTGAATCTTCTACACTGGGTAAGGTGATGGGCGTTGTAGTATGTTTTATGGATGGAATGTAATCACGAACGAACTTGACCAGTTTTGACAATGAAGCTCCTGGCATTTGTGCAACCTCTTCCTGCACATTTACTAATGGATTCTTTGTCATGCATTGTCTCTTGGGTTCCATGGCTTTCGAGCTTCAACCTTCACTCACAACTGTTTTCTATGTAGCTAATGTTCTCAGTAGATGCGAGTGGTCATACTAGAGATATCTCTGGCTTATAAGGGATTTGGCGAATTTCCTCTGTCATTAATGATTTCCGGACTAGATTTGGTCCATTCTCGAAAACTGGAATGTTTCAATTTTCTCAAGATTTTTATTGATCCTGTCAAAATTCAATTAACCATCCTCTACCGCTAATTATTGATGTCGCCCCTTAATTGGTCACCACTACTGCCACTACTTCATTGGTCATTAATGCTCACCTTTTGTTGCAGTCTGTTTTGCACACAATCTTCTTTGTGCGATAGGTCCATCTTTATGTAGTTTATTCTTGTATTGGGGTGGAGATAGATTGATATCCCAAGTTCTTCATATTTCGATTCATTAGAAGGGACTTAGTTTAATTTTCAATTATTTCTCTATTAACTCCACATAGAATCAAAATACCAGCATAGATCCATCTTAAACCCGTGTCTATCAAGTACCGAGAGGGATCTGATTTCTTGAGGTGTATTTCTTTTTTTAAATTTAAACTCAATAAATTTGATCTCTCTTGATTGATAGATCTGGGTTTAAGTTTTAAGTTTTTATTTTATAAACGAACATCGATTTTTTAATTACTTTTCATAATATTTTATTTTATGAGCCAACATGGATTTTTTTTAAATACTTTCCATAATTATTTTATTTTATGATCCAAAATGAATTTTTTAAATTATTTTGTTAGGAACAAATGTTACAACATCTCCTCCATACTGGGCTATAGAGCACTGAGACTTGGTGCAATTACTTTTATCTACAGACTTCCTTTCCCAAATCCTTCTGCATTGTTCTTTTTCTTGATTTACAGGAGTGTTCCTTCTTTTGTATATAACTAGTTGAGATTCCTCATTTGTCTTCCCTATTTTCTTCTTCCAACATTTATTGAATTTCTTTGTATTTCCACAATTCTGAGCTTTGTGACCAATTACATTACACTTGTAACAAACTATATTGTTGCAGAGCTTTCCAGTATGCCTAGTCATGTTACACTTCCAACATTCAACAGTTCTGAGTGAGTACAGTCCCTTTAGTGGTGCAATATTCTTGTAATTTGTCCTTTGAGTTTACGTTTGACTAGTTTCTTAATTTTCTTCCTTGAGAGATGGATATTCTTTCTAGTTGACTCCAACTTTGTAACCTAGACTAGATTTGTTAAATGGTGACCTCTATTTGCTAAGAATCTCATTCAAGATTTTCGCGCTTTTGGAAAACTTATCATTTGTCCTTAGTTGTGTCTACAGTATTTCAAATTCTTGTTCTTTTTCCAGTAGTTGAGTCTTTTGTTTAGTGATCATTTTTGTATTCTCAATGATTTTGTCTTTCAGAAAAATAATCTCAAGCTCTCTTGCTTGAAGGTGAATTTGTTTTTCATTGATCACCATGCCAGTATCATCACTTTGTCTTTGAGATTTTTGGAGCTGATATTTTAGTGACAATATTTCTTCATTTGATTTAGAAAATCTTTTTTCTCTTTCTTGTTTAGAATATTCTAATTCTTTCTTTAGAAGTATGATCTCTTTGGATAAATTCTGATTTTATGCAGCTGATTTTTTAAGTTCACCTTCCAATGTGTCAATCTAAGTTTCTTAGTTTGACAGGTTTTATCCATCTCTTGTAATTGACTAGTAAAGTATGCTACCATCCTTTTTTACTCTTCTTCTTTCCTTTTCAGAGTTTGCATACTATCGGTTTCAATCCTTTTGACCTCTTCTATAGTTTTTCTCTTAGTGCGAATACCATACCTTACTTCTATGGTAGAGAGATTATCCATGCTGCCATTTTCATGTAACCTTGGTGCTTCTCTTTGAGAAGATATTTCCTTTCCACCCATATTTGTGCAAGGATCTATCTTCTATTTGTTAAACTATTACTGAAGACACTCACTATGATACGAATTGCTGGAAATCTTATTAATACCAAGAGGGGGAGTGAATCCATATTAAGTGCAAGTTTAAACAATTTTCACTTCTACCAAATTCAAACAATACTTATATTATATATTCATCATAAACAATGCCATTCATCAACACATTCATAATACACAGAAAAAAATATTTAATGTGGAAACCCAAACGGGAGAAAACCATGGAATGCTTTCTTATATAATAAATATTACATTCATAGGAAGCACCAACTTCCAATATTATCCAGCACCGACTGAAAGGAGGATCCAACCCCTGATTTATAGGCTTCAACCTGAAGGAAGCACCAACTCCCTCATTTACCAGCACCAACTGGAAGGAGGCTCCAACCCCCTGATTTACAGGCTGCAACTTGAAGGAAGCACTGACTCCGTATCCTTTCCCTGTCATGCCACCTTGATATGACTGTATAAGTTCTTCTTGTCTTCTATTGATCTACGCACACATCAGACTTGATGCATTACTTTTCTTTCCATGTACCTTCTATATGCTCTATTCTTCGCAACTGTTGTACTATATCATCAGTCCATGTCTTACTTTATGTCACTGCTTCAGTATTGCACACTGGTTTTCATACTTCATATACTTCTGCAATCTACGCGTTGTTCAACATACTGTTATGTTTTTGCGCATATGCATATTCATCTGCTTCTATGCATCGTCCAAGGAAAATTTTAAGAACCCCCCCTAAATTTCTATGTATAATAATTGGGCGAATCCCCATGATATACAGGAAAATATGAAGGCTATTTCATCAATGTTATATTATGTATATATAATTTTTTGGAGAATATCTCATTGAATTATATAATATTGTAAAATATTGGCGAATATTTCACTAAATTATAAAACCTTGTAAAATCTTGGCGAATCTTTCACGAAATCATAAAACCTTATAAAGACTTGGTGAATATTTTACTACATTATAAAATATTGCGAAGTCTTAGCGAATTTTTTGATAAAGTTTAAAACCATATATAGTAATAGGAAAACATATTTAAAAAATAATAAATATGAGATAAATCTTAATAAATCGTCATATAACAAGCCCTCTTTTGGTGGTAGTTTGGTACCTCACTCTAACAATCACATTACATAGAAATTCACCATACTTTGGGAATATTCTTGAAAAACAACAATGGAAATTTTCATCACCACAACAAATAAACTCAATGTTAATACGAGATTGAGGAAGAAACACTTGATGTCACAAATGCTGATTCAAAGAAATCAAAGATTTCATAACCAAATCTGCAAGCCTTTGGAGGTGGAATCAATGCTTCGATACCTTCTAGTTCAATTAAGTAGACTATATGGCTGACCCAAACATTACAAAATCCACAAGACCAAGTTAGACTTCCAAAGGCCTCTTTTTAAGGCGATCATCCTCTTAAAAAGTTTATGAATTATCTTGCATTGATGTCTTCCATCATTGGTGCAAAGCCATCCAATTATTAGGAAATAAGTTAAGAGATATTGCAAGGTGCAATGGTGGAGTATAACTTCATCATGAATAATGAAGTTTGGGAGATTGTGTTGAGATCAAGAGAAATTTAATTATTGATACCAAATGGTTGGACAAGGTGAAGTATGCAACATAGAGAAAACTAAAGTTAAAGGCTTAGTGCATAGCAAGAGGATTCTCCCAAAGAGTGGGAGATGACTATGAGGAGACCGTTGCTCCAATGGCCAAGGGTACTTGCATCAAGTCTATTATATATTTAACATAAATTTTGGTTGGAATTTATATTAGATGGATGAAAAAACATCCATTGTCTTTAGCATCAATTTTGGTTTCCATTTATGTGGGATGAAATACAAAATTTCTTAATGGTTTGGTTGTCAAATGCCCATTTGTCATGTCATCAAATGTAGATGAAGAAGCTTGATTTTTTCTTGGCATGGGTCATTTTACCTCCACTTAAAGAAACCACGGATTCTTGAGTGATGTAGTGCCCCTAGACTTTTGTAGACATTGAGGGCACCTGCTGAGTGACCCGACCGATTGAAACATTAATTAAATAACCTTTTGGGCCTTATCTTTGATTATGTGTATTTGAACTGTTGATGTAAATTGAATAATTGCATATGTTAAACGATTAGCTATGACTATGGAAGATTATGTTGATGGATAATGCTTAACGACTAGCTATACAATGATTATGTGATTGTTGACGAAATGTATAATTGATTAGATGAATGAGAAGTTTGAATAAATCATAAATGTTTAACAATACTAGATTTAGAAATCAGATGATGAGTATTGAGGACAGTACTACTAATAACTTGTTGTGAGAAGTGTGTGTAGAAACAAGTGAGACGGTTCACCAACGGACACACAAAGGAACATGAAGGGCCGTAGAGTACGGGTAAATCACACATAAGGGGAGCGACGACGATGTCGACTTCCGACGAGAATACCACGCATGAGCAGATAAGTACTGATCCGCTTGCTCAAGAGGAATGCGTGAGGGCGTACGAGGTGGGCCACGACGGAGCTGGTCACGTACGAGTTGAGGGGCGCGCAGTGAGAACGGACTCACTCCTCAGCGCCATTAGTCCCTAGATAGCATGTAGACGGAGGATGGATGGTAACGATTCCTAAAATCCCTACAAGAGTTCCCGCAAGTCAAAACGGAAATATGATGGCAGAAGGGCCCAACGATGAGGTACCCTGTCGAGAACGGAAAGAATGGACGCAAGGACCCAACGAGGTGGTACCATGCCAAGGAATGGAAATCTTGGATGATTGGACCCGACGGAGTGGTGCCATGTCAGAGAATTAAAAATTAAGGAACCATGAGCCCAACGACGCGGCACCGTGATCCTAGTGAATTTGATTGTTAAATTAAAATGCATAAAAACCTAGGAGAATAACTCTAGATTATTACTTAGAAAATGCATAACAATAGATAAGACATTTGCACATGAATAGTTATATTTTGTTGAGCATTTAAAATAATAGAAATTATTATTTAGGAGCAAAATAGATTAGACACCTAGTCAACTAAAAGCTAGGAGCTGATTAAAATATCTGGGGGACAAACTAGAGCAATCTTAGGGATGTAGGTACACTTCCTTGAGAAACTGACACTTGGATGGGTGAGTGTTTTAAATAATTAAATAATTAAAAATATTTAATTATGCATGAAGCGACATGTGTCGCAGGAGATTTCCCTTTATAAGGAAAGCTTAAGGAATGGGTAAGGGGCCCATAATTTGGACGATTGTCGTAATTTTCAATTGCCTCAAGGACTTGCTGCTATCTAAGGGTTTGGCTAAGAAATCCTAGTGGGAGGGGAATCCCAAGCTGAATTTCTGAAATACGTGTGTGAACTCTACGGCCCGACTAGCTCGGGGGTCTGGAAGGAAGAAGAGTACTTCCAGAGTGGTTGGGTGGTTAACCGAGGTGTCCGCCTGTGACCGTGGTGATTGACGACGAGTGTGGAGCTGTGATAAACGAGGAGATTCACCTTCCGATTGGAGCTGCGACCATTACAGGTTCTTATTGTTCATATGATTAGTGTATTTATAATTTTATTTAAAATCGTTGAAGTAAGATTTCTGTAAAACTTTGATTATGTTTTATTTAAAGTAGATCTGAATTATTAATTCTCTGTTGAAATTATTAGAGATCCGGTTTGTTTTATGAATCTGTTTTAGTTAAATTAGATCTGAATTATTAATTCTCTGTTGAAATTATTAGAGATCTGGTTTGTGTTATGAATCTGTTTTAGTTAAATTAGAACTGTGTTATTCGGTTGAAATCTCAGATCTATGATTTTGATAAAACGCAGAAGAAGTTTCCTCTGTCAGTTCGTTTCCTGTTTTAGATTTGATTTTATAAATCTCAGAGATCTATGATTTTATTAAATATTAGAAAAATCTCAATCACAGAGATCGACTCTGTATGCCAATTGCAGAGCTCGATCCCTAAAGGTAGATCGATTTCTCATGACTGTTTATTCATCCAATATGTAATTATTTGTAGATCTGTCAAGTAGATTACAAATCGATTTTCCAGGACTTCGTATTGATCCGTCTATGAATTATTTAAAGATCTATTATTTGTAGTTAAATTTTTATGGTTCAAATGAATTAATACAGAGATCGACTCTGTATGCCAATTGCAGAGCTCGATCTACCTGAAGCGAATATAATTCGTTGGTGTTTGGATCCGTTCAGCATACTCTTCCAGCCTTCCAGGGATTTACGCCTCCGTTTAATTCGATTGGAATATTTCTTTCTAACTGTAAACCTTTAATGATGAGATTGTGTTCTCTTTTCCAACTGGTGGATCCACCTACCCTCTGTCAAGTCGTTACATCCAGACTGCTAACTCCAACGCGTTTTCCTCGATCCTGGTAACTGCTAGCTTAGGGTGTACTCTGGAAAAGTCTTGCTTGGTTTTTAATTTGCCTACTCCTACTACAGTTCAACCTGTGATTGATCGAGGGGTCCTACATTTGGTATGTACATTAATTACTGTTGTAGGGTAAAATCGATAGAAAGAGTTCGGATTCTAGTGATTGAATGAGATGGCGGATTTATCTGCTGAGATTTCGGGAATCCGATCTGCGCCTCTCTACTTCACATTGAACGATAGCAGGGTGGGTATAGATCTACCTACGCCGAGACTGAATATCCCTATCTTGTTGGATCACAGTGCCACGGCAATTTGTGAACATGTTCAACAGATGAGTAGATACCATACGGTTTGTCTTTCACAACACCCATCCATTTGAATAGGAGGTCGACCGACTCATCGCAGCTAGGGTAGGTATCATCCGTGAAAGGAGGTAACAAACATTTAATTTGTTAACAGCAGACTTGACGAGCGTTAGAACCAACCGTCATCCCTGGTACAATACTTCCGCCGAGTAAAGATTATTATTGCAGACTTAAGAATCGATGATGGCATCTCTAGTCCGTTGTGAAACCAACTGCGGTAACCCTTAGTGTTACTCCCTATCGCGAACTTTACAATGAGTGGGTCGCCATGCATTTACTTCTCTCAATCGTAGAACTAACATTTGAAATACCGCCCAACCCACCTAACCAGCCCCATGACTTTTACTTCTAGTTAATTGATGCTCATGTAGAAACACGTCTCCTGTAGAAACACGTCTCCTCTCTGTGTAAACTGCCAGCTAGGTTCGGTTATGACAGCCATAGAATGGAATCCCAATCGGACAACCTAACTGATGAATTTGTGCTATTGTTGTATGGTTGTATGATAGAACAAACATACGCAGATATAATACTCATGTATTGTTATATGGTAGATAAAAGCAATAAAGGTATATTGTGAATGCATTGTTTTATGGTAGATCAGACATCTAATCTCTACGCTTTATATATAATATTCTGGCATTGGTTATTCGATGGATAAAAAAAAAAAAACATTTCAAGACATACTCAGGATATACATATTATTGATGTATTGTGTGACAGTAGATCAAACACTTGAAATTATACGTCGCTCATATATATATATTATTCTATCACTGCTAGATGGTAGTTTAAAACAATTAAATGATATACGTGGGATATAAATGCTATCGTTGTACTACTTTATGGTAGATCCAAATTAACTAAAATATTATGCGGATAACAGATCATTGAAGATTTAGTGGTATTTATGTAGTCACTTAGATTGTAATTGGTTATGGATGTCATTGTGATAATGGGTTAACAATTAATTTGTCTAGGAGTGTATAAGTGGGACATGATTCTTTATAAGTGATGAGAGTGAAGTTCTTATTCACATCACTATATTGTGTAAAAGAAAAATAAAAAAATTTAACCGAGTCTTTTTGTCAAAATTGTAATTACAATACAAATTTAAATTGTATTTGAATTACCAATTCAAGTTATGTAATTCTTCTTTTAAATAAGTATTTTTTTTGGAATACAAATTTAAATTTATACTTATGCTTTTTATATTTATTTTGGGAAAATGTACACCTTGTTCCAATAAGAAAAAGGAACTCTTGTGAACACATCTTTCATAATTATATTTCGGAATTGGTGTAATTTTTAATTATGTTTAAGAATCAGTTATTTGTTATTACATCTTAGTACAGTGAGAGTTACTTATAAGTTTTTGATTTAGATGAGAGTTATCTTTGGTAAGATTAAAGATTTCAGATTCAAATGATTTTCTTTAAAAAAAAAAAAAAAACTACTTGCTCAAGATCAGAGACCTTACATTTGGTATCAGAGCGAGGTCGAACTTAGTTCGGACCTAGAGAATTCCGCGCAAAACAATTTAGGATGTTTAGTTGACTAATAAGTTTTATTTTTACATCTGAACAGACTTCGTCATGGATCGAAGAACTCGCCAGGGTAGAGTCGGAAGGGGACGAGGACGAGCTGCACGCCCGTCAACCCCAAAAACCCCTGTGAATAACCCTCCGAGAGCGGAGGAAACCATTAACCTACCTGCGGACGAGGTCATGACAATGATGAGGAACTACCACAGAATGACTGAAGCATTGATGACACGACTTGACCGCGAGAATGTTGGTTCTCAAGTCACTGCAGTACCACAGGCGCCACCTCCGGTCAACATACACCGAGAGCTAGAGAAGGTAAAGTTTCCTGAATTTTGGGGTTCCACTGAGGGGACTGCCGCTGAGGCATGGCTTGAAAACATGGCCATGTGTTTTTCTTTGAGAGACTACACGTCTAACATGAAGGTACGGATGGCAATAATACAACTGAAGGGGGAAGCCCTTCTTTGGTGGAAGACCTTGCGACCTCAGCTAGGTCTAGAGCTTGAGGAAATATCGTGGGAATTGTTCGATGAACATTTCCGTCAGCATTACCTATCAGACGAATTCATTGAGCGACAGCTGAATGATTTCCATGCACTAAAACAAGGACTACGGACAGTACAAGAGTACGAAATCCGTTTTATGGAGTTACTAAGATATGCACCCCATGTTGCCACGGAGAAACTAAAAGTCAATAAGTTCATCTACGGATTAAACCCAGTCATACGAGACAAGGTTCGTATTCTGACACCTTCTACTTTGCACGATGCAGTCCAGAAGGCCCTCATAGCGGAAGAAGAGCTTCCCGGCAAGATGCTGCAAAATAAGAACTTTACAAATACAGACCGAGGAAGTCAACCTTCACATGCACCCAAACATCAGTATGGGAATAAGAATTTTGGGAGGAGACCTTTCAACGGAGGGTCTAATAGAGATGATAGAACACCATACCGACCGCCACCACGGAATGATCATGCAAAGCCTTTTGCAAAACCGGCGCAGTTTGGACCAAGAAGAAATGATGCACCAGCTAGAAACAAAACAAGAGGGCCCAAAGCAGGATGTTGGAGGTGTGGAGGACCACACTTCCAAAGCGAATGTCCTCAGCAGGACCGGGGAAACCAAAGAGCGCAAGCACCGCGACAAACTACCGCAGCCGATTTAGGACGAGCGCATCGTATACACGCTGCCGTCAACAACCGCCAAGCTGAACATCAGTCCACCGTCCTCGAGACTACTGGTAAGATACATGGTAATGTATTTTCCTTGCTTATAGACCCTGGAGCTACTGAAAGTTTTATTTCCTTAAAAGTTGTAGAAAATAATAAAATGATGGCAATAAGTCAAGATGATTTCGACACTGTCGAGATGGCATCCGGTAGTGTCCAGAGTGTGAGTCTTAAGGTAGAGAACTGTGAAGTCGACCTAGGAGTATGTTCTTCTAGAATATCCTTTTATGTTACGGAATTGGGTACATATGATCTAATCCTGGGGATGGATTGGCTGGAAGCACACTCGGCGGTGATGGATTGCCGAAGTAAGGAACTAACTTTCATCGACGATGAAGGTTACAAGAGAATGATAACAGGGAAGAAGAAGAAGGTTTCCTTAAGAATGATATCGGCCATGCAACTTAAGAAAAGCATGAGGAAAGGGTGCCAACTGTATGCGGTGATTGCAATGAACAAGGAAGGAGATAAGGTAGAAGTAATTAATCATCCCTTGTTCTCAGAATTCATGGATGTGTTTCCTGATGCATTACCTGGCCTACCACCACAACGTGAACTGGATTTCACCATAGAACTGAAACCTGGAACCGAAACCATAGCTAGGACTCCTTACCGAATGTCTGTACCTGAATTGAAGGAATTGCAAATTCAACTACAAGAGTTGTTAGATTTAGGACTGATCAGACCCAGTGTGTCTCCTTGGGGAGCACCTGTTATTTTTGTGAAGAAGAAGGATGGTTCTTGGCGCTTGTGCATTGACTACCGTCAATTGAACAAGGCGACCGTAAGAAATCAGTATCCCCTACCCAGAATAGATGACCTCTTTGATCAGATGAAGGGTGCGACGGTATTCTCAAAAATCGACCTAAGGTCGGGATACCATCAGTTGAGGATCAAGGATGAAGATATCCCCAAAACAGCATTTAAAACTAGATTTGGACACTACGAATTTGTCGTAGTACCTTTCGGCTTAACAAATGCACCCAGTGTATTCATGAACCTAATGAACGGTGTGTTTCGACAACACCTTGACAAGTTTGTACAGGTGTTCTTAGACGACATTCTGATTTATTCAAGAACACCGGAAGAACATGAGGAACACCTGAGGATAGTCTTAAAATGTTTAAGAGAAAATCACCTTTATGGAAAATTATCAAAGTGTTCATTCTTCCAGAAGGAGATTCATTATCTTGGACACATTATATCCGGCGAAGGGATAGCTATAGATCCAGCCAAGATTGAAGCCATTTGGGATTGGCCGGCACCCACAAATGTACATGAGGTACGAAGCTTTATGGGGCTTGCCGGGTATTATAGACGTTTTGTGGAAGGCTTCTCTAGAGTAGCGGGACCTATTACTGAATTGCAAAAGAAGAACCGTCCTTTCATTTGGACGGAGAAATGTGAAGAGGCCTTTGCTAAATTAAAAGAATTACTGACTACGGCACCGATCTTAAAAGTTCCCGATATGGATAAAGATTTCTTGGTATGCACGGATGCTTCAAAGGATGGTGTTGGTTGTGTATTGATGCAAGATGGGAGAGTAATTGCGTACACGTCCAGAAGACTTAGGCCGCATGAAGAGAACTATGCGACCCATGATATGGAGATGACTGCGGTGATGCATGCTTTGAAGTTATGGAGACACTATCTGGTAGGGAGAAAGTTTGAATTAAAGACTGACCATTGTGGCTTACAGCACATCTTCACTCAAAGCGACCTTAATGCAAGACAGAGAAGATGGTCGGAAGTACTCAGTGAATACGACTTCGACATAACGTATGTGAAAGGGACCTTGAACAAAGTGGCAGATGCACTTAGTCGTAGACCTAGGATATTCTCTGTCATACCATTAAAGACCAACTTAAGAGAAAAGATCTTGACACTACAACAGAAGGACACATGGTATTATGAAGTAAAAGCTGAGTTGGAGAATGAACAGATGAGGATACCCAAGTTTGAAGGGTACTCTTTGGACAAGGACGGTTTATTACGATATAACCGTCGCATGTATGTCCCTGATAATGAAGAAATTCGAGATTTAATATTGTCTGAGGCTCACCGAGCCGTCTATAGAGCACATCCTGGAATAAAAAAGATGTACGCAGATTTGAAACCTTTGTTCTTTTGGCATGGCATGAAGAGGGATGTAGTAAGTTTTGTGGCGAAGTGTTTGGAATGCCAGATGGTAAAGGCGGAACATCGACACCCAGCCAGATTACTGCAACCACATGCAATCCCAGAATCAAAATGGGAGGTTATTTCTATGGATTTTATAGTTGGGTTGCCCTTAACCAACAGGAGACACGACACAATTTTTGTGGTCGTTGACACTCTTACCAAGAGTGCACATTTCCTGCCGATTAAGAATACGTATCAAGCTCCGGAGATAGCCCGAGTTTTCATAAATGAAGTAGTAAGACTACATGGAATTCCGAAGAAAATTATTTCTGACAGAGGATCAGTATTTACTGGAAGGTTTTGGACAAGCTTTCAAGAAGCTCTTGGTACTCAACTTAACTTTAGCACCGCCTACCACCCTGAAACGGATGGACAAACGGAAAGAGTGAACCAAGTATTGGAGGACATGCTAAGAATGTATGTAATGGATCAACAGAAGAAGTGGGAAGAATATCTACCCTTGGTAGAATTTGCATACAACAACAGCTATCAGAGTTCTATCCAGATGGCTCCTTTTGAATTTCTCTATGGGAGACCTTGTAGGACTCCCATAAGTTGGGATATATTAGAGGACAGGACATTACTTGGTCCTGAGGTGATACAAGAGATGGAAGACCAGATGGTCACGATTCGTGCTCGACTAAAGGAAGCACAGGATCGCCAGAAGAGCTATGCAGATACACACAGGACTGATCGTAGCTACGAAATTGGGGATAGGGTATTTCTACGGGTAAAACCACAGAAGAGTTCTATCAAGTTTGGAAAGGGAGCCAAGTTGTCGCCTAGGTTTGTAGGACCCTTTAGAATTTCAGAACGGATAGGACCGGTTGCCTATCGTCTTGACTTGCCGTCATCATTAAGTAGAATTCATAATGTTTTTCATGTTTCTGTATTGCGCCACTATGTTCCCGATACTTCACATATCATTGACTTGAGTAATGTGCAGATAACGGACGACGGGGCCGTGATGGCCGAACCGATCCGGATTTTAGACCAGCGAACGCGGCAGCTTAGGCACCGTATGATTGATCAAGTCAAAGTACAGTGGGACAGCTATAGTCCAAGCTCTGCGACTTGGGAGGACGCAACTGAGATGCGTCGTAATTTTCCATTTTTATTCTGAACTTCGGGACGAAGTTCTAAATAAGTAGGGGTGTATGTAGTGCCCCTAGACTTTTGTAGACATTGAGGGCACCTGCTGAGTGACCCGACCGATTGAAACATTAATTAAATAACCTTTTGGGCCTTATCTTTGATTATGTGTATTTGAACTGTTGATGTAAATTGAATAATTGCATATGTTAAACGATTAGCTATGACTATGGAAGATTATGTTGATGGATAATGCTTAACGACTAGCTATACAATGATTATGTGATTGTTGACGAAATGTATAATTGATTAGATGAATGAGAAGTTTGAATAAATCATAAATGTTTAACAATACTAGATTTAGAAATCAGATGATGAGTATTGAGGACAGTACTACTAATAACTTGTTGTGAGAAGTGTGTGTAGAAACAAGTGAGACGGTTCACCAACGGACACACAAAGGAACATGAAGGGCCGTAGAGTACGGGTAAATCACACATAAGGGGAGCGACGACGATGTCGACTTCCGACGAGAATACCACGCATGAGCAGATAAGTACTGATCCGCTTGCTCAAGAGGAATGCGTGAGGGCGTACGAGGTGGGCCACGACGAAGCTGGTCACGTACGAGTTGAGGGGCGCGCAGTGAGAACGGACTCACTCCTCAGCGCCATTAGTCCCTAGATAGCATGTAGACGGAGGATGGATGGTAACGATTCCTAAAATCCCTACAAGAGTTCCCGCAAGTCAAAACGGAAATATGATGGCAGAAGGGCCCAACGATGAGGTACCCTGTCGAGAACGGAAAGAATGGACGCAAGGACCCAACGAGGTGGTACCATGCCAAGGAATGGAAATCTTGGATGATTGGACCCGACGGAGTGGTGCCATGTCAGAGAATTAAAAATTAAGGAACCATGAGCCCAACGACGCGGCACCGTGATCCTAGTGAATTTGATTGTTAAATTAAAATGCATAAAAACCTAGGAGAATAACTCTAGATTATTACTTAGCAAATGCATAACAATAGCTAAGACATTTGCACATGAATAGTTATATTTTGTTGAGCATTTAAAATAATAGAAATTATTATTTAGGAGCAAAATAGATTAGACACCTAGTCAACTAAAAGCTAGGAGCTGATTAAAATATCTGGGGGACAAACTAGAGCAATCTTAGGGATGTAGGTACACTTCCTTGAGAAACTGACACTTGGATGGGTGAGTGTTTTAAATAATTAAATAATTAAAAATATTTAATTATGCATGAAGCGACATGTGTCGCAGGAGATTTCCCTTTATAAGGAAAGCTTAAGGAATGGGTAAGGGGCCCATAATTTGGACGATTGTCGTAATTTTCAATTGCCTCAAGGACTTGCTGCTATCTAAGGGTTTGGCTAAGAAATCCTGGTGGGAGGGGAATCCCAAGCTGAATTTCTGAAATACGTGTGTGAACTCTACGACCCGACTAGCTCGGGGGTCTGGAAGGAAGAAGAGTACTTCCAGAGTGGTTGGGTGGTTAACCGAGGTGTCCGCCTGTGACTGTGGTGATTGACGACGAGTGTGGAGCTGTGACAAACAAGGAGATTCACCTTCCGATTGGAGCTGCGACCATTACAGGTTCTTATTGTTCATATGATTAGTGTATTTATAATTTTATTTAAAATCGTTGAAGTAAGATTTCTGTAAAACTTTGATTATGTTTTATTTAAAGTAGATCTGAATTATTAATTCTCTGTTGAAATTATTAGAGATCCGGTTTGTTTTATGAATCTGTTTTAGTTAAATTAGATCTGAATTATTAATTCTCTGTTGAAATTATTAGAGATCTGGTTTGTGTTATGAATCTGTTTTAGTTAAATTAGAACTGTGTTATTCGGTTGAAATCTCAGATCTATGATTTTGATAAAACGCAGAAGAAGTTTCCTCTGTCAGTTCGTTTCCTGTTTTAGATTTGATTTTATAAATCTCAGAGATCTATGATTTTATTAAATATTAGAAAAATCTCAATCACAGAGATCGACTCTGTATGCCAATTGCAGAGCTCGATCCCTAAAGGTAGATCGATTTCTCATGACTGTTTATTCATCCAATATGTAATTATTTGTAGATCTGTCAAGTAGATTACAAATCGATTTTCCAGGACTTCGTATTGATCCGTCTATGAATTATTTAAAGATCTATTATTTGTAGTTAAATTTTTATGGTTCAAATGAATTAATACAGAGATCGACTTTGTATGCCAATTGCAGAGCTCGATCTACCTGAAGCGAATATAATTCGTTGGTGTTTGGATCCGTTCAGCATACTCTTCCAGCCTTCCAGGGATTTACGCCTCCGTTTAATTCGATTGGAATATTTCTTTCTAACTGTAAACCTTTAATGATGAGATTGTGTTCTCTTTTCCAACTGGTGGATCCACCTACCCTCTGTCAAGTCGTTACATCCAGACTGCTAACTCCAACGCGTTTTCCTCGATCCTGGTAACTGCTAGCTTAGGGTGTACTCTGGAAAAGTCTTGCTTGGTTTTTAATTTGCCTACTCCTACTACAGTTCAACCTGTGATTGATCGAGGGGTCCTACATTTGGTATGTACATTAATTACTGTTGTAGGGTAAAATCGATAGAAAGAGTTCGGATTCTAGTGATTGAATGAGATGGCGGATTTATCTGCTGAGATTTCGGGAATCCGATCTGCGCCTCTCTACTTCACATTGAACGATAGCAGGGTGGGTATAGATCTACCTACGCCGAGACTGAATATCCCTATCTTGTTGGATCACAGTGCCACGGCAATTTGTGAACATGTTCAACAGATGAGTAGATACCATACGGTTTGTCTTTCACAACACCCATCCATTTGAATAGGAGGTCGACCGACTCATCGCAGCCAGGGTAGGTATCATCCGTGAAAGGAGGTAACAAACATTTAATTTGTTAACAGCAGACTTGACGAGCGTTAGAACCAACCGTCATCCCTGGTACAATACTTCCGCCGAGTAAAGATTATTATTGCAGACTTAAGAATCGATGATGGCATCTCTAGTCCGTTGTGAAACCAACTGCGGTAACCCTTAGTGTTACTCCCTGTCGCGAACTTTACAATGAGTGGGTCGCCATGCATTTACTTCTCTCAATCGTAGAACTAACATTTGAAATACCGCCCAACCCACCTAACCAGCCCCATGACTTTTACTTCTAGTTAATTGATGCTCATGTAGAAACACGTCTCCTGTAGAAACACGTCTCCTGTAGAAACACGTCTCCTCTCTGTGTAAACTGCCAGCTAGGTTCGGTTATGACAGCCATAGAATGGAATCCCAATCGGACAACCTAACTGATGAATTTGTGCTATTGTTGTATGGTTGTATGATAGAACAAACATACGCAGATATAATACTCATGTATTGTTATATGGTAGATAAAAGCAATAAAGGTATGTTGTGAATGCATTGTTTTATGGTAGATCAGACATCTAATCTCTACGCTTTATATATAATATTCTGGCATTGGTTATTCGATGTATAAAAAAAAAAAAACATTTCAAGACATACTCAGGATATACATATTATTGATGTATTGTGTGACAGTAGATCAAACACTTGAAATTATACGTCGCTCATATATATATATTATTCTATCACTGCTAGATGGTAGTTTAAAACAATTAAATGATATACGTGGGATATAAATGCTATCGTTGTACTACTTTATGGTAGATCCAAATTAACTAAAATATTATGCGGATAACAGATCATTGAAGATTTAGTGGTATTTATGTAGTCACTTAGATTGTAATTGGTTATGGATGTCATTGTGATAATGGGTTAACAATTAATTTGTCTAGGAGTGTATAAGTGGGACATGATTCTTTATAAGTGATGAGAGTGAAGTTCTTATTCACATCACTATATTGTGTAAAAGAAAAATAAAAAAATTTAACCGAGTCTTTTTGTCAAAATTGTAATTACAATACAAATTTAAGTTGTATTTGAATTACCAATTCAAGTTATGTAATTCTTCTTTTAAATAAGTATTTTTTTTGGAATACAAATTTAAATTTATACTTATGCTTTTTATATTTATTTTGGGAAAATGTACACCTTGTTCCAATAAGAAAAAGGAACTCTTGTGAACACATCTTTCATAATTATATTTCGGAATTGGTGTAATTTTTAATTATGTTTAAGAATCAGTTATTTGTTATTACATCTTAGTACAGTGAGAATTACTTATAAGTTTTTGATTTAGATGAGAGTTATCTTTGGTAAGATTAAAGATTTCAGATTCAAATGATTTTCTTTAAAAAAAAAAAAAAAACTACTTGCTCAAGATGAGAGACCTTACAAGTGACCTTTTGTATCAAACTTGTCACTTGTTTCTTCCATAACATAAATCACCAAAGGATCCAACTACAACTCCTTTTTAGCAGACAACTTACCTCATCTGGAGCCACATTATTCAATCCATGTGTGTAACTACCCAATCAGAAAACTCATGCTCTGAAACCAACTCATGGCTCATGGCAATATCCTTAATAAAGTTTAGTAGATAGAATAATTATTTGTCCTTTTGAGTTTAGAATCTAGCTTTGATAACTTATAATCATTTCTCTTTTGTAAACATTATATGACAATTGAAGTTTGAACTGTTGTTTGCATAATACAACTCTTTGGTCATTATTCCCTTTTTCATATCATGGTTGATGTTATCTATTACATTTTGTTGTTGACAAATGTTATTTGTTGAAACTTGAAACTTGAAGGTTGATGTTAGGGTTGATCATTTGATGACAATGATATAAGTCATAACTGCTAGATATGACGTTATTTGTGTACTATATGGTTGATGCTTTAATGATTAGCATTAATCTACTACAAATATCTATATTTTAATATTTTCTATAGCTAATTCACCATTTGCATGCATTTTTTTGAAAATACATGCACTCCCTCTTTTCTCTCGATCCCCACTACTATGATTGATACTATAACCATGAACAAAGAAGTTGTGAGGTGCACAAAATGAGGAAGAAAACTTATGCTTTAAAGGAAAAAAAATTGGGGTTTGAATCCCAAGCAACAACCCTCAAAGCAGATTCTTCCAACAAGAACATGCCCTAGACAGGCTTTACACACTCACTAACAAGTACACACACTTGCCAATGAAACCATTAGGAGCCATCCTTCTTCCTATAGTGGCAGTTGTGGTCATGTCTTAGATGCCTTCTCTCCCCTTTGTTTAGGTTTTCAATGATTTCATTATAATATTTAAAAATTTAATCTTATTTCAAGTTATTTTAGAATCAACCCCCTTATTATTTGGATTTATGGAATCAACCCCCTTTTGGGAAGAGGTCACAACCCACATGATATCCATTTACTATAGCAACAATTCCCAGTATGTGAAGTATAGGTAGAGGGATTCGAGTATATATATTATGTCAGTATTGAATATAAATGAAATGGTAAAATGTTTGCTCCTAAATCTATCCCTGCAAGTATGTTAAAGAATTCTGCCTTCCCGGGTCACATGTTTATACCTTGATTAGCCCCAATACACGATCAAAGAAGAGGATCCTCCTAAGAGAAAGAGAAGCATAAATCCATTTTGAAGCAACTCCCTAAAGGAAAGTAGAGTCTAAAATTTAGAGCTAGTTGGAGAGGAAACTATGCTAAACATTCTTCTAGAAATGCCTTGGCTTCAACCACGAAAGATACTTCTGCTTTGTTTGGAGGTGGAGGAAATAAGAAAATAAATAAGGATGGTGTTGAGGACCCCAAGAAGTATAATAAGGAAATAAAACATTCCATTCTCACATCCCCTAAGAGTAAGAGGTCCTCAAATGATTACAAAGGAGAGAAATCTTAAAAACATACTAATGATCATACTGAGATTGTAAATCATATAGAAATTGATTATTATGTTTACAACTTTACTACTTGGATACTGACAAAAATTGAGAATAACAAGTTTATTGCAAAGGATATCATGTAATAGGAGCTTCCTACCTTTGAAGATAATTATATCACTCTAGACCGTGCAAGCTACGACAAGAAAAAGAAAGAGCTTCAAGGAAAAAGGAAAAAGATTAAAGGAAAGGCTAAGGTAAATATTAAAGGAAAAAGGATCTTAGAAGACCATAGTGTTGTGTCTTATACTCAGGTTTGGGATTCATTGGTGCAATGATAATTCATGAAGCCATAAAGAAAATGATTAAACATTATATAAGTGAGAAAAAATAATAAAATGCCAGGTTTATAAAGAGAGTTCCCCATATGGAAAGTGCATTAAAACTTGAACAATTGTTTTAACAACCCCTTATTGTTAAGGAACCTAAATATATCTTGGAGGAAACACCTAAAATATATACCAAGGAAAGGGAAAACCACGTATTTCTATTTGTAGCTAGAAAAACTATAGACATCAATGTCAAGGATATGTTGGCCTTGCATTTTCACTGTGGTGTATTTCTAGGAAATATTCTACACTTACTAGAAGGATTCTTTAGAGGAATTCCAATCCCTATATCCTCCACACTAATTGTAAGATTTACAACATCTGACAACCTTGTAGTCTTCCCTTTCCCATTGGATTCACAAAATAATTCATCCCCGTCAGTTTCAAATAATACCTTGAAGGATTCCCAATCATGTCTACCATCTACAACTTATGAACCACTTAGGGTATTGGAAAAATCATAGTTATTTACTGCAGGATCCTCACCATTTTTTTTGTAGCCAGAGATCCTATCTGTTATAACATCAATATCATGTGCAAGATGGACACTAACAAAAATTTTCACATTCTCCCTATACTACAAAAACCATGCTTGAAGACAACATTAGTATAAGGAATTCATAAATTTGACATTTTCAAAAAATAAATGGCATAAAATTAAAGATAAGCAAACACATCTTTAATAGTTATTGAGTTATTCTAAAATGTACAAATTCATGTTTAGTTGGGTACTTTGAATGTCAAAGTTGCACATTGTAGATGCAACTATGCTTCCTTACTAAAATAAGATATGTAGCAATTTTGTAACCATGTAAAACAAGGTTATCAAAGATCATACAAGCATATTATTGACCCATGTGAACAAGGAAATTTTTTCTACAAGCACAATATTTTGAACTTGAATTAACTTACCGCTTTCTGGAGTTGCGGCGACCATTCAAAGTCCCCAAATAATGCAAATGCCACCAATAATTTATTGGTCAAATACTAAGGGATCCTTGAGAAAGCTCTTTGGAAGTAAAATTACATAGGTTGATTTTCTAGTTTAGCAATGCCAGGGGATGGCAAGACATAGAATGTCAATATTATGAAAATAACACAAACATTCTATAAAATATATGAACCAACCACTAAGATTGTAAAGGAAATCTAACAAATAATTCCCAACTCCTGAAATAAATCTAATTGCATTCTCTATGAATATGTAGATAAAATAATAATCTAGTTGCATCCACTAAAATTTAACTAAATGCATCATGCATGTTGTTGCATCCTAATAATTAAATACCTAGACACAAAGTTGTCAGATATCTCCTAAGGGCCATCGCCTATCTCACATACTTTATCAAAACTGCTCTTATTTACTCTCTCTCTCAATCCTAAAAAAAATGTTTAAAGCTCTCAAAAACTAAGGAACCATTCATAAGACGTATGATGATCTATGAGGACACCACAATAACACTATAATCACTTGTATAGTAATGGAGATGAACTAAGGTACCACGATGAAATATGGATAGAGTCAGAACAAAAGTTTCAACCATATCTATGATCATAAGCCAAATAAACCTACTCAGTGGTACATGAAAAGAGGTCAAGTAGAAAAATAAATAGAACCACACTCCATTTGGAAATGCAACTCATAAGTAGCATACCCCAAATATATTATAACCATACAATTTCCATTCAAATAGAAAGCACTTTCCAAAGAAATGCAAGGATCCATACTCTACCCATCCCCTTTATACAAAATTTCTATTTTCATCTCTTTTCGTTGAAATACAGTTCCTGTCATGTTTGTCATGTACATCATTAATTTTAATTAAAGCACCCCCTTCAATAAGGCCTCATATCCAAACAAAACATCAAAAAATTGTTTTCTTCATCTTATTGGTCATATTTGTATCTAGTACCCATAACCTGCAACAAATGCATATTCTGTCAATCAGATAAAATTCACAGCTAAACCCATGCAATCCCTTCTTTCGAAGAAATAATAATTGAAAACATAGGCACAAAATCAAATGTTTCTTATGCTAGACCTGAGTTATCCATGGGGTTTGGATAAGTAGCAGGTTTTGGTTCCTTTATGTCAATCAAAACAACATCTGATGTTAGGAAGGTCTTTGCCACGGATGCCACATGATCCAAGCAACACCTAACCACCTGATTTCAAGTACAACAACTGATAATTTTTTGTAGCAAATATACAACAAAATTTGGCATATATGCAGTTAACAACACACCAGAAAACAACATATAGCCATACCAAGTACAAAATACCAACAAATGGCCAAAGAAAGAGAAATGATGGGAAACAACATGCACAAACAATAGATATTTATGCTTTTATGTGTGTTAAGGTTTAAGATTATGGTTAGTTATGTTTAAGTGCATCGTACCGCAACTAAAATTTGAATAGTTCACTTTCATAGAAGCCATTTATGTTAAATTTCATATAATATCAGAAACACAAATTATTAAAAGACTAAAAAATGCAAAATAAAATCCACAAAACTCTAAAAGATAACTATAACCCAGACATCCTGAAAAATATATTTATGTAAATGCTAGTACAAATCTACATATCAAGAACAAAAACGATCCAACATATTACCTTAGTTGGATCAATTATTCCAAATGCCATCAAATCTTCATACTTTCCTGTAGCAACATTGTAACCATATTTTGGATTATCACTGGAAAGAACCTAGAGAAGCCAAGAAATCAATGATAAAATTTAAATCTATCATACATTAAAAGTGAAGTCAATAGACAAATAAAACCATTTACAATTAGGATGACACTTAACAAAAGTTAGTTTTCCTACATTAAAAAGGAGCAACAATCAAATAAGCACAAAAATAATTGGCAATTATGGAAGGTTTTGTCATGACCTTTTCATCCACAACACTTCCATTCAATCCATCATTGTTTGCAATTAATTTAAATGGGTATATCAAAGCTCGTTTAACAATGTCTGCATCAATTTGTGAGCACCAAAGATGCGAATGCAATTTAAAGATCATGTAATAACAAGTTGCAAAAAAAAAAAATTGGAATTATATCTATAGATAAAATTTCTACTTTCAATAAATAATGTGTCATTCTAATTCTACTATAAAACAAGGTCCTGGGCCACCCCCATTAAACTCACTCTTGAATGAAATAGACAAATAACATACATTTTGCTCATCATTTTCAAGGGTATCTCTTATAGCATCGACCTTTGAAGAAATCCTCAATAGACTACACCCACCACCAACAACAATGCCTTCTTCAACAGTTGCTTGCATACAATTATGGCTATAAATTAACTTGAAACTTCCTCTAGCATTTAAGCACATTGAAACTTCCTAATTTCTCTGTTGTCTCCCTCACTGTTCTTCAGTTAGCATATTTCATTCATAAATGCTATCCACATTTAACCAAACCATTCAAGTAAGCAATCTAAGAACAATATACATGACACCTACACTCAAAGGATTTTTCAATTATGGCTTTAATTCTAAGTATGCCATCATTGTCTTGGTAGATGTTCTTGAAACATGCTTGGAATTTTGCACAGAGGTTCCAAGTCCAATTCCATATAGAAATAAAGAGCCCATATCAAAAGCTTTGTAAAAATATAGGAATAGTAGACCTGACACCTGCAATTGGTATAGATACAATAACATGTATAATTACATAGTACAAGTTCAAATACACGGGGTAGGAATTGAATTCCATCACTTGATTGGACTACTATCTCTACCGTTGATTTGGAATTTTCAAACCTCGCTTTAGAGTGGCGTTGTATTTGAAGTTGTAAAAAAAATTGTTCTAATTGATGATGGTTTTGCTGATACAAATTCATAAGTGGAATGTTGTTTGCTATTGGATTATCTAAATAATACTTGTTTCAAGTCACTTGTTTTCCTTTTGTTTTTTGTTTTTAAATTGTTTTGGAAAAGCTTGATTCTAATGACTAAAGGATTTATAGATTTTTTGATTCATATGCAGAAAAACACAAACTGCAATTGGTATAGATACATTGATAGGTATAATTACAGAGTACAAGTTCAAGTACACGGGGTAGGGATTGAATTCCTTCTATCACTTAATTGGACTGCTAACTCTACTTTAGAGTGGAGTTGTATTTGATGTTTTGATAAAAAATGTTGTTGAATATGGTTTTTCTAACTTCATAAGTGGCTTGTCTTTTTCTATTGGATCATCTATTTTAAGAGAACATATTGTCCTTTGGGTGTTTTTTAACTGATTTTTTGGAAACTTATACATATGGCTCCCATTGTGTAATCCCTTGGTTGAGTGCTTGAGTATTTCTAGAAAAATTAAACTTGCCTTCTTGGGTCAACATAGGCCCTTGAAACAATATGGGAAGGTGTGCCACGAGTGTGTAGAAATATCCTTAGTAGGAGTCCATTGGGGAAGAATGAGAACCTTTTATATAAATTTATACAAATGAATCATGGATTGAAGGCATGCCCTAATTAATCCCCTACAAATACCTGAATTGATCAATACAATATTAGTAGATTTGACACTAGTCCTAGGAATATGTAATTCAAGTTTTCATATATTAATGCCAAAGCTACTTTGTGCAATGGTTTATTACTCACGGTGTTAGGTTGGAGGTTAGCTAGATGTACAGTCCAATTGGAAAGGGCCGACCAAGAGGAGTGTAAGGATATCATTTTTTTTGTAAATAATTTCATTTAACCTGTTTTGTATGTATCTTTGTGCTTCTCTACAAATCAATTCACAATGTGATTTCTAGTTTTGTTTATTAGTCTCTTTAATTTTGTTTAAGTCTTGTGCACATAGTACTTTTCTATATTGTTTTTGAAATCTAATGTTCAATACTTTCATCTCTGATGTATAACATATTCGATTAATGTTTTGTGGCATCTCGAGCACATAGTTTTTAGATATTGAAAAGCAACATAATTACTAGTTACATATTTGGTTTCAAGAGTACTTAGACAAGAGTGATCTAGATATTTATTTTCCTTTTCCTGTAGATAAGCTCTTGAAAAATCATTTCATTCAAGTTTATACAATCAATATAATTTCTTAGTAATTGAATCAATCATCTTCAGCACTCAATGAACACTTAATCATTAGGTGGGTGATTGTAGACAGAGCCTTGGGAATGAGATTCATACTAAGAGAATATTAACTGTTAGATGAAATTTTCTTTACTTAGTAATTTGGTTTAGCAGCTTTCATACATAGTTTGTATATTTTTTGAAGAAGACATAAATCAAATAACCTACACTTATGCGCAAGTTTATATCTTGTTCATATTTAAACTACATCACTAATGTAACAAGTAAATAATAAGCACAACTGTCTCTTGAAGTCGATTTCTATATCCTCAAATAGATTTCTGCAATCATATAAGTTAATGCATCCATAAATAGTTTCATGAAACTGCATATAGATTCCTACAATCATACACACAATATTTTTGGAGTCATACACAAGATTCATGTGGCCATACACAAGATTCATGCAAACATACATAGATTTATGCATATTTACACTAGTTCTTGTAGTAGGTGTTTTACATTAGTTTTTTTACCCTTTTGATAGCTAACAACTAAGGTAATTTAGGCATTCTATTGACATACAATATTTATAGGTTGCAAGTCTTACGTCCTTGATTGACATATAAATGTATAAGGTTAATTATATAACAAATAAATAGCCTGAGAAGCATGCACACTACAACAAAACAATATACCATTTTGGAGTGGAAAAGACTCTTATAGTACTTCAAAAGTATTTCTATTGGCCTTCAATCAAGATAGATGTCGACATGTATATCAATTCATGCGTGGTTTGTGCCATCGCCAAGCCACTGAATCAATGACAAGGTTTCTATACACCCTTCCCATTCCAAGTTAACCATGGGAATCCAATTCCTTGGATTACTTGACAAGATATCCTTTCAACAAACACCAATATGATGCAATTGTTTTAGTGGTTGAAAGATTCTCTAAAATAGCCATCCTCATTCCTTTCAAGAAGACTACAACATCACAATAGTTTTCTCATCTCTTCTTTGAGCATGTTTGCAAACACTATGGATTACCAACTACAATAATGTCCCACATATATTCCATATTTGTTAGCACCTTTTCGAAAACACTCTGGTAGTAGCCCGACACACAATTATCTATCTCGACCGCATTCCATCCTCAAACCAATGGACATATGAAAGTTGTGAATCACATTGGTACAGTTTCTTAGCATGTACAACCAAAAGCATAATAGAACATGGCATGAAATTTTCGCATACATCTAGCATAGCTATAATTGAGCATAACATAGTTCAACATACAAGAGTCCATTTGAAGTCCATTATGGATTTCATCCATGAGTGCCTATCAACTTAGTCAGTCAACTGACTAGTTTGATTGACATAGAATATGAACAAAGAGAGGTTGACAAAGAACTCAAGTCCAATGATAGGGTTTGTGAGATTCAGAAACAAGCACATGAGATGTTTCTGTGAGATAGTGAGAAAGCAAAGGCCCAAAATGACAAGCATCATATTCCTCATTCATTCAAAATTGAGGATTAGGTCAGGTTGCATCTAAAGAAAGAAATATTTAGTGGCACACACAGGAAGCTAAATCCTTTGCAATATGGTCCTTACACTATTCTTTAGAAAAATGGGGAAAATGATTTTAAGCTCAACATTCCACCATACTTGAGTTTGCATCCAGTATTCAATGTGGAATTTATTTGACCGTATTTTCCACCAGTATTGGAATAGATCAGATTACATTCGATAGATCTAGAAGACATCCATCTATATGTTCAAGAGTCCCTTTCCTTCAACAAAATTTGAAACATCAAGAACACCACACAAGGACACAAACAATTCCCCTGTTTTAGGTGGTCAAAGAAGGACAAATCCTAGCTCAAGGAAGGTGGTATCCTCTCACAAAATTGGAGCACAAGTTTTCTCATCTACTTATGCAAGCAATGGGGACCATTTCCCCTTAAGGGGTAAGGTATGATCCATTCCAAGACTTGACTAGAACATATTCTAGTGCTTAGTACCAGTTGACTCCTTGTTCATATCTCATTCAAATTGGCTCAGTTTACTATGAATATTGATTGATCCATTGACTCAGTTGACACTATGGATCAGTTGATCCATTCACTTAGTCGGCTCACACAATCTTATTCAAGCTCCATTCATCCTCCATACCTTGTGACATTAGATGAATCAAACACATGTTAGTCAAAATTCTAAATAGACAGAAGGCACCGATAACATGCTATCGACGTAGCATTCATAGTTTTTCTTCGTCTTCTTCTAGCCGACAGATGGAAAGAAAACGGCTGGTATTCTCGATCAAGTGTATTTGCTTCTTTGTAACTAAAATTCGGTGGGTAGGCACCCGAGCATCCCTAGAATTTGTATATATGCATGTAATCCCGAATATGAAATGGTTCCTTATTCTTGATCGCACTAATATGGGTTCTGAAAGAGAAGGCTCCATTGGTTCCTCACGGTTCCTTCTTTTGACCTCCATTCATGTAAACGAGTCTTTCCACTTAGTATAGATTGGTACATGGTTTTGCTTATAGAATTAGGATACTAAGGGATCCTTGAGAAAGCTCTTTGGAAGTAAAATTACATAGGTTGATTTTCTAGTTTAGCAATGCCAGGGGATGGCAAGACATAGAATGTCAATATTATGAAAATAACACAAACATTCTATAAAATATATGAACCAACCACTAAGATTGTAAAGGAAATCTAACAAATAATTCCCAACTCCTGAAAT
This sequence comes from Larix kaempferi, assembly GCA_027924585.1. Lineage (NCBI taxonomy): Eukaryota > Viridiplantae > Streptophyta > Pinopsida > Pinales > Pinaceae > Larix > Larix kaempferi. The sequence goes on along the minus strand of BSBM01000865.1, from coordinate 1,916,659 downwards.
AAATCTAATTGCATTCTCTATGAATATGTAGATAAAATAATAATCTAGTTGCATCCACTAAAATTTAACTAAATGCATCATGCATGTTGTTGCATCCTAATAATTAAATACCTAGACACAAAGTTGTCAGATATCTCCTAAGGGCCATCGCCTATCTCACATACTTTATCAAAACTGCTCTTATTTACTCTCTCTCTCAATCCTAAAAAAAATGTTTAAAGCTCTCAAAAACTAAGGAACCATTCATAAGACGTATGATGATCTATGAGGACACCACAATAACACTATAATCACTTGTATAGTAATGGAGATGAACTAAGGTACCACGATGAAATATGGATAGAGTCAGAACAAAAGTTTCAACCATATCTATGATCATAAGCCAAATAAACCTACTCAGTGGTACATGAAAAGAGGTCAAGTAGAAAAATAAATAGAACCACACTCCATTTGGAAATGCAACTCATAAGTAGCATACCCCAAATATATTATAACCATACAATTTCCATTCAAATAGAAAGCACTTTCCAAAGAAATGCAAGGATCCATACTCTACCCATCCCCTTTATACAAAATTTCTATTTTCATCTCTTTTCGTTGAAATACAGTTCCTGTCATGTTTGTCATGTACATCATTAATTTTAATTAAAGCACCCCCTTCAATAAGGCCTCATATCCAAACAAAACATCAAAAAATTGTTTTCTTCATCTTATTGGTCATATTTGTATCTAGTACCCATAACCTGCAACAAATGCATATTCTGTCAATCAGATAAAATTCACAGCTAAACCCATGCAATCCCTTCTTTCGAAGAAATAATAATTGAAAACATAGGCACAAAATCAAATGTTTCTTATGCTAGACCTGAGTTATCCATGGGGTTTGGATAAGTAGCAGGTTTTGGTTCCTTTATGTCAATCAAAACAACATCTGATGTTAGGAAGGTCTTTGCCACGGATGCCACATGATCCAAGCAACACCTAACCACCTGATTTCAAGTACAACAACTGATAATTTTTTGTAGCAAATATACAACAAAATTTGGCATATATGCAGTTAACAACACACCAGAAAACAACATATAGCCATACCAAGTACAAAATACCAACAAATGGCCAAAGAAAGAGAAATGATGGGAAACAACATGCACAAACAATAGATATTTATGCTTTTATGTGTGTTAAGGTTTAAGATTATGGTTAGTTATGTTTAAGTGCATCGTACCGCAACTAAAATTTGAATAGTTCACTTTCATAGAAGCCATTTATGTTAAATTTCATATAATATCAGAAACACAAATTATTAAAAGACTAAAAAATGCAAAATAAAATCCACAAAACTCTAAAAGATAACTATAACCCAGACATCCTGAAAAATATATTTATGTAAATGCTAGTACAAATCTACATATCAAGAACAAAAACGATCCAACATATTACCTTAGTTGGATCAATTATTCCAAATGCCATCAAATCTTCATACTTTCCTGTAGCAACATTGTAACCATATTTTGGATTATCACTGGAAAGAACCTAGAGAAGCCAAGAAATCAATGATAAAATTTAAATCTATCATACATTAAAAGTGAAGTCAATAGACAAATAAAACCATTTACAATTAGGATGACACTTAACAAAAGTTAGTTTTCCTACATTAAAAAGGAGCAACAATCAAATAAGCACAAAAATAATTGGCAATTATGGAAGGTTTTGTCATGACCTTTTCATCCACAACACTTCCATTCAATCCATCATTGTTTGCAATTAATTTAAATGGGTATATCAAAGCTCGTTTAACAATGTCTGCATCAATTTGTGAGCACCAAAGATGCGAATGCAATTTAAAGATCATGTAATAACAAGTTGCAAAAAAAAAAAATTGGAATTATATCTATAGATAAAATTTCTACTTTCAATAAATAATGTGTCATTCTAATTCTACTATAAAACAAGGTCCTGGGCCACCCCCATTAAACTCACTCTTGAATGAAATAGACAAATAACATACATTTTGCTCATCATTTTCAAGGGTATCTCTTATAGCATCGACCTTTGAAGAAATCCTCAATAGACTACACCCACCACCAACAACAATGCCTTCTTCAACAGTTGCTTGCATACAATTATGGCTATAAATTAACTTGAAACTTCCTCTAGCATTTAAGCACATTGAAACTTCCTAATTTCTCTGTTGTCTCCCTCACTGTTCTTCAGTTAGCATATTTCATTCATAAATGCTATCCACATTTAACCAAACCATTCAAGTAAGCAATCTAAGAACAATATACATGACACCTACACTCAAAGGATTTTTCAATTATGGCTTTAATTCTAAGTATGCCATCATTGTCTTGGTAGATGTTCTTGAAACATGCTTGGAATTTTGCACAGAGGTTCCAAGTCCAATTCCATATAGAAATAAAGAGCCCATATCAAAAGCTTTGTAAAAATATAGGAATAGTAGACCTGACACCTGCAATTGGTATAGATACAATAACATGTATAATTACATAGTACAAGTTCAAATACACGGGGTAGGAATTGAATTCCATCACTTGATTGGACTACTATCTCTACCGTTGATTTGGAATTTTCAAACCTCGCTTTAGAGTGGCGTTGTATTTGAAGTTGTAAAAAAAATTGTTCTAATTGATGATGGTTTTGCTGATACAAATTCATAAGTGGAATGTTGTTTGCTATTGGATTATCTAAATAATACTTGTTTCAAGTCACTTGTTTTCCTTTTGTTTTTTGTTTTTAAATTGTTTTGGAAAAGCTTGATTCTAATGACTAAAGGATTTATAGATTTTTTGATTCATATGCAGAAAAACACAAACTGCAATTGGTATAGATACATTGATAGGTATAATTACAGAGTACAAGTTCAAGTACACGGGGTAGGGATTGAATTCCTTCTATCACTTAATTGGACTGCTAACTCTACTTTAGAGTGGAGTTGTATTTGATGTTTTGATAAAAAATGTTGTTGAATATGGTTTTTCTAACTTCATAAGTGGCTTGTCTTTTTCTATTGGATCATCTATTTTAAGAGAACATATTGTCCTTTGGGTGTTTTTTAACTGATTTTTTGGAAACTTATACATATGGCTCCCATTGTGTAATCCCTTGGTTGAGTGCTTGAGTATTTCTAGAAAAATTAAACTTGCCTTCTTGGGTCAACATAGGCCCTTGAAACAATATGGGAAGGTGTGCCACGAGTGTGTAGAAATATCCTTAGTAGGAGTCCATTGGGGAAGAATGAGAACCTTTTATATAAATTTATACAAATGAATCATGGATTGAAGGCATGCCCTAATTAATCCCCTACAAATACCTGAATTGATCAATACAATATTAGTAGATTTGACACTAGTCCTAGGAATATGTAATTCAAGTTTTCATATATTAATGCCAAAGCTACTTTGTGCAATGGTTTATTACTCACGGTGTTAGGTTGGAGGTTAGCTAGATGTACAGTCCAATTGGAAAGGGCCGACCAAGAGGAGTGTAAGGATATCATTTTTTTTGTAAATAATTTCATTTAACCTGTTTTGTATGTATCTTTGTGCTTCTCTACAAATCAATTCACAATGTGATTTCTAGTTTTGTTTATTAGTCTCTTTAATTTTGTTTAAGTCTTGTGCACATAGTACTTTTCTATATTGTTTTTGAAATCTAATGTTCAATACTTTCATCTCTGATGTATAACATATTCGATTAATGTTTTGTGGCATCTCGAGCACATAGTTTTTAGATATTGAAAAGCAACATAATTACTAGTTACATATTTGGTTTCAAGAGTACTTAGACAAGAGTGATCTAGATATTTATTTTCCTTTTCCTGTAGATAAGCTCTTGAAAAATCATTTCATTCAAGTTTATACAATCAATATAATTTCTTAGTAATTGAATCAATCATCTTCAGCACTCAATGAACACTTAATCATTAGGTGGGTGATTGTAGACAGAGCCTTGGGAATGAGATTCATACTAAGAGAATATTAACTGTTAGATGAAATTTTCTTTACTTAGTAATTTGGTTTAGCAGCTTTCATACATAGTTTGTATATTTTTTGAAGAAGACATAAATCAAATAACCTACACTTATGCGCAAGTTTATATCTTGTTCATATTTAAACTACATCACTAATGTAACAAGTAAATAATAAGCACAACTGTCTCTTGAAGTCGATTTCTATATCCTCAAATAGATTTCTGCAATCATATAAGTTAATGCATCCATAAATAGTTTCATGAAACTGCATATAGATTCCTACAATCATACACACAATATTTTTGGAGTCATACACAAGATTCATGTGGCCATACACAAGATTCATGCAAACATACATAGATTTATGCATATTTACACTAGTTCTTGTAGTAGGTGTTTTACATTAGTTTTTTTACCCTTTTGATAGCTAACAACTAAGGTAATTTAGGCATTCTATTGACATACAATATTTATAGGTTGCAAGTCTTACGTCCTTGATTGACATATAAATGTATAAGGTTAATTATATAACAAATAAATAGCCTGAGAAGCATGCACACTACAACAAAACAATATACCATTTTGGAGTGGAAAAGACTCTTATAGTACTTCAAAAGTATTTCTATTGGCCTTCAATCAAGATAGATGTCGACATGTATATCAATTCATGCGTGGTTTGTGCCATCGCCAAGCCACTGAATCAATGACAAGGTTTCTATACACCCTTCCCATTCCAAGTTAACCATGGGAATCCAATTCCTTGGATTACTTGACAAGATATCCTTTCAACAAACACCAATATGATGCAATTGTTTTAGTGGTTGAAAGATTCTCTAAAATAGCCATCCTCATTCCTTTCAAGAAGACTACAACATCACAATAGTTTTCTCATCTCTTCTTTGAGCATGTTTGCAAACACTATGGATTACCAACTACAATAATGTCCCACATATATTCCATATTTGTTAGCACCTTTTCGAAAACACTCTGGTAGTAGCCCGACACACAATTATCTATCTCGACCGCATTCCATCCTCAAACCAATGGACATATGAAAGTTGTGAATCACATTGGTACAGTTTCTTAGCATGTACAACCAAAAGCATAATAGAACATGGCATGAAATTTTCGCATACATCTAGCATAGCTATAATTGAGCATAACATAGTTCAACATACAAGAGTCCATTTGAAGTCCATTATGGATTTCATCCATGAGTGCCTATCAACTTAGTCAGTCAACTGACTAGTTTGATTGACATAGAATATGAACAAAGAGAGGTTGACAAAGAACTCAAGTCCAATGATAGGGTTTGTGAGATTCAGAAACAAGCACATGAGATGTTTCTGTGAGATAGTGAGAAAGCAAAGGCCCAAAATGACAAGCATCATATTCCTCATTCATTCAAAATTGAGGATTAGGTCAGGTTGCATCTAAAGAAAGAAATATTTAGTGGCACACACAGGAAGCTAAATCCTTTGCAATATGGTCCTTACACTATTCTTTAGAAAAATGGGGAAAATGATTTTAAGCTCAACATTCCACCATACTTGAGTTTGCATCCAGTATTCAATGTGGAATTTATTTGACCGTATTTTCCACCAGTATTGGAATAGATCAGATTACATTCGATAGATCTAGAAGACATCCATCTATATGTTCAAGAGTCCCTTTCCTTCAACAAAATTTGAAACATCAAGAACACCACACAAGGACACAAACAATTCCCCTGTTTTAGGTGGTCAAAGAAGGACAAATCCTAGCTCAAGGAAGGTGGTATCCTCTCACAAAATTGGAGCACAAGTTTTCTCATCTACTTATGCAAGCAATGGGGACCATTTCCCCTTAAGGGGTAAGGTATGATCCATTCCAAGACTTGACTAGAACATATTCTAGTGCTTAGTACCAGTTGACTCCTTGTTCATATCTCATTCAAATTGGCTCAGTTTACTATGAATATTGATTGATCCATTGACTCAGTTGACACTATGGATCAGTTGATCCATTCACTTAGTCGGCTCACACAATCTTATTCAAGCTCCATTCATCCTCCATACCTTGTGACATTAGATGAATCAAACACATGTTAGTCAAAATTCTAAATAGACAGAAGGCACCGATAACATGCTATCGACGTAGCATTCATAGTTTTTCTTCGTCTTCTTCTAGCCGACAGATGGAAAGAAAACGGCTGGTATTCTCGATCAAGTGTATTTGCTTCTTTGTAACTAAAATTCGGTGGGTAGGCACCCGAGCATCCCTAGAATTTGTATATATGCATGTAATCCCGAATATGAAATGGTTCCTTATTCTTGATCGCACTAATATGGGTTCTGAAAGAGAAGGCTCCATTGGTTCCTCACGGTTCCTTCTTTTGACCTCCATTCATGTAAACGAGTCTTTCCACTTAGTATAGATTGGTACATGGTTTTGCTTATAGAATTAGGATACTGACATCCTACAGACAACTACTCAATACAATTAGAATTTCACCCTTGGGGTTTGTCCGTTATCAACTCTTGACTTGCATTTTCACATGATTTGCATTATCTACTGCTCTTAGTCATTTTCTATTTGGTTATTACTATATTGGTTTTCTTATTCAATCTAGTATTATTCGCTTATGCCATAACAAATCTAGCCTCATTTAGTAGACTATGTTGTCCTCTTTTCAACTCCATGGGTGACATAGATCATAGGGAGTGATCTCCTCGAGTGTTGTTCTTCATGTACTATAGAAACAAGACGATCGATCAATTTGATCTAAACATGGTTCCAAGTATACCTAGCCGACTTCTGATATACCCACGCATACGTGGAAGTGAAATTATGTATACATGTGTTGTCTAATAGAGGTTATAATAGAGGTTACAAGGGTGTCCAATAATGTGGCTTAGTACGACTTGTATTTTATGCATGTATACTTCGCCAACTATAAGTTTACCCATTGAATGACATATATCTATGTTATTTAAATATGTTGGGACATGTCTATAAAAATAAATAAAAATTTGATCTCAGTAACCCCAGAAAGAGCTCTACAATCATCGAAAAATAACTTACTTGTCAAGGTAGTATTTTAATCCAAGATTTTGAAATAAGCATAAGTCCTTGTAAAAACTTGATTTGGAGACAATCTTGAAGTTTCTGTAACTCTGAAATTTCAACACCTCCGAGATTGAAGTTTTTTTCTATAGTATTTATATGTTTACTCTACAATTCCAAAAGCTTTACAAAATTATGATGTTGTCATGTCCCAAATTTGGCATTGGGTCACAATGGCCTAATCACATTGGCCCTATTCATTAGAGTTTGTCAAATTGATGCTAAAGGTCAAATAATTGCCAAGGAGGAAAATTACTAGTTTTCTAGGTTTGGGGTAGAAGCTTTGGGATTTGGAATAATGGGGATAATAAATGATGTTTGAACATTAGAATGGCATAAATATTTAATAAAGGAGCTAAATAAATATATACAAGTGAAAATCAAAGTGGCATTTGATCATGAAGACACATGGAGGAAGTGGGACCCACATATGGCTAGATTTCCCCACTACACTTGGCATCATTCTCTCACCAATTCGAATTCAAGGTGAATGGTAACATACTTGGGGGATTCCAAAAGGTATTATTCATTGCATGAATCATCCAAGGTCTAAATATAGAGGAATAGTAACTCCCATGGAAGAGGAAGAGGCAATTTGGAGCTAGTGAGACACTTGGGCTAGATTCCCTAGCTCTATGACAACAATGATGAAGATGCTATGACACCTATGACACAAATCAGACATGAAGGCTGACATATGACATATACGACATGTCAGGGCTAAAAATAGAATCCAAGAGGGCGCTCAAGGGTGTTAGGGCAGCTAAGATGCTTCCACATGTGATTTGGTGGAAGTGGGAGACCAGGAATTGTTGTACAAGTGGCGTTCTTTGGAATCTCTTCCCAACTTGAGTTGGCATGAGTCTCTTGGAAGGAATTCGACCCATGGAGGACATTAGAAGTTTATAAATGTCAATAACAAAGAATGAAACCATCTTTTGATCATTTGTAGAATTTGCAATTGCATTTGTGTAGAGGGAGAGCTAGTGGATGACTAGTTTCTTGCCTTAGCCAATTTCGAGGGTGAAAGATTCCCATCCAAGTTGGTAATTGGAAAGGCCATTCAGACCTTTCATTTGGAGCTTTAATGGAGTCTTTATTTGCAGGTGTAATCTATAGGGAAGCTCATGGTTTCTTCTATTGCAACACATTCTCTTAACCATTTCCAGTTTTGATGGCATATTCTTGATCCTTGAGGGAGGGCATTTTTGGTGAGCTATTGTACTCTTTGGGGGAGATTCTCATTCCCAATTTCTTTTGTAATATGAATTAAATACTCTGTTCTTCATCTACAGAAAGTTTCAGGTCGAAATTCCAAGTAGAAATGTATAAATCACATTTTTAATGGAAGAACAATGCCATTTCCCCACTACCTTGTTGTGAACCAATGTATTGATGATGATTTCGAATGAATGGATGATTCTATGATATATTTGTGATCAATATACTGCCATGGATGTCTTCTACAAGTTTCATGTAATGTACTTGAGCATTTGAATCATTTTTACTCAGTTTAGTTGTATTGGGAGGTGAAATGGTGTCATTTCCCCAAGGGTCGAATTGGGGATTTTTGCAGTTGAATGGGAGAGGGTGAGAACAGTTGTAATAATCCATTAATGGTGCATATGAGACTTTAATAACATAATTAACACATTACATACCTCTTTTCATAAATTTGAGTGGGTTTGGAGGCATTTGGGAAGCCATTTTCAGTACTTACCCCATGGGGATTTGAACCCCAAATTACTAGTAAAATTGCATAATTGGTCCATAATCTTAAGAGAGTTTGCAGAGGTCTTTTGGTGGCCATATTTCATCCATAAACATCATATTCAAGTTCTAATATCATTCATACACCTTCCTTGAATATTTGAAGGCATTTGGAGTCAATTTTAGACCTAGAGACCAATACTAGTCAAAGGGAAATTACTAGTAAAGTTCCCTACATTGGCCAGAATTGAAAGAGGATTTGCAGAAGTATTTTAAAGGTCCAAAAGCATCCCTGAAATACATATTTATGTTCTAACATCATCCATAAACCTTCTCAGAAGATTTGGGAGCAATTGGAGCAATTTGGGGACCTAGAGCTCAAAACTAGTCAAAGGTCAAACTAGGGAAAAAATGTGAAAAATTGCCATTTTAATAAAATTCGTAACAAGGGACATTACAGATGTGCCAAGAATAGTTTAAGGTGATTTTCCCAAATCTTGTTGATTTTGGACTTTAAAAAAAAAAACTTGTACAACCTACCATGTGTCCAATATTTCAAATCTAAATATGAAATTTGGACCAAAAACACTATAGTCCATATTCTTTCCATTGCAACTAGTGGGACTCAATTTGGATATTTCTAACTCCAGATATAACAATTTTACCCAAAACACTTGTTTAGGGATAGTCACAAACCCTAACTTACACAGGATTTATCTTTGAATGTAAGCAAACCATAACCTAAAATTTTGACCCACACTACTTCCTTATGTCCTTAATGTAACCTAAAAGTTTTAAACCTCGAAACTTCATGGAAAAAAAAATTGGAGCTAAAATTCTAAGAAGATTCGTTTGAAGGACCCAAATCTTTTGGATTAGTGACAAACCTAAATTTACAAAGAGTGTATGTAAAAAATTACAATGACTCAGATGTTAAAATTTTGACAAAAGTCACTTTTGTATGTCTTTTTAGTACCTTGAAAATTTTAGACCCTGAAACTTCACAGAAAAACATTTGGAGAAAAAATGGCAAGATGACTCGTTTAAGTGAGCCAAACCCTAGTTTTAAAAATTATTCCTTTTAGGCCCAAGAAAGAGCTCTGATACCACTTGTAATATACTTAAACCCAAAAATTCAGAGAAAACACAGAAAAACACAAGAAAGAATAAATAGAACCGAAAAAAAAACCCTTGTATGAAATATATTCAAAATAGAGAGCTATGTTCACTTGCCTCTTCAAGGGTGCAACCTCCAAGAGAAAAAATCCAAATTCAATAACAATTCTTGACAAAACATTACATAGTTTACTACTCTATATATATCTTTAATAAACAAAACCTAAATACTTTTGGTCATGCTATTAATGAGGGTCAACCACCTAGGGGATTTTATTCAATAAAGAGGGAAATTTTTCATTAAATAATTACCCAATAACTATCTAATGGGCCTTATGGCCATGTACATTGATAAAGTAGGGGAGTTAGGGTAGGACCCTAACACAATGGTATGGTAGTTGGGTAGGGTTGGATCTGGTGTGTCGATCAATCTAGAGCTAGCATATCTAGGGGAGTGTGTGGTAGAGATGCCATGTTTTTAGGTGTGTAGGTTGAGTGAGAAAGGTATCTATTGTTGTAATGACTTGTGGGATCATAGTACTTGTTCTTGGAAGGGATGGTGACCTCTTGCCCAAGAGTTTGGGATCAATGCATCTTATCATATTTCAATCATGGAGTCGAGTGAACTCATTCCAGATTTTAAGTTGCTCAATATTAACATTGGTACGCCTAGGAAATTTTGGAGGGATTTGTGGAGGATTTTTGGTAGGTACCACTACATCAACGCGATTCTTTCCATCTATATTTAGTGCTTCATTAGTGTCATGTACTCTCACTAGTTCTTAACACAACATGGGATTCGATGGACTTGGAGGACTGTTGGGTTCATTGCCTTCATAATGTTTGGTTGGTGCAACTTTCCTACAAGCGACATGTTTCTTCTTGGTTGATTATTTATCAAGGTATCCCATTTAAAGCCAAGATGGATAAGATTGGTCTCTTAGATGGTCTATGTTGTGTTAAAGGCCATATATTATCAAACATATTTTTTGGGATTATCATTTTGTCTAAAGTAGTTGGAAATTTGTTTAGAACTCGCATTCATGTTTTCATGTTTTTTTGAAAGAAAGATTCATTAGCAAGCTACATTGTTTGAAGATAATATATATCTAGCGCGGGACTCTTTTGTTGGACTTTGGCATTGTTTGCGAATTTCAACATGTTTTGTGCTTTGGAAGATCATGCATAAGTTTACGTTTGACCAAGGCATAAGTTCATCATCGGCATATGTTTCTTTATAAAAAGATGATATACATCATTAGTTATTTACAAAAATAATATTATTAATCAAGGATGTCAAATCCTTAGATATGAGTGCATTCTGATATTATTTTTACTCTAAAAAACTTAAAATCCATTATCTACACTTTTCAACTATTTATTTGTAAATATTTTTTATAAAAATAAAAATATTTTGCAAATTAAAATAAATAAATTATATAGACATATTGATCATATTAAAACTTCATATCTATGTGTTGTTTCCACCATAAAAAAAAAACTATCAACTCCGTAATACAAATGAATATACAAACCTCGAGACAAAAGAAATATGCAAACTTTGCTACAATCATCCGTCTTTGTCTTATAGTGTGATAAGAGTTTGAACTAATTATCTAATATTAAAGCTTTAGGTTTTTTAATATATATAATGTTGACACATGCTTATATTCTAAAGCAATCCATTTCATCTTTGTCTTTGGGGAATGCAAATATCTTTACCTTTAGAAATCCATTCAAGTTGTACATAAGTCTTATAAAATTATAATATACAATAGGGTTAAGACGGCAGGTTAAATTGTCATATTATATGAGTGAGTTACATGTCGAATGACGATGCTTTGCTTATAACCATGTCGAAATAGTTGTCTTATGAGAAGTCAATTATATAATATAAAATAAAATTTAACAACATTTTAATAACTACTCTCATCTAAACGTGTACTGTATTTGTATTTATATTGGTAAATCTTGTATTTGTATTTATATTGGTAAATCTTATTAATGAATAAATCAAGTTATTATAAAGAGTGATCTAAAAATTTCAAATTTCTAGTATGTAAGTTTTTTAATATTAACCAAGTCAGCATGCACCTATTTACCTATTTATAGGCTCTGTGTGTAAAATAATAGGTTCTTCCCGATACATATATGATCTTTTTGGAGACATAATAAACCTCAATATATAATAGGAGATATAATTTTAAAAATTTAATAACTAATTTTGGATAAGTTGTAATTTTTTTTCAAATTTTGTATCTTAAACAAGTTTATATTTCAAGAGATTTAATAACATTTGCTACTTAATAAAATTGGAGTAAAAATGAATATATAATAGTTTAATATGTAAATCCAAATTCAAATAAAGATAAATATATATTAGTTTAATATATAAATCTATTTAATAATAGCTCACCTCTCATATAACATAACAACAATTATCTTGAAATTTGATTAATTTTTTAAATTTTAATTAAATCAAATATATATTTTCTTTGATTTTGAACTTTAAAACTGATATTGTAAAATTTGTATTTACTTAATATTTTATAATTTTATTAAAATATTCCATACAAACTCATTATAAAAAATTACACTTTTTTTTTTCATAATAACCTCATAATAAAAAACATCTTTCCACACATAATCCACTTATAAAATAATCTAAAAAATGACATCATGTAAGTCTCCTAAGAAAAATTATGTGCTAACTATAAATATTACACAAACCTTTTAAAACATAATCTATGTGTTATGAAAACATAAATACACCTTAATATCGTATATTAAAAAAAGTATGACGAAGCATAAGTTCAATGCTACGTACATATATAATACAAATACACCTTAATATCATATATTAAAGAAAGTATGCACGCAAGCCGAAGGTTAGTACCCACATCATCTAGTGAGTGCTTATGTTTTTAAACTTTAAAATTATATATATATACACATTTATAGTGATAAGTTGAATTTTGTAAAGTTGTTAAAGATATCCTTTAAAAGGCGAAACTATGATCACCGATTAGTTTTATGTATAAGCTTAAAGTAAGAAAGTACCAAAACACTGATTTTTTTAAATATTATTTAATTCACCTTCTTTACCTTAAAATAAGACGTAAAGGTATTTTTCATTGATTAAAAGTTTTTCTTACTTGAACATAAAAATAAGTTAATAACTCCAAACTTATTTAAATGATTATAATTATAAACTTTAAATACTATTTTCAATTATAATAATAAGATAGCGTGTGTTAATATTGGATAAAAGTGAGTATACTTTACTATCATGATAAGTAGAATGAACTTAATTATAATAACAATCTTGTCATTCCATAAAGTATCCTTTGTTTAGGTATATATCTCCATCATAGCTTTACGCTCTATTAAATTATTATTAGACTATTAATTTAATTTACAACAAAGGACGTGGCGAATATTTTGCATCATTGTGTATGTTTAAGGTCCACATGATATAAAAGCAAACATATACTTAATTTTAAGTGTTTGGTCGAATCCCTTTATTTGGCATCTTGGTTCTGACATTTAAGGTTTAATTAATCAATGCACTCCGTGTACCTAATATCTACTAAATTTGATGATACCCATATGAATAAAACTTAGAGTCAACCTAATGGGCCGTACATAAAAACTTATTTTATTTAAAAGAAAAAACATTTATTATTAAAGGCCGACAAAGCCAACCCACTCTTTACTTCATTAAAATATTTCTTAAACTATAAATCTAAAACTTCTTATGAAAATCATTTCAAACCACTCCAACCTTTTTATCTACATGATAATTAAATAAATGGTTTAAGATAACAAAGGGATATTAAAGTTTAAATATTATGGACTATTTTTTGAAAATGAGTAAAATTGTGATGATTAATGTTACTAGTGGTAAGCTTTAAATCAAGAATTAGGTTTATTTTCAATTTAATGTATTTTTTTTTAGATATTATTGAAATATTAAATTTTAATTTTTTAAAATTTAAGTTTTTCTTTTATTTGAAAAAGAATGTTGTATATGATAATTGAAAAAAATGCTATTCAATTTTAATCTTTTATTTTTAAAATGGAAATGCTACTTAATTTCAATTTTGGTTTTTTACAATATTTTTATGGTTTTTTTAATTGTTTTTATCTCTTTGTTTTACATCTTAGCTTAGGTGAACTAATATTTAGTTGTTTTATTATATATTTTTATGTTTTTTTTAATTGTTTCTATCTCTTGGTTTCACATTTTAGCTTGAGTAAACTAATATTTAATTGTTTTATTATATATTTTTTTCAAGTAATTTTACATCTTGTACATTGAAATTGTTTATATAATTTTTTTATTGTCATTTTTTCTTTTCTTCAAAATTTTTTGTAAATGATTTTTAAACATTTTTTCATTTTTCATTTTAAAAAAAATCTTGATTAATGACCCGTCCATGCCAAATAGTCGATTATTTAAACACCTTCTTTTAAATAGTTTGTTATAAATATTTTTTTATAAATACTTGAAAGGAGCATAAATATTGTCATGCATTTATTTAATGTTTTTCCATTATCAATGTAAAGTTTTCCTTATACAAAAACCCCACCATCTTAACTTGTAAATTAAATCTTTAAATTATTTCAATAATTGATATTTTAATACCAATAAGTGTTTATATCTTAGAATTTGGGGAACAACAAGTAATTACAACTAAACATGAAGAACAAGTAATAAATAACTTGTTTATGTAACACTTAACTTGTAGCAACAAATTAAGTAGTCATGCTAGTATATTATTGAATTTTTTTAGTAAAACTTACTATCTTTATTTTATTCATATTCATATACATCTCATCCTCCCTACAAAATAAAGTTTTTAAATCACCTTTATCGTCTATATAAAATGATTATATAGAAGATCATGAAGCTCGTTACGAGTAATTAGTAATACCATTTGGACTTTTCAATGCCCAACTACAAGCTCACGAACAAGGTTTTAAGCCATTATTTAGTGATTTAATGATTTTGTGTTTGTCTTCTATGATGATATTTCTTTAGTGAATTTGTGTTTATCTTCTTTATTGATTTCATGGTTTACAACAAAAATTGGATGCCCAGGTAAAGCATGTGGATACAACTTTGCAACTCCTTTAAAACTAGAAGTGTTTCTTAAACATTATAAATGTGCTTTTGGGGCTTCGGAGGTACTCTACTTGGGTCTACTTGGGTCACATTATTAGCCACAACAGCTTTGCAACTCCTTTAAAACTATAAGTGTTTCTTAAACATTATAGATGTGCTTTTTGGGCTTCGGAGGTACTCTACTTGGGTCACATTACTAGCCACAACAAAGTGTAGATTCAAAATCTAATTAACAATAACAAAGAGTATTTAACTAATATATTAATAAGTGAACCATAATATATTAATAAGTGAACCATTTTTTTGAGTTTATTTTTTCCCAATAAAATATAAAAGATTCTACATTAAAACATTAAATTTATCAAATACATTTGAGTAAAAGTTGGTGTGATTAAAGAGGTCACATTTCCGAGAAGCATTGAGCGCTTCCCAACAACAAGAGAACGAACATAAATCATGTCTTTCTTCGCTCTGAAAGGCCAAAACATCTTTTGAATCTGTTATTTTAATAATAACACAAATTAAATTAAAATTATGTTCACCAAATTACACAAATTTGGCACACGCCAAGCCAAGCCAAATGTGCAAATGTGCAGCGAATTTGCAAATCGGACACAATTCAACGGTGGGAAACATGGGAGTTGTATAAGGGGTAACCAAAACGCTCCCATCCGGATTCCGGTAGAATAATTTTTATCAAAATAGTAATTTTTTTAGAGTGTTTAGATTGTAATTTTGGTGATTTTGATAATTTTAAAATTGGACAATTAATCTGAATCAAAAAATCCCAATTACAAAAATTTAATTTTCAACAAAAATTTTAACCAATTTTTATCCCAAAATCACCCAAAAAAACTGGAGCGTTTTGGTTGTCTTTTATCCTACGCGGGAAGCAGTGATTGGTCACCGCTGGACTCATGGCCCAACCACTACAACCAGCACTCCGCAAACAGTGGACAGATGCACCGGGCCGCCAGAAAAGGATCCAGCAAGCGCTGGGAAATTCTCTCCGCAAAGCATATGGTTTCAGACTGAAACTAATTGTCTGTGTTGTCCCTACATTTCTGGAATGTTATCCGGCTGCTATATTCTCAAGGGTTTCGCAGCGGAGAGAAGAATAGGGTTAGGGAAGGAGCGAATGTTTGCAGAGGGCAGATATGCATGTGCACACAATAGAAGAGCAGCGCTGCACACTGTTCGGAAACAATAAATGTCGTTGTGGGACTGCCTCTGACAGGGATTTATCACAAACCCACTGTCCGCCATTTACAAACCCACTGTCCGCCATTTGCTGCTCAAGTCTATGACGTCAAAACCACGGGCTCCGCCATTCTCTACACTTTTTTAAAATATGCCAAGAAAGGGCAGAATTTCATCCTAAATAAAACGGTACAGATTGCAGTGAATTTAATGGAGTCTGGACCCCATTCAAGGTGTTATAGAAAGGGAGAGATGGCAACATGTTTTTATAAATTATGATCCGGGGCAGTTTGCTGTCAAGGCGGTTCAGGTTGAGGTCAATCAGTGGCCAATTGAGTTCGTCAGTGATTGCATCGACACTTTGGTCGGCCCGCTGAATTAAGAATTAAGCGTTGGAAATTGCTATTCAGGAATCGGGACGGCGGGGGACCCACGGAAAAAGCTTTTGTCCCTCCGAATGTGGCTATGATGGGGAATTTATCATATCCCGATTCCCTAGTATTTGGTATCCCTCCCCGGGTATATCCATGACGTCGAAGTTTGCACCGCTTACCTTGGAAGGGATTATTTTAAATGATAACGGTATTCTATTCTATTGTGCGGTATTGCATTGATGAAAGGACGAACCATTTTGATTGATGTTTCTGAACGAAATCATCGGGTCCATACGTGGGTTAATTGAGACCGCTGAATTATGGCTTGTTTTGGGGTTAGCCCAGTGTCATTTGCATACGTGGGTTAATTGAGACCGCTGAATTATGGCTTGGTTTGGTGTTAGGCCAATGTCATTTGCACTGCGTGTGTGGGGCATTGTGAAAGCAGTAGTTGCATGGGAGGATACTACTCCAATCGAAAGCTACATGTACCCGTATACTACAGTGTGTCCTACCCTTCCCAATGTCTATAAATAGGCTTGGGCTTGATCCTCTCATGTATCAGTTGAGATAGTGGCCTCAGTTCTGTACTACTGTAATTGTTATAGAAACCGAAGCCCCTTGTGCTCGAGCTGTTTTCTTGATCCTCTCATCTCTTTTGCAATGGGATCCTGCAATCTGTCTGGATCAGATAACACTAGATGGGTTTTCATTGTTATTATACAAGCATCTGTTCTAATGGTGTTTTTAATCATTGTTTGGGCTGTATCCGACTTTTTCAAAGTCTATGTCTGGGAGCCTCGTCGGATAAGAAGATCTATGGAAAGACAAGGAGTGAAGGGGCCTCCTCCCAGTTTTATGGTTGGCAATCTTATCGCCATTGCCAACCTTCGTAAAAAGGAGGTTACCAACGATATGGAATGCTTGAGCCACGACATTGTCGACAGGATTTTGCCGCATTATACTAAATATTCCAGAATTTATGGTAAGTTTCATCTCATGATCGTCATGGAACAATGTTTAGATTCCATGATCCACATTATCTGCTCTGTTAATTTTCGTGGGCTTTTTGGGATTGTCTGGGTTAATTAGTGCTTTAATTTACGTAAACTGTTTGGGACTTGCAAATCATGGATTTTAGGTCGGCAGCTCGTAGTTTTTCAGATTTTCTAATCGAGAATTAGTTTATTTCGCATTCCTTCCATCGACTTTTCCTTACTGCTTTTTTTTGGGTTGAATTTTGTGCAATATGATCTAATTTTGATAAATACATGGGATTGCACGAGTTAGATCAATCCTCATTACTTGTTCGTTGTATTCATTGAGAATTTTATCTGTTGTTAATAGTTACGATCTCAGTTGAAAAGGGTTAGTTAGATCATGTGGCCGCTATTAATTGTATTCGTGTCAATGATTGAATATGTGGAATTCCTGAAGGGAATCAATTCATACTGTGGTGGGGCGTCGAGGCAAGACTGGCGGTATTCCAGCCAGAACTGATAAAGGAAATACTATCGTCCAAGCATAGCTACAGCTATGGAAAGTCTCATTTACAGCAAAATGGAAGCAAGGACTTCATTGGGAAAGGACTGCTAATGGCCAACGGAAAGGAATGGGCTCACCAGCGCCGCATCGTATCCCCAGCTTTCTGCACAGATAAACTCAAGGTGATACACACACTCCTGGCATATTTAACACTGTTCAATGAATGTTTGCTCTAATGCCTGTGCGTAATTAAGTTTTAACTTTTATTACCGTCAATTGATCTGTGCACACTGCAGGGACATGTGAAATATATGGTAGATTGCGCTGCACAAATGCTCGACCATTTTGATGAAATTCTTAGAAAGGGCAGCGAACCTTCAGAGATCGAAGTGAGCGAGCATTTGAGCCGGCTTGCGGCAGATATCATCGCACGTACCGAATTCGGTAGCAGTTATGAAAAGGGCAAAAGAATTTTTGAATCCCTTAAATCGTTGCAGCAGCTTTCTTCAGAGTCAGGAAGATATTCATGGCTTCCGGGCAATCGGTATGTTTGTTTGCGGCCTTTGCGTTAAATAAATTAAAATAACGTGTCATTGTCCGCTCTCTTGTCTTCATCGAAGATAATGATCCCCTGCCGGAATCTATAAATAGTAAAGAGAGGGTCCGCAACGCAAGTTGCCAAAGTCGAAGAGTCAAGTCCCACTCCACGAGCTAATGTTTTTTTAGCAAGATCCATGCATTCACAGAGTCAACCATTAATGTCATTGTGATCCGATATAAAAATAATTAACACCCTTGTGCGGTGCCGTGCACTTTTAACGTTCTTTAGTCCGAAGAGATTTTCATCGGAATTTTATGAATTGTGATCGGAATTTCCTTTATCGTTTTAACTACCTTTGGCTTTGATGCAATGCAGTTTTCTTCCTACGAAATTTAACAGAGAGAAAAAGGAGAGAAAGAAGCAAGTAGAGAATGTGCTGCTGGAAATCATTCAAGCGAGGCGAGACTGGGCCAACGTGGGGCGCAGCGTCTCCTACGGAAACGACCTGCTGGGGCTCATGCTGGGCGAAATGGAGAGAAGCATCTCTGCCTCCTCCTCCTGCACGAAGTTAACCAACCAACAATTAATGGACGAGTGCAAGACGTTTTTCTTCACCGGCCACGAGACGACCGCCCTTCTGATGACATGGACGATGATGCTGCTGGCCTCCAGTCCCGAATGGCAACACAAAGCCCGAGCCGAAGTTCTGGAAGTTTGCCAGGGAAACACCCCATCTATCGCTCATCTCGCCAAACTCAAAATCGTAAGATTCACAGTCCTAACCAGATTATAATCTAATCCACCACATAGATCTAGAGCAAGAGGTTTCGGAAGTCTTGCAAAAATTCCAATTTGTTATCAGAATCACATTAGCAGGACATTTTAACATTAGATTTAATGCTAGGTTAATGTATTTTTCTGAGAAAATGTATAGTAATCTCTAATGGTTTGAATTATTGCATCCATGCAGTTAGGAATGGTACTGACCGAGTCACTGAGACTGTACACTCCGGCATCGTTGCTGCCAAGACAGGCATTCGAGAACGTGAAGGTGGGCGATCTGGAGTTACCGAAGGGCATATCTGTGTGGATTCCGGTGTTGGCCATCCATCACAGCAAGGAATTGTGGGGAGAAGACGCCAACGAATTCAAACCACAGCGGTTTGCGGAGGGCGTGCAGAAGGCGTGTAAGCATCAGATGGGATTCTTACCCTTCTCCTCGGGACCCCGGGTGTGCGTCGGACAGAGCTTCGCTATAATGGAAGCCAAGGTGGTGATGGCCATGATCCTTTCCCGCTTCAAATTCAGCCTCTCTCCTAACTATCGGCATGCTCCTGTCTGCGTGCTCACGCTCAAACCCAAGCATGGGGTGCCTATAATTTTTGAACGCTTGTAATTGTCGAGACCAACTATACTAAGCTATAAAATATACAAAAATCAATGCTGTTACGATTGTGTTTACTTTACATAATTAACCCGGCATTGTAAAATAATAATAACGCTTCAGCCTCTTTATTGGAGTTTAGCAGAATCCGATCGAGGGCTGATTTTGATCAATTGATATAAGCAAACTATGTATGTGTTATTTATTTACTTAGTAATCCCAAACTATGTATGTGTTATTTATTTACTTAGAAATCACAATAGAGACTTAGAGACACTGACGGCATCCCTGACGTAAGCCTGCATTTTCCCACAGGACGAAATAGTTTTGATTGGATTTTGTTAATACAAAATGTATGATTTTCAGTCACATCGGTAACATCATTATCTGCACATAAAATTTCAATATTTGATATAATAATAAATGGTAGACTTCTACCATTATTGATATAATTGTTTTAAATCTAAAAACATGATTTTTTATTTAAAAAATAATATTTATTTTATTACAAAATGAAAACACATTTTTTAAGTGTTCAAAACACACTACACGTAAAATAAAGATATAAATGCAAACTATAAATGAAAACAAGTGTAAATTAAAATTACATTAATATTTTACATTTTTAAAATTCTTGATAAAATAATGTTTAATCTCTCCTTTTCTCTCTTTTTAAACTTATTTACACTTTAATTCCTTATATAAGTCACAACTAAAATAAAAGTACCACTAACCTCCGTGATCATAGCCTTGACCTAATTAAGCTCTATCACTATCAATCAATCAATTTCATGCTGTGGTTTTGATCCTACTAAAAAGGCATCAACCACAACAACCTCTTCAAGTTTCAACGACTAAAGTCCACTATCCGTTTGTTTTACTTTATCGCCCACACAAGAGTGAATTCCCAAATGAACACTTCTAAACCCCAATGAACACTTGAATCTTGATGCACTTCATTTATATCACAATAAATTTTAAATTATATTCTAAAATCAAAATAATATTGACTTACGTATCTAGTGATTAAAACTTAAAAAATTAAAATTAAATACTTTTAATTAATATTTTAATCTTAATTCAATATATAAAACTAAATATCATTCTAAACTTTACAATGTTATATATACACAATTAAATATATAACAAATATTCATATATAATTTACAATGTTATATATACCCAATTTTATATATATATAACTGACTCTAACTCGTGAAAGTTCAATGTACTCTGCACATCTCAAACTCCAAGAACACTAAATATTTAGGTATAAACAAATTATATTCGAAAACGTAGTCAAATTATAATGATAAAAATATATCTGAAGCTTTTTGGCTATTAACTGAAAGATCTTCTAAAGATTGGCATGTAAGTCATCTCCTACTCCTTTAGTTTTGCATTACATACCTTTGTGCTTTAAGCGAATTCAACTTAATGTTCCTTTTTTTTTTATAGAAGATTAATAATCACTCTCGATTATCGACGTTCAATTTAATTGATTTCCTCTGTTTATTTCACTTTCAAATATATCAATGAACAATTTAATGAAATTCAAGTTTTACCCATATCATAAATGAATTTAAATATTTCAGAAAAATTCAATTTCCTTTTCTATCTTATAACAAAGTTGTAATATACAAATATCATTATAAATGATCGAGGGTCGAGATTGTTCCTAGTAATTACAAGTGGAGGATGATGTATCTTTAATTATAGTAACGGATTTAGCTTCATACAAAACCCAAAATGATTTAGTTGGTTTACTTATTAACGTATTTTTATAAAAAAATATTATTTAGATTATCGATAGGTAAAAAAATAAAAAAGTTTAAAATAATATAAAATATATATGTTAAAAGATGTAAAACGTTGTTTTAATAAAGTGTTACAATACTATTACTAATTTTTATTTTTCACAATTTTTTTGGATCCATATATTTCATAGAGACAGATTTCCTTTTATAGTTTCTTGTTTCTTAACTCATTTTATTCTTCCTTTTATTGTTTCTTGTTTCTTAACTCATCTTAAGCATTGCCCAAAACACTACTATAAAGTTTGTGGGAACTCCATGAAGTTTTTAGACTTAGCTTGTGTTGCAATAACATTTTCAGTGCTTTATAATAAGACTACAACTTTATAATAAGACTAGCGAAGTGTGTAAGGCTATTTTCCTTTCTTTTTCTTTGTTGCCAGTGGGGGACATTGGCATTTTGATATTTTAGTTTTCAACATCACTAGTGGCCCTCTTGACATCATTACCATTGTCCTCTAACTTTACTTTGATAGTTGATTGTATATGGAATTCTTCGAGCTTACAAATTCTCAATGCATATTATTTCTAGGCAAAGTAATACAAATCCATTTGCTCAAAGATCTCATTTGAACCCTAAATCCATTTGGGTTTCCAATATAACCAAATAAATCCAAACCTATATCATTGAAATATACATGCATCTACACGTCCTTCCTTATTTTTGTTAATCAATTAATGATGACTTCCATAAAAACAATAGTTTTTATAAAACATATTTCATATAAAAAATGATGAAAATATTGATATTGTATATTTGATCCTCCTTCTTCATCCAAGTTTTTAAAAGTTTCTTTGCTTCCTCCAATTCACACTCAAACTCATTCAACAATTTACATAATATTCCTAATAATATTACACCTAACATGAGTAGTTTAACTTTATACTCACTTCTTAAAATAATATTCTTGAACCATCTAATTATTTACCAATCCTCCTTCCTCTTTTATTTGTTTACCAATCCTCCTTCCTGTTATGTCAAGATGAAAAAGAAATAACTATCATTCGAAGCTCTTTAAATTGTTTGATATCAAAACCCTTTAAGAAATAACTATCATTAGAAGCTCTTTAAATTGTTTGATATCAAAACCCTTTTTCCTGGTTTGCCTAGTCTTGAAATAAGTTTCTAAAAGTACATAGATTACTCACAAATTACTAAAAAAATAAATGGGAGTCATGTAAAAACATACGAATTCCATAAATCCCAATAAGAGATACCAATGCCATTAAAGTTGTCATGTGAATTTAAAAAAAATCACATAATTTATAGTTTAATATAAATTTGGATGGGTACCTTTCCACCCCTTCCCCTCTTATCCATTTAACATTTTCTTATCCATTTAATATTTTCTTATTAGAAGGTCTATTATTGCCCAATGCAATTGCTATTACAATTTAATCATTTAATATTTTCTTATTAGAAGGTCTATTATCACTCAATGCAATTGCTATTACAATTTAATCATTACACTTGTGTTTGTGGCCACTTTTTCCAAACATGTAGAGTGCCGCATGAGCACTTTTTGGCCATTCTTTCTACATAAATAGATTTTTATGCTAGCATAACCCTAGCAAAGCTCATGCCGGTAATAAACTTTTTGCCAATTTCATTTTCCTAAAGAATTATTATATTCTTGCTATGAAAAGGTAAGAATGTTAATATATGTTGTTGTTGACATTTTCCTAAAGCATGATTATATTCTTGCTACGAAAAGGTAAGAATGTTAATATATGTTGTTGTTAGTGTGTTGATGGGTTTAATTCAAAAAATAATAATCTACAATTAATAAGGTTGGCATAAATTATATGAATTTTAATCTAGCATAAATTATATAAACTTTGTAAAATGAGACATTTTACATTTCATTCATTATTCTTGTTATGATAGTGAGGCGAAAAATTATCTTATTTCTCAGCCATGCCACAAATAATATTTAAAATCAAGTTTTATAAAATTTCTCTTTTATAATGTAATCGTCATTCTTTCTACATAAATAGATTTTGATGCTAACATAACCCTAGCACAACTCATCCCGGTAATAAACCTTCTCTCAATTTCATTTTCGTGAAGAATGATTATTATATGAACTTTAACTAACATTGTTAGCCTAAATTATATGAACTTTGTAAGATAAGTCATTTTACATTTCATTCATTATTCTTGTTATGATGGTGAGGCCAAGAATTATCTCATTTCTAAGCCATGCTACAAATAATATTTAAAAACAAGTCTTATAAGATTTCTCCTTTATTATATAGATCAATTAATGAAATACCTTTAAGTGGCTATCAACTTACATATAATTGTTTTATTACACTAAATTTAAACTATTACACTAAAGTTAAACTTTAAGTTGTCGAGTTTTTATGTCATCATAGTTGATAATATATTTTTGTGGTTTTAATATTTTTTATGTTATTTTTTTATTTTTATGATATAATATAAAAATAGTAAGTAAAAGATTTTATTTGATATTTTTATTTTAGTTAAAAAATAAAAATAATTTAATAATTAAACAAATCTGTTTAGATATTTACTTTCAAATATAATTTTTTTTTAATAATATAATATAAGCATAGTTTTTTTCCAGCGGAAAAAACTATTATAGATATTCATATAAATCAAATAGTACAAAGATTGTCTTGATTCATAGGACCAAATCAAACAAAATAGCTTCTACGCAATTGATCTGCAGTACATACATATCGCCAAGACCTTCAAAACAGCTTGAGAATAAAAAAGCTAAACCTCCCAAAATAACCAAGAATAAAAAAAGTGTAGAATATAAATAGCTACAGCCACCTGAACTCTGTAATAAAACTAGCCTATCAGACCTTAATCATAAAAGCATGTGTCTCCACTATCTAAGACAGAATTTTCACACCATTCCTCCCAGAGTAGATGGCCTTCCAAACCTATCAAAGACTGTTTAGATAACTTATCTGCCAGCGAGTTATGCTCTCTATAAATATGCTCGAACTTAATATTTTGCTGCTGAGTAATTTCTTTTTGAGCTTGAAGACACCAATGTCTCAGGTTTGTAACATTCAGTTTGAATTTACCAGCTGCCCACTTGATTGTGACACGGGAATCTCCATAAACTTTGATGTTTACTAACCCAAAGATATTAGCTACTTTTAATACACACCAGAGAACCAACAGTTCGACTTTCATGTTGCTACCGACACCACAATTGAGTCTGACAGTGAAATAATATAAGCATAATTAAACAAAAGCTTCTATTTGATATTTGTATTCTATTTAAAAGAATAGAAAAAACTTAATAAATAAAGAAATCCATTTTTTTTAAGATATTCACTTTCAAATGTTATCTCTTAATCACATCTCATTAATTATTAAAGATGCATGTGTCTAACCAAATATTTAGTATTTATTATATTTAGACAAATATTCAAAAATATATATTTAATTATAATAGTAAATACTTCATAGTTCAATGTATGAACATTTAATGTTTAATGTATAAAGCTTATATAATTTGATAGTAAAAAGCAATATTTATAAGAAAACATATTTTATGGTACATTGGATGTAGTTTGGGTGGTTGGGAAGATTGATTGTTACCCTCCTCATCCAAATTCAATTCTTATAAGGGACATAATGCTCTGGTTGAATCCCTATATATTAACTATATAATGATTAAATGGATTATATAATATGACCATATCTTGATTCTCTTAAATAATAAATGTTGACAATTCTTAAAAAATAAAAAATATCTTATAAATTATTAAAGATGCATGCATTCATATAATAAATATGTCCAACAAAATATTTAGCATTGATAATATTTAAACCAATATTCATCCATATGTATTTAAATATTTATATTTAATGATAATGGAGAATACTTCATAATTCAATTTATAAAACCTATGCAATTTGAAAGTGACAAAACAATATTTAAAGGAAAACATTATTGCACACTCGTGTAATATCAAACTCCAAATAACATGAACTATCTTGTTATAAACAAACTATATCCTAAAGGGCCATTCAAATTATAATGATAACGAAATGTGTAAAGCGTTATTGGCTCACGATCGAAATATCTTGGAAAGGCTTTACACAAAGTTATGAAGAAGTGTTTTATAACATTAGAGAATGGCATGTGACTCATCTTCTACTCCTTTGGTTGGTCATGACAAGACTTTTGTGACACATTAGGCAGATTTAACTTAAATTATATCCATTAGATTAGAAAATGTTTATATATATATATGAGAGATTATATCGTTCCTCTTTATTATTCAGATAATTTTATTTATTCCTTTTTTATATTTCACTTTCAAAGATTTATATGATAGATAATGTACAGATATATATGATAGATAAATTTTACATCGGAGATGAGATATTATGGAGAGTTACATGATTATAGTGGCAAAATTATGTTGAGTTATAAGGTAAATATGTTCTAAAAGGATTGTAAGTCTATATGGTTCATGGGTATAACTTTTTTTAATTCTTTGATTTTGATTAAGATTTTTTTTGAAACACAATGAAATTTGTGGATAACTTTATATAATTGTTGGAATTAGGTGTAGCTATATAACAATGTCTCTAATCTTTTATAATATGTGTCTTTTTTGTTAGGAGGTTATATGTCACGGGCTAGACTTGTTTTTCCTTT
Organism: Larix kaempferi; assembly: GCA_027924585.1. NCBI lineage: Eukaryota > Viridiplantae > Streptophyta > Pinopsida > Pinales > Pinaceae > Larix > Larix kaempferi. The sequence continues at coordinate 1,890,153 of BSBM01000865.1, read as the reverse complement.
CGAGCGTCCCATATCGTTTGAAAGCCTAGTCACTGTACGACACCGACATGATATTTCTAGTTGGGCTTGACCATCAACCGCAAGTATCACCTGGACTACGCCTCATCGAAACTAACCTGGCTGAACCTAAGCAAGGCACCTTAGAGTATGCGGAATTTCAAGTGCTCGTTTCACTGTAGGCGATGTAGTCCATTGCATCGCCACCCAACTTTAGACAATCTTGTCCATCGCATCGCCTCCCCCGAGCCAACACTTGAATGACCGACTGCCCAACGCATGACGATGCGCTCACCCATCTAGTCTCAATCATTAATGGTGCTTGAAGGTCTTGTCCTGTCTCCACCCGACCACATACCATCACTGCAACCATCGACACTATTGTCCTAGCATGGTAGACATAGTGCACATCGCATTGCCAATTGCGCCATCCTCCATCAAGCCTACTATGCAGCATCTCACCAGTTTGTCTCGTCTTACTCACCTCGACATATCCTTAGTCGTCCTAGCGAGCCTTCTCACTAGTACATTGTCCTGATCGTCTCATGGCCAACAACCATGAGTTGGCCACCAGGGATACCAAAGCATATGGACTCACCATACATCCTTAGGTAATGCATCCCGACACACCCTTTGCCACGCCATTTCCAAGGGCGCTTAGCGTAAGGTCATTGCAATCTCCTCCACTTAAAGATGTTGATGTCTTCGTCAATGCAGCCCATCAACACATCTGATGAAAGGGGCATTGGTGGCAGGCTTCAAATTTGAAGCCTTCAGTGCCCTTCAAAGGCCCTTTTCCCCTTCATAGAAGGCCAAGGTGAAATTTACACTGCAAAAAAATTTTAATTTCATGCAGAGCCCATCAGTAATGAAATTAAGTTGACCTATGTAAATTTTCAATGGAAGGGAAACTCCAAATTCAGCACGTCCTAGAGTTATCAGTGGTTGTGGGACTGGGAGAGTCGGAGACTACCCCAGTGCCCTTGGAGAGTTGGACCTAGTTACCAGTTGGCCATGGCGGGTTCAATGAGTAGGTGACACAGTGTCAGCCTTCATGTGACTCAGTTACAGTGTGAAACCATTTAATGTTATCACCAAACCTTGGTCGAGACTAGACTCCACAATGCACATAGTACATACGTGTAACGTACTATTGGAATTCGACAGGTGTGATTACCATAGGCACATTAACCATAGCCCAAAATCCATTGGATTTTCTTATGCCATCACTGATTAGCCATGTGATCGTGGAGTCCACCCAACGAGTGCATTAATGCATCATGCAATTATGCAAAATGGGAAATGGAAATTGGAATGGACCCTGTCCTGAGTCTTAACTCTTGGAGTCTTGAGTGACAACAATAATCTCTACCCATGCAGCCTGTAAAACAAATTTACGAAATGCTGCCTATTTAAATCCATGACTGGAAAAAATGCATGAATTCGCCATAATAATTACCAGATTGAGTATCTTTTGGAGGTGAGAAATGGATAATTCAATAGCTGAACATCATATATATGTGGGTTTTCTCCATTGAAACATTCTGGCTTAGTGTTAAGTAGTTTTCAAGTTTCACTGTCTAGTCATTTTCATCCTGGGTTGTTGGAAAATGGAGAGTTCAGGAATTTTGTATTTGATGTTTCTGACACGTTTTCAACTGAGTAATCTGGTTAAAAAAACCATTATAGGTAGAATGGAATTTTCATGATTCTGAATCTCAACTCCAAGATTTATTAATTAGAGAAATTTACAAGGCAGATTCTATTAATGATCACTTCTGCTTTCTCTTTCTCTGATGTTCATTTATGAATTGTTTCCCTAAAAAATGCTTTCTCAATTTTAGAATAAGTTCAAAGAATGCCACTCTTGTATTTCCAGAGCCTTATGTTTATGCAAAATGCAACATTGCAAATCATATTTTAAACCAAAAAAAACCCCTCAAAATCCAGTTCTAATGTGCATCTGGACTTTGGAGATTGCAAATCTCAAAGTTGCATTATTGAGTCCTTACAAACATCTTGTGCAACATTTGCATCTGTGATTCGTCCATTGAGCTCCTTACAAACATCTTCTGCAACATTTGCATTCGTGATTCGTCGAGCAAGCTCCTTATATAACTAGGTTGCTGTTAATTTACAAGTATGTGCAACATTTTTCATTGTGGATTTTCAAATATGTGTAGCAATTTGTATATGGAGAACATAGTTACATGCATTGCTTGTTGGATTGCCTTCTAGTGCAATAAATATAAGGGTTTTAACTTTCCACATCCAAATTTTTTTAAACTTGTAATGCATTATGCCACTGGTCACTGGAGGCAAAGTCTTGAATGACCCACACCCATGAATCGACGAAAAAATCACACTTCCCAGATTGTACAACCTCACAACCATTTTCGCAATTTCCAAACCTCGAACAGTAAAATTCTCATTTCCTCCTTCAAAATCATCTCGGGATATTTCATTTCTATGCTCCTTCTGCAGATATTTCAAACACAATTTTTTCCCTTCCAACACTCTGTATCCCTCTTGACCTACAGTCTACAAACCACTTCACTGTAGAAAATATAGCTTCATCTCTAGTCATCTCTCTTGGACATCAAGTTGTGGATCAAGTAATATTATTCAATGCTCATGGGTTTCCCTGGTTCGAGAGTCTAATAGTTAGAAGAAATCAACCTATTGGGATTATTTTAAGCCTCTTTCATCAGAATGGGAGTGGTTTTCAGGTAGCTTTCACCGATCTTTGGGGATGCTTTGGACCTCCATTTCGATTGTCTTTCTTATGGACAAGAAGACCTGAATGAAATGGGTAGCATTCTGTAGAGGGAAATGTAGGGTTCCATATGAATTTATCCTTTTATAGTTATTTTTAGGGGAATAGAAGTCCAGTTGATCAACCCATCACATGGCTCTTCTGCCAATGCATTCATCATTAGGATTTGAACCTCGATTGCTGGATTTGGTTCAGTCCCCTACATATTTGTGATGTGACCTTTATGAGAGGTGCTCCTCATTTTGGAATGATGCTTTGTGCTATAGAGGTCTTGAAAATCAATTTCTTATGGAAGATGGCTTGGCTTGAGTGAGGATGTAATCTTTGTTGCAGACAGAAAGATTGCCAATCCTTCGTGCTAAGACAATCTTGGTACCTATGAAAACATTTTGTCGAGAGGTTAGAAACATTCTTCAGATAATCCTGCTTTTGACTGCCATAATTAGAAGGCCATTCATGTCCATCGTTATCTCAATCAACGAGATAGGATAAATTCGAGTTTCAATGAAAGAAGACAAAAAATAGAAGCGCGTTATATCTTCATAAGTGGATTTCTTAGGTTTGGATTTAACTCTTCTTCACATCGAGGCATGCATTTATATTTTTGCTTGAGGGTTATTCACAATAGAGTTCAAATCTATTGAATATGTAGATAACATTCTCCATTTAATTACGCCATGGTTTATGAGTTACAAAAGCTTATGCATGAATCATTAGTCTTCTTTTTTTGACCCCTCCATAGAATCTTGGAATCCTGCTCCAATGTGGATTGGTAAATGCCCTAATTTAATGAGTCTTAACTTTTAGGGATATTGGTCACTAGTCTCCATAAAAAATTCTTGGGGAATATTCATTTATGCTTCACATAAACATGCCATAAGCATATATAATGACAACATATGAGGTTGTGTGTAGAAGTATACTTCACAAATGGCTGACCTAAAAGGTAGCTTGGAAGTGGAAGTAGCTATTAGGTTATGAGAAATTGGCCTTTAGATGTAGATCATGGTTTGAGTATGGTCACTTGGAAACCTCCCATCCAAATAAAAATGTGAGTGAGGAGACTACCAAGCTCTCCCAGAATCCCATTGGAAGAAAACTCAAAAAGTAGGATCAAAGACTCACTTGATGGAAAGGTGCTAAGAATCACTGCCATCTAATAGACGTGGAAGACTCAAAAGAGATAGAATCAAAAGATGAAAAATCAAGTTCTCTCATTAAAATCTACTCTAGAGATAAGAAAATTATGAAAAAAACCCTCTTAGCATCCCTAGAGGGGATGCTAAGAACGATGCCATAAGATTAGGAAATCTAGTGTTAGGAACCCATGTCTTTACTTTGTTAGTATATTGTTGTTGGATGCATATGCTTTGTAAGTCGTCCCATAGTATTTGTTGATCCATAGTTTGTGTTATTGTTGTTGGTGCATATGCTTTGTAAGTCGCCCATAGTTTTGTTGATCCATAGTTTGTATTGGCCCATGGTTTTGACTCATAGTATTGGCGCCTAGACTTAGTATATAAGTTTGTGTTGAGGCCTATGAAGGCACCGTGAAGTTAATTGTATTGAGCTTGCTCAAAGGAGGTTGCCCCCTCGAAGTGGTCTGCGATCAATATAAAAGTGATTCCGAGTTCTGTTATTTCTGATATCTCATGTATTTGCATTAATTAATTATTGCAGGTTCATCACATCTAGATGGGAAAAAACTTATGTTTTTAGTTGGAAAGATAATAATACAATGATTATAATAGCCTGCATAAAAGTTCATTTCAAAACATGTAAGATTTAATGTCATGGAAAAGTTAATTTTCTATTTTTTTCTTTTGTCTTATTTCTTTGAACCATTGGCTATGGTAATGATCAATTGGTCACGACAAGGATCAACAATTTTAAATCTCTGAAGGACGTACAATGTTAGAGGTACACTATTTTTCGGTGGATACATTTGCATTAGACAAAAAGCATATTTTCAAAATTTTCTATTATTGTTAGGGATCTCAAGCCTGACCTCTTTTGGCTCTTGGAACAGAGCACTTCTAGTAGTGTATATTTTCTCAAAACAATGCTAGACACAAATAAGCTTTAGTACCCCATGAGGCTATGTACATCTCCAACTTCATATTATGCACTCAAAATATTTGTGAGTAGTTCTCAACTACTCTAATCACTTTTGTAGGATAGGCAACAAACATTTTCCTTCACAAAAATAAATATGCCAAAGAACAGTGCAATACAAAAAACCAATACTCCTAATGGTTATCACTATGTTCACATTAACAAAATAAGATCGACAATATCTTTCTAAATGGGATTTTTCCCAATCTCATCTTCCATCACCGGTAAAGGTTCTTCATTCTCCACCTTTATTTTAGTCTCTCCTCCTCTACACTCTTGAGTAATCCTCCCCAAAAGGTAGTTGGAAGTGATAAAACATCATGCACATGGTTTATCTCACTAATTATGTGTAAATGTTGAATCACTTCCAAGTACCTTACTTAGTCAACTCATCATGTACATGTTCCAACTCAAATTAATATGTAATACATTCCAAGCAATCACATGTCTTTATATGATCACTAGAAGTGCATAATCCAATGAAGTTAATATCATCCTCAACATATTATCTTACTATACACAATAATAATAATGTCTCATGATGTTTGTAATATCAAAGAAGTTAACCATCTATAGCTAGGTGAATAAAGTAGGAAAGTTGCAAAATAGGTTGTTACAACTCTTTCCTCTCAAAAAGGTTATGCCGCTCGAGTTGAATTGTCTACAAATAAATAAGGATAAATTTCTCTAATATTATACTCTAATTCTTATGTGTAATCCTGCTCAGAGTATTGTTGACAATTATCTTTGACCTAGTCAATAATTTTGCATTGTAGATGTTATGGCTTCCTACCTAGTTCCCATGATCATTAGGAGTTTGGTATGGAACTCCCTAGTGTCCCTCATGAGGTACATACCTCTCAGGTAATGATACATTAAATACATTATGACATTCATGATAGAAAACATGGTTCCTTAGCCCAACGCACTACTAGCCAAGACAATGTTCCCCAGTGAAGATGATTGATCCCCCCATGAGGGGATATAGTTCAAGATATAAAACATTAGATTATTTAGCGATTTAGTTATGTTATCACTCCAGGAAGCTCTCCTAGGTTGTATTTCGGAGATGCCTGATAACTGAAACTTGTCTTGAAAGAAGGGCTTTATTTTGGATCAAGTTGGATGATAAGAATCAAAATTTACGCTCTCACAACATGCATGGGGATGCTCAGACAAACAAGGATTTGACTACGGATTCTCAGGGGGTTGATTTAAAATAAAGAAGGTGAATCCTTATTGCATTCAGCAGATTCATACATAGAAGAACGTATATCAATGGCTAAGCACAACGAAATAACATATATGTTCAATCCTTTAAAACAGAGACAGGATAACAGTTATCCAACAATAAAAGTGAACATACAGGAAATAGATCATTCACCATAAGCACATAAACATGAGAATAAGGAAACTGGTAGCTAGTAATAAAAGAAGCTTGTATTATCTAGAAAGTCACAGCATTCTGAGAATACAAAAATTGATTTTTCTCTCCAAAGTTGAACCTCTATACTACTTCAGTCCTCGGCTTTATAGCCATTACAAAGTTTTTTAGATCCCAAAAAGATGGATCGAATATACTAAAAATAACAACTGAGAACAGTTGATGAAAGATGTAACAGTGTGTCATAATCAAAGTAACTGCTCTTCGCTGGTGAACCTATGCTTGACAGCTGAAACGAGCGTCGTGGAGCTGGGGGCAGGTGTGAAACTGTTCTTCTGCAAAAACCTGTAGCAGCGCTTTCCAAAAATAGGTAGGAATATTTTACTATCAAATCTACCAGCGCTCTTAGTCTGTGACTAGAGGCGATCGTGGTGTACTTGAAGGCTTGTCAATCCCTGGAAAATGCCTTCAAGATGCCAGGAACAACACAAAAGAGGTTTGATGCCCGGAGACAAACCTGTGTGCTGATTTTAGTTTTCGGTAGCTAACGAAACTGGGGCTTGAAAGCGATAAGAAACCAAAAGCCTAGCGTTCGGTGATTAATGAATCAGAGTGACGCTTCGCCTAAACCACCGAAACACTTAAGAGTGATGGAAAACCTTATTTCTTTTTGGTATATGGGAGGGCATCTCCTGCACGTAATAAACTACCAAAACGGGATTCGACAGCTAATGAACAGTTCCGGTGTTCGCCCAAACTGCCGAAAACCATGCATGATTCATCCTGCAAAAATAGCAAAACTGTGTTCGTATCCTCTTGTTACCTGGATTTTTCTTCCTCCTGGGCCGAGGTCGGAGGATTGGCAAAGTCGATCGCAACTACAGCTAAGGTCTCTAGGTTCGAATGTACCCTGAGTTGGGGACTCTGAGCTTCTCCCTTACCTTCCAAAACTTCGACCTTCCTCCTCAATCTGATGTTTTCCCTGATAAGCCTAATGTTTCTGCCCCTCATCTTGCCATGTTTCTTGGTTAATCCATGGAAAGATACGTAAAGCTCGTTATATCTCTCTATCAGCATTTCATTCTTCTCTTTAATGACCCTCTGGAGTAACTCGCGTTCATAAGCCTGGTGGAGGAGCCGGTTGATTTTCTGTGAAGCTGAAATCTTTGTATTTTGGATTGGTCCGTGAGCCACCTGCTGAATTTATTCCTCCATGGGTGTAGGGGAGGGTAAATTCATACAGCTGAAACCTTTCTCTTCCACAGAGGTAAATGGAGGCAACTTTACATAATCATTCTCCTGCTCCATCAGGGTTGGGGCTGCTTCCTGGGGTACCTGTTCTGTTTTCACCTCCTCAAATTTTGCTCCAGCTCCCTGCAACTCATCCTCCTCTTCAGAATCAGTGTAAGGGAGGTTTAAAAGATTTGTACTTCTCGAGGGAGTCTCCTCTGAAACCACCCCCTCATCCTCAGCCTTGTCATCGAATGTCAGCTTCCTTTTGGTTTTCTGCGCCGGTGGAGTTGAGGAAAGGGGTTTGATTGAATTTGGGGGAAGAGCCCTCCTTCTTCATTTTCCACTTCTGGGGTTTGAGGATTTCTTTCCACCTTCTGGCTGTAATTCTGTTTCGAGCCCACTCCATAAGAGAAAGAAGGTCCATTTCATGCCTTTCCTCTGTAATAACTGAGAGACTAAGAGTTTAATCAGACCATGGTGGAACAACCTCCCTGCAATTTTGGAGGGCTGAGCCTTTACTTGATGCGCCATTTTGGTGAGGCTCTTGTGGAGGTAGAAAGGGAGGTTTAAACGGCTCTTGCCTGTGAAATGGTCGAGTAGTCTAAAATGATAAATGAGCACCCTGTTATACCTGCCCTCACAAGTCATATAGTCCAGGATAGACTTCAATAGAAGTTGCTAGTTATCCTCCAGGTATGCCAAAGGGATGTCCTTTTTCCAAACCAGTTTCCTGTGCTTCGATTTTAGGTATGATTGAAACTCGAAATCCTTCTTGGTAGTGGTCTTGAACTAGCTCTCCCCGGTCGTTGGGCATTCTGTCACCTGGGCTATGAGGGCCTCATCCACCCTGAACTCTTCCTTGCCTATTATTGCCTTTTCTCCGTCATATGTGAGTGCAAAATCTTCGACCACCTGTTGATGAGAGCCCTGAAGCTTCTTGCAGAAATTAAAGCAGACGACGTTCTTGAAAAAATGACATACCTCGGGGTGTGCCTCTAGGTAATAGGTGTCGCTCAATTCTTTTCTCAGGATCGCCCCACCTCCTTTCGGCATCGGTAACCTGCTTGCTGGCGCTGCTGTTCAAACCTGGACTAAGGGAGCAATGGGAAATAGGAAACTGGGCTCAATTGACGCAGAGAGGGTGAAAACAGGAAGGTGGTGTGGCCTTTCGGGAGCTAACTCCAAGGGTATGAAAAGGTGGGCAATCATGAGGGTGAAAAGATGAGTATGGAGACACGATTGCACCAGTGGAACGAAATTTGAGAAATGCTATTATGTGGATGGGAAATGAAATCCGACTGGTCAGAGTTAAGGCAGTGACGTCTGGACTTCCATCGGGGTAAACCAGACTTTCGCTGAAATGACCCTTTCGACGTCTAAACCATGATGAGTTCCCTGAATCATGACCTCGAACCCCGATTTGACGTGTCTGTCGATTGATGTAACTCCTCTTTCGGCGGCCGATAACTCACCTTCAAAACTATTGTATCGCTAGGAAAACAATTTTCACCACTGCCCTTTTTGCTTTCGGTGGCTGAAGCTAATCCCGCCCACTTGATGGAAAGCTGTGGAAAGTATGCCTAGTTTCAGTGGCTAATGAACACCTTTGTGTTCACCCAAACCCCTGAAATGACTTCGTGAATTGCGGGCATAAATTTACCTTTTGGCGGCTATGGAAGAATTCGAACCTGCCCCTCGAGCTACAGAAAGCGCCTAATCTTTCAGTGGCTAATGAACACCGTCATGTTCGCCCAAGCCACCGAAAACTGCCCCTCCACTTTACGCTGTAACTTTTCCCTTTTGATGGTTGGGATGTTCTGTTTCTCACATCGTCAGCTGCCAAAAACCGGGCTTTCAGTAGCTAATGAGCCAATACGAGGCCCGCCTAAGCCACCGAAGCCTAAAATTTTTCCTTTGGAAGGAGAGCCGGCGTAAAAGTATCAATTCAGACTTCGTTACCTTCTTAAATCTAACGGACTGGAACTCAGACACGTACAGACAAGACTCAAAACTAAAGAGTTCCTATCTTCTAGATGACATGACTAGTCTACGTTTATTTAGGAGATAACATCTGGCTCCTACTTGGGGATGGAGGCCTCCCAGTGAGGCTCCAAGAACCCAGACCAAAGGCCTTTCCTAAAAAGAAAAACACACAAGAATCTAACCCTAAACCCCTAGTGTTCCATTGGGCATGGAGTTATTTGCAAACAAAACAAAGACAAAACTGAAAATAAAATGATATTTACAATGACCAGGCTGTGAAGCCTTCAGACGAAATAAAGTTTCAGGAAACGCCCATTGACTGGGCCACCAAACATCTCTTTCCCTTCTAAACTTTGCAGGTTGAAAGTGTTGTTCTGATTTGCTTGAGTTATCACGTAAGGGCATGTCCAGAGAGAGTCAAACTTGTCGTGCTTGCCTTTGTCCTGCCTTGGGGTATCCCACTTCAAAACCCAGTCCCCCACCTGAAAAGCATCCATCTTGGCCTTCTTGTCAAAAGTACCTTTTATCTTTTCCTGATGAGCTTCTGACCTTTCCACTAGTTGTTCTCTGGTTTGCTGCAGTTCAACCAAATCCAACATTCTTCTTACCATAGCATTCGGTTCATCCTGTTCCTCCTAGATGAATTTAGTCACTGGCAGGATTAACTGAACTGGGAAAATGGCATCAGTGCCATAAACCAAACTGAAAGGAGAAGTGCCTATGGATTTCTTGTTTGTCACCGTGTCAGCCCAAAGAGCAAATTTCAGCTTTGAATCCCAACTCCTTTGATTTTCCTCCAATAGTTTTTTGATGATCCTGACTAGGATTTTATTGGAAGATTCAGCGAGACCATTGCCTTGAGGATAGTAGGGAGTGGAGTGAACTAACTAAATGCCTATTGATTCACACATATGGACTAACTCTTTGTCTTTGAAAGCAAGTGCATTATCAGTTACCAGCCTTTTCGGGCAGCCGAATCTGGTGATGATGTTTTCATACAAAAATTTGATGATAACCTGATGGTTAGCATTCCTGGTGGGAATTGCCTCTATCCAATTGGTGAAGTAGTCAGTGGCTACCAGGATCCATCGGTGCTGACTGATGGATGAGGGATTGATATCCCCTATGAAGTCGAGGCCCCATTGCTGGAAAGGACCGTTTACCACAATAGGCTTCAAGGGGAGGGATTTCAGCTGCTGTTTTCCCGTGAATCTTTGGCATTTGTCACAAGTTTTCACAAAATTGTATACGTAGGAGAATAGACACGGCCAATAGTACCCAGCCCTTAGAATCTCATGAGCAGTGGTTTTCCAGTAGTAATTCCCCCCACATATGCTTGAATGGAAATGTTGCATGACTTGCCCTGATTCTTCTTTATCCAAGCATCTTAACAGCACTCCAGTAGGATCTTTCCAGTACAGTAAATCACCACTTATGCAGAATTTTGCAGATTTAAGCTTGAGAGACTATACCTGAGTTGCGCTAAGTCCAGGTGGAACTTCTAAATTCTGCAGGAAATGAATTATACTCGAATACCAATCGCATGCGAGCATATTTTTAGCCACCTGCTGGCTGTCACGCTGTCCTGCTGCAGCTGCCTCTATTGGCAGATTTTCAGAATTTGTTCCGATGAGGTTAATGTCTAACAGTTTGTAATTCTCTTCAGCCATCAGTTTGGCCAGACCTTGACCCTTTATCAACCTGGTGGGCTTCACCTCTATGTCAAATTCGATCAACTTGGAAATCCATTTGGCTCTCTTACCATCAATGTCAGGCTGAGTTAGGACATCCTTCACAGAAGATGAAGGGACATAAGCTGTAGTCTTCGCGTGCAGGATATAAATTCTGAAGGCTTTTAATGATTTACCAGAGCATAGGCCTGTTTCTCTATGGGATCATACTTCAGCTCAGCATCCCTCAATGTTTTGCTAAAGAAGGTGATTGGATGATCAAGCCCTTCACCGTCTTTCTGTAGAAAGACTGTCGCCACTGTATCATGGGAAGCAAAAGAGAAAATATAAAATACCTTGGTGTAATCTAGGCTAACCAGAGTAGGAGCCTCCGTGATAGCTTGCTTGATGGCTTCGAAAGAATGTCTCGCCTGATCAATCCATTTTATTTCAGCTCCCTTTTTCAGCATAGAGGTTATATGTTTTACCAACTCAGAAAAATTCGGAATAAATCTTCTAACGAAATTTATCTTACCAAGGAAAGATTGGATATCCTTTTTTGATCTTGGTATAGATAAATTTCGAATTGCTTCGACCCGAATTGGATCAATCCTTACTCCCTGTGCTGAAACTATGTGGCCCAGGAGCTTTCCCTCCCTAAGACCAAACTGTGACTTCTTGGGATTCAAAGAAATTCCAAACTGTTTGCATTTCAGGAAGACCTCTTTTAGGTGCTGCAAATGCTCCTCGTGGCTGTTTGAGTATACTGTGATATCATCAAGGTATATGAGGACAAATTTATCCTTAATCCCCACGAACGCGATATCCATGGCCCTTTGAAAAGTGGCCCCGGCGTTCATCAATTCAAATGGCATCTTGGCATACATAAAAGTACCCCAGGGAGTGGTAAAGGTTGTCTTTTCCTGATCGTCTGGGTGCATAGAAATTTGATTATAGCCTGAGAATCCATCAAGAAAAGACATGACCCTAGCCCCCGACACTCTCTGCAGTAAGTGTTCCATCTTAGGTAGAGGGTAGTTATCTTTTTGGGAGCCCTTGTTTAGGTTCCTGAAGTCGACACACAGCCTGACTTCACCATTCTTCTTCCTTACTATGACCAGATTTGCTACCCATCTAGAATACCTCAGCGGGATTATGATCTTGGCATCAAGGAGTTTTTTTATTTCCCTCTCGATCACAGGTAGCAGAAGAGGGTTGATAGGCCATAGCTTCTGTTTGAAAAGGGTAATGCCCTTTTCCAGTGGAATTCTGTGCTGAATGGTGTCTTCATCGTAGGTCTGCAGGTCGTTGTATTCTCAAGCCAGGACATCTACAAAATTCTTTACCAGGCTGCAGTAATCTGACTGTTGATCAGCTGTCAATTCTGTGGACAGATTTATGAATTTGGGGCGATCCTGGCTGCCTATGTTTTGCTCATGGACAGCTGGGTCTTTCTCTTCATTCATGGGTTTAAAGGGGATGTCATTATTGTCAAATAGCCTTTCAAGAGGTACCAGGCCCCTGGGTATATGATTTCCTGGCAATTGGACAATGTCATGATGGCCTATTTTTCCCTTCAATTTGGATTTCTGGGACTCTTCTACATACAGGTTCTCTTGGCCAATGTGCATATCAGAAAATTCATCCACAACCTAGAGGAATCTACTGATCTCATCATCATTCTCAAAATTTTTCCAAAATTTGACGTTATCGGGTAGGGATGGTCTATACCTAACTTGGATATCATATTTCAACTTGGGAGGCATGGGAGGAAGGAATGTGCTGGCAGAGACAGCAAGGGAATTGGCTAGATGGTTCATGGCTCACGGGATATAAGGAATTTCAAAAAACATGAAGGAATCCCTGAGTTTCCATACCTCATCTCTGTATGACTTCAGCCTGATGTTCTTTGCCTGATAGTTCCCATTCACCTACTGTATGATGAGCTCTGCATCCCAAAAAATCTTCAAGAACATGATTCCCATTTCCTTTGCAGCCTTGACTCCTAATAGCAACGCCTCGTATTCTTCTATATTATTCGTGGCTTTGAATTCCAATTTATAAGACAAATGAGTAATATCCTTCAAAGGAGAGATCAGGACTACACCTGCACTCGTTGAAGCCTGGGAGATGGCACCATAAAAAAACATGCTCCACACAGCAGTGGTTGCCTCCTAAGGTTGCTGACCAATGGGCTTGGTGAGTTGCAAAGAGGCTGGATGTTCATCATCTATCTGTAGGATACATGCTCTGAAATCTGTATCTACAGCATAAATGGGATGGTTCACGAAATTCTTCTCATTGCTAATAACATAAGCCATCCGGTTTTCCCTTTAGAGCCTTTTAGTTTCGCCTCCAAACATAGGAATGGTGGCATAAGTTAGGTCCATCTATAGGGCCCCCCCTAATCGTTTGCTCCATGATCGGGACATAAGTATACCAAATTTCGGTGGGATGTCAGAAACCACTATGTCCATTACCATGCTCTTTGAAGGCAGCTGAGTTAAGTTTATGACGAGATCCTTGATGAGGCCCAGACATTTAACTTTTTTGGAGTTGAACGAGAAGAGATCATGGTAGGGTTTTGTGATGCTAAGACCAAGTTCATCCATCACAGCTTTGGGCATGAGGTTGTGGGAGGCTCCCGAGTCGAGTAAGAAATTGTGAAGGATTTTGTCATGGATGTTTAAGGATATGTAAAATGGTGGGCAAGACTTGTCCTTTTCTTCAACCATGGGACCTAGGGTTACTGTAGGCTTATCGTCTTGGAGGTTCACAAAGTTAGCATCCATGGATGCTTTTGGCTGGAGGGAATTCAGTATGGATGAATTGAAGGAATCGTTTTTCATCAGCTCGATCAGGGGAAAAGGGATTTTTATTTTCTGGATCTCAGTTTCAAGATTGAAGGAATAGGGCAAGTTGTCAGGGATCCTTGTCTCTTGGGCTGGAGCTGTAAGTTGGACAGGGTCTGGGGCAGTTGGATGAGATATTCTCTGCTGCTATTTTGCAAGAGCTGTAACCTGTTTTGTGGGAGCAACAATTTGCTGTTTTGAAGGAGTGATAGACTGTTTTGCAATAGCAGCGGGCTGCTTCATGGAGGCAGGAGTCTTCCTTGCAAGAGTAAGGTTTAAAGGTTTCTTAGCAATAGTCTTAGACCTCAAGTCATAGCTCCTCTGATCGTCAGCCTGACACAATGTTTCCTCGGTGATTTGTTCGGTCATGAGGGCTTCCTCATACTCAGACTGTGTCAAGAAGGTGAGGTCAACCTTATCCTCCATGCAGTTGACATCATCTTCTTCTTCTGCTCCTCCCTGAATAAGCTCCTGCTCCTCTTCTAATACTGCATGCTGGAAAGGAGCTCTGATTCTTTGTTCTTCAGCAGGATTCCTGTCTCTCTGAAGGGTCTGAACCGGCGGGCCATTTCCTCTGAAAGGGGGAGTGTTTGTATTCTTGGGGATAAAATCATGTAGACCTTTACCTCTCATGGATGGTTGGCCTTGCACTTTCATCTTGGACATTTCGGAGGTCAAGCTGTCTAACATTTTGGCCATTTTCTCCAGCTTATTTTCTAACGAGGAGGAGGAATCTGGGGTTTGCCTTTTTTATCAATCTTCCCTTTAAGGATTTTGGACGCAACCATATTTGAATCCACTTCAAGTGCAGCATCTTGCATGAGCAGTAAAGAGGCAGCTCTTCTTTCTTGGAGATGAAGGCAAAAATCAGGGTCAAAAGCATTGGCGTACATGATCCTGGCAGAGGTATCTGTAGGCTTAATTTCAGCAGGGATTTTGCTAAACATTTTGTTCAACCTCTTTGTAAAAGCTGCCACAGACTCGCCATTTTCTCTCTTCAAGTTATCAAATTCCGCGAGATAATAAAGGTGGTCTATTCTTTCCCCCAATGTTTCAGAAATAGTTCATCCAGTGCCTCGTTGTCATTTATCGACCCAGCAGGTAGTTCTTTAAACCACTTTCTTGCCTGACCATCTAAACTCTACACAAACACTCTAGTCCATACATCTTCATGCTCGATATTGATGTTCTCGGCATAGTTGTAAAATGCCTCCAAGTGCTCCTAGGCTATAAAGTCCCCCTCCCCGGTGGATTTTGGCTTATATTTTTTATAATCTCCGGTAGGCATAGTAGAAAGGGGATTATGCAAATTTAGAGGGGCATACCTAGCAAGGAGGATTTTCTCCATTTTGGTTAAAGGGACAGCCATTGTAGGTGTGGGTATTAAAGGGATGGCAGAAAGCAATTTGAGTGTGGGTGGTGGCTGAGGAGGTATAGGCAATGATGAAAGTGGAGGTTTTGTTTCGGTAGAGTCACCAAAAGTGGGGGTGAAACAGATTGATGGTTGCTCTGGGCAATCAGTCTTCTCACAGGACTGTGCAAGTAAAGAGGACAACCTTTTCTCATGCTGGTCTAAAAGGTCCTGGAATATGTTTTCTATAGCAAGTACGTTGGTGTAAACAAAGGGGAAATTTTCGTCTGGTTCAGCCAATGTGGGCTGTAGGTAGGAGGAACATCATTACTCTTTAACGAATTCTAGGACTTCTTTTCCTAGGTCAGTTCGTGCAGTAGGATCAGGGCTAGGGACTTGGGCAGCAGCAATGGATGAAGATACTTGGGCCCATAAATCTTCTGCTCTACTTATAGTTCCTTGTGGATTATCTGTTTCAGAAAAAAGGAGATTCAAAAGGAGTCTCATCTGATGGGATAGAAGAAATACCTCTGGTAAGGACCGATGTGGTTCTTCTAATGGATCTGGAAATCTGCCTCTACGTGGTCCTTCCTCTCCTTATAATCTGTTCGGGGTCCGAAACAGGTGTTACTGGTGGCCTTTGAGGATTCGATCTGGTACTTGGTCTTCTCGAAGCCACTTCGTTCCATTAGAGTCGCCAGATAGATGATTACAACCGAAAAAGTGCCCAGGCTTTGTCTATCATCAAAGCTGGAACTGTGTCGTCTCCTAGGGAAGCTGCTGCTTCAATAATATTTCCTCGGCAATGACGCCAATTTGTTATCACTCCAGGAAGCTCTCCTAGGTTGTATTTCGGAGATGCCTAGTAACTCAAACTTGTCTTGAAAGAAGGGGTTTATTTTGGATCAAGTTGGATGATAAGAATCAAAATTTACGCTCTCACAACATGCATGGGGACACTCAGACAAACAAGGCTTTAACTACGGCTGCTCAAGGGGTCGATTTAAAATAAAGAAGGTGAATCCTTATTGCATTCAGTAGATTCATACACAGAAGAACATATATCAATGGCTAAGTACAACGAAATAACATATATGTTCAATCCTTTAAAACAGAGACAGGATAACAGCTATCCAGCAATAAAAGTGACCATATAGGAAATAGATCATTCACCATAAGCACAGAAACATGAGAATAAGGAAACTGACAACCAATAATAAAAGAAGCTTGTATTATCTAGAAATTCACAGAAGTATGAGAATACAAAAATTGATTTTTCTCTCCAAAGTTGAACCTCTATCCTACTTTAGTCCTCAGCTTTATAGCCATTACAAAGTTTTTCAGATCCCAAAAAGATGGATCGAATATACTAAAAATAACAACTGAGAATAGTTGATGAAAGATGTAATAGTGTGTCATAATCAAAGTAACTACTCTTCGCTGGTGAACCTACGCTTGACAGCTGAGACGAGCGTCGTGGATGTGGGGGCAGATGTGAAACCGTTCTTATGCAAAAACCTGTAGCAGTGCTTTCCAAAAATAGGCAGGAATATTTTACTGTCAAATCTGCCAGCGTTCTCAGTCTGCGACCAGAGGCGATCGTGGTGTACTTGAATGCTTGTCAATCCCTGGAAAATGCCTTCAAGATGCCAGGAACAACACAAAAGAGGTTTGATGCCCGAAGACAAACCTGTGCACTGATTTTAGTTTTCGGTAGCTAACGAAACTGGGGCTTGAAAGCAATAAGCAACCGAAAGCCTAGCATTCGGTGATTGATGAATCAGAGTGATGCTTCGCCTAAACCACCGAAATACTTAAGAGTGCTGGGAAACCTTATTTCTTTTCGGTATCCGGGAGGGCGTCGCCTGCACGTAATAAACTACCAGAATGGGATTCGGCAGCTAATGAATAGTTCCGGTGTTCGCCCAAACTGTCGAAAACCATGCATGATTCATCCTGCAAAAATAGCAAAACTGTGTTCGTATCCTCTTGTTACCTGGATTTTTCTTCCTCTTGGGTTGAGGTCGGAGGATTGGAAAAGTTGATCGCAGCTGCAACTAAGGTCTCCAGGTTCGAATGTACCGTGAGCTGGGGACTCTGAGCTTCTCCCTTACCTTCAAAAACTTCGACCTTCCTCCTCAATCTGATGTTTTCCCTGATAAGCCTAATGTTTCTGCCCCTCATCTTGCCATGTTTCTTGGTCAATAAATGGAAAGATATGTAAAGCTTGTTATATATCTCTATCAGCTTTTCATTCGTCTCTTTAATGACCCTCTAGAGTAACTCACATTCATAAGCCTGGTGGAGGAGCGGGTTGATTTTCTGTGAAGCTGAAATCTTTGTATTTTGGATTGGTCTGTCGGCCACCTGCTGGCCTTGTTCCTCCATGGGTGTAGGGGAGGGTAAATTCATACATCCAAAACCTTGCTCTTCCACAAAGGTAAATGGAGGCAACTTTAAATAATCATTCTCCTGCTCCATCAGGGCTGGGGCTGCTTCTTGGGGTACCTGTTCTGTTTTCACCTCCTCAAATTTTGCTCCAGCTCCTTGCAACTCATCCTCCTCTTCAAAATCAGTGTAAGGGAGGTTTAAAAGATTTGTACTTCTCAAGGGAGTCTCCTCTGAAACCACCCCCTCATCCTCAGCCTTGTCATCGAATGTCAGCTTCCTTTTGGTTTTCTACACTGGTGGAATTGAGGAAAGGGGTTTGACTAAATTTGGGGGAAGAGCCCTCCTTCTTCATTTTCCACTTCTGGGGTTTGAGGATTTCTTTCCACCTTCTGGCTGTAATTCTGTTTCGAGCCCACTTCAGAAGAGAAAAAAGGTCCATTTCATGCCTTTCCTCTGCAATAAATGAGAGAGTAAGAGTTTAATCAGACCATGGTGGAACAACCTCCCTACAATTTTGGAGGGCTGAGCCATGCGCCATTTTGGTGAGGCTCTTGTGGGGGTAGAAAGGGAGGTTTAAAGGGCTCTTGCCCGTGAAATGGTCCAGTAGTCTAAAATGATAAATGAGCACCCTGTTATACCTTCCCTCGTAGGTTATATAGACCGGGAGAGACTTCAATAGAAGTTGCCAGTTATCCTCTAGGTATGCCATAGGGATGTCCTTTTTCCAAACCAGGTTCATGTGCTCCAATTTCAGGTATGATCGAAACTCGAAATCCTTCTTGGCAGTGGTCTTGAACCAACTCTCCCCGGTCGTTGGGAATTCTGTCACCTGGGCTATGAGGGCCTCATCCACCCTAAACTCTTCCTTGCCTATTACTGCCTTTTCTCCATAATATGTGAGTGCAAAAGCTTCGGCCAGCTGTTGATGAGAGCCCTGAAGCTTCTTGCAGAAATTAAAGCAGCCGACGTTCTTGAAAAACTAACATACCTCGGGGTGTGCCTCTAGGTAACAGGTGTTGCTCAATTCATTTCTCAGGACTGCCCCACCTCCTTTCGGCATTAGTAACCTGCTTGCTGGCGCTACGGTTCAAACCTGGACTGAGGGAGCGATGGGAAACAGGAGGAAACTGGGCTCAATTGACGGGGAGAGGGCAAAAACAGGAAGGTGGTTTGGCCTTTCGGGAGCTAACTCCAAGGGTATGAAAAGGTGGGCAATCATGAGGGTGAAAAGATGATTACGAAGACATGATTGCACTAGTGGAACGAAATTTGAGAAATGCTGTTATGTGGATGGGAAATGAAATCCGACTGGTCAGAGTTAAGGCAGTGGTGTCCGGCCTTCCCTCGGGGTAAACTAGACTTTCGCTGAAATGACCCTTTCGGCGGCTAAACCATGATGAGTTCCCTGAATCATGACCCCAAACCCTGATTTGAAGTGTCTGTCGATTGACGTAACTCCTCTTTCGGTGGCCGATAACCCACCTTCAAAACTGCTGTGTCACCGGGAAAATGATTTTCGCCACTGCCCTTTTTGCTTTCGGTGGCTGAAGCTAATCCCGCCCACTTGATGGAAAGCTACGGAAAGTATGCCTGGTTTCGGTGGCTAATGAACAATGTTGTGTTTTCCCAAACCCCTGAAATGGCTTCGTGAATTACGAGCATAACTTTACCTTTCGGTGGCTATAGAAGATTTCGAACCTGCCCCTCGAGTTGCAGAAAGCGCCTAATCTTTCGGTGGCTAATGAACACCGTCATGTTCGCCCAAGCCACCGAAAAATGCCCCTCCGCTTTATGCTGTAACTTTTCCCTTTCGGTGGTTGAGACGTTCTGTTTCTCACACAGTTAGCTGCCGAAAACTGGGCTTTCGATAGCTAATGAGCCAATACCAGGCCCGCCTAAGCCACCGAAACCTGAAATTTTTCCTTCGAAAGGAGAGCTGACGTAAAAGTATCAATTCAAACTTCGTTACCTTCTTAAATCTAACGGACTGGAACTCAGACACGTACATACGAGACTCAAAACTAAAGACTTCCTATCTTCTAGATGACATGACTAGTCTACGTTCATTTGGGAGATAACAAGTTAAAATAACTATCTCATTCTAGCCTTGTGTTGCATACACTAGCATAATGTTATTGTTTCACATTAGTTTATTAGTCTATGAAGGCCAATTAATTAGATTGTGGACTCATTGTAAGACTATAAGAGTGGTCCTTGGACAAATCTATTGAATAATTATGCTTTCCATTGTAATCTATCTTAATGGTCATTGGCCAAATCTATGGAATTATGCTTTTGTTGTTCGGGATTTCTACCCTATAGTGAGGAGATGGACACTACCAACTGGTCGGGGTTGATAGGTAAACACATTGATTATACTTCATATGGTTATTTCAAAAGAAATAGATTGGGATTGAAGGACATAACTCTTTTCGATGTTTGATCCTAGCTTTCGCTTGGTCCTTCACTTGATCTCCCGCTCGAGCTTCTGCTTGACGAACCTGCAATACAAGAGATACCTTCCTCAGCATATCTTGACCATATAACATATGCTGAAATTACAAAGTAATCTAACATCAACTATAATCAAGAATTAAACCAAATAGACATGCAATCCAATAGATATCATATTTGGGATAGGAAGGGTGTTTTGACCTTTTTATTGTCAAAGAAACATGAAATTAGTACAATATACCTAACGTGTAGAGATGTTTCAGCAACTTGATCCTGGGCTCCTGCTCTTCACTCTGACTTGGAACTTTCCTCCAGCGTAACAATACTTCAAGCCTTCTCTCAAGATTTTATGAGCATTATGAGTATAATGAGTGTATGAGTAACCCCTTTCATGGATCCTCCTTGTATTTATGGCACAAGGTAGGCAGTTTAGATCGAGAGGTGGTTGGATTGGGAGGTTGGGGAAGTTGCAGAACCAACTTCAACTAATCCCAATTTGTCAAATTAATATATTTTTTGATTTCATCTTAAGATGTACGCGGGTTTCATACACCAAGAGCAATGTATAGGAATCAACTTTTATGCTTTACAACATGTATTTACAACTTTTTGGAGGTGTACGCTAGTTTCCCTCGAGGAGAGTAGGGTAAAATACGCAGGTCTTGTGTGCAAAGAAGGGCGTACATGTGGAAAAATTAGAAGAAACTATTAAATTCTTACGTGAGAAGTGTACTTCTGGAAACAAGTCATCTAAGGAAATCATGCTCTTTAATCCTTTGTGTCCTTTTGTGTGATCTACAAGGCAAGGTGATCACAGGACGGAGAAGTGCAGATTTGACCTATAACAGATGCCCCCTAATGTGTGAGATTAGAGGGAAACGATGGCCGAAATACATTATAAGTCCAAGTCAAAGGTGAAGCAAGAAATTGCAGAACCAAGTCACAAAAACACCTGAAACAACGATCAAGGTCAGTGAGCAATTACAATCTTGACATCATATAAATGTGTAACATGATCTCTGATACATAACTACGAGATGTATATATAGAGAATGGCCACTTAAATACAAGCGTGGATCGATGTCAACAGAGAGATCATAGCCATAAAAACAAGTTGGATCTATGTCTCATGAAGAGCCAAAATGAGTAAGGCTCAGGCTTGCGCAACTTGGGGAATAACATAAACATGGTGATGTTATCATAGTCCCAAGGTCTTCATCCAAAACAACCCAAGGTACAAACCCTAACCATGCAAATAAATGAGCTGAAGTTGAACATGGGGGGTATCGTTTGATTACCGGTCCTTGATGTATAGCGTTAACAAATGCGAGGACTTCCATCGATAATGATAATGGGGTCCAAGGTACTTAGTACGATCCTAACAAGTGTGAATAAGTGGACTTGAAGTTGAACATTTGAGGAACCTGTCGAATAAGAGACATTGATGTATTCCCATTTATTCAATAGCGAGGGAAACTTCCAATGATGACTGCAATCCCCAAGGTACTAACCGAAACTCTAAACTTCATTCCCAGAGCATAATGAGCTAAGGTCGATGGGAAGAAGTCCGTTGGAAGGGAGGCATTAATGCATCCTCCATCATCCAACATGAGGAACACTCACAGGTATGAGCTGATGTGGAGTAGGATGAGTAACAAGATGAAACAAACTGACACCAGGATGGCTGACACATGAAGCCAAGGTAAACTGCAGAATGGCCGACACAGGCTGTATCCTTGAACAGTGAGCACGACACAAAGTGACTTAGGGAATTTTCAACATAAAGGGGAAAATGATATAAGTCTGTGATGTAGGAGACATAATAGACCCTCCATATGGTTGGAAGAGTAACCAACTGGGGGAGTAAAACTCAGAGATCAAGTTCACCCTAAGGCCAAAAGCTAAAAACCCAACTGACATGAAAGACACAAGTAGGTGCTATGTTCAAGGATAGGACCGACTTAACTTCCTTTGAAACTGAAAGAGATGCGATACACCCTTCTTATCCCTTATTCTTTTTGGTAAAAGAATGTTCTTCTTGTTTATTTAATGAGTCCAAGAAAAATAGAAAACTCAATAGGTCCAACCATGTAAAGATTTTAACGAGCCCATGGGAGGAAGACTCGGGACCTTCTTCATTGTTTACATAGTTTGAAGAAGAGATAGAAGAATACTCTATAGTAATGATCTATGGATTTTAATATCGAGCTGAGATCTATTATTGCTCGCCGATGTTTTCAATTTTAAGGAGTCTGAAAAACTTAAACAATAACTCCATAAACCTACTCGTGGATTTTAATATCAAGCCCAAGTAGGTTAATGCTCGCCGGTGTTTTCCTGTTTATAGAGTCTGAAAAACTTAAACAATCCTCTATTTACCCTCTCGTGGATTTCACATCGAGCCCGAGTAGGTGAATGCTCGCTTGGTGTTTTCATGTTTAGAGAGCCTGAAAACCCTAAAGAGAGGCTCCAAAAGGCCTTTTTCGTATAGTTAGTCCCCTCCCCCGAAAAAGTATAAAACAATGAGAGGAGAACTCTTCTAGCCACGGATGACTAGAGTATTCCTTTTTCGTAAGTAATCTGCAAAGGTCCGGAAAATGGTTAAACTTATACCTAAGCGGATGGACCTTCAATTCCTTTAACGAGCTTGAAGAGGCCAAGTTTGCTCGGCAATCTTGTTTAGTTTTCCATAGTCAAAACAAGAGCTTAAAATGACTTAAAAGATAGCTACTAGGATCATATGTTCAAGACCTTCCAAAGAATAAGATCTCAATAATCGAATTAGTAACTATCAATAGAGTTTATTGATGACAAAATAATGACAATATGATACTAGATGCGTAAAACATAAGAAAAACTAACTATACAAAAATATACAGCTAAAAATACATGAAAAAGCACATAGCACTTCTTTAAGTAGGGTCAGTGCCTGGGATCTCATCATAAGATCGGGAAAAGATGTCACGGAAATCATTAAACAGGTTGGTGTATGGAATGATCTCATCAAGATAACAGTCCATTCTAATAAAGATGTTTTCGGTGACCCCTGGTTCAGTGTAAATGTTGATCGGGATGGTTCTCGTTGTACTCGTTCTATTCCCTTCGGCAAGAACAGCTTGTGAAGTGGAAGGGACAGAGGACCAATCAACATTCTCACTGGGTTTCGGAGAGAACTCACCTCTCTCTATCAAGTTTAGAATGGGAAGTAAATAGGTCCTGGGGTGTAACTGTTCCCAAGGGTGATCCAGGCCTATCATAGCTTCCAAAAATGTTTAGTTAGAAGGCAAAAACATGTCTAAACAATCAGGAGAGTAGGTGGATTCTAGTGAACGTGTAGGAGCACAGTCCATATCTGACTCGGCAGAGACCAACGAAGTCATGATATGTTCTGTTGCAGTTTGTTGTGAATCCAAGTAGGTTACCTCCGCAATAGATACAGGCATAGCTGGTTCTGATTCAGTGGGGAGACTCTGTGTATCTGTCATTGAATAGACATTGGAGGTCTCAGAAGATGAACATTCTTCAGAACCAACAAACAATATAGGAGCAGGTAGGTCAAAAGTTCCTATTAAGGACCCATAGAGCCCTGCTACTAAACTCTCAGTGATGGGGCCAGATTGATCAATCAATGGAATGGATGAGTCTGATGAAGCCTGGTTGTTCTTCCGGGTAAAGGAAAGTTGATCCACTATGACGATCTTTCCTTCATGTTAGAACATTATGACCTGAAAGACAGCTGATGGAACTATCTGCATGGCATATGTCCAGATCCTACCCAACAACAAGTTGTAATCGAGTGGGGCATCCAAAAATTCGACCTCTACTGATACTAGCTTGCCTGCAAGTTCGACATCGAAGGATGGTAAGATTCTGTGTGGATAGAAGGATCTTCTATCGAAGGAAATGAGTATCATGTTCGAGGGAGCTAACTCAAGTTCACCCAAGGCTCTCCAGCAGGAAATAGATATTACGCACATAGATGCACCCTCATCCACTACAGCTCGTCCAATGGTCTTAGGACCATGGATAACCTCGATTTGGAGAGCAACATGATATGGAAACCGGTACTTTATATCTTTCATATCAAAGCGTGGAAGCATGTTGGACGAATCAACACTCCTAATCGCAGCTAGAAGAGCACTACGTTGCAATGGGAAACTTTGCAGTACCTCCAAGGTGGACATGGCACAGGGGGTTTGGGCTAAGTCCTCCACAACATTGTAGTTGGGACTAGCCCACGTGTTAGGGTTGTGCACAACCCGTTTGTAGACACCTTTCGGTATCTTAGGCAGCGTCTTCACAGGTATTTGAAGGGGAGTGGAAGATTCAGGAGTGTCCTTTTGCTGCGGGTCCATGGTATAATTCCTGGCTCGAGTTTGCAACAAAGTGTCTGAATTAACCATGTTAATAAAAGACTGATCAGCTGGGGTGCCCCCGCACTAGAGTTTCCAGAAGATGAACTTTGTCCATGAGGAAAAGGATCTTTCAAGACAGCTGGTTTCTTCTCACGGATCAGCTTCTGAGCTTCTTCCATAAGAGGGCACTGGTGGGTAAGGTGGTCCCCTTGACACAGTTTGCAAGGGAACTTAGCCTTCCGTTTCTCTTTTTTTTGCTCATCGACATTTTTCTTATTGTTGGGATTTTGTTGGTTTCCCTCCCATTTCTTGCCCTTTCTTTTGGGCTACCGAGAGCCTTTTTGGTTTGTTTGCACCTGCTGTACAGATTCAGTTGTAGAAGGGGAGGATGCAACAGAAGTTGCTTCTGCATCAGTTTGTTTGACTGTCAAGGAATGCACTTGCTTTGTTAAGGCGTCAAATGCTGTAGAATCGACCGAACCCACTATGCCATAGGCAATATGTGGTATGGGTTTAGGCTTACCTAGGTCTATATTAGACCTCAGTGCATCAGGAATAATCTCATACAACAACCTAGACTGAGCATAAACTAAGTCAAGCTGCTGAGTTCTCAAAATGGCCTCCTCCTCGGAAGACACCCCAGAAGTGGCAACTTCCTTAGAAACATAAGGAAGAAGAGACTTAAGGTACCATTCTAACAAGAATGCTGGGGGGATGACAGCCTTTATGAGCCTCTTTTACCTCCGCCACTCTTGATTATGATCAGACAGATGAGTGGCCTTGTTTTGCTGAAATGTCGACAAAAGGTCTGTATCGGCATCATACCAGACAGGAAGCTGAAAGTGGTTCAAAAACACAATGGAACGATCCCAGAAGGTGCTAAAGGTGGCCGCGGGTAGTTCAATATTCCACTTGGCTGCAACACTCGTCAAGGTTCTTTGGAAGAGTCTCAACCTTATGGAATCGTCGTTCAATGAGTTGGAGGAACACCGGAGATGAAAGGTTGTTACATGGTCGCCAAGGTCCTCAACAGTCTTAACTTCAAACTTTGGTATGTCCGAGGGAAATTTGGTGGGAACGGGTTTCCATGAAGCATCATGGTGCATGGGGTCGTTCGTAAGATTTGAAAAGTCTGGCAAGTTTAAAGTTGCCAGAAATGGTAAATGTGGTTGAGTCAATGGCATCTGGTAAACAAGAACTTGGTATTAGGGACCACCCATGGCCTGGTTCGTGTACTGTTGGTTGGGGTTTCCCCCAGCCATCGGTTGTGAAATGAAAGGATTGAAATTGTTCCATCCGAAAGTAAGAAGATTAAATCCTTGGGTAGTAGTCCATTGTGTCTAGGGGTTGACCCCACCGAACTACATGTTAATGATATTACCCCCTCCTCCAGAAAACAAAGAGAAGGGAACAGTCCCTACAGGTATGTAAAACGGATTAACGTTATAAAATTGATAGGGGTTGAAACTCGATGTGGTAGTAGTGGATGGTGCCGTCATTGTACCCATGGCGGGCATAGATGGAGAAGGGATGGATCCGACCACAGATGAAGAAGCAATGTTCTGAGTCACACCATGCAATGATTATGTGGCAGAAGACTGAGTAAAACTCACTGCTGGTACCATTGATAGAGGTACATTTTTGGGTCCAAAAGTGGGTGTGTTGGCTGAGGCAGATGTCGAAGTTAATGAAATCGGCATGCCTAAAGTGCCAACATTGAAACTAAAGGACAGGGTCGAGGCTGAAGCATTCTGCGATGAACTCGATTGTGCAGTGTTTGAGAAAGAAGGATTAAGAATCCTTGCATCCATAGAAGTTGTGGGAGTTTGTGGAACTCCTTGCTCGTCTCTTGGGTTAACCATGGTATAACCTGGTGTAAAAAGATAAGCACTAAAATCAGGCTGCTAGAAACCAACAGGTACCAGAAGTGGATCATGAGGTCCTGTAAGCAGAGGGTTGAAAGGAGTACTAAACTCTGCAACAGTTAGATCTTGAACCTCGATAGTGTCCAAGACTTGTCGATCCGGTGTTCTAAGCTATGGTTCTCCAAGAACCTCTGTCTGACCCGTAAGTTCAAAAGAACCACGAGATTCAGTTCTCCTACGTCACATTGGCGATGGAGGCTCCACTATAAGTGGGGGAAGGTTTTGCAACCTTCAAGACCGACGAAGATCTTGGTCCTCCACAACTATAATAAAATAAAACTAAGTAAAAACCTAGTGGCCACTACAACTAAGGAGCAAACAACAAACCACTAAATTTTTTTCTAAGTAATCAAACCAATCAAACGGATAGCAAATACTCTCGGAAGAAATTCTGGGATGATCAGGGCCCAGAACAGACTAACAGAGCATCGATGGTCAGTTTCGTGGAATCCACCGGAGGTCCACTAGGTGCAAGCGCTTGAATCACCAAACCGCTTTCCTGGGATTACTGCAAGAGGGTTACCTTCCACGCCTATCCGAGGTGAAGTGGGAATAACCACCTACTCTACCTGTGTATAATCCTAAAGGTCTGATACTAAGGCTACCATCAATATGAAATAACCTGGGGGGACAGTTGTCAGCCTAGTCGAAACGCATGAGCAGTGTAGCAAAGCCCAAAATCCGAAAGGATCCCCGTACATGAATCGACTCTGGTTTATGGTCAAAAGGGAAGTGAGGGGATATCCTCAGCAATTCCAATCTCCCACGGCATCGTGCTTAGCTCTGGTTTAAGTAGAGTTTCCCAGGACTATTTGATATAGATGAGTTTACCTAAATGAAAGTCTTACTACGATTTTTGAGTAATGAAGCCAGTTCCGAGCAGTTTAAGGTGATTTAAGCTCAAAACTCTAGCTTAAGCTAGATGATGTCGTGTATTCCTAAAAAAAATGTTGCTAATAAATTTTATTAATAATTTCTTTTAAGGGTTACTTGTTACTCAAAGGTTGTAGTGCAGTGTGTGGAATGATCTGTTATGAAGTAAAGTACTTGAAAAGATAACGCTTTCAAATTCACAAAATTTTCTCTTTTAGTTTACAATTCTTTCAAAAACTTGAAACCTAAGCAATCCTAAAACATCTTTTTGGTATTTTCATTTGGAATATTTCAAAGAAAATAAGCTACCTCAAAATAAAGCAAGATCTTACTACTGAGCTATTGAAATAATTTTTTGTCTTTTTTTTATAACTATAAAAGAAAGAGAACTTTGTACAAAAGCAAGCAAGATCTAACTATAAAACGTGTGCAAGGAAAACATATAAATGGCTCAAAGCAAATGAATCGAAAGACTCCTTGAAGACTTGACTTACCAAGTTTTTGCAAAAGAAAAACTTGAGGCTTGGAAACAAAGTGAAAAGAAAACAAGGAAAAGAGACACTTGTGACGAAAAGGAAAACCTAAACAGGTTGCTCCTAAGTATCAAAACCCTAAGAAAACACTAGGCCAAACAAAATTAAGCAAGTGAACCAAGAATGACTTAAACAACACATGGACTCAACAGCAAGAAGACTAAGAGGTTTTGACTTACTTGAACAAATTGATAGAACAATCAGCAAGTGATTGAACCAAGCAACCTTTTGGAAGCAACCCTAAGGACTCAAACTTGATAGTCAAACCCTAAAGAAGGATGAGACTAAGTGAAAGCATGCTAAACATTGCAACAGACAACAAACAATCAAAGTGCAGGTCTGTAAGGATGCAACAACAACTAGGGTAAAGACATGCAGCTATGTCCAAAAAGAATAGCGCACGAACTTCAAGAAAGGGCTCGTAAGCGGCAAAGACACTTAAACAAAGGCACAAGCAAGCAAAAACAATCTCAAAGAGATTGGAGAGGCTTACAAGTCTCAACAAAGGCATAAGAGGTCTAAAGGGTCAATGAAGACAACAAAGCAACAGGATGGCACAATAACCAAAGCTTAAAAAACAAACCCGAACAGAAAAACAGGCCACTACAGGAACATACACCACTGTGCAGTGTTACAACCAGCATACACCAAGACAAGTACGCTACTGTGCAGTGCAAGGAGGGGCGTACATCAGCCAAAAAATGCTACTGTGTGTAGGGGAGACCAGCGTACATGCCTCAAAAGGGCATAAACAAGCTTTGCAAACCAAAAATTTAGTTGAATCAAGCATACAAGAAAGATAACACAGGCCTACAGAGCCTCTCAGACAATTAGAAACTGAAAAATGGGCTGGAAGAAAACCAAAATTAAGTCTCCTAGAGCAGAACAACTAAGCGGTTACTCCCTAGCGGAGTCGCCAGTTTGTTGTTTGGGATTTCTACCCTATAGTGAGGAAATGGACACTACCAACTGGGCAGGGTTGATAGGTAAACACATTGATTATACTGCATATGGTTATTACAAAAGAAATAGATTGGGATCGAAGGACATACCTCTTTTCGATATTTGATCCTAGCTTTCGCTTGGTCCTTCACTTGATCTCCCGCTCGAGCTTCTGCTTGACGAACCTGCAATACAAGAGATACCTTCCTCAATGTATCTTGACCATATAACATATGATGAAATTACAAATTAATCTAACATCAACTATAATCAAGAATTAAACCAAATAGACATGCAATCCAATAGATATCATATTTTGGACAAGAAGGGTGTTTCGACCTTTTTATTGTCAAAGAAACATGAAATTAGTACAATATACCTGACGTGTAGAGATGTTTCTGCAACTGGATCCTGGGCTCCTGCTCTTCACTCTGACTTGGAACTTTCCTCCAGCGTAACAATAATTCAATCCTTCGCTCAAGATTTTATGAGCATTATGAGTATAATGAGTGTATGAGTAACCCCTCTCATGGATCCTCCTTGTATTTATGGGACAAGGTAGGAAATTTAGATCGAGAGGTGGTTGGATTGGGAGGTTGGGGAAGTTGCAGAACCAACTTCAACTAATCCCAATTCATCAAATTAATATATTTTTTTATTTCATCTTAAGATGTACGCGGGTTTCATACAACAAGAGCAGCGTACAGGAAGCAACTTTTATGCTTTACAACATGCGTTTACAACTTTTTGGAGGTGTACGCTGGTTTCCCTTGAGGAGAGTAGGGTACAGTACATAGGTATTGTGTACAGAGAGGGGCGTACATGTGGAAAAATCAGAAGAAATTGTTAAATTCTCAGGTGAGAAGTGTACTTCTGGCAACAAGTCATCTAAGGCAATCATGCTCTTCAATCCTTTGTGTCCTTTTGTGTGATCTACAAGGCAAGGTGATCATAGGACGGAGAAGTGCATATTTAACCTATAACAGCTTTCCATTCTAATCTATCTTAATGGGATTCATGGATCAACTACACATTTTCTAATTTCTTCAAGTGACTTCAAGAACAATTTATGTTATTAGTTATTTTATTTCTATTGCTAGTGAAATTGTTTCTTATCATAATGAAATTTTGATGTATTATTACATTTTCAAATGAAAATGATGATTTATTTTTACATGTCAGCATTGAAGGGTTCAATATCCCATAGCCCTTCAAAGTGAAATGGGACCGTACCCTTCAAATTTGATCCCTGGATGGGATATGAGACATCCAATAACTCATCTTATGATTTATGAGAGTAGGTCACCACTTATCTATAATATGTTGAGGATAGGATAGTTTGTTTAAATGAGAATTTATCTAAATAAACTTAAAATTAAAAGATGTAAATATATCAACATCTTTTCTTAAGTGTAACTCAAGGAAGAGTTAAAAAGAGATTGATCCTACAAAATGAACATAGACATAAAGGTTTGATCAAGTACTCATGTACAATGGAGAAAAAATAAATTAAAATGAATGCTCTTGTGGACACCAATCCATCTAGTAGAAGTGTGTAGGTAGCTAACCATTGCGACTACCGAATCAAAATATGAATTGGTGCTCCTAGTGCTATGTACGAGGCTTACTTTAAAATTGTATCTTTAATTATAGTAATGGATTTAGCACCATCAAAAACCCAAAAAATCATGAGCACCTAAATTCTACAATTCCAACAATGTATATTTACAATTTGAACTGGATTTAACAAAAAAAAATCAAGAAAAAAACCATCCAAAACTTAGAACATTTAGCCTACACCTAATTAAGGTGTCGTCTAGTTCACACTGGAACCAACAAACACTGAATGAGAGCAAGGAGACATGTTCATGTGAGCAAGTTGACAGTGCTATTGAACACTGCAGGGATGTGGCTGTAACGGGTTGTCGTTGAAGGTTGTCACGGGCATAAATGTGAGTTGATCAAGATGGAGGCACATGATCTGATATGCCATATGCATTACCAGGAGTCTTTAACCCATTGAGAACTATGCCTTCTCTTCACCATGAGCTAAGAAATAGGGCCACGATCTACGATATGAATTGAGAATGAGAGGCACCATCTACTTTATGAGAATAGTGCGATTTGAGTAAGGAATCAAGGGTAGCTCTACTGGATCAGAGGCCATGTATAGATGAGGACGATCCACAATGTTTTAAGAAGGCCAATCTTGTTGTGAAGGCTGTGACCTGAGTTTGAAATCTTGCCATGAATCTACTAAAAGAGCAGAGTAACTGAGGCTCTGATCTACAAGAGAGGGTGAGAGGGTGCAGTTGCCAAAAGGAAGGCCACCATAGTTGTACATACTGTAAGTGTTTTTGTATATCTAAAAAGAAGTGGTCGGCCAACAATAATTTATTAATTTTTACAAAGTTTTACTTTTATTTATTTATTTTCTATAAATTTTAAAATGGGTTAAAAATTTTAAGAATAAAGTTTCATAATCAAAGGTTTTATGAAATTTGAAGGAAAATGATTTAGTTTGTTTAGTTATTAATTTATTTTTATAAAAACTATATTATTTAGAATATATACTAAGTGGAAAAAAAAAGTTTAAGATAATATAAAATAGATATGTTAAAAAATGCAAAATGTTTTTTTAATAAAGTGTTACAATGCTACAACTAACTTTTTTTTATGGTTTTTATTTTTCACAATTTTTTGGATCTATATGTTTCACAGATGTAGTCTTCCTTTTAATCATTTCTTGTTTCTTAACTCATCTTAGTCTTCATTTTATTGGTCCTTGTTTCTTAACTCATCTTAAGCATTGTGCAAAACACTATATAAAGTTTGTGGGAACTCCATGAAGTTTTTTTGGGACATTGGGATTTTGATATTTTAGTTTTCAACATCATTCATTATATAAAGTTTGTGGGAACTCCATGATGTTTTTGGGGACATTGGGATTTTGATATTTTAGTTTTCAACATCATTGGTAGCTCTCTTGACATCATTACTATTGTTCTCTAACTTTACTTTGATTGTTAATTGGACATGGAATTCTTCGAGCTTACAAATCCTCGATACATATTTCTAAGATTTGATCAAAGTTTTCATTTAAATCCTAAAGCCATTTGGATTTATAATATAACCAAATAAATCCAAACTTATATCGTTAAAATATACATACACAAACTTATATCATTAAAATATACATGCATCTACATATCCTTCCTTATTCTTATTAATCAATTAATAACTCCCATAAAAGCAATAGTTTTTATAAAACATATTTGATATAACAAATGATAAAAATATTAATATTGTATATTTATCCTTCTTCTTTCTCCAAATTCTTATAACTTACGTTGCTTCCTCCCATTCACATTCAAACTCAATCTTCAACAATTTACATGATGCTCCTAATAATATTGCACCTAACATGAGTATTTAGCTTTATATTCACTTCTTAAAATAATATTTTTGAATCATCTAATTATTTACCAATCCTCCTTCCTCTTATGTCGAGATGAAAGAGAACTAGCTATCATTCGAAGCTCTTTAAATTGTTTGATATCAAAACTCTTTTGCCTAGTCTCGAAATAGGTTTCTAAAAGTACATATATTACTCACAAATTACTAAGAAATAAATGGAAATCATGTAAAAGCATACGAGTTCCATAAAGTCCAACAAGAAATACCAATGCCATTAAAGTCATGTGAAGTTAAAAAAATCATATGATTTATAATTTAATATGAATTTGGATTGGCCCCTTTCCACCCGTTCCCCTCTTCGCCATTTAACATTCTCTTATTAGAAGGTCTATTATTACCCAATGCAATTGCTATTACAATTTTTAATCATTACGCCACTTTTTGCAAATATGTAGAGTGGCACATGAGTGCTTTTTGGCCATTCTTTCTACATAAATAGATTTTTATGCTAGCATAACCCTAGCACAACTCATCCAGGTAATAAACAACCTTTTGTCAATTAGATCTGGAAAATGGCAACAATGGCAATTATTTGGGTCGTCGTCGTGTTTCACCTCTGCTGTCAAGTGCCTTTGGTTCTATGAGGGCCTCTTGGGTACATTCTGAAAATGACTCCCCTGTTTCGGATGATGCAACTCTCACTGTGGAATTTACGCGGGATCATCCATTGGACCCTTCCCCTGTGTTGCCGATTTCTCCTGCTGCCCTTGTCTCCCCTGTATCGACTGTTATATTATCCTCCGATACTGAGCCACCATCAATTGACCCTACTCCCTGTGTGGATGGGGGGATCGATACCTACGAACCTTCGGGTTCTTTGGACCCTACTACTGTTCTCCATGAACCGGTTTTACATATACCCTCGTATTCTGAAATGGTAAAAAAGACACCTATACCTGTCTTTTTCAAAAATCGCGTTGTGGAGGGGCCGGTCCCAGTTGCTGATACTGTGGGGGATCCATCGATCAAACTATCTTTCACCCCGTAGTCAGGGGGGGTATCATTCCGATACCTACATCCTTGGGCAACAAAGTGGTTTCTATGGGGGCTCGCATGGGGGGTTTTGCCCTAGATTTCTCTCCATTAAAAACTCGCAGTGCTCGGAAAAATAAGAAGGTTATTCCAATGGGGGTGGATGATGCTTGCAATTTACCAGTTTCCCCCATTTCATCTGATACCAGGGCTCTTAGAGGAATTAAATCCCTTGCCAGGGGTTGTTAATGATTTTTTTCTCACTCAACATCTGGGGTGTGGGGGGCCTGCCCAAACAATTGGCCCTTAAGCATGTACTTCATATTATCAATCCTGATTTAGTATTCCTTCAGGAAACTATGTTTACTGGTGAGAAGGCTTGTACATTCTTTAATAAAATCAAACAGGGTTGGATGGTGTGCTCGGTGGATGCTGTTAGCCTGTCGGGTGGGCTTTTAGCGGGTTCTTAGGATCTCCCCTTTTATTATCTCCTTGAGAATTCTACTTTCTGGAAACATCAGGGGTTCTGATAAAAACATGAACATTGTAAACTATTATGGTCCCTATTGTGACAGGGAGGCTTTCTGGGACCTTGCGTGCTTGGGGCACTTACTGGACCTGGAAAATTTGATTCTTGCAGGTGATATGAATTTTTCCTGGGGGCTTGAGGAAATTTGGGGACATTCCGCAAGAAGGGACCCCTTGGGAACAGACTTCAAGGAACTTTTTTCTAAATATCATCTGATTGATGTGGCTCCTCGTCCTTTGGCTCCAACCTGGACAAATGGTAGGAAGGATGGTAATTTGATTTCTAAGCACATCGATTGGTTCCTAATTTCGGAACTACTTTTAAACTGCTTTCATAATTACAAAAAATGGATTCAGCAGATTCATATTAGTGATCATCTCCCTATTATCTTACAATTTGATACTGAGATATCCTACCATTCTTACCCATTTAAATTCAATTCTACCTGGTTAAAAGATCCGGAATATACTTCGGGTGCGAAAGATCACAGGTCACAGGTTGATGTCTCTAGTGAACGCTCTGCGATGGATAGGTTGGCAGTGAAATTAAAATCTTTGAAAGACTACACTATTCTATGGGAAAGAAATAAGAAAGTTGCGCTGGCTGCAGACCTCATTGTGCTGGAAAAAGAGATTAGCAAACTGATGGAATTATCATTGAAATCAGGTCTTTCCCCTACCGAAAGGTCCAATCTATCAGGTTTGGAGGGGAGAAAATTGAAAATCCTTCTTGTGCATGAGGAAACATGGCGTTTAAAAAGCCGTGCACTTTGGCTCAATGCTGGTGATCTAAATACCAAATTTTTCCACCATGCTGCAGACTCCCGCAGAATACATAATACAATTTGGGATCTCAATGAGCATGCTGGTTGGCGAATTCGTGGAGATAAGGACCTCATGACTGAGGCTACTCAACATTTCCAAAATTACTTTTGTGATCCTAAAAATACCTCACTGGATGAACAATTCAAGATTATTAAGGAATACCCAAGAATGTTCAATGAAGTAGAGGGGGACAATATTTTTGAGGTTGTCATCCTGGTGGAAACATAAAACATTTTAAGGGGTTTTGCTAAGGACAAATCTCCTGGACCAGATGGGTGGACGGTGGAATTGTTCCTTTACTTTTTTGACATTATGGGAGAGGACCTTCGGGATGCTGTGGATGAGTCTCGGCACATGGGACTGGTTTTTGGGGCTCTCAATACCACCTACTTGACTCTCATTCCAAAAAATTCACATCCAGATAATTTTAATGAGTTTCGGCCAATTGCCTTGTGCAATCTGGTCTACAAGATTATCTCCAAGATTATTGCTGTTCGAATCAAGTCGATTCTCTCGCGTCACATTTCTATGGAACAGTTTGGTTTTTTGGATGGCAGGAAGATCCTTGATGTGGTGGGGGTGGCATAAGAGGTCTTTCATAGTATTAAACAAAAGAAAATGGATGCCCTTATCATTCAGTTGGATTTGGTGAAGGCTTATGATCGTGTTGACTGGAATATGCTTAGATTGATTTTGATACAAATCGGACTACCCTGGGAGGTGATGAAATGGATTATGGCATGTGTCTCTACAGTAAACTTTGTTGTGCTCATTAATGGTCAGCAGACCAATTTTTTTAAGGCCTCTAGGGGTCTTCAAAAGGGATGCCCCCTCTCACCCCTCTTGTTCCTATTGATTATTGAAGGCTTGAGTCTTACTATTCACAAGGCTAAATGTGAGGGATCCATTTTCGGTATCAAAATTACCACTGGTATATCTATTACTCACTCACTCTTTGTGGATGACGTCATGCTCTTCGGCTTAGGTATACTTGCTGAATGGATACAATATAAGAAAATTTTGGATTTCTTCTGTTTGGTTTCAGGTATGGTTATCAACTTGCATAAATCTCATTTCTTAAAACACTCAATGGAGATTGATGTGGTTCAGTTGATCAACAAGCTATTACCTCTAGTTTTCAAGGATTTGGAGGATGGCACAAAATATCTGGGATATTTTGTCAAACCATCGAATTATTTGTTAAATGACTGGTCTTGGCTACTAAGGTGTTTTGACTTAAGGATTGGTCATTGGAGCATGCGACATTTGTCTATGGGTGGTAGACTCACTCTGGCTAAAGTGCTATTGTAGAAAATGGGGGTCTATTGGTTCTCACTCAATAAAATACCAAAGACTATTATACGACTTATCCGTAGGAAGTTTTTCAGTTTCTTATGGTCGGGTGGGGTGGATATTGGAAAATATCACTTGATCAAATGGACTTCTCTGGCTCTTCCCTGGGACTTGGGGGGATGGGATATCAAACAGATGGACTATTGTGTGAATGCCCTTCATGCAAAGAATCTTTGGAGGGCCCTTTTCATTGATTCCGTGTGGGGAAAGATCATCCAGGAAAAGTATTTAAAACATACTCGGGTGGTTGATTGGTTTAGATTGGGTCAGCCTTCGATATCCGGGGTATCAAACATATGGAATGGACTCTTGGGGTCTTTTAATACCATTTCCCAATGGCTC
This sequence comes from Larix kaempferi, assembly GCA_027924585.1. NCBI lineage: Eukaryota > Viridiplantae > Streptophyta > Pinopsida > Pinales > Pinaceae > Larix > Larix kaempferi. The sequence continues at coordinate 1,853,822 of BSBM01000865.1, read as the reverse complement.
TCGTGGGTTCCTGGTAATGGTCGGGAGATAAGGCTAGGTTTAGATCCCATTCTGGGGGGATCCACTACTTTTCTTCTATCACCTGCTTTGATGTCTTTTCTCCGGGCAAAGGGTTTCATTTCACTGGCTCATGCAGCTTGCCCGATTGGCGATGTTGGCACTAAATGGATATCTGTGCCTCAGTTGGGACTTTATGGTACTCTGGGGAAGGAATGGGCTGATTATATAAGCACCTTTTGTCATGCTAATATACAACTCTCTGAGATCCCTGATCGGCTGGTCTGGTCGTGGGATGTGGCTCATGGTTCGGTGACTGCAAAGCTTGCGTATGATTCATCATTTGCTGATGTTCAACCTGAGAATCGTTGGTGGCATCAAAAGATTTGGAAACTTTCTCTCCCATTAAAAATTAAATGTTTCATTTGGATAGAATTGAGCAATAGAATCCTCACATGGGATAATCTGTGTCGTCGTGGCTTTTTTGGTCCTGGATGGTGCCCTTTCTGCTACCTTCAAGGTGAATCAGTTGATCACCTCTTCGCTTCATGTTCATTCATTCAGGAACTTGGAAAAATATTGCTATCTCCTCCAGTTTACAGATTATATGGCAACCCACTTCACTTATTGAAAGCCTTGGCTCCTGGATCCGACATTCTTTCTCCAAGATGGAGCTACCGTGTTTTATGCTGTGGGAAGTTTGGAAGGCTCGTAACTCCCTAATTTTTGAGGGCACTATCCCACATTCGGAGTGGATTTGTGGATGCATCATCACTGCCTATAAGGAGTATATTTCACAATCTAATCATGGTAGGGGACGACCTCTTAAAAACCAGATGAATCCTAGCCGACGTTTGACCCCTCCGGTCTTGGTATACCCCTGTGGTTTTTTTGATGATGCTGCTGCTGGATGTCCTGGTGTGTGTGGTGTCGGTGCAATGCTACATCTGTCTACTAATTGTTATTTTCGTATCCAGTTAAATCTGGGGCCCGGATCCAACACTCGTAGTGAACTGTGTGCTCTTTGGATCCTCTTGTATTTTGTTCATTCCAGGAAGATATCATCACTTGTGATTCGGGGTGACTCATCATCCATTATCTCCTGGGCTTTGGGTACTACTCCACTCAAGGTAATGTTACTCTCCTTTTGGTTGGTGGCGGTCAGGAATCTTATCAATGAATTTGATCATACTCACTTTTGTCATATTTTCCATGAGGTGAACATGGAGGTTGACCAGCTCTCAAAGTTGGCTTTGACCTCTCCAGTGGGGATCATTCGGTGGGAGGAGTGGAGGGGGGACGTTCTTTTCTCCCGTGGCACTATTGACATGCATTGGTCTTGAGTCTCTTTGCTCGACAAACCTATTAGGAGGTTTTTGGTTTCTCATGCGGTATATATACATTTTATTTGCGTTAATATATCATTGTGCAGGTCTATAGGTATTTTCTCCATCAATTACTTGTTGATTCGGTCACTGTTGCGGCACTATCTATTTTTGGGGATGTTTATCTTTTGGTCATATCACCTATGGATGTGACAGTTTTTGATGTTTTATGATGGATGTGGCTCTGTGCTTGGGCCGATCCAGACTGTGTCAGTATTATACTTTTGATCTTATGGTTCTGAGGAGCCTGGACTCTGTGCAGCTTTGTTTATGCACTGATTTTACATGTTTTATCGCATCTTACACGCTGGTATTTTCGCACTTTATGACATATTTGACTCTCAGTTATTATGGGACAGGTTTATCCTGCGCCCATGGGTTGTAATATTTTCTGCTACTATGCTGGACAGATTTTCTGTGTATTTCATGACATGTGGAACATTTACTATTTTGCATTATTAATAATAAGATAAATTTTTCGATGGAAAAAAAAATTTCATTTTCCTAAAGAATGATTATTTATTCTTACAACGAAAAGGTAAGAATGTTAATATCTAACAACCTTTATCAATTTCATTTTCCTAAAGAATGATTATTTATTCTTGCTGCGAAAAGGTAAGAATGTTAATATCTGTTGTTGTTAAAATAATAATCTACAACTAACAATGTTGGTATAAATTATATTAACTTTAACTAACAATGTTAGCATAAATGATATGAACTTTGTAAGATGAGACATTTTACATTTCATTCATTATTCTTGTTATGATAGTGAGGCCAAGAATTATCTAAATACATTTAAGTGGTTATCAACTTACATATAGTTGTTTTATTACACAAAATTTAAACTATTATACTAAAGTTAAACTTTAAGTAATCAAGTTTTTATGTCATTATAGTTGAAAATGGTTATCAACTTACATATAGTTGTTTTATTACACTAAATTTAAACTATTATACTAAAGTTAAACTTTAAGTAATCAAGTTTTTATGTCATTATAGTTGAAAATATAATTTTGTGGTGTTAATATTTGTTTATATATTTTTATGCTAGTTTTTATGATATCATATAAATATAGTTAAGTAAAAGATTTTATTTGATATTTTTATTTTTGTTAAAAAATAAAATAACTTAATAATTAAACAAATCCATTTTTTTCAAATATTCAATTTTAAATATAATAATTTTTTTTATGATATAATATAAGCATAGTTAAGCAAAAGCTTCTATTTAATATTTTTATTGTATTTAAAAAAATAGAAATAACTTAATAAGTAAACAAATCCATTTTTTTTTTTAAGATATTCACTTTCAAATTTTCCCTCTCATGAATTATAAAAGATTGTCCAACAAAATATTTGGTATTTATTATATTTAACCAAATATTTAACAATATATATTTAATCACAATAATGAATACTTCATAGTACAATGCATGAATATTTTATAGTTTAATGTATAAAGCCTATGCAGTTTGAAAGTGAAAAGCAATATTTTATTTAAGAAAAATATCTCATGGTATATTGGATGTAGCTTGGGTGCTTGGGAAGAATTATTGTTACTCTCTCTAGCTAGATTTAATTCTTGTAAGGGACATAATGCTCTTGTTAAATCCTTATGTATTAACTATGTAATAATTAAATGGATTAAGTAATATGACCATATCTTGATTCTTCGAAATAATAGATGTTGATATTTCTTAAAAAAATAAAAACATCTTATAAATTATTAAAAATGCATATATGTAATGAATGTATCATTTGTTATATTTAAACAAATAATAAACCATGTATATTTACATATTTATATTTAATCATAATGAAGAATACTTCATAATTCAATGTATAAAGCCTATGCAATTTGAAAGTGAAAAAACAATATTTATAAGAAAACATGATTACACACTCGTGTAATCTCAAACTCCAAAGAAGTCAATGTATAAAGCCTATGCAATTTGAAAGTGAAAAAACAATATTTATAAGAAAACATTATTACACACTCATGTAATCTCAAACTCCAAAGAAGATGAAGCATCTTGTTATAAACAAACTATATCCTAAAAGGCCATTCAAATTATAATGATAAGGAAATGTGTAAATTATTAAAAATGCATATATGTAATGAATGTATCATTTGTTATATTTAAACAAATAATAAACCATATATATTTACATATTTATATTTAATCATAATGAAGAATACTTCATAATTCAATGTATAAAGCCTATGCAATTTGAAAGTGAAAAACAATATTTATAAGAAAACATTATTACACACTCGAGTAATCTCAAACTCCAAAGAAGTCAATGTATAAAGCCTATGCAATTTGCAAGTGAAAAAACAATATTTATAAGAAAACATTATTACACACTCGTGTAATCTCAAACTCCAAAGAAGATGAAGCATCTTGTTATAAACAAACTATATCCTAAAAGGCCATTCAAATTATAATGATAACGAAATGTGTAAAGCGTTATTGGCTCACGATCGAAATATCTTGGAAAGGCTTTATACAAAGTTATGAAGAAGTGTTTTATAGCAATAGAGAATGGCATGTGACTCATCTTCTACTCCTTTGGTTGGTCATGACAAGACTTTTGTGATGCATTAGGCATATTCAACTTAAATTATATCCATTAGATTAGAAAATGTGTATATATATATATATCGTTCCTCTGGATTATTCACATATTTTTTTTTATCCCTTTTAATATTTCACTTTGAAAGATTTATATATAGATAAATTTTACATGGGAGATGAGAGATATGGAGAGTTACAAGATTATACGCGAAAAAATTATGGTGAGTTATAAGGTAAATATGTTCTAAAAGGAATGTAAGTCTATGGTTCACGGGTGTAACCTTTTTTTTATTCTTTGATTTTTGTTAAGAAGATTTTTTTGAAACACGGTGAAATTTGTGGATAACTTTATATAATTATTGGACTTAGGTGTAGTTATATAACAATGTCTCTAATCCTTTCTAATATGTGTATTTTCATAAGAGGTTATATGTCATGGGCTAGACTTGTTTTCCCTCTCGAGTGTCCCATACCATCCGAAAGCTTAGTCACTACACGACACCAACATAATCTTGTTAGTTGGGCATGACCATCAACCACAAGTATCACCTGGACTACGCCTCACCGAAACCAACCTGGATAAACATAAGCCATGTACCTTAGAGTATGTGGAATTCCAAGTGCTCATTTCACCGTAGGCAATGCAGTCCATTGCATTGCCACCCAAATTTAGACAATGTTGTCCATCGCATCGCCTCCCTTGACCCAATGAAGGAACAAGAGTCCTTACTAAGTAAATAACCAATACAAGTAACGTAAGAAAGCCATAAATGACTTGTAGTAAAGTAAAAGATGTAATATATGATAGATGATAATGGTTACATAGTTTTGGGGCTTTTATAGGCCCGTCATGTACCTTTTCGACAAAAGGTCATGACTATTGAGAATTGTTTAATTAATAAATTAATATTAATATTTAATATTAATTTATTATTATTTTGTTGTTACATTGCATTCCCCTTAAGGGAAGCTTTGTCCTCAAACCTGTATTGAAAACAATGTATGAATCCCCTTGAACTGTCGTCTTGGGGTCCTTTCCTTTTTGTAATTGAGACACTTGATGAAATGAGACAATACGAGTTACAGATTCCCAAGGAGAATTGTCGCATCGTATCTGTTGTGGTCCATCCCAGATCTATTTTTATTGGAGCTCTGAGATCATTTTGTGGGACGGGTCGTTTCAATTGTTGCTTAGTATGTCGATCTTTTCGCCTGTCAACATAATTCTTCTGTGAGTGCTCATTTTGACCCTGTCGTTGGTCAAAATGGCGATTATAATTGGGATGTCTGTAAGGCGTATGTGTTGTTTGTTTTTCTTTCTTTTGAACTACGGCGAGGACTGCCTTCACTTCCTTGACTTGATTTTTGGATGCATCTTCCTGGATTTGTGCTTCTTGGTTCTCCAGTAGATTTTTATGATTCTGAATCTTTTCGATTCTTTCATCTTGCGACTTTTTGTCAATTTCTAACTTTTTGATTAGATTCTCTAGTTCCTGATTACAATTCTTTAGACATTGGTTTTCTTCCTGCTTTTCCAGTATTCTTCCTTCGAGGTCTTCACCAGAGTGTTCCCTCTTACTATTGTTTTTTAATTTTTTAATTTTTGTAATCAGTGTTTTGTTATGATTTCGTAAACGAAAAATCTCTTCGGTATTGCTTGATAACACACTGTTGACTTTTGTTATTTCCAACTTATGTGTCTTCTTACAGTCGTCATACTGCTGCTGGAGTTTTTCTTTTTGTTGTTGATGATGACATGACTCAGTTTCCTGATTTTTTAGCTTTTCATGTACTTGCGCCAATTTGTCTTCTTTGTCCATGATGACTTTGTTTAGACGACTAATTTCCTCTTCTAAGTTGACACTATTTCCATACGAATATTCTTCGACTTTGTTTGGTTTTTTTATCTGGTCTTCAAGTTTTTGAATGATACTTTCCAGACGTGATATTTTCTCATCTTTATCTCCTAACCTTTCTATGAGTCTTTTTTTACTATCTTCCAAAAATTGAATATTCAATTCTGACTTAGTAATCTTTAGTGTTTGCTTCCAATTTTCGAACACTAGACTATTATTGGTTGCCTGGCACTATTCTAGTTGAGCCAAAACTACTCGTAACTATGATTGTAACTCTGCTATCATTGTTGCCATGACTTCTGAATTCCAACTTTGACATGGTCTTCTTGTTTGATAGCGGTTTTTGGTTGCTTGACGAGTCTTCTTGGTCTTCTTTGATGATGGATAATCTTCCTTGGTTTGACTTGTTCTTCAATTTTTATTTATTTATTTTTTCTTCTTTTTCAACAATGGGTTATATACAAAAGATATAATAACCCTTAATGTGTTTCCCTTTGGAAAATCCTCGTCTTTTTTTCTTTTTTCTTTTTGGACATATAACTTTGTATATATCCCAATTAATAATTAATAATTATTAATTAATAGTAATTATAATACTATGTTAGTATTATATTATTAATATTAATATAATATCAATATTATTATATTATTCAATAATATCAATACCAATATATATTTTTGAATTTTTCTTTTTTAATGGTTAGGGTTTCACATGGAGGAGGGCACGAAGGTTAGTAGAGAGGAGGGTGTGCAAGTGTGGTGGAATGGGAGCGTTGGATGGAGGTGGAAATGGTGGTGCGAGCAGGCAGTGATGTGAGGGGAGGACGCTATGAACAGGAGCTTATGGCGAGGGCACAGCAGGGGGAAGGTGGGGAGCTTGGACTTAGTGGAGCAGAAGCGGAGGACGCAGGGCTGGTCGGAGTGTGGGGAGGTGGAGGTTGGAGCTGGTGCGGCCGCACACAGAGCGCAGGGTGCGAGGAGCTTTGAAGGGACTGTGACACTTCAGGAGGAAGCACAGATGGAGGGTGGAGGTATATGTAATGCTCGGTGGAGGTGAGGCTGGGTTGCAGCGCGATTGAGTGAGCATGGAGTGGGAAGAGAGTGAGCGTGGCGTGGGTACAGTGGCTACGCAAGGTAGGCGAAGTGTAGCAGGTGAAAAGTGTGCAGTTGTGAGATCGTAGCACGGGGAAGCGTGGAATAGCTCATGGAGAGGTGCGATGAGAGAGAGGGTATTGCTAGGTGCTGAAGCATGTGGGCCTCGAGGAAAGGTGATTATGGGGATACAAGCGAAGGGATGTGTAGGGAGTTGAGGAAAGGATGAAGAGATCTAAGTGTGAGGGAGTAAGGGAAAAGGGAAATGGGATGGAGGACAACGATAATGGAGCGAAAGGAAAGGGAAGTGGGCCAAAGGCCCGCTTTTTGGTCAAAGACCAAGTAACTCAAGAAACTTGATAGTTAGCTAGGAGCTGGGATCAACGCTCTGATACCACTGAAGGAACAAGAGTCCTTAATAAGTAAATAACCAGTACAAGTAATGTAAGAAAGCCATAAATGACTTGTAGTAAAGTAAAAGATGTAGTATATGATAGATGATAATGGTTATATAGTTTTGGGGGTTTTATAGGCCCGTCGTGTACCTTTTCGACAAAAGGTCATGACTATTGATAATTGTTTAATTAATAAATTAATATTAATGTTTAATATTAATTTATTATTATTTTGTTGTTACACCCAACACTTGAACGATCAAATTCCCAACGCATGACGATGTGCTCACCCATCTAGTCTCAATGCTCAATGGTGCTTGAAGGTCTTGTCCCGACTCCACCTGACCACATACCATCACTGCAACCATCGACACTATTGTCCTAGCATGGTAGAAACAATGCACATCACATTGCCAATCGCTCCATCCTCCATCAAGCCTACTACACAACGTCTCACTAATTTGTCTCATCCTAATCGAATCGACATATCCTTGGTCCTTCTAGCGATCCCTCTCACTAGTACATTGTCTTGATTGTATCATGGCCAATAACCATGATTCGGCCATCAAGGCTACCAAAGCATATGGACTCACCATGCATCCTTAGGTAATGCATCCTGGCACATCCTTTGTCACGCCATTTCCAGTGGCACTTAGAATAGGGTCGTTGCAATATCCCCCACTTAAATATGTTGACGTCCTCGTCAATGCGGCCCCATCAGCACATCCGATGAAAGGGGCGTTGGTGGCTAAGAGACACTTCCACATATGTCGAAACAAAATGTGGCTCTGACACCAAATGTCATGGGCTAGCCTTGTTTTCCCTCTCGAGCGTCCCATACCATCCAAAATATCCTAGTCACTGTGCGGCACCGACGTGATCTTGCTAGTTGGGCATGACCATCAACCACAAGTATCACCCAGACTACGCGTCACCGAAACCAACCTGACCGAATCTAAGCTAGGAACCTTAGAGTATGTGAAATGCCAAGTGCTCATTTCACTATAGGCGATGCAGTCCATCGCATCGCCACCCAACCTTAGACAATGTTTTCCATCACATCGCCTCCCTCGATCCAACACTTGAACGACCGACTATCCAATGCAAGACGATGCGCTCACCCATCTAGTATCAATCCTCAATGGTTCCCAAAGGTCCTCTTCTGGCTCCACCCAACCAAATACCATCGCTGCAACCATAAAAAATATTAATGTCCTAGCATGGTAGACACACCGCGGATAGCATTTCCAATCACTCTATCCTCCGTTGAGCCTGCTATGCAGCGTATCGTTGGTTTGTCTCGTCCTACTTGACTCGACATATTCTTGGTCCTCCTAGCGATCCTACTCACTAGTACACCATCGTGACTGTCTCATGGCCAAAAACCATGAGTTGAACAGCAAGGCTACCAAAGCATATGGAATCCCTGTGCATCCTTAAGTAATGAATCCTGACCCGCCCTCCATCACACCATTTCCAATGGTTCTTAGTGGAGGGTCATTACATCATATGTCACGAGTGCACCATATTGACCCAATTTTTCTCCTTTCATTGGCCCATGCAACACTACTCGGATCCTTTCCAAGGGAAATACCATCTCGGTAGGTTTCTAGGAGACTACGCCTAACCCACGAAACCTCACACTTCTATCTCTAACACAATTCTGCACTTAGTCAATTTTCTACTTAAGTGCATGCCAACAACTAACACTTAAACACTTAGATAAATACAATAAAAAGAGACCAACATGTATGGGGGCGACATACCAAACTCAGAATGTTCCTAACACCCTTTTATTATATAATGGTTACAAGAGACTTTACATACAACAGCGGAGGGCTACCACACCTCGACACCTCATCTGCAAGCATACCCTACTTAGCAACTCAAGATACAACATCAAACGACAAGTACTCTACCAATGTCTAGGATCTACCACAGTAGCAACCACAACTTGCATTCGCACTCTGCTCTGCATCTCTGTCGCACTTTTTCACATGTCTCTCGACTTACTACCAACCGTTGTATCCTAGCCAGCCATCTCGGAACAAGCCATTATCTGTCATGACTGTACCATCATCTCATAAATCTATTGTCCATTTCAACCTTGCCATCCATGCTGCAGTTCATCATAGCCTTTCCAAGCCATTGTCCATTGCATCCTAGCTATCCTTATGGGAACAACTCTCTTAGAAAACCACGCGCTAGTGAGTGCCCATGAGTTTTCTATATGTCACAGCCTCGTCTACAATATCCACCATGAGACTGCCTACTCCCAGGTTTCAGTGTCTTCCCAAGTCGCACCACTGCCTACTCATAGCCAAGTCTATCGCAGGCCCAGGAGTTTAGCCAACACTTAGACTCCACCAAGATCACCTCATCATGAGGCTAGCCTAAGGAAAATACACCTCCAACAAGGCCTGTCACATGCCTCTTCTCGACCTGCGGATCTGCCACATCCGTCGCAAGGAAAAACCCTAGAAACCTTCCACGTGTGATGTTTCCAAAGACAAGTGTGACGTCCTATGGGCCACGAGAGGAGGGGCACGCTCTTATGCCTACTGCATACCCAAAACAATGTGAATCTTCCTCAGATCCAAAATTTCCTTAACTTCCTTCTTGGTTCACTTGCCTCCCATCTGTGTGCTATATATACAAGACGTCCGCACATGAGTGTGCTTGGCACACACTCATCTAATCGACCCATTCGCAAGCCTTGTGTGGAGTACAATTCACTTGGGAACCCCACCAGGTTGATGCTGGCACCCACATTGGGTGCACTTCTGTCGATCCTCACCCACCTTGGGTGCACATCTTCCGACGTGCCCATACTTGGGAATATTTCATGCTAATGTGCCCACACTCGTCTTCCACAAGCGCCCACCTCCGCGTGGTTCCCGCTCAACCATCGCATCGCATCAAGTGTGCCCGTGGGAATGGGTGTGCCTTGCTGCTCACACAAGAGCCCATCCACTTGCACTTAGCCAACTAACAGATAGTATAATCTAAGTGTGCCACACCAACACTTTACCATTTTTTGATCGCTCCACCAACCGAAGGACCGCACTCTAAGTTGTCCGAGGAACCCCAAAAATCCTCCTACTCAAGTTCATGATATCATAGGTTCAAATCCAGAGCGGGTAGGGTATATACACCTCTGTAGACTTTACCAGTCAAATCGTTGCACAGAGGGGGTCCCTTGTCCCACAAACAAGGGGGTCTCGTACACCAATTTGGTGTCTAACTTGGATTTGGCCTTAAAAATAGATTAGTATTATTATTATAACAACATTGGAAAAGTGTGTGAGGCTCTTATCTTGTTTTCCCCCTCGCTATCATTCAAGTGAAAGGAATTATTTTTTGTACATTTTCAATAATTCTTCTTATAAAAGATTAAGATTTTGTTTGGGCTTGTAAGCTCATCTTTCTTGCGAGAACAAACATTAGGTCAAAATATGAGATTTGAGTTTCAACATTCACATCATTAACATTGAAAAATTCTTGAAGTTTACTTTAATCATGTTTTATACATGAGATTCCTATGAACTTGCACAAGTTCTTAGAGTGGCATAGCTAAACAAAATTATGACCTATTTTGTATTTTTGCTTATTAGTTAGTCTAGGCTTATTGAGAAAACTATATTATGGACTTTTTATTAGCGTATACCTATATGTTGAAGTTATGCTTTAAGTTTATTGGTTATATTATTAATGAGGATAATTGTGTGATTTAATTCTAGCATACAATTCTAGGTAGATTCCATTAAATACAATTAGGGATAGGAAGTCCTGAATCCTAGGTAGACCCCCCAAACAATTTCTCCAATATATACGTGTTCTAATAGGTTAGTGCCCTTTCTACCAACATAACACTCCAATTTATACCATGAGATGGTAGTTTAGTTCATTGGGGATGGAGATCGAGGTTGTGCAATTGTACAAACTCTATAATCTCTTCTTAGGGGCACACATTTTTTGAATTTATTATTGTTTGGGCCATTTCGGAGGTGCTTGTAGGTTGCATGAAGGAAATTCGTGAACAAAATGCAAGTTTCTTTAAGGAAAGTTGCATGCATTAATGTATGGTGTTAAAAATATATTAATGAATTAGAGAAATGCTGGCATGATCATGATTTAATGGTCAAGAGGATAACACTAGTGAAGGGTGACCAAATGAAGTTATACCAAGGTTCATATTCACAATGTCGTTTTTGTGCATTCTAGAAGTAACCTCATTGGTTCCAATCACCACATTCAACGACATGAATAGAACAAAGATCAAACCTTTCATAACTATCCCTGAAATGATTTCTACTCTCCAATACACAAACTAAAAACAAAACAAAACCTTTATTAGCTTGGTTTCAAAATAACATAGTTCCCTTTCTAATGAACCAATTTTTTTAAAAATCCTATATGTCTAACTCTAATCCTCACATTGATCAATCTATTCATTAATTACAGTAACAACTATGAGCCATTGGATATCAAAATAAAGATAGATAATTATATAGAGATCATTCTACACAATAAGGATGGATATCATTAGGAACAAGATAAGAAGGATGGGAGTAAGAAAGAACATGGAAAGAACATGGGAGATAATGAAAGTTGCGGGGGTGGAGATAAGAAGGATAGTGGTGGGGAAAAGAAGAATGGTGGAGATAACAAAAAGGGGGAGGGTGATGATAAGAAGTGTGAACATGAATCCAAAGGTGTCAGCGAGGACACCAAGGTTGAATGAAAGAAAAATAAAGTTTATATTTCAACATATGCTATTGAGTATGTCTTATCAAGGTCTTATGAGTGTTAACACCCCAAAAGTGCTCATTACCTCATCTCCCTCACCACATGACTTATTTGTCTATTTTTCCCACCATCCTTGCCTCCAAAACCTCAAAAAACCATTAAAAAGCCACCAAAAGGCCAAAAAACACCCTTCCCCCCAAAAAATAATTTAAATTTCCTCAAAAGATAGCAAACACCCTCTAAAAAGGCTCTAAATTCCCAAAAATCAAATAAAAGGGAATAAAAAATATAAAAAAGAGGAAAAAGAGGGAAAAAGGAAGTAAAAACCCTAAACCATTGACCTAAACCATATGGTGCCAAAAACCATAGGTCAATACTCCACCACTAAAAACCTATAAATAGGTGATGGAGGCTCCCCATTTCATATCCATAATCTATCCTATCCTCACTTTGCCAAAATCACTCTTGAAACCCTAGCTCACCATTTGAGCTAGCTTCCCATTTGAGTGCCCCTTTCGGCCCATTATCCAAACACCTTGGAGAAAGAGAAGGAACCCATTGGAGCACGGAAGCAGCCTTTCTGGACTACTGCAAGAGCTCCACCAACCTCAACATTTGAGGTAAATGTAACTTTGTTCTCATTTTTAATACAAAAGAAAAATTCCCATTATATTATTGTCTTTTTATTTCTATTGATGCACATGTTAGCTTAGATTTTACCTTGTTTTACTGTCAAGTTTTACTATTTTACTGAACTGCTACTAAGGAGGCCCTTCTCCTTAGTAAGTGCTCATTTCTACAAGCTAGGGTGAAAACCCTAGCTACAGTTTTGGTGACTCCACTATTGGCCTTTGAATTTCTAGTTAAAAATTTAAAAGTTCTTATTTTCTACAAGTATTTTTTTGTTTTCCCTATTCGGCCATGGCTTTGGCCAATTGGGTTTTGTACCGTAGATCGTGGTTTTGTTCCTCGCAGCTGCGGCCCAGATCGCAGCTTTTGGTCATTTTTCTACGAACTAGATCTCAACTTTCTGCCCTTTTCCCGCGACCCAAACCACGACTTCCTGTCGTTTTTCCACGACCCGACCGCAGCTTTCTACCTCTTTCCCGCGACCCGACCGCATCTTTTTTCCCTTTTGCAGCGCCCCAGACCACTCATTTTGGCCACAGAATCGCAATCCGACCATAGGGTTCACCCCTATAGCCATGCTCTAGGCCGTGCATTTCAGTCACAGACCCGCAATCTGTTTTCTTCATTTTTACCCTTTTTTGAACCCATAATTTTTCTGCAATATTTTCTGCACCTGCACAACAACATGTTCTGTTTGTAGCCACAATTACCTACAACCTTTTTCTACAGTTTTCTTTCTGTTCCATTTACAGAATTTTTAAGTTTAAGCATTTACATTGGAAAAAGAAAATTTTGTATTGCAAGTTAAATTTCTGCATCATTATTAGTTAAAAAAGTTGCCCACACGTGGCACTTTTGATTGGGTTCATTACCTCACACGCACACACTCTATACCTAATTCAAGTGAGCCTTAAAACACTACTTAACACATCCAACATTCTAACCCCACTTGGGGAACACATAAGAATATTGTAGTTAGGTAGGGCAGGGGGGATAGGCATCCAAATAACACCCCTCGGTCGCTTACACTTGAGACATAGTGGTTGTCCTTTAGGGTACCAAAACCCCCTAGTATGTTTTGGCACGATCACCACCAGTTTATCAGAGGGCCTCTCCCTTAGGAGGGTTGAAGTAGCCAAACTGGTTCCGGAGGCCTGAGTGGAATACCGCAATCCACCCAGTAACCGAAGGCTACCTACTCATTGTCCACGTGTGGTGTTCCTTTTAGGCCCACATGGTGATAGGACAAGAGGTGCAGATTCACCTTTTCTGGACGTGTCATGAACGGGGTATCTTAGTTGCCTTTCTTCTAGGATTGTCTTACCCGGTGTCCCTCCCGGTAGGGATCTTTAGCCACTTGGTTCTACTATCGATGTCGTTTGACTTGGATTTCATCACCTTGCAGAGGATATGTCTGGTTGAATCATAATACTATTTAGCTAGGTGTTTGCATGCTCCCTTACCTCCCTTTGGTTTAGTGAGTCCATCATTTTTATTTTTAGACAACCATTTGCTTGTTGGTATTCTGACCATTTTTTCTGATACTCCGCTTATTGTAGCACAGTTGTTACAGTAAGCATTTTAAGTTGGTTGTTGGCCTGAGTTCCATATCTTTTGCGCTCTCCTTCTGCACACTCGGCTGCATTATGGTTTTTGAGCCTTTTTTCACTCGACACAACCCCCAGATACTTGACACCATCTGTCACCATTGAGTCCCCAAGACACTCTCGGTGCCTCTGGTGCGAGCCCCTGCAGTACGGTTCACTTGACATCACCCATCATAGACGTAGAGATGCATCACTCGACACCACTCGTCATAGACCTAGAGCTTCGTCACTCGACTCTATTCATCGACGCCATAGAGCTCCATCCCCTAACTCTGACGCTCCTTATTTCACATCTGATTCCGAGGCAGAGTCGAAAAACCCTACTTACACAACACCAACTAGCCCCATGGATGGCATGAAATCCAACCCCTTCTTTGTAGGCACAATTGGTGGAACGTCCACAACGACCCCAGTGAGCACACTAGCCACAACCACACATGCCTTGGGTATTCCCTCGATGGGGCCCACATCTACCTTGGGTATGCCCATGATGGGTCCCACACCTACCATTCCTGTTACTATTCCCATTGCAGTGGCTACCATACCCAACCCAACCCCATCTACAACTCACGTTAGACTTGGCGGCGTAGGACCCTCCCATACCACCCGCGTTCCTCCGTCTGGGGGTAACATCCCCAACATGAACCCAGCTCTCACACTTGGGGGCAGCGGTCCCACCATGGCCGCCCCCACTAGTACATCACATCCTTCTACTAGTTTTCCATTCATGGCTACTCTCAACCTTCCTGACCTAGCCAGATTGACCAACGATCCCATAAGACATGATCCCACATGGCCTCACATGCCTACCAAACTCCCATCAGACATCCCCCAAGTTTGAGGGCAAGGCAGGTGAAGACCCACAAAATCACATTATGTCCTTCCATCTATGGTGTTCCTCCAACTCCATAGTGGACGAATCTGTCTGAATCCATCTGTTACAACGAACTCTCATTGGCTTTATAGCCAAGTGGTACATCGAGCAGCCCCATGGGACCCATGCCACCTTTACTTCCCTCGCCTCGACCTTCCTGTATTTCTTTCAGTTACCTGTCCACTATGATGCGGGAGTTGATATCCTACTGTCTTGCAGAAAAAATACGCCCACCCACATCATTGACCACATTCATGAGTGGCATTGACGCCGAAGCCTGTGAAAAATCAAGTTAGATGATTGTACCTTCCTAGATTGGTTTCTCAAATCTCTCCTTCCTGTCATTGCCAAGGATGTGGCATCTGAGCGACCCCAGTCCGAGGAAGAAGCTATCTTAAAATCCTAGCAGTTTGACCTTATCTACGCCCAGTCTAGTTACTTATATACCATTATATCCGACACCCCCCACAACGATTCCTCCCGAAACGATGCACCGGGGGCATCTAGTGCCGCCGATGGCATCATTGGCCATGTTGCATCGCATAATCAACCCTTTTCCATGACACATGCTAGTAATGGCCCCGACCTTTCGCGGGCTACATCCCACTCTGGAGCAACCAATTCATATGCTCCCATGGCTCATAATCGCCATTCCCACGGACCCTCATGTCCACCTCAGTGATTTGGCCATGCATCCCCCGCTTACGTTCCCCCAGTTGCACCTCAACCATATTACCACCCACAGGTTGCGCACGCTCCTGTATCCTCTCAAGCCCCCCCTACTTATTATCCGCCACAGGAAGCACCTACGACAAATCAACCACCCGTCACACAGACGTATCAACAAATCCCACAAGGTCCAACACTTGCACCGCCTCCACCCCCACCCACTTATTATCCACCACAGCCTGCTCCCGCACCTGCACAACCCCAGCACCCACTTGTCGCCCAAGGTCAAGTGTACGCGCAACAAAATCCGCAGCATAACCAAAATACCCAACGCCAGCAACCCCAGCAAAATTGTGGAAAAGGACGTAACCGCGGAAACAACCCCCCTCCAGACCAAGGTGGCCAGCCACCTAATCCCCCAAACAATAATAATGTGGCACCTGCAAACCAAAACCCCGACAGGCCACCAAAGCAAGCTAAAAATCCTAACTTACGAACGAACCACCCTTGTTCTATTTGCGGGGTCTATGGCCATTACACACACGCTTGCCCACATTTGGAGCAAGCACGACAACTCTGGACCAATGATGCCCACCGCCAAGGGCACGCGGCACCCCAGGCGCTTCCTAACCCCCCACCACCTCAAACTCAACCCTTGGTGTTACAGAACCCTTTACCAACCCAAGGAATGATGAACACTCAACCATTAGCTCCCCCTCAAGGAACCACGCCACTACAATAGCAAGTCACGTATGCTGCACCTGCCCACCCCACTTTAGACTCAGGCACCCATCACTTGTTAATGATGTAATCCGCTGATGTCAACCTTCAAACCTGTCGGAACCAGTATGGCTCCACCCCTGAAGCTCCTCCCACCGACAAACCACCAATGCTCTTCCCCCACCGATCAACCATTACGCATACCTCCATCCCCATTAGATGGAGCCCCAAAAGCCCCTCGCTTCCCACTTCACTGCATCAACAATAACCCCAATGCTCACGCTGCGTCTAATTACAACATTGTGGACGACTTAACTCAGTCCCCCACAACCATGTCTGTGTTAGAGGTCTTAAAAAACTGTCCTACACAGCACAAGACTCTGTTATCATCCATTGGTGCTATCGACCCGACTGATTCACGAATGATGGCCTTTGATTTGGACCAATATGAACCACACCTGCCTTCCACATTAGCATTCCAAGTTTTTGTATCCATTCAGAATCTTGTAATCCATCACTGAATCATCGATGAGGGTGCCTCTACATGAGTTATGTCCACATTCGTTTGGCATAAGTTGGGATCCCCTACTCTCCAGTCGTCCACCACTGCGTTGCGAGCCTACGATGGCCGTTCGGCTCAACCCCAAGGTCTCTTAGCTAATGTCCCTATCCAGTTGGATGGTAAAACAATGCTTATTGACATAGAGGTCATCAACACCCAACTTGATTATAACCTCTTACTTGGCCACAGTTACATGTATGCCATGCAGGCAGTTGCTTCATCCGTTTTTCGTACCATGATGTTCCCCCATGAAGAACGAGTGGTCAAGATTGATCAACTCACCTATTACGATCCCAATGCCCCCACTACACCCAAAAAAGTTCTTCCCATGGTTGAACAACCTGTTCGCGGTGCATCTACCTTGTTGGTTTCCTCAGTTGGACCCATAGTCTACTCAGATACGCCGATGAATTCCACATTCCAATCCATTCCATTCCCGTCACCAGGAACCAAAATATCTGACTTATGTACCCTCTCCGATAATACACAAACACCCAACCATCAACCACCCTTGCTACCCCAACCACCATTGGTACCCAGTCATGTCGGCACCACACCTATCCATACAATCCCCTTCCTATTTCCCCCTTCGAGAGTAGTAAGCGCTCTGGTGATGGCCACACTAAACCTCCCGAGATTAACTTTAGGACTACCTGTATGGTACATCACACCTCACGTTTCCCCTTCGACGCCCAATGTAATCTTACACCCAGTGCAACCTATCACCACTGTTAGTCGGCCACCTCCCGGTGTCACCACTCCTTCCTCCTCTACCAACCCACCCCCTCTTGCGAAATACACTGGGGGTAGATGCCCACAACCTTACACTGCTCCGCCTGTGCCTAAAGCCACTAAGAATCCTTCACTATTTCACGCTCCTCCCAAATGCTCTTTTTGTGATGAGTTGGGCCATGCTACCCATCAATGTCCACAATTACCCGCATTACAAGAGAACATGCAAATGCTTGACGATGACCCCAACATCCTGGTTGTCCAACTCGACCTTACCCCTAAGCCTCGCGATAAATCACTGCATACCAATCACCCTTGTGCAATATGTGGTATTTACGACCATTACTCACATCACTGCCCTGATCTCCCATATTACAAAGCCGCTCTCTATGAGATGAATAACTTGGACCTTGAGATGTCTCCTCCCACCATTGAAGAGATCCACCCCCCAAAATCTCCGCCAATAGTAGAGATCAATACCATTTATATGATCTCTACTACTAACATCCCCTCGTCAACTGATTTGACTAAAAAATGTTTCCACAATGATGAGGAAATTCATGAGGCTCTTACTGCACCTGATTACCCTTGGGAGGATATGCACCATCGTTCCTATTTCCTCCTGGAGGAGTCCTCCCCCACCACAGCCACCCAATTTTCGGTTGAGTCCAAAGATTTCCTCCCCACCAAGATCGACTGGTTTAAAGAGCCCATTCCTGTTCCCAATGCCTTCGAGGAAGGTAACATGGTCAATATCTCACCCACAATCCACATTGATATCTCTGCCCTAGGTGGTGCCCTTGAACTCATTACTTTGGGAGCCTCCTACACCAAGTATGAGGTTGGAGAGTGCAAAAAACTTTTTCAGGAATTCCGCGATGTCTTTGCCTGGTCCTACACTGAAATGCCTAGTCTTGACCCCGCTATCATAGAGCACCACATTGACACGTGGCTAGATGTGCCCCCCGTTCGCCAAAAACAGTGCCCCATTCATCCATCAAAGCTCCTCACCGTTAAAGCAGAGATTGAGAAACTTCGTGCAGCAGGTTTCATTTACACCATTGCATACACCACTTGGGTTTCTAACCCCGTCCCTGTTAACAAAAAACAAGGCACCTTCATGGTATGTAATGACTTCCATGATTTAAACCAACCATGTCCCAAAGACAACTTCCCGATGCCATTTATTGACCAACTCATCGATGCGTGCGCGGGGCATGAAGTCCTATCCTTCATGGATGAGTTCTATGGGTATAACCAGATTCAGATCCACAAAGAAGATCAATACAAGACTGCCTTCACCACCCCATGGGGCACCTTTTCCTATCGGGTCATTCCTTTTGGGCCTTAAAAATGCTGGGGCCACCTTCCAGCGAGCCATGACCTATTGTTTTCACGACTTGGTTCATATCCTATTAGTCTATCTTGACGATCTCATAGCACGTTCCAAGAAACGATCCGACCACCTTAACGACCTCCGACAAGTTTTTCTGCGTTGTCGCAAGTATCAGATCCGCTTGAACCCACTCAAGTGTGTCTTTTGCGTTCCGGCAGGCCGGTTGCTAGGTTTCATTGTTTCCCACAAAGGAATCGCTATCGACCCCCTCAAAGTTCAAGCCATATTAGACCTTCCCGCACCACGCATGCTCCGACAACTACAGAGCTTATAAGGGAAATCTAATTTCCTCTGCCGCTTCATTCTTGATTATGCCACCACAGTTCATGGTTTCTTACATTTGCTTCGTACTCACATACCCTTTGTTTGGGATGACCAGGCGCAAGCTGCATTTGAAGCCCTTAAAAAAACTCTCATGCAAGCCCCTTTGATCTCCCCTTCGGATTTCTCTCAAGACTTCATCCTTTACGTCTCGGCATCCGACCACGCCGTGTCAGGGGTCCTTGTTCAAGAAGATGCTGCTCGCCAGGAGCATGCCATTTATTACGTCAGCCAAACCTTGTCTAGACCACCCCTACGTTACCCATATGAGGAAAGGATGGCCCTTGTCATCGTCTTTTCTGTACAGAAATTGTGACAGTTGACTTTTTCTTGATTCGACCATTTTGGATCCATACGGAGTCCATTTTTCGAACCGTTTCCACCACTGGAATCAGAACGATGAGACCTTCATAATGGTTGACTCGATTTCTCGTTTTCTCCAAACCCCTTTGTTGACACCATGTCTGAGAATGCTTAAATCTTAAAAAAGTTTTTGCTAAAATGTCCAAAAAGAGAAGAAATTACCACAAATAAATGGAAGAAAAGGTTAAAAATAGAAAAAACAAGGAGGAAAACCCACTTATGCAAAGTCCGAAAACAAATTTTTGAAAGGATTAAATCCAGACCAAGTTTCGCTGGCGGAGATGATAAAGACCAAGATCGACGGCTAATATCGTTTCCCGCATCGCCGAAGTGATCGTTTGCAAAGAGTTGTGGGTGGTTGCGGACTCAATACCGCCGAGCACGTGTCCTAGTCTCATTAGTCCGCATATATGATATGGTGGTATCATAAACCACCACAGCACCGTGCGAAACCACCAAATAGAAAAGCGCGGCGGGGCCATAGCACGTGGCGGGGTGGGACCTGATACGTGGCAGATGGAGAAAGCATAAGGAGATACGCCATACGTTGATAGCAATCGGAGGGCCGATATAAATCTTAAATCAAATCAACGGCCATTGTTCGTCCGCATCTGGGAAGGTGCACACTTGATAAGAGGAAGAGAGGTCGCGGAAAGCAAAACCACTCAAACAGGTGTCGTCAGATGGTTGATCCGCGCAAGGAACAAACCAGAGAAGAAAGGCCGCTTTAAGATAGCGGATACCACCATTGGGGATAAAACGAGGCGAGATCTGACGGCCCAGATCAAAAGGTCGAGATCAACGGTAGGATATGATCCGCGTTCAGAAAAGTTGACAAGGAGTTAATCAAAAAGGCTTATATAAAACAAAAGGGGCTTCACATAACGGCATTTTGCATATGTGTCGCTATCGTGGAGAGCTTTGAAGACTGGTGGGGATCAGCGATTGCGACAAAGGGCGAAAGGCATGTACATACAGGTAGGGTCTGGTGACCTTGATTGCTTTTTAAACAAAATTTTGTTTAAAGAAACGTTTAAATGGAAACTGTGCACGATATAGACGTTTTTAAAGCAAAAGAATCCCTAGAGGATAGAGACGAAGACGTTTATGATACCCTAATTAGGTTACCAGTCTCTGATATTAAACTTAGGTTGTCTGAATTGTTAAAGGAGGGGACAGACCTACATAGAGTCCACCAGTCGTCTTTGATAGCCTTTTGCCCAGACCAAATCCCTTTTTTCCCAGAATTTGTGTCATGGTGTGCCGAAAATTACTCCCGAGAAGAAAGAATTGTTCTAAACAGTCAAAAAACCAGAGCCGTGTGTGAAATAAAGCCAGCTGAGTTAATTAAAGCCGTAGGAATAGATTTTTCCCAAACCCTCGAGTCTGAGATTTTTTCCGAAACCTCCATTATTGAAAATTATCATCATACTTCTCAAAATGATAGGGAAATGTTTTTATCGTCATGTCTTAAGCCAGAAACCAGTATTTCGGAGGTCCCGTACCCTATAGATATCAATTTGTTTAATGAAAATACCCAATTAGTTTTGACATTATTGGCTTTAGTTTTAGGGTTTGATACGGATTTGTATGTAACCGAGTTTCAATTGAGTCTGTTGTACAAAATGAGTACGGTTCAGTCAGGTATCGATGAAAATCAAATCCCTCGACTTAATTTTGAAGTATTTTTGATAGAGAAGATTCATGACCAAATGGTCAATTTTCCCACTCTAAGACATTTCAGGTTCCAGTCCTTTTTGATGAAAATGATTATGATAGCCAGTCAAGAAGAGTTGCAGTTCCCAGAAATCATTTTCACGACTTTATTAGAAAATAACATGTTCAATTACATCAATTTCATGCTCTCAGAGATTTACAGAATGATCTTTGGTAAAAAATTGCCTAGAGTATTACTAGAGATGCAGGCATGCATGCAATTGAGTGCAAAGTACGCGACAGGAGATTGGTTCTTATCAAAGGACAGTACAGTAATCAGGTTATATAGATTCAAACATAAACCTTATGTTTTACCAGCTTTTCTTACCTTAAGGGTTTTTGCTTTAGAATTCCCGAGACAAAAGTTGATTGTTGAAGATAACAATTTTTTGGTTTACAAACAAGCAACAGATATTAAATATCCGTTCACACTTGGTCCGTTCACAATAAAGAATAAAAATGATGCTATGTATATAGAGAAGTTATTGAAGGATATGAGTTTTGAGACAGATATGGCCATTGAGTATGATCCGTTGAACATAATATCAAAATGGAGAACGGATCATCGCATCAAAGCACTGAACCATCAGATGATTGAAGGAATGTCTGACAGAGCCAATTGGATGGAATATAAAGAAGAAATCATTCCGGATGCACACGACAAAGAAATGGCATTGACAGATACAACAACAGAGATAGAAGACCCAACGAATACTGCATTGGTGGGGTTTAAGAGACCCATACAGGACGTAATGAACATTGATGATGAAGAAACAGAAAGAGGAAAAAAGTTGAAAATAAATGAACAACAAGAGTTAATAGCAGTTTCAGAAGAGGTAAAAAGAACTGAATAAAAGATACCAGAGGTTACAGTTAAAGAATACAGCATTGAAGAAAACCCAGTAGAGGGTGATGTAAATAGACCCCGAAATATAATGGATGTATTTGATGAACATAGTCAGAATAAACAGGAATCCTCTAAACAAACCAGTCAGCTGTTTCCAAAAGTTAGAAATATATCCAATACTGAAGTAAGTTTGTTTACTAGCAGAAATATCAGAGAGAATTCCTTGAAATTTTCAGTTGCCACAGAAGATAAGATTTCAGAAATGAAAGTAGATTTGTCTAAAATAAATGCCCCAGATAAAATCTTATTGCACAGACAAATGGGAGAAGTTATATATTCGGATTATTTGGGGGCAATATTGAGGGCAGACAAATTAAAAAATTCACTGGATAAATTGAATAATCAGTTGAGACAGGAGAAGGCAGAAAATAAGTCTCGACAGCAACAGATTAAAAAATTGCAAGTAGATTTGATAAATAAAGAGGGAGATGCAGCAACAAAATTGCTCAAAGAAAAAGATGATACGATCCTGATGTTAAGACGAAAGCTTAAGATTCCAGACACTGTGCTTATCCAGGGAGCAGAACTAACGATACTGGAAAAGGAAAAGGAAGAATTATCCAATGAAGTAAATGATGTTACTGCAAAAATGTTAAAGCTCTCTGATGAAAAAGAACATTGGGAAAAGGAAAAAATCATTTTAGAAGAGCAGTTGGAGGAAGCAAGGAAGAGATTGGCAGAAAGTGGTCTGCAGCAGGTACGAACAGACACAGAGGAAGACAAAACTGGGGTAGATGGTATTTTACAAGCCATGTCCCAAGTAAGTTTGAAAGAAAGTGAAATCAAAGAATTGAAGGTAGAAATACAGAAGCTGAGAGAAGAAAATGAAATAAAGAAATAAAGAAATAAAAACTTTGTAGACAAGGAATCAAGAATTAAGTGATAATAATAAAGGATTAGCAGCTCATGTGACAGGGCAAGCTGCTATGCAAGGTTGCAAACACATGGTATGGGACCAAATTATAAAAGAAGTTGAAAAACTAAGACCATATCTGGATTACATAAGAGTCAAAGAAAAGGTGGTCAAAGATGCCTTCGAAAGTTGCAGAGCAGTTAGGGAGAACTTAAATAAAAAGCCAAAAGAAGTAGCCCAGAAAGCAATAACATTTTTAAACAGTCTAACTGAAGCAGACCTGACAGCCATGAATATAATGAACATAATTTCAGTCATCACATGGGCCAGAAGGATCTTGGGGAAATACTCGCATGTTGAGAATATTGAAGCTAAAGATGGAGAAATACGGGAAGAAGTAGTAAAGTTCAAAAAGCAATTTGAAAAATTAGTAAACAAAGGATTCCCTGCTTTTTGGAATGAAAAGAATGAATTAATTCCCCCTAATGAGTATAAGAGATTGCTGTTTGACATAAGGATGGATCACAGAAAGTTCCAGCAGTTGGATCATATGCTTACAGGAAAAATTTTAATGGAGAAATTATCAGAGGACTTTGAAATTTTAAATATGCTAATCTCAACCTGTGGGAATCTTATTCCTGTTTCTTATGCAGGTCATGTTGAAATGCGAGTCTTGGTAAAAGAAATGACCAACTATGACTTACCCACGGCCGGCCAGTGGAATTATGTGGACAAATATGGAAGGACAAGATATTCTATCCATTCATAGATGCTTTCAAAACTCTTGCCAAGTGGCGAAAAGATGACATTCAAAATTTTTGCCAAGTGGCAAAAGATACTTTTATTTTAAATTTGTAATATTATTTGGAGACAGTTATCTATTGCTCAAAGACAGTTATCTTTTAAGTTAAAGTATTTTCAGTTATTAGTTAGAAGAAGCAGTTATGTCAAGCTTCTTCCAAATTTTGTATAAAAACAATGAGAGTCATTGTTGAAAGGGTTGGAAATTTTTTGAGAGACAGAGTATGTTTTGAAGTCTATTTTTTATAAATAAAGGCAGTACAGTGAAAGTACTCATCTTTTGAGACCAGAGATTCATGTGTTGATCAGCTTTACAGTCTGTTTTTCCTTTATCTTTATATGTGCATGTTCACTTCCTTTGTTATATCTTCCATTATGTCTTTCTTCTATGTTTAAATGAACATTTGAAATAATTCGAGATTCATACTGGTTATGCCTCGTTTTATCACATTTAAATATTCACTATTTTCTCCAAAGTTGACAATGGATTCATCCCAATTAGATGCCTGTTGTTGATGGAATGTCATTATTTCTTTCTATATCACCTGAAAAAATCAAATTGACTGTAATATGATTGCTATCTTGCCTCTGTGGAAATCTGTTTGGTATAAATCTCTTACTGGCATATTATATTTGAAACTTTGACTCCATGCCCAACGTTTCTTGTTTTCCTTTTCAACCAGAAAATACTTTTGAGAAATTTTGAGTGAACTTCTATATATTTCAGTCCTTGTATATGTATCATGAGAGAGCCCTCTCTGGTGGAAAAATGGCTGAGTTTTCTACCTAAAGCTTGGTTTGAAATAGGTTACCTTAGGTGTTATTCTTTTACAATCGGAATAAAATCTAAGTGCTAACACCCTTTTTTGGAATTTTTTTCCATGCACCTCACCATCTCGATTTGTGTGCCACATCAGCCGTTATCAGTTTTTAGCATTCTGTATACCACTGAATTCAGTTTTCCGAGCCCGTGATGATGCTTGAGATCATTTCTCCCTCTCACCCCCAGATTTTTTGAGCATTTTTCACCAGCCCCTAGTCATCTTGGTTTGCATGCCACCTCGGCCGTTATCCATTTTTGACATTTTTTATATCACCGGATTCAGTTTTCCACACTCGTGATGATGCTTGAGATCATTTCTCGCTGTCATAGTCACCCCTTTTTTTTTACATTTTGTCTATCCACCGCGCAACCGCGGTTTGCGAGCCACATCGGTCGCCATCATTTTACACTTGCTTTGACACTGCAAGCATATCCATGAACTTTCCACTCCCTTCATACTGCAGTTATTTCGTTATTTTGCCACCATTCACCATCCCGCAAAGAGACACCACCAGTGTTCCCCCCCAACCCTCGTTCTTGGTTCTCATTGATGTCCCTTGATTGAATACTCTCTCCTTGCTTGGCCATTCCTTTTGTTTGGTATAATTTTATCCATTTTTCGGGTCGGACAAGTCCTTTACGAAAAAGGCACTTAGGGAGTTTCTGTTAAGCTCTTTTTTGACTCCTAAAAGAATGAAAAGATCGCCGAGCAATCTTGCTTCCTTTCATGCACATTAAAGTACCTGAAAGGGAGTCTATTTGGTATAAGTTTAACCCTTTTCCGGAACTCGTAGACTAATTATGAAAAAGGAATACTCTAGTCACACCGGCTAGAAGAGTTCTCCATTGCATCCTTTTATGCTTTTTCGGGCCTTAGAGACTAACACATGAAAAAGAAACCCCCTGGAGTCTTCTTATTGTTTTCAGACTCTCTAAAATTGAAAGCAACCATGAGCATGCACTGTCTTGGGCTCGTATAAATCCACATGATGGTACCATTCCAGTATTTCAGAGTCTTCTTATCGTTTTCAGAAACCTTAAAATTGAAAGTAATCATGAGCATGAACTGTCCTGGGCTAGTATAAATCCACATGAAAGTACCATTTTATACCTTCTTTGAGCTCCTTAAAACACAAAGAAGGACCCAACGATGCCTCCTGGTGCCATAACAGTTTATATCTCATCCCCACATTATGGCAGC
The DNA here is from genome assembly GCA_027924585.1 of Larix kaempferi. Lineage (NCBI taxonomy): Eukaryota > Viridiplantae > Streptophyta > Pinopsida > Pinales > Pinaceae > Larix > Larix kaempferi. The sequence goes on along the minus strand of BSBM01000865.1, from coordinate 1,827,591 downwards.
AACCTCAATACGTCGCCTTTGTTCAGAGTATTTTTTGATATGCCACCCTTAAGAGTTTCCAGATCTCATACATCAGTTTGACCCCCTGAGCCTCTCCCATTATAGTCATATCCCCTAATCCCTTAAGATATGATCCCTTTCCCTCAAAATTCAATTTCATATGCTTCCAGGCCAACCATGTCATAATACTCTGAATGAAGGAAGTTTGAGTCCCCCCCCCCCCACTTTGCAACCCCAATTATTCCCCATCCCCAAAATATGTCAGTCCCACTATCAGAACTATCACCTTCTGGTTGTTCACCTCATGCTCCTATCGAGGAAACATCATTTCCTTGATAGTTGCTAGGTCTCCCTCTATCGACGCCAACTAATCTATTCGAGAGGATAGACCCAGAGGTCCCTGTGCCTTGGAATCATCACCATCAGTGGTGAGTGCCTATGGATCATTTCGAAATGAGTCCTCAGTGCCTCTCTAAATGATTGTTTCTCACATGCTCGGCGTCAACACCTTGATTGCATCGTTGGGACTCATATAAGGTATTAGTCCTTTCAGTTATTTATCGAAGACCCCGGACTTCCCTTGACTCTAGCACATTGGAGAGTCACTTTGGAACACCCAAGTATATGTTCGTAGGGATATCCGAGTTGAGTTGGTGATAGTATTCGGAGGCCACCCACTCAGATGCTTCCTTGAGTACCCAGTATAGCTAAAGTCCAGTGTACCATTGAGGGTATGACTCCCCATCATTATGATCCAATAGCTCATCAGTTCCTCTGGTACCACACTCAGCAACACTATTATTATTCTAGTGTATCAGTTCTTCAGCTCCGACATGGTCAGACTGGCAGTATGTCCAAGATTTGTGTCCCCTCTGGACCCTTATGATGTACACAGTAGTTCTCCATGTATCTTTCAGGTCCCCTTTTTGGGCCTCATTGTTATTTTATATATATTGATACGAGCATGGGTATGCCTGCCTCATCCATATATTGAGATTATGCCTCATTCATTGTTGAGGTCATGTATTTTCAGTTTTTGCAGTTGCTTCAGGACCACAGTTCCGGTCTCCAGTCTGTTTCTTCTCTTCTCCACACCCCAGAAAAACCATAAAATACCTATGATGTCTATCGGCGATACGATGAGCTCCTGTCCTCACACATCATGGGGCAATATGTTAACACCCAAAAAGTGCTCATTACCTCATATCCCTCACCACATGACTCATTTGTCTATTTTTCCCACCATCCTTGCCTCCAAAACCTCAAAAAACAATTAAAAAGCCACCAAAAAGCCAAAAAAACCCCTTTTCCCCCAAAAAATAATTTAAATTTCCTCAAAAGATAGCAAAAACCCTCTAAAAAGGCTCTAAATTCCCCAAAATCAAATAAAAGGGAATAAAAAATATAAAAAAGAGGAAAAAGAGGGAAAAAGGAAGTAAAAACCCTAAACCATTGACCTAAACCATATGGTGCCAAAAACCATAGGTCAATACTCCACCACTAAAAACCTATAAATAGGTGATGGAGGCTCCCCATTTCATATCCACAATCTATCCTATCCTCACTCTGCCAGAATCACTCTTGAAACCCTAGCTCACCATTTGAGCTAGCTTCCCATTTGAGTGCCCCTTTTGGCCCATTATCCAAACACCTTGGAGAAGGAGAAGGAACCGATTGGAGCACAGAAGCAGCCTTCCTAGACTACTGCAAGAGTTCCGCCAACCTCAACATTTGTGGTAAATGTAACTTTGTTCTCATTTTTAATACAAAAGAAAAATTCCCATTATACTATTGTCTTTTTATTTCTGTTGATGCACATGTTAGCTTAGATTTTACCTTGTTTTACTGTTTTACGGAACTGCTACTAAGGAGGCCCTTCTCCTTAGTAGGTGCTCATTTGCACAAGTTAGGGTGAAAATCCTAGCTACAATGAGGCCTACCAAAATCAAAGAAGTTGATAGGGAAGAATTCTTTAGCATGAATCTAGGTTAGGTGGTATATGAAAACACTAGGTACGTAGTAGTAGCTTGAATAATGATTTTTCCTCTTTAATGTAATGTATTAGATTGAACCTTGAATATAAGAGATGGGATTTAGGAGGATGTATGCTTGCCTAAATTAATAAATATATGTTTGCAACCACTTGTTCTATATTGTTTCCTCATCGATACTTATTACTCTTCATATTAAGTTCTATTATTTCATTCATAATTACCTTATAATTCCTCACATTAGATTGTGTAAAATGCACTCTTGTTAATAATAAGTTAAAACTCCTTAAAAATGTTAGATTTTGTAGAATGCACTCTTGTTAATGATAAGTTAAAAACTCCTTAAAATACCATTAAACATTGTATAGAAATATAAAAACAATTTTATAACACATGATTTTTTTATCACATACACTATCACAATGCTAACAAAATGTTGTATATTTATGCCCAAGACACTAATGCATACTATATGCGATAGATTAAAGTAATGCATTAAAGATATAATGACATGGCACATTAATATTTTAAATGATTTCAAAACACCATTCATATGATGGAAATGAAACACAAACATGACATAAGTGTAATACAAAACATAGTAGCAAAATACAGCGGTATTGGCAGTTGTTGTACGGAAATTCGAACTAGTTTAAAAATACGACGAACATTCGACATGATATGAGTTCGGTACAACAATTTATTTACCGGATTTTGACTGAACTCTAATTGAATTCATATTGGTACAATAAAATATAAAACTCCAAAGCATGGCCTACTAATAAAAATTTTTATTTAAGAAAAACTTTAAAATTTACTTTTTCAAATTCTTATAAATTTACCATCTTTGGAACAAAACAAAATCGTGAATCAAAAAGAAAATCAAAATCTTGTTTTGAATTTTTGGGCTAAGTTCAAGTTTAAATAGTGACGTGCGCACTTGACTTTTGAAGTTTTGAATATTACTATTGCGTTATTACTAATTTACTATTACATGTAGTTTTTTTATTTAAGTTTTATTTTATATGTAATTGTTATTTTAATTTTACCTTTTAATATTTATTATTTATCATAAAGTGAATTTATGTTGTGTTTTTGTTCTTAGTTTTTTTAAGTCGTTTTATATAAAAATAGATTTATGTAGTTTTAAGTTTTATTTTTAAGTTTTTCAATGAATAATTAATTGAGATGTTAAAATTTAGAATGATTATGTATAATCTTATTTTTTTAAAATTAAAATTGCATGTTTTTTGTATTTATAAGATGTCTACTCCCATATTTTAGTCGCACTTGATTTTTTTGTTACGTATTATTTCCGTATTGTATCCAAATCGTATTCGAATCCGTACTCAAATCTTGCTACTATGATACAAAATACTATCACAAAATATCACACTAAAAAAATCTTGACCATGGAATAAAATTAGCTATAGTGACACAAATCACTCACGCTACAACACATATTGTAGTCTAACTAGCATTATTCTCGAGACAAACAATTTAAATACAAGTGGGGAATGTGGAAATACAAGAAGTAGCATGTGACTTCAAAGAATGTCCTTAATTGATTACAAGATTATAATATAAGAGAGTAGAGTATTATTTAATTAATAAAGTCTCTGTTAACACCAAAGGTTTGTCCACTTTGCTTATCCACTAGCCACACCATATCATACATTATGTCCACTTTCCATTTCCACCACTTTAACCTTCACGTGTCAAAGATATCATAAATGACCCATCATTATTAATTCCTCTTTCCACAAAAGAGGGAAGTTGACACATTCCTAAAAAATGGGAAAACGGGAAAATCCCCCCAAAATAGGAAATTCCCACAAACAAGGAAAATTCCATTAAAAATGGAAAAAGTAAGTTAGATCTAACCCATGCATTAATGTTTATCCAAATACCATTTTCTAATCCTATGGGCCAACAAATACCATGTGCCACAAAACCATGGGTCACAATATCTATATGTACATGTGAAGGTCCCTCATTGCATACATAGACATATAATCTCCATCTTATTCATACCATTACTTTGCCGAAATTCCATTGAGTCCTCTTTACCCATATGTTGAGTCTTGGTACCTCTTGTGACGTGTACCTGGAGAGTGTGGAGCTACTCAGAGACCAAGAGCACACTACTTTGGAAGGATGCAAGGGTCCGTCTTTCTATGGTCCTAGATTGTTCTCTTTTGAAAACATTTTAAATTGATGTTTGATTAATGCATGTTTAGTGTAGATATAATTTATTTTCATTTTTTGCACTACCATTCCAACTGTTACTAAGATTTTCGTAAGTCTTAGCAAGTGCTTTTTAGCGTCAGCTAGTGTGAAAACACTAACTATAGTTTTAGAAACTTCCACTGGGTTTGATCTATGCAGATATGTGGTTCCATTTGACTATAATTACCCATGCATTTTTCATTTTATTTTGTTGGGTTTTCCTTCTTTTTAGCCGATCTGTCACCTTCTATCAGATTTAGACTAAGAAACCGGAAAAATTCTCTAATCCATCCTTAGATCCCAGCCCCCATAGGATTTTGATGGAAAATTTTGTAATGGATATAGCATACATGCTATTGATCGAAAGTATGTCATATAATATTGCAAATAAAATCCCCAAAAATTTATATCCATCCTTAGATCCCAGCCCCCATAGGATTTTGATGGAAAATTTTGTAATGGATATAGCATACATGCTATTGAGCGAAAGTATGTCATATAATATTGCAAATTAAATCCCCAAAAATTTATATCCATCCTTAGATCCCAGCCCCCATAGAATTTTGATGGAAAATTTTGTAATGGATATAACATATATGCTATTGACCGAAAGTATGTCATATAATATTGCAAATAAAATCCCCAAAAATTTCCTATCCAATGGATTTGATTTGGTTGCAATCTGATTAACCAATACGAAGATATCCCATCTGCAAAATTTCCTTTCGCGCGGAAAATTGCTGAAAATCACATATTTTCAAACTTAGATATATTAGCCTTTGGGACTCAGAATTGATTGATGTTTTTTTTGAAATAAGATATTTTTTCAAGAGAAATTCCGATCTATAGTCTGTTTCCGTAAATTCTGCATAAAAAGTTACATAAATCAGTTTAATTTTCGCTACCCTCTACAACCTGCTTTGATTTTTACAAATCTGTATGTTTGTAGTTCCCTTTTGGTTTTGCTTCCACCTATTTTCTTGCTGTAGTTGTATGTTGGTCTACCTTTGTTGATCCCCATAGTGAAGAAAAACTTGTTTATGAGTCTTTGTTGCACCTCTTGGTTCCATTTAGATCTATTAGACATGTATCATTTTCTATTTCAGTAAGTTGTATGGTAATAAATCATTGCTTGTAGTTAGCTGTTAAGAGAAGTGCTTGCATTTAGTTGAAATGATGAATGAAAGAATGGTTTTTACATAGCATCGTTTATTATTTCCTTTCAACATTTATTTTATCGACTATATCACTGGGTTATAGACACCACTTGTGCATATAACTCACACCTTAAATTCAAATGCTTAGTTCTTGACCCCAAGCAGAGCCTTAAAATTAATCGTTACTAAATCAACAATAAACTCACATAAGGGACAAAACAATTTGGTATTTTGGTTAGGACACTGGGGATAGGCATCCAAATAATTTCCCCTTTTCACTTACATCTGAGACATAACAGTTGTCCAATTAGGGAGCCAAAATCCTCTTGTATTTATTGGCATGGTTGAGACCGATTTGTTAGGGGGCCTCTCCTTTAGGCGGGCAAGTGGCAAGACTGGTTCCTAAGTTCTGGGTGGAATGCCGCTCTCCACTCTGTACTGAAAGACACCAACTCATTACCCTCATTGTACAAACTGGAGACCATACTGGCTGTGCAACGATGAAAGGACTGAAGCTATGGGACACCTTCCAGGATGTACCTTGAACGAGGTATCCTAGTTTCCATTATTCTAGGGATATTTTATTGGGATCCATATCGATAAGGGGATATCCCTTGGACATATTTGGTTTTCTATTTCACTTTGTTTGATGGAACTTGAGACCCCCACATAGGAAGCGATTTGAGAAGGCCTTCCATATTTTAGTTAGGTGACAGCTTGCTCCCATACCTCATAGGTTAGTGGGTCATTTTTCTTTTGTTAGATAGTGCTACTTGTTGTATTTGTGGCCATTTTTTTGTATCTTACCTATTGTGACAGATGGTTCCAGTTGGTTTTTCAAGCCTGGTGGTTGGCCTTAGTGCCCCTTTGTTGCACTCTCCTCTTGCACACTTGGCTGCATTGGGATTTTTTATCCTTCTTTTCTTGATCATTGAGCTTATACCTGTAGCACGTTCCTGTCATCATAGCTCCTATAAGATAATCTCATAGAATTCAGAGGCAGTCTCCTCAGTCCAGTTTCTTGGACCACACATGTCAGACCCCATTTCAGCACACCTCCCCATCTTTGGAACATTTTCCTAAGGCACCTGAGTTCACTTCTGATTCTTCCTAGTATGACTCACCCACACATTCACCTACACATAGCCCTATGGATGGCACGATTCCTAACCCATTTTTTGGAGGGATCGTTGGTGGTGGGAATAGCAGTGGCCCTATAATCACTACAAACGCCACTCCAGTTGTTGGTCCCATGGGAACCACTATTCCTGGTAGCATTAGACCTACTTCCACCACTATAACTCACATGGTTACTGGATCTATGCCAAATTATAGCGGGACCACCCCCACGACCACAGTCCATACATTCACTAGATATATTCCCGGGGGTAGTGGACCCTCTATCATAGTCACACCAAATACCTTGTTAGTGGTTCTACGGTCCTCGCCATGACGACCACCGTCATTGGTCCTATCATCACTCTACCACCTAGTGGAGGAGGACCCACAATTGCCTCTATGGCCAACACACCTGTTGGTGTTAGGAACCCATGTCTTTACTTTGTTAGTATATTGTTGTTGGACGCATATGCTTTGTAAGTCGTCCCGTAGTATTTGTTGATCCATAGTTTATATTAGCCCATAGTATTGACCCATAGTATTGGACGCATATGCTTTGTAAGTCGTCCCATAGTATTATATGTCCCATGGTTTTGACTCATAGTTCTGGAGCCAAGACTTAGTATATAAGTGTGTGTTGAGGCCTATGAAGGCACCGTGAAGTTAATTGTATTGAGCTTGCTCAAAGGAGGTTGCCCCCTCGAAGTGGCCCATGATCAATATAAAAGTGATTCTAAGTTCTATTATTTATGATATCTCGTGTATTTGCATTAATTAATTATTGCAGGTTTTTCACATCTGGTATCAGAGCACTTTCTTGGGCTCGTTGGGTGGAATTTCTGCCAATTTTTTTTTTCGCATCTGTTACAGCTTCGGATTTGGGAATAATCCCTATCCGCTTAACTATTGGAAGTACTTGGGCATAATCCCTCAAACTCATTGTGAGGAGTACCATAGGAACCCCAAAGTAGCTGGCCCATTGAGAGGACCTGCCAGCGAAAAGGGCAACGACCCCTACCTGATTGACTAGTTCCCACCCGTGAGGTAAACCAAGAGCCGTTGTTTGTGGGAAAGCGGTTATCAGTTTTACCTGAGCCGTGGAGTGAGGGGTACTGCCCCAATACGCAATCCGTCAGACATCATTGGTGGCCGAGTGAATCCCCTGAACCGATAGGAAGCCACACATACCTGGGGTCCATATCTATTTTCAGCTGAACTGTTGCCGATCACTTCCGCTCTAGATCCAGCCGTTTCAGATCTATTCTGAAAGTCGTTCCAGATCCAGTCGCCATTTCAGATGCAACCGTTTTCGAACCCTTTTGCGCCATTGCAGATTTATCTGTTCCAGATCCCTTCCGAGCTATAGCCACTCCAGCCTGATAAAAAAAAAAAAAAAATTCAGTTTTTTCTCCATATCTCCCTTGTTTTCACTCTGTTTCCCTTGAAATTTTTGGGGAACCCCTGTCATCCCATTTTGCATATTTCATTCCTGAGGACCCTATCCCCAATTCCCCTTCCCAAAGCCGAAATCCCACATTTGTTTATTTTTAGGGTTTGCCATAACTTCCTCAGATTTCACCCAATCACCTTCAAATTTTACCACAGAGTTCCTCTCTCAATTCTGCTTCTTTGTCTCCCTCTGCCAAATTTTCCCATTCTTTCACCCCGCTTCTGAAATCCTCATTTTTGCTTCCCTGTCTATTCGACAGTGTCCAAAACCTCGTCAAACCCCAATTACCCTTTAGATTTTTTTCCAAGTCGAGATTTTCCTTTACTGAAGCAGTTTCTGTTTTTGTTTTCCTACCCAGTCAACCAAAAAAATAAAAATAAAAAAAAACTCCTGGCTATGGTTGTCACCCGCGCAGGAGCAAAAACCATGGAGGATGCACTTGCAGCCATCCAAAACAAACTCCAAGATCTGGATGAAAAATTTCTCAAGCTCCATCTTCAGCATTCAACCATGAACAATACCCGACAACCAGAATCTTTTGCAGCCACAGGGTTCTCTTCTTCCAACAATTTTCGTGGGCCGAAGCTTGATTTTCCTCGCTTCAATGGTACTCATCCGACTGGATGGATATACCAAGCAGAACAATATTTCAGTCTGCATAATACTTTTGATGTTTAGAAAGTTCCACTTGCATCCTTTCATTTGGAATAGGAAGCCCTTCAATGGTACCATTGGTACTTCCAAGCTCATCTCGAGCCAAACTGGACAAATTTTTGCCAACTCCTTTTGTCACGATTTGGTCCTAGTTCTTTTGACGACTTCACAGGAGCACTCACTAAAATTCACCAAACAGGCATAGTGAGAGAGTATCAGACGGAATTTGAGAAACTAGCCAATCACACAGAAGGATTGTCCGATGAATTCTATAGGAGTTGTTTTATCAGTGGTCTCAAGGATGAAATTCGCTCAGAGGTCAAAATGTTTTGTCCCAACACAATGATGGAAGTCCTAGGGTTGGCTAAGCTGGCTGAGGACAAGATCGCAGCTCAACAACGCTCCAACCCCACCTTTGTTCCCTTCAAAAATATGGGTTCCCAACGACCTCCCATCACACCTGCTCCTCAACCAACTCCTATCAAGCAATTGTCTGAAACAGAGATGTAGGCACGCCGAGAAAAAGGGCTTTGTTATAATTGTGATGAGACCTTCACTTGAGGACATAGATGTGTTCAACAAAATATCTATCTCTTGGATGTGGATTCTCCGCCTACCTCAAAACTTGATGAAGAAGCTCCAGATATAGTAGATGATCAGGTCGACATTCAACACCCGCCTGTTGACACCTCATCTCAGGACGACCCACCCGAGATCTCTCTCCATGCTGTAACCAACGTCACCACCCCACAAACAATGCGAGTCAGGGGATACTTCAAGAAGCTCCCTCTTACCATATTCATTGATTCTGGTAGCACTCATAACTTCATTGATCCTCGGATTTCCAAACAGGCTAATTGTTTTGTCCATCCTTTCTCCAACTTTGAAGTCATGGTTGCCAATGGGGGAACCTTACCTTGCAAGGGGAAGTGTTACAATGTGCGTATCTCTATGGAAGATTATAACCTGTGCTCTCACATGTTTGCCTTGTCCTTAGGCAGATGTGATGTGGTTTTGGGCGTTCAATGGTTACGCACACTTGGCCCCATCTTATGGGATTTTGCTGAACTTTGGATGCAGTTTTCAGTCAATGGGGCACAACACAAATTTATGGGCTTACAACCAGGGTCTCTTTGCATCATCAGTTCACATCGCCTGGAAAAAATACTTAAGAAGAATTCACATGGTGTCATCGCTCAACTCCATTCCATTCAGATGCACCCATCAACAGTCTCCACTACTTCCTTGGATAGATATGCAGGTGTCTTTGCTGAACCAATGAGTTTGTTGCCTTCAAGAGACCTTTCTGGTAAGAATTTAGCCACATCTACCTCTCAGCAGGAAATGATGACTATTTTGCATACAGTCCAGAAGTGGAAGCCATCCCTATTGGGGAATTATTTCTGCATCAAGACTGATCTCCAGAGTCTGGAAACTTTCCTAGAACAACGAGTCTCCTCCCCAACACACCTAAAATGGGTTATCCAACTCATGGGTTATGACTATGCGACCACTTACCAGAAGGGTAAGGACAATATGGTGGAAGATGCTCCTCCTCGCACATTTGATGACCCAGTCTCTCTTACATCTATTTCTCTGCTTGTTCAAAATTGGTTTCAATCTATTCAATGGGGCTATCTCTTCTATGAACTCCATGCTTCTTCATCAATAGGGCACTCTGGGTTCCTCAAAACGTATGACCAGGAACAATGTAACTTCTTTTGGCAGGGACTGAAAAGGACAATTCAACGGATGGTGGTTGACTATGATACTTTCCAGGTCAACAAGGGTGAAACGACCCTCCTTTCGGGACTGCTTGAACCCTTACCCGTCCCTCCACAGATTTGGACAACTATTTCTATGGATTTCCTAGAAGCGCTCCAGTGGTATAGTACCACATCTCAAAGGACACCATATGAAGCAGTCTCTAGATAGGCACCACTAGTTCTTCTTCCATACACCTTCAGCAGCTCCCCAGTTTAGGCAATTGACTCAATTCTTCGAAATCGTGATCAGCTTCTTCTCATTTTGCAGGACAATTTTCACATGGCAAGAATTCGACTGAAACAACAAGCCGATCAGCACCATTCTGAGCGCACTTTTCACATTGCTGATATGGTTCTTCTTCGTCTACAACCTTCCATGCAATCCTCCCTGAAACTCCAAAGGCGCCAGTGGCTGGGAATGCAACCCCTAGATGCTATAGGGGACCTACTCCTTTAGATTCTGCATCAATTTCCACATCTAAAGCTTTGAGGACAAAGCTTTTTCTAAGGGAGAGGGGATGTTAGGAACCCATGTCTTTACTTTGTTAGTATATTGTTGTTGGACGCATATGCTTTGTAAGTCGTCCCGTAGTATTTGTTGATCCATAGTTTATATTAGCCCATAGTATTGACCCATAGTATTGGATGCATATGCTTTGTAAGTCGTCCCATAGTATTATATGTCCCATGGTTTTGAATCATAGTATTGGTGCCTAGACTTAGCCCATGGTTTGTATTGACACATAGTATTGACCCATGGTATTGGCGCCTAGACTTAGTATATAAGTGTGTGTTGAGGCCTATGAAGGAACCGTGAAGTTAATTGTATTGAGCTTGATCAAAGGAGGTTGCCCCCTCGAAGTGGCCCGTGATCAATATAAAAGTGATTCTAAGTTCTATTATTTCTTATCTCTCGTGTATTTGCATTAATTAATTATTGCAGGTTCTTCACAGTTGGACCTACCATTTCATCTCCTACTGCTAGCCTGTCATTTATGGTCAGTCTAAACATCCCATATTTGTCTAGAATGACCAACAATCCTATCAAGCATGATCCTACATGGCCCCCAATGCCTACCAAACTCCCTTAAGACATCCCTAAGTTCAAAGGGAAGGATGGGGAATACCCTGATAACTATATCACGTACTTCCACTTATGGTGTTCGTCTAATAGTATAGTGGATGATTTCATTAGATTGCGATTGTTTCAGAACACCCTTACCCATGTCGAAGCCAAGTGATACATTGAACTACTTCACGAGGCACACTCCAAATTTTTGTCCTTAGCTTCCACTTTCCTGTAGTTCTTTCAGTTACCCATCCAATATGACGAAGGAGTTGAGATCCTCCTATCTTGCCTCCAAAATATCACTACCAACATCACAGACCACATCCATGAGTGGCATCGACGTCGAATCTTGTGTAAGCTCAACAATCGGATATTCTTAGATTAGTTCCTCAATTCCCTACTCCCTCCCATCCCTAAGGACATAGCGTTTGAGTGCCCGTAATATGAGGAAGAAGCGATCCTCAAGGCCCAATAGTTTGACTTGATATATGCATAGCCTGGACACCTCTCCACCATTATTTTATGATGCTCCCCATGGAAAATCCTGCTAGAAATATGCCTTGGGGGAATCTCATGTCGTTGATGGTGTTATTGACACTGCCACATCACAACCTAGGTTGTATGGTCCCTTCACCTCTATGGTGACCAACCTCACATACTGCAATTCCCTTATCGTTGCACAACCTTCGATAGGTTCATTTCCTACACAGGGTTATGGACCTTATATATCCCGTCCCTCATCCTAGTCTGGAGCAACACCTTCTTATGTGCCTCCTACCCCACACAGTTATGGAACTTCCTATTCTGGATCTAGATGTGGAGGTACCCCACAAGGATATACAACCCCTCATTCACCTATTGTTTACTATCCTTACCCTATCCGACTTGCAGCATCATCTATGCCAGCTCCTTCCCCTATTCCAGTTTCTCCGTAAGGGAAAGTTTATGTGCAACAGAACCTGCCCGCTCAACCCACCCCTAATAGCCAACAAGGGAAGGGTAAGCATCGTTGAGGGAGGAACTGAGGAAGCAATCCATGTCAAGATGGGCATGGACAACTTCCACAACCCCTTAACAATAACAAAGTTAATCCTACACCTCAAAACCCCAATAAACCACCCATGCAAGGAAATACCTTGCAACTTCAGACCAATCAACCATGTTCTTTATGTGTTGTGCATGCAAATTACACACATCACTTCCCTCACTTGGATAGAGACAAAATTTTTTGGGATGAGGATAATGTAATGTCCCTTTTTCAAAATTTTAAGAAAATGCCCAATTTTCCACTTTTTCCCCAATTTTGACCTTTGACTAGTTTTGATGCCTAGGTCCCAATTTTGGTCCAAATGGTCCCAAATCTTCAGGAAAGGTGTATTACTGATATTAGGACTTAAATACGATGTTCATGGATGATATATATCCACCAAAATACCTCTTCAAACTCTCTTAAGATTCCGGTTCAAGTATGCAATTTTACTAGTAATTTGGGGTTCAAATCCCCCTGGGGTAAGTACTGAAAATAACTTCCCAAATGACTCCAAAACCACTCGAATTCCTGAATAGAGGTAGGGTATGTTTCAGGGATTTTATTAAGGTCCCAAATTCATCATTCATTAGTTATAAGGTCTGTTCCAACCCTCTCCCAAACAACAACAAAAACCACTAATTCGACCCTTGGGGAAATGGCACCAAATCTTCTTCAAATGCAAATAAACTGAGTATAATGGCCTCAAATGCTCAAGCACTGAATATGAAACTTGTAATACACATAAATGGAAGTCCATTCATCACAAATATATCATATAAAATTTCCTTTATTCTAAATCATCATCATTATAATGGCATACATCAATGTAGTGGGGAAATGGACATTGTTTGCTCATTAATCTTCATTTTTACATACAACCACATGGTATTTCGACCTGACACTTTCTGAAGGTGAATAAAAGAGTATATAATTCTATTAAAATCATAAATACATCAATATAAGCTCTCCCAAGAAGCACAAGATCTCACCAAAAACGCCCTCCCTCAAGGAGTATGAATATGCCTTCAAAACTAGAAATGGTTGAGAGATGGTGCTGCACTAAAAAAAACCATGAGCTTCCCTATAGATGATAACTACAAATAAAAATCCATTAAATCTCCATCAAATACCTGAGTGGCCTCTCCAAACACAAACTTGGATGGGAATATTTCACCCTAGAAATTGGCTAAGGCAAGAAACTAGTCATCCACTAGCTCTCTCTTTACAAATGCAATTTTTCTCAAATCATCAAAATATGGTTTCATTCTTTGTTATTGACATTTATAAACTTCTAATTTCCTCCATGGGTCTAATTCCTTCCAATATACTCATGCCATCTCAAGTTGGGAAGAGATTCCAAAGAACGCCACTTGTACAACAATTCCTAGTCTCCCACTTCCACCAAATCACATGTGGAAGCATCTTAGCTGCCCTAACACCCTTGAGCACCCTCTTGGAGTCTATTTTTATCCCTAACATTTCATATATGTCATATTTCAGCCTTTAGGTCTGATTGGTGTCATAGGTGTCATAGCATTTTCATCATTGTTGTCATAGAGCTAGGGAATCTAGCCCAAGTGTCTCACTAGCTCCAAATTGCCCCTTCCTCTTCCATGGGAGTTACTCTTCCTCTATATCTCGACCTCATTGACTCATGACAAGTATTATTGACCTTATAACTCATCCCAAGAACATTAGGCTTCCCATAGATTCGAAATTGCAGGAAGAGGATGCCATGTGGCACATACATTCTAGCTTGTGTGGGTCCCACTTCCTCCATGTGTCTTCATGATCAAATGCCACTTTGATTTTCACTTGTATATATTTATTTATATCCTTTATTAAATATTTATTCCTTCCTAATGTTCCAACATCATTTATTATCCCCATTATTCACAATCCCAAAGCTTCCACCCCAAACCTAGGAAACTAGTAATTTCCCTCCTTGGCAATTATTTGACCTTTAGCATCAATTTGACAACTCTAATGAATATGGCCAATGTGATTAGGCCATTGTGACCCAATGCCAAATTTGGGACATGAAAATTCCTCCCTTCCCAATATTTCTTGTCCTCAAGCAATTTCAAACATGGGTGTTGAAGAACTTGCTTTCTGTATAATTCTTTGAAGTTGCCATTGAATTGCCCAACCTTGAGTCTTTGAGTTTCCATGAATATTTTAGAGAGGAACCGCCATGCTTGCTGTTGCACTACTCTAATAAAAATCACTTTATTAAGTGGGAAATCCATCTCCCATTCTTCGTTTTTCCCCAAAAAATTGAAACCAATGAGACTAAGAATTATCCCAGGGTCCCATTGCTTGTATTACACTCCAACAATTAGAAGTGCTCTCCAATTCATAGTTCCCGGATCCCATTTTCTTGTATGCATTCTTCCAAACATCATGAATACAAAATATATATCATCAAAGTACATAACAACATAATGAAAATGAACATCAAGAATATGCTTCATCAAAGAATAATGAAAGTGCTTATACGTTCAAGCAAGTAGACCACCATTTTCCAAGTGCATACAAGCATCAAGTAACCAATCAAATCTACTCCAATGACATAGGTGAGGATCCCATGTCCTATCATGCTGCTCCAAAAGGATGTGATATGCATCAAAATATTTAACCATGTATTCTTTCATCCAAGAAGTGAATGAAGTTCCTCCAACATCAATTGAACTAAGCAAGGAGCAAGGAAAATCATGAGTCTTCAAGTGACTCAAGTGAACATCATAAGTGCATCCAGGAAGATATGTATCATCATAAGGTAAAAAAATATGCTTATGGAAATGTAAATAATGAGGTTCTCTATTCATGTCATCATCAAAAGGAGAGGTAGGAGTTTCATACCCCTCATGTGGCACCATTAGAAAAAAACCTTTCACCCAATTGTCATCCCCAATTGGTGTGGCTGAAAAAGAAGTATGGGGTGAGGAATTATGAACCAAATTTAAATCTTTACAACTCTTACCCATCAAAATATTTAATTCATCTTCTCCATAATTGGCTGGTCCAACTATTGTGAGATCATGTGCCTCCTCCAAGGCGTTGCAGCTGTTCCCATGAGGCAACGCATGATACATTTGAACAAAGACAAGTGCTTGTTCTTCTTCTTGTTTGAGTGTAGCATCTTCAAGCACTTGCATATCAACATGTACCTCATGTTCCACCATTACATGAGGTTCCTCCTTGGCAATTATTTCATCCATTTCCTTCTTTTCCTTGAAAACAAAACCATTGCTCATTCTTTTTTCCAAGTTGCTTTCAAGTTGACTAACCAACAATTCGAACCCTTGTATTAGTTGCCTCCACTTGTATTCAAAGGATGGTTTCAGGTTTCAGTAATTTTATAAACTCCTCATTCTCCTCTAAGGTTCCTTTTTTATCCCTAGTCATAGTTTTCTCAAAATGCACTTTTTTTTCCTAGTTCCTCCTCTTCAACAATATTACTTCTGATTCCAATGTATAAGATTGGTCCCTAAATTTTTGTCATCATAAATATCAGACCACATCAGGTGTCAATATCATGCTCTCATACCACTTGTAATGTCCCTTTTTCAAAATTTTAAGAAAATGCCCAATTTTCCACTTTTTTCCCAATTTTGACCTTTGACTAGTTTTGATGCCTAGGTCCCAATTTTGGTCCAAATGGTCCCAAATATTTAGGAAAGGTGTATTACTGATATTAGGACTTAAATATGATGTTCAGGGATGATATATGGCTACCAAAATACCTCTACAAACTCTCTTAATATTTTGGTTCAAGTATGCAATTTTACTAGTAATTTGGGGTTCAAATCCCCCTGGGGTAAGTACTGAAAATAGCTTTCCAAATGCCTCCAAACCCACTTGAATTTCTGAAAAGAGGTAGGGTATGTTTCAAGAATTTTATTAAGTTACCAAATGCATCATTCATTAGTTATAAGGTATGTTCCAACCCTCTCCCAAACAACAAAAAAAAACCACTAATTCGAACCTTGGGGAAATGACACCAAATCTTCTTCAAATGCAAATAAACTGAGTATAATGGATTCAAATGATCAAGTACTGAATATGAAACTTGTAATACACATCAATGGTATTCCATTAATCACAAATATATCATATAAACATTCATTTATTCGAAATTATCATCATTATAATGGCATACATCAATGTAGTGGGGAAATGGACATTGTTTGCTCATTAATCTTCATTTTTACATACAACCACATGGTATTTAGACCTGATACTTTATGAATGTGAAGAAAAGAGTATATAATTCTATTAAAATCATAGATACATCAATATAATCTCTCCCAAGAAGCACAAGATCTCACCAAAAATGCCCTCCCTCAAGGAGCATGAATATGCCTTCAAAACTAGAAATGGTTGAGAGATGGTGCTGCACTAAACAAAACCATGAGCTTCCCCGTAGCTGATACCTACAAATAAAACTCCATTAAATCTCTATGAAATACCTGAGTGGCCTCTCCAAACACAAACTTGGATGGGAATCTTTCACGCTCGAAATTGGCTAAGGTAAGAAACTAGTCATCCACTAGCTCTCTCTTCACAAATGCAATTTTTCTCAAATCATCAAAATATGGTTTCGTTCTTTGTTATTGACATTTATAAACTTCTAATGTCCTCCATGGGTCTAATTCCTTCCAAAATACTCATGCCAACTCAAGTTGGGAAGAGATTCCAAAGAACGCCACTTGTACAACAATTCCTAGTCTCCCACTTCCACCAAATCACATGTGGAAGCATCTTAGATTTCCTAACACCCTTGAGCGCCCTCTTGGAGTCTATTTTTATCCTTGAAATTTCATATATGTCATATTTCATCCTTTAGGTCTGATTGGTGTCATAGGTGTCATATCATCTTCATCATTGTTGTTATAGAGCTAGGGAATCTAGCCCAAGTGTCTCACTAGCTCCAAATTGCCTCTTCCTCTTCCATGGGAGTTACTCTTCCTCTATATTTCGACCTCATTGACTCATGACAAGTATTATTGACCCTATAACTCATCCCAAGAACATTAGGCTTCCCATATATTCGAAATTACAAGAAGAGGATGCCATGTGGCACATACATTCTAGCTTGTGTGGGTCCCACTTCCTCCATGTGTCTTCATGATCAAATGCCACTTTGATTTTCACTTGTATATATTTATTTATATCCTTTATTAAATATTTATGCCTTCCTAATGTTCCAACATCATTTATTATCCCCATTATTCACAATCCCAAAGCTTCCACCCCAAACCTAGGAAACTAGTAATTTCCCTCCTTGGCAATTATTTGACCTTTAGCATCAATTTGACAACTCTAATGAATATGGCCAATGTGATTAGGCCATTGTGATCCAATGCCAAATTTGGGACATGAAAAATCCTCCCTTCCCAATATTGCTTGTCCTCAAGCAATTTCAAACATGGGTGTTGAAGAACTTGCTTTTTGTATAATTCTTTGAAGTTGCCATTGAATTTCCCAACCTTGAGTCTTTGATTTTCCATGAATATTTTAGAGAGGAACCACCATGCTTGCTGCTGCACTACTCTGATAAAAATCACTTTATTAAGTGGGAAATCCATCTCCCATTCTTCGTTTTTCCCCCCAAAATTGAAACCAATGAGACTAAGAATTATCCCAGGGTCCCATTACTTGTATTGCACTCCAACAATTAGAAGTGCTCTCCAATTCATAGTTCTCGTATCCCATTTTCTTGTATGCACTCTTCCAAGCATCATGAATAAAAAATATATATCATCAAAGTACATAACAACATAATGAAAATAAACATCAAGAATATGCTTCATCAAAGAATAATGAAAGTGCTTATACCTCTAAGCAAGTAGACCACCATTTTCCAAGTGCATACAAGCATCAAGTAACCAATCAAATCTGCTCCAATGACATAGGTGAGGATCCCATGTCCTATCATGCTGCTCCAAAAGGATGTGATATGCATCAAAATATTCAACCATGTATTCTTTCATCCAAGAAGTGAATGAAGTTCCTCCAACATCAATTGAACTAAGCAAGGAGCAAGGAAAATCATGAGTCTTCAAGTGACTCAAGTGAACATCATAAGTGCATCCAGGAAGATATCTATCATCATAAGGTAAAACAATATGCTACTGCAAATGTAAATAATGAGGTTCTCTATTCATGTCATCATCAAAAGGAGAGGTAGGAGTTTCATACCCCTCATGTGGCACCATTAGAAAAAAACCTTTCACCCAATTTTCATCCCCAATTGGTGTGGTTGAAAAAGAAGTATGGGGTAAGGAATTATGAACCAACTTTAAATCTTTACAACTCTTACCCATCGAAATATTTAATTCATCTTCTCCATAATTGGCTGGTCCAACTATTATGAGATCATGTGCCTCCTCCAAGGCGTTGCAGCTCTCCGCATGAGGCAACACATAATCCATCTGAACAAAGACAAGTGCTTGTTCTTATTCTTGTTTGAGTGTAGCATCTTCAAGCACCTGCATTTCAACATGTACCTCATGTTCCACCATTACATGAGGTTCCTCCTTGGCAATTATTTCATCCATTTCCTTCTTTTCCTTGAAAACAAAACCATTGCTCATTCTTTTTTCCAAGTTGCTTTCAAGTTGACTAACCAACAATTCGAACCCTTGCATTAGTTGCCTCCACTTGTATTCAAAGGATGGTTTCAGGTTTTAGTAATTTTATAAACTCCTCATTCTCCTCTAAGGTTCCTTTTTTATCCCTAGTCATAGTTTTCTCAAAATGCACTTTTTTTTCCTTTTTTTTTTTTGCTAGTTCCTCCTCTTCAACAATATTACTTATGATTCCAATGTATAAGATTGGTCCCTAACTTTTTGTCGTAATAAATATCAGACCACATCAGGTGCCAATATCATTCTCTCATACCACTTATAATGTCCCTTTTTCAAAATTTTAAGAAAATGCCCAATTTTCCACTTTTTCCCCAATTTCAACTTTTGACTAGTTTTGATGCCTAGGTCCCAATTTTGGTCCAAATGGTCCCAAATATTTAGGAAAGGTGTATTACTGATATTAGGACTTAAATATGATGTTCAGGGAAGATATATGGCCACAAAAATACCTCTACAAACTCTCTTAAGATTCTGGTTCAAGTATGCAATTTTACTAGTAATTTGGGGTTCAAATCCCCCCGGGGTGAGTACTGAAAATAGCTTCCCAAATGCCTCCAAACCCACTTGAATTTATGAAAAGAGGTAGGGGATGTTTCAGGGATGTTATTAATGTTCCAAATGCATCATTCATTAGTTATAATTTCTGTTCCAACCCTCTCCCAAACAACAACAAAAACCACTAATTCGACCCTTGGGGAAATGACACCAAATCTTCTTCAAATACAAATAAACTGAGTATAATGGCTTCAAATGCTCAAGTACTGAATATGAAACTTGTAATAAAAATCAATGGTATTCCATTAATCACAAATATATCAGAGAAACATTCCTTTATTCGAAATCATCATCATTATAATGGCATACATCAATGTAGTGGGGAAATGGACATTGTTTGTTCATTAATCTTCATTTTTACATACAACCACATGGTATTTAGACCTGATACTTTCTGAAGGTGAATAAAAGAGTATATAATGATATTAAAATAAGAAATACATCAATATAATCTCTCCCAAGAAGCACAAGATCTCACCAAAAATGCCCTCCGTCAAGGAGCATGAATATGCCTTCAAAACTAGAAATGGTTGAGAGATGGTGCTGCACTAAAAAAATCGACGAGATTCCCTGTAGATTATACCTGCAAATAAAAATCCATTAAAGATCCATTAAATAGCTGAGTGGCCTCTCCAAATACAAACTTGGATGGGAATCTTTCACCCTCGAAATTGGCTAAGGCAAGAAACTAGTCATCCACTAGCTCTCTCTTCACAAATGCAATTTTTCTCAAATTATCAAAATCAGGTTTCATTCCTTGTTATTGAAATTTATAAACTTATAATGTCCTCCATGTGTCGAATTCCTTCCAAGAGACTCTTTCCAACTCAAGTTGGGAAGAGATTCCAAAGAACGCCACTTGTACAACAATTCCTAGTTTCCCACTTCCACCAAATCACATCTGGAAGCATCTTAGATGCCCTAACACCCTTGAGCGCCCTCTTGGAGTCTATTTTTAGCCCTGACATGTCATATATGTCATATTTCAGCCTTCATGTCTGATTTTTGTCATAGGTGTCATAGCATCTTCATCATTGTTGTCATGGAGCCAGTGAATCTAGCCCAAGTTTCTCACTAGCTCCAAATTGCCTCTTCCTCTTCCATGGGAGTTACTCTTCCTCTATATTTCGACCTCATTGACTCATGACAAGTATTATTGACCTTATAACTCATCCCAAGAACATTAGGCTTCCCATAGATTCTAAATTGCAAGAAGAGGATGCCATGTGGCACATACATTCTAGCTTGTGTGGGCCCCACTTCCTCCATGTGTCTTCATGATCAAATGCCACTTTGATTTTCACTTGTATATATTTATTTATATCCTTTATTAAATATTTATGCCTTCCTAATGTTCCAACATCATTTGTTATCCCCATTATTCACAATCCCAAAGCTTCCATTCCAAACCTAGCTAGGAAATTAGTAATTTCTCTCCTTGGCAATTATTTGACCTTTAGCATCAATTTGACAAATCTAATGAATATGGCCAATGTGATTAGGCCATTGTGACCCAATGCCAAATTTGGGACATGACAGATAACCAATGCCAAGGGACTTCAACCCCTCAGGCATAGCTCATTAAACCCCCACCTCAAGCAGGTAAACAACGTAGAATGTTGCATAAAATTTTTCCTTCTTAAGGGATCATTGCAACACAACCCATGGTCTCTTACCCTGCCATCCCTACTTCATCGAGTCATCCCTTTGATTTAGGTGTTCACCACCTTTTGAT
This sequence comes from Larix kaempferi, assembly GCA_027924585.1. NCBI lineage: Eukaryota > Viridiplantae > Streptophyta > Pinopsida > Pinales > Pinaceae > Larix > Larix kaempferi. The sequence continues at coordinate 1,806,183 of BSBM01000865.1, read as the reverse complement.
GATTTCATCCAATGTCAACCTTCAAACTTGATGCAACCAATATGGTTTAGTTACTGAAACCATCCCCATAGATAAGGTTATTGCATCCACCTCTGTGGACTAGTCTTTCGCCTACCTCCACCACTGAGCGATCCATCTCCTAAAGTCCCAAAATTTCCTTTGCGTCACATTGCGAACAATCCCAATGCTCGAGATTCCCATAACTATAACATTGTGGACGATTTGGCCCAATCACCCACCACTATGTCAACCTTGGAGGTTCTCAGGAATTTACCGACACAATGCAAAGACTTACTGTCAGATTTAGGTGCTATAGACCCATATGATTCACGTTTGATCACTTTCAATTTGGATCAATAAAAAATTTGTATGCCTTCATCTGTCGCGTTCTAGATTCCCGTGTCTATCCAGAACCTTATCATCCATCGATGTATCATCGATGAAGGCGCATCAAATTGAATTATCTCAACCTTTGTTTGGAAGAGGCTTGGGTCACCTCCCTTGCGACCCTCTACTACCGTTTTACGTGCCTATGATGGTCGCACTTCCCAACACCAAGGACTTCTTGCGAATGTTCCCATGGAGATAGCCGGTAAAATGGTCCTCATTGACATTAAGGGTGTCAATGGCCAACTTGATTACAATCTCCTTTTTGGATGTAGCTACATGTATGCTATGAAATTCATTGCTTCATTAGTATTTCGACTTATGATGTTCCCTCATGAAGGGAGGATCATCAATATGGACTAGTTGACTTACTATGACCCCAAGGGATTGGATACTCTTGAAAATTACCTCCCCACTGTTGACACCGCTATCGATAGCATTTCCATCCCCTTGCTTTCCGCTGCAGGACTATGTCTTTATTGTGATGCTCCCATGACTGCCACTTTCTAGGTCTTTCCACCACCTTCCTCAATTGTCGAGATATCAGATATATGCACCGTTTCTTTGAGAAAACTGGTTCCTCAACCACAAACTGCAACGTAGCCTACACCCCAACCGCAACCCCAATGACCGTCCCAACCTCAGATAGCATTAGTGCCCATCCATGTGGGCATTACTCCTATACACACCATCCCATTATTTTTCCCACCATTAGGAGTCGTTAGCATTCCCATTTTGGAAACATGAAGCCTCCCTGAATTAGCGTTAGGCCTTCCTGTGTGGTACTTACCTGCACTAAATCTCTCCTTGTCCCCATAGGTCATTTTTCAACCTGTGTAACCGATTGACACTACCAACCATCCACCCCCCAGTTGACTAGTGGTATTACCCATGACCCGTGCACCTCCTCTGGCCAAAAACCTTCGGGGCAAGAATACCAAAGAAACCACCTCAACAACAACAACTAAATCCGTTAACCCACCCTCTACTACCTCAGCTTTGGCATCCTTTCCTTGCGCTTTGTGTGATGTTTTGGGTCACGCTACCCAGAATTATCTGTAGTTTCCCATACTACACACTCACATGCAGACGTTGGATGGTGGTGAAGTCATCCCAGTACTCCAAGTACCAAACCCTCCTTAAGAGCATAACAAGTCTTTACATACAAATCATTCATGCACAGTCTGTGGCCTTTACATCCACTACTCCCACCACTGTCCAGACTTTCCAAAATACTGATTTGTGTTGGCTGACTTGTGTAGGCTCACCTTGGAGTCTCAGGTCACCATGATCAAATAAATCCATCTCCTGGCATCTTGTTTCCATGAGAGGAACACCATTTGTTTCATCTCATCCTCTGATGAGCCTTCATCATCAACCCATACCACTACAATTGCATCGACAGACATGGGTCCCTCAAAATTTTATAGTCAATCCTTTCGAACCGATGAGGAAATCCCATGTCCACAACATTGGGGCAAGCCACCAAACTTGCCTACTCATCATTGTTGTCATTCTCATTGGTGATATTGGGGGCATCCACCCCGAAAGGGGCATCCCCCATCCTCATATCATCAATTCAGTTTTCCACCATGGCCAATAGCCTCACGATACACCCCCTGCTAGTAGTTGGTTGATGCCCTCTTGATCCCTCTCCAAGAAAACATATGCACTACATAGACACCTTTATGTTGGGGGGCATGATCGATTATATTTAATTTGGGATAGGGGGCATGATTAATCCTTTTGATCTCACCTGGTCACATCTATCTTAGTACTTCAATGGGCCCATATATCAATCCAACACATATGTGATCCACAATCACAAACCCCATGCACATCGCCTGGGGGCATGGAATTAACCTTGATCACTTTGTCACATGCATGATATCGACCATTTTTGAGGTCACATGTCACTTATATATTTGGCTTGATTTCTAGACTCACATTTTATGCTTTGGTATTTTTTCCATGTGTATAGGTCCAAGTTGCATTAGATTCCACTTTTTTCAATCGACAGCTGATTCTTGCAGGTATAATATCTTAACTAGAATATAGGTTATTTTCTCCCCTAGAGTATCTCATGCATTGATCCAATTTACCATTTACGCTTGTATCTCCCCCTATTTGAATATGCATCCCATCCTAAACACCATTGCATTCGCCTTTACTCGGAAGTAGATCCTACCTTACATGGGTGACCATTTTAGTACCCCCTACATTTGGCGCCCATGCCATTCGTATTCCCATAGGATAGGGAATCCTCATAATTTGACACCTAGAACTTAAGCCGCATGTGCTCTATTCACATTGTTATCCATTGGCCATTCCATGGAATCCCATCATGGAGTTTATTTTAAGCTCTTTTCTGACTCCTTAAAGAATGAAAATATCGTCGAGCAAACTTGCTTTCTTTCATGCTCATTAAAGTATCTGAAAGGGCGTCCATTCATTATGCCTATTACCCCTTTTTTGGACTAAATGGAGTAATTACGAAAAATGAATACTCTAGTCCCTTTGGATAGAAGAGTTCTCCATTGCACACTTTTATGATTTTATGGGATTTGGGGAATAACTTATGAAAAATACCATTCACAGAGTCTTCTTTCTATTTTCAGACTCTCTAAAATTGAAAACACCAGTGAGCATTAACTAACCCGGGCTCGATCAAAATCTATAGGTAAGTATATTATTGAGCACCCTTCTATCCATTCTTTAAGCTCATTAAAAAGTGAAGAAGGCCCAAACAGTGCCCCTCCATATCACATATAGTCTCTTATTATGGAAAAATCCCCAATATGGCCGCCTTTGTTCAAAATATTATGTGATGAGTCATCCTTGGATTCACCCTGATGTCATGTATCAATCTCCCTTCTCCAAGCATCCACTGTTGCAGTCATCCCCACAAGCGCACCCCAGCTATGTTCCCCTCCCTTGAGATCAGTTTCATATGATGCCAGGTCATCCATACCATCATACTCTGAACAAAGGAAGTAACTTCCCCCCCACATAGTGGCCCTTTTTTCCCATTCAGTGTCTTAGTCTCGTGTTTAGTTCCTTTTTCTCTATCATTGTATCCCTTGCACTCATATTAAGGAAACCTCATCAACTTGGTAGTTGTAGGTCTCCCTCTGTTGACATCAGCACATCTATTCCATAGTATAGACCCAGAGGTCCCTATACCTTGGTTTCATACACCTCATTGATGAGTTCATTTCCACCTAAGGGGATCCATCTCTCACATTATTGACTTCAGCTACATCATCGCATCATTGAGATTCATACAAGGTATTGGTTCCTTCATTATTTGGTCGAAGACCCCATATATCCTTTGACTCTAGCATATTGGTGAGTCTTCTCAGGAACCCTGATAGTTTTACGTTCCTTGTGATATCCGAGCTGTGTCGGTGACATTGTTTGGAATCCCCTTAGTTACATGCTTCCTAGTGTATCCAGTTTCAGATGCAATTCATTGTACCTCCGAGATTCTGACTCTTAGTTGTTGAGCCCATACAGTTGTTGGACCCCTTTAGGTCCAACAATGCATCAATTATTGTGATCTTGAATTCTTGGTGAATGCCATTGTCTCCATGTATTAGTTCTTCAGATCAACCATGGTTGGACCATGATTATAGTCCATTGTATTCTGTCTCTTGTTGGACACCTATGATGTAAAAAACAAATATCTATGTATTGATCACCCCCCTTTTGGGCCTTCTTGTTAGGGAATTTACCTTATAGTAGGGGATAGATACTAACAACATACAAGGGGTTGATAGATAGATACATAGGGTTCTGCACACATTACTGTAAATAAATAAGATCAAGGTTTAGAGAAAATGTACCTTGTTTAGGACGGTCGGTCCAAGATTTTCTCTCTATCTCCACAGCAACAAACCTGCAAAACACATAGTCCTTCCTCAAACCAGTTTGACTATAAATAAATATTTATATTAATGAATTCAATAACATCAAATTATGATCAAAATAAAATATAGATTAACACGTTATTGGGAAAGGAAGAGTATCTCAATCTTTTATTGTCAAAACAATGCAGAAAGCACACATGTTATACCTGACTCTGCATCAATCACCTTCGTAACGAGGCCCTAGGCTATTGCTCCTCTCTCTAGACTCGGAATTTCTTCAACATAACAATAGATCTCCCTAATTGGGTCCCTTTCTCATGGCCTCCTATTGTATTTATGGCAAGGCAAGGAGGGTTTATTTCGAAAGGAAGTTGAATTGGTAAGTTGGGGAAGTTGGAATACCTAACTTAACTAATCCCAATTCGTGTTTTTAATATATTTTTCAAACTTTCCTTAAGACACCTGTGACTATGACATCTAGCAACTTGTGAGTGACTCGCATCATGTGGGATCAACAACTCACGACTGCAGCTTTTAATTGATACCTGTGGGTTGTGAGTATAGAGACCCGCGAGTGATTCGCGATGTATCAAGTATAGGAGTCGCCACTTTATAGTGAATGTATCAGAAAAATAAGTTTTTAAGCTAAAGGAGTAAGGATTCAGCTCCAAATCATCCAAGGTCAAGTAAGCTCTTCCATCCATAGTGTCCTTTTGTGTGATCGACAAGGCAATGTGATCACAGAAGAAGAAGTGATAATTTGACCGATAATAGATGTCCCTTAATGTGTGAGGTTAGAGGGAAATGATGGCTGAAATACATTACAATCCAAAGTCAGAGGAGGAACGAGGAAACTACAAGACAAAGTCACAAAAGTACCTGAAAACAAAAGACCAGGTCAGCTAGCAATTACAATCTTGACATCAGGAGATGTTCATGATGATAGAAAATAATATCCAATACATATCTGAAAGATGTATATAGCATGGCCATTGAAATACAAGTGTGGATCCATGTCAAAATAGGAGATCATAGCCATAACAACAAGCTGGATCTATGCCTTATCAAGAGCCAAAACTGAGTGTGGCTCAGTCTTATGCAACTTGGGAAATAAAAAAATGTAGTAATGCTATCATAGGCCCAAGGTCTTCATCCAACACATCTCAAGGTACGAATCCTAACCATGTCAATAAATGAGCTGAAGTCGAACATGGGGGATACCGTTTGATTACTAGTCATTGATGTATACCGTTAACAAATGTGAGGCTACATACTGATAATGAAAATGGGACCTAAGGTACCTAGTACATTCTAACAAGTGTGAATAAAGGGTCTTGAAGAATCCATCGAATAGGATACATTGATGTATTCCCACTATTCAATAGCGAGGGAAATTTCCACTGATGACTGCAATCCCCAAGGTACTATCTGAAACTCTAAACTTCATTCCCAGAGCAAAATGAGTTGAAGTCAATGGGAAGAATTCCATTGGAAGGGGGGCATTAAGGAATCCTCCATCATCCAACGCAAGGAACAATCAAGATATTGAGTTGATATGGAGTAGGCCTAAATACAAGATGAAACAAACTAACACCAGGGGATGGCCGACACATGAGGTCAAGGTAATTGTAGAATGGCCGACATAGGTAGTATCCTTGAACAATGAGCATGACACAAGAGTGACTTAGGTATCTTTGACACAAGGAGAACATGATATATATTTGAAATGTAGGATACATTAAAAGATTATCCATATGATCGGAAGAGTAACCGATTGAAGGAGTAAAAACTTTGAGATTAGGTTCATCCTAAAGCCAAAAAATACAACCCAACTGTTTGATAGACTCAAAATGTGCTTTGTTCAAGGATATGGCAGACTTGCTGCATTTGAACTGAGAAGATACTGGACACCTTCCCTTCCCTTTTCTCTTTTTATTAAAGATTATCCTTCTTGTTGGTTTTAATGAGTCCAAGAAAGCAAACTCAATAGTCCTTCTTCATTTTTTAAGCAAGCTCGAAGAAAGAGGGAGAAGACTTCTTGATAGAAGTCTAACCATGTGTAATTTAACGAGTCCATGGGAGGGAAACTCAAGACCTTCTTCATGGTTTAACGAGTTTGAAGAAGAGATAGACTAGTACTCGATACATTGATCTCTAGATTTTAATATCGAGTCGACATATGTTCTTGCTCACTGGTGTTTTCAATTTTAAGGAGTTCGAAAAACTTAATTAACAATAATTGCATACACCTACTCGTGGATTTCACATCGAGCTTGAGTTGGTTGATGCTCGCCGGTGTTTTCATATTTTGAGAGTCTGAAAATCCTAAAGAAGACTCAAAAGGGGTCCTTTTTCGTAAAGTTAGTCTCTTCACTCGAAAAAAGGGTAAAACAATGAGAGAAGAACTCTTCTAGCCAAGTATGACTAGAGTATACCTTTCCGTAAAAGTCTAAACAGTCCAGAAAAAAGGGTAAAATTATACTGTAGAGATGACCTTTCAAGTACTTTAACGAGTATGAAAGGGACAAGCTGACTCAACAATTTTTTCCTATTTAAGGAGTCTGAAAAGGGATTAAAGAGGTCTCCATAGAAATCTTTTCTGTAAAGGTTTAACGAGCCCGAAAAAGTAAACTTGTGACCTCCTTACTATTTTTAACGAGCTCAAAGGAGAGATGGAAGAATGATCATAGCTTCCTTACTCTTTTTAATGAGATTGAAGTGAAGGTGGAAGAATGCTAGTAACCTCCCTACTATTTTTAATGAGCTCGAAGGAAAGGTGGAAGAATTCTTGTAATGGGAGGAGACGAGTGTCAGGGACATGTGGGATTAGTTCCAAGTGCATGGAACGAAGCTATGCATAATGCAAGGAACATAAGAAAGATAAGAACACTCGGGGTGTGTCTCCTCCGGGTAAAGGATGTGAAATCACAAAGGCACAATGATACATGGTTTAACAGAAATGAGATCAGATATGTGGGCTTATATAACGAGCCAAAAACTTGGAAGATGGCAGCATGATCATTAGTGCAAGCAGGATCAAAATAAATGCACATGCGACTTAAACACAAAAATGGTAGCCTTATCAGGGATGGCCATAAATATATGAGGAAGAAAGATATGAGGCTTCTTCTCAAAGTCATGGTAAATCTAAAAAGGCTCCCGAACCTATGAGGAAAAATGAGCATGAGCACCAGAATGGCATAATGGTGCTGACTAGGGTGACCCATGTTAGGTAGGTTCTGCTGTCGGACTAGTGCACAATGCATAAAGGGATGGCTAACACACCAATGGGCCAACATGTTCGACCCTATGGCGAATTTAGATAGAAAAAGGTTCAAATGCATCATAACAGTGAGGAAGCCTAAACCTATATGCAAGGTTTCGAATATACCTAACATGATCGAACAATGTGTCAAAAAGTACCAGTAAGCAAGTATAGGTCCAACTAAGAATCCCGTCTCCAAGAAACATTAGTACCAAAATCATATCTAAAATGTATGTAAAGAAAGATCCGATACAAGTAACTATGGTAGAAATAATTTCAACTTCACTATCATCAACAACAGGCATAAATAAAGCATAGTTAACTAATGAAAACTCTATAGTACCAAAGCCTGAGGGATTACAATCAAAATGATCAAATTCAGGATGAATATCAAAGTTAAAAGACATGAAGGAATATGTAGGAACAAATTCATCATCACGGGAGTTGAAAATTCTAGAAGCAGAATCAAACTCAGCAGGAACATTGATTTGCAAGTCTATGGGAGAGCCGAAAGACTCAATAGTAGGAAGATCAGACTCTGTAGTCAAACCAGGGCTGGACATAAATGCAACTGCATCAAAATCCAAATGGATGGAATATTGTATTATAGACTCTAGGAAAACTTCATCAGAAGGAAGTATATCGTCCTAGATATAACACATATCCAAACATTTAGATGGAGGTATCACTTGGTCAATTGCTGGGACCCAATCCCGAGAAGGTAAGCATGAATTCAGAGGCTTCTTCTCAGTAGCAATTGGGTTCAAGGAACAATATGCCACATAAGTCTCTTGTGACATGGTAGTCTAGGGATATACTTGGTCTACAGTTGGGTAATAAGAGGGATCAAAAAATGCAAGCTGATCAATAGTGACAATGCTTTCGTTGTGAGGAAAATGCATCACACGAAAGAGCATAGACACGACAACATGCATATCATATATGTAATCATGCTCGAGGATCATATCAAAGTCCATAGGGTCCTTTAAAAACATAAAATAAACTAAGGCTATTTTTCCACCCAAAGTAATAGGTACCCGAGGGAGGAATCCCACTGGTTCACTAGGTCTTCTATCGAAGGTCAACGACCAATTAACAACTGGAACAAGTTTAGGGAAACCTAATTCTCTCCAAGCATAAGGGGATAATATACTAACAAAGGCTCCTTCATCTACAATACATCGATGAACCGCATGGTTTCCAATATCAACCTTTATTAGGAAAGGTGTAGACGAAGGAAAACGAGGCCCAACTAGACTATTACAATCAAAGGAAATGATCCCAGAGTTTGGTAGGGGTTCACTCAACACAGATGAAGTGCCCCCATTTCCAGAAACATCCAAACTGACAATGCAAAAGAATTCAGGGATATGTGCATCAATATCCGAAGGGCTGATGGGATCGTTCGAAGATTGCATTGATTTGATCACTTCACTCTCTAAAGGAAGAGTGGGGTTGAAAAAATACTTCTTTGGTTCAACCACTTTATCAACCAAAGGTTGAATAGGCTGTTGGGAATCTATAGACAATTCAGGAGCAGAGGAGCTTTCAGACATGGACCACACTCTCTGCACCTCTGGAATAGCAAGGCATAGGTGAGTAAGGTGATCTCCCTTACAAAGTTTACAAGGGAAATTTGGTTTGTGTCCTATAATATTAGAATCCTTTACAACATTAGTACTCTCAGCATGACTAGCATTAGCTAACAGCTTGCCCCCAACATGACTTGCAGTGGCTGGTTGCTCAGAAGCAAGAGAATTTTGAACTACGGACCACACTTTTTGCACTTCTAGAAGTACAGGGCACAAATAGGTCAGGTGGTCTCCCTCACAAAACTTACAAGGGAACTTAAGCTTCTGTTTATTAGGTTTGTCGACAATGTCAACTTTCTTAGCATGACTTGAAGTGGATGATTTAGTGTCTCCAGTATGACTCACAGTAACTGGTGACTTGTCATTAATATGACCAACACTGATCAATGACGTGTCCTCAACATGACTAACAATGGTTGAAGACATATTTTTAGTATGATTTGTAGTTACTGAAAGTTTGCTCCTAGCATGACCTCCAGAGGCTGGTTGCATAGGTTCAATATGATTTACAGTGACTGAATGAGTTCCCCCAAAATGAACCCCAGAGGTTGGGTAGGTTCCCCAAACATGAATTCCAGAGGTTGGGTGGCTTCACCCAGTATGACCTCCAGAGGCTAGGTGGATGCCCCGTTGCTTTGGCATCTTCTCCCTACTCTTCCTCCGTCTATTCCTTTTAGATTGCTAGTGACTAGTATTACTACTTTCAACACATGAGGTAGAAGGAGGAGGAGAAGATGTTACTGGCAAAGAAGGCATAGGGTTTTGATGCTCTTGATGTGAAGTGCTTACTTGAAAAGCATCAGGAGCATGCAAAGCATTCACAGTGGAAAAAAACCAAACTAGTATCCCTATAGTGAATCCCAGAAGATTCAAGGTAGCCATTAAGGGAGTACCAACGTTCCCAATGAATGGAAAATCACAAGGGGCCCCTTGACTAGGGGTCCCTTGATTGGTGCTCACCAGAATGCTATCCATAGTTTCTGACTCAATGAGACAGAAATATCTAAGGCCAACTAAGAACAAGTGGCACAAAGAGCACACCACTAAAAAATGTCCCAAAGTAATCTAGACTAGGAACACAAAGATAATACTCTCAAAAGTAAGTCTAGGATGATGAGGGCCCAGAACAAACTAGTAGAATATCGAAGGTCAATTACACGACGTCCAATACATGTCCTATGGGTCCAAGCATTTGAATCACCAAACCACCCTCCCTGGATTGTTGTAGAGGTTTACCTTCCGTGTTTGTCCTAGGTGCAGTGGAAATATCCTTCCACTATACCTGTGTAGAGCCCTAAAGTCAATATTCTAAGGATACCACAAATGAAGAAAATGCTTGGGGGGACAGTTGCAGGTCTAGCCAAAACGCATGGGAAGGATAACTAATCCCAAAATTCAAGAACGCACAAGGAACTAATGGACCCTCGTACGCGAATCAACCCTGGTGTATGCTCGAAGGGAAAGTGGGTGGGTATCCCCAATAATTCCAGTCTCACACGACCTTGTGCTTAACTCTGGTTTAAGTTGAGCTTCTCGGAACACAACCACAAGAATGGATTTACTAGAATATAGTCTGCATTATGATTTGAGAGTTTAAATGATTTCGGAAAGTTCAAGTGTGATTTATTCTGAAATCCTAGCCTAAGCTAGTTAGTGTCATGTAACCCTCAAAAAGAAATGTTATTAATAAATTTTAAATTAAGTTCTTTTTATGGGTTGTTACTTACTCAAGGTGTAGTGTAGTGTGTGGCATGGTTACAACTGTAAGCAAAGTGCATATCAAAAATGTAACTTCACAATTTTTCTTTTCATTTTTTGTTTCAAAATGCAAAATCTAAGCATAAAAAGTTTCTTCTTCTTTTTTGTTTTGTTTTCAAAGTTAATAGCAATGCAACTACCCTACTTCGAAAAATAAAATGACAAATGTTGTAAAAGAAGTTATTTTGTTTTTCAAATTTGATCTTTTCTCTAGCTATGAAATAAATGAAAATGAAAATAATGAACTAACAAGACTTATCAATCTGTGTGAGTAAATAAAGATGGCCCAAGGCTTAAAACAAACAGACCTAAAGCAAGATCGACAAAGACTTAACCCAAAAGGTTGCTTCACAGAAGTAACTAAAACTTGTGGAACAAGATGCCAAAAAGAAAAACTGATGTGTAAGATGGAAAACCGAAGGATCTTTGTGCAAAAATCAGACCAAGGTATTTTTTAAGGATTATAATAGTATACTTAAGTATAGTATTCTAGGCGATTATTTTGGAATGAAAAAAACTTATATATAGAGAGGTAGGTGAATATTCAATATGAAACATACAATTTACTACTGGAAATTGTAAATTTTGGAAAATATTATGATGGAAAACCATATTTTATGTAAATATATGTGATATTAGAGACTAAAAATGACCAAATAGCGAATTTATTTTTTGAAAAAAGGCCCCAAAAATATCCAATTGGTGAAATTTTGCCCTAAAAATTTCCCTAATTTGGACTGTTTGTGAAGATCAGAAAACAAAAGAAAGAAGCATCCTCCAAATAGAAGAATGGGATAGCAAACTAGGGCAACTTTATAAACACAATGACTCAAAGAGGTTCAAAACAGATTCAGAGCACCCTGAACAATGTCCAGGAGGTATCCCAATTGACAAGGACTTTCAAAACCACAAAGAAACCCCACTGAATTCAAACCCTAATGAAAAAGGAAAAACTCAGGAAATACTCACGATTGTTATATGCAACAACTCGTGGTGCACTTGAGGGTATGTATACAATCAAATCATGGCTAGGGAAAAATGTGTGCGACTGTATATACTGACAAGTCGCGAGTGGGATTCAAAAGCCTTGAAAAAAAAGAAAGGGAACTAAAATAAACTAAATCAAACCAAGAACATCAGAGGGCCTCTAAAAAGGCCATGAACAGACCCAGAAAAGACACAAGAGTGTCTAGCAAATGCCAAAAAGAAAATCAAAATCTAAAATCAGACCAAAAACCCAAGATCAAACCCTAAAGTAGAAGTTCAAATCTTTTAAAGGAAACACGCTACTGTATACGCAAACAAATCGCGGGTGCAACTGAATGTGCGCGAGTAGTAGAGTATGCAACTCGTGGGTACAACAGAAAGTGCACCCCTATATCTACAGGAAACATGTGGGTAGGTACTAATAAAAGAAGAAAAGAAACTTTGCAAACTAGGATGGACTGAGCCAACACAAAGGGATCTAAAAAGAAACCCTAAAGATTGGAAACGTTATGAAACTGAAGAAACCAAAGATCCCCAAAGCAGAAAGACAAGAAGGTGTCCCCAGCGGAGACGCCAGTTCTGTTGTTAGGGAATTTACCTTATAGTATGGGATAGATACTACCAACATACAAGGGGTTGAAAGATAGATACATAGTGTTCTGCACACCTTACTCTAAATAAATAAGATCAAGGTTTAGAGAAAATGTACCTTGTTTATGACGGTTGGTCCAATATTTTCTCTCGATCTCCATAGCAACAAACCTGCAAAACACATGGCTCTTCCTCAAACCAGTTTGAATATAAATAAATATTGATATTAATGAATGAAATAACATGAAATTATAATCAAAACACAATATATATTAACACTTTATTGAGAAAGGAAGAGTATCTCAATATTTTATTGTCAAAAGAATGCAGAAAGTAAGAATGTGTCAGAAAAATAAGTTTTTAAGTTGAAGGAGTAAGGATTCAGCTCCAAATCATCCAAGGTAAGGTAAGATCTTCCATCCATAGTTTCCTTTTGTGTGATCGACAAGGCGATGTGATCACGGACGGAGAAGTGCTAATTTGACCGATAACAGGCCTTGATCCACTTTGTTTATTTATAATACATTGATATGAGCATGGGTATGCCCGCCTCGTTTATATATTTGAGATTATATGTACCTTATCCATTTTGAGTGATAATATATGCAGATACATGCCCTTGTAGTTTTGAAAAAGAATATGTTCTACCCTCCGACACAATTTTTGGTCTTTATGCTACTATCACATCTCTCCCTTGGAAAAAAGAAATATCTTATGATGTCTATTAGCCATATGATGAGATCCTGACCTCACACGTCAGGGGGCAATCTGTTAACACCAAAAGTTTGTCCACTTTGCTTATCCACTAGCCACACCATATCATACATCATGTCCACTTTCCATTTACACCACTTTAACCTTCACATGCCAAAGATATCATAAATTTCCCATCATTACTATTTCCTCTTTCTACAAAAGAGAGAAGTTGTGTTAGTTTTTTAGAATTTACTTCAATCTGATCTAGGATCTTAACTGAGGGAACAACATGTACAGCATATCAGTCTTGGACACAATAATGCAAGCACACAAGATACATAGAGTTTACTTGGGGAAAACCATAAAGGTGAAAAACCCCAATAACTTCCTCAGAGATAGATAGAGCAATGATACAACCCAAGCATAAGAGATAGACATCTCTTAGCAACAAATTCTCCTCCTCCACAAGTGCGCCACTCTCCAAAGAGTGTGTGTGAAAATAGAATGATCAAATAGAGTGCCTCCCGCACTCTATTTATACTTGACTTGACTTCCCTAATAACCTTTACTAGGTCGGCCTTAACTTAACAACATAACATAATGCTGACTGGGCCGACCCCAAATAGGGTGGTCTAATAACCCTTTGACCCACATGGACGACCCCCAATAGGGTGGTCTAATAACCCTTTGACCCACATGACTTATATAGGGCCGACCCCAACAAGGTGGTCTAATAACCCATCAAGTATAAGTTACGACACTTCCGTATAGAGGAATAATAACATCTCTATAGGAATACAATATACATATATGTGAAATACATTCCGAAGTTACATATACATCAACACTCCCTCTTAACCAGGAAGGTATTTCTCGACATAGATCATCTAGCACAAGTCTTCTTCTCTGGATCATCGTCATCGTCACTGCTACTTCTATCTTAATCAATCTCTGAATCTACTCATCATAGGAAGTTCTACAGAGCCAGTCCTTTTTCATACTGGATGTAGGTCCACCACCTGCAAGTCTTCATCATCACTAGCCATACTGTGGAATCCTCAGGACTTATTACGTGCGTCACAAAACCTGGCGGTAGCATCCTAGGCTATTATGAGCACACAGCTCTACCTATCGGATCTCCTAGGAGCACATTACATGTGACCCATCACAAAACCTGGCTGAAGCATCCCAGGCTGTTACGAGCACACAGCTCTACCTGTCGGATCTCCCAGGAGCACATTACATGTGATTTCACCACAAAACTTGGCGGAAGCATCCTAGGCTGTTATGAGCACATAACTCTACCTCTTGGATCTCCCAGGAGCATATTACATGTGGTCATGGCAAAACATTGCAAGAGCATCCCAGGCTGTTACGAGCACACAACTCTACCTGTCGGATCTCTCAAGGACACATTACATGCCATAGGACAAAACCTCACAAGAGCATTTGCCAGATCTCCCAGGGAGCTATTATATGCCAGCGGCAAAACCTAGCAAGAGCATCTGCAAATCTCCCAGGGAGTTATTATATGTCCTCCCAGAGAAATGCCTCGAAAGAGCATCTGAGGCCTTTTTCATCCTATCCAGATCTCCCAGGTCTACTTACATGTTCATTTGCACAACCTATCCATGGCCACAGAGTATCCACCTGATACTCACCATACATCATCCTAATATACACATGATCATCCTGATCATCATCACTGCATCGTCTTGATGCATGTCATCTGGAGAAACATCCTGAAGCTTGTCATCCATGATCATCCTGATCATACAATGCATCCACTTGATGCATACCAAGTATCTACCTAATACATATCATCATATACAATGTATCTACTTGATACATACATAGATACATGATCCACACAATGTATCCATCAACATACATGATCTACCTAATCATACAACATATCCACCTGATACATATACATATACATGGTCCAAGAATCCAACATGATGCATACATACATAAATGATCCAACTGATCATATCCAACATCCAACATGATGCATACATACATAAATGATCCAATTGATCATATCCAACATCCAAAATGATGCATACATACATAAATGTAAATGATCCAACTGATCATATCCAACATCCAACATGATGCATACATATAGAGCAGTAACTGGAGCATCGTCCTGATGCTCATCATCCAACGCTTATATCCACAGCCATGGAAAGATCCTCCTCTCACCATGCTCGGAATGGCTCCTGCAAATGTGTCCATCACTTCTTCCTCAAAGTGTCATCAATCTGAAGAAAACCAAGCCTCTCTCTTAAGTACTCAAACTTCACTCTGGCTAGTGGCTTCATCAATACATTTGCAATCTGCTCATCCGTCGCAACATACAGGAGCTTCATTGCTCCTCTCTGCACCATATCCCTGATATAGTGATATTTGATCTCTATGTGTTTCGATCTGTCATGGAACACCGAGTTCTCAGACAGCTTCACACATCTCTAGTTGTAACAAAATATACCAGTAGCCTCCAGCGGTAGATCAAATAACTCAGATAGTAGCTTTCGAAGCCATACTACCTCACAACTAGACGAACAGGATGCAACATACTCTACCATGGCTGTACTCAGTGCCATGCAGGAATGATTCCTGCTAAACCAAGAGATCACACCTAATCCCATATTGAAGCAGCACCGAGAAGTGCTCTTCCTATCTGCAACAATTCCTGCCAGATCTGAATCAACATAACCATGCAGGTTAAATTTTGATTCACATCATAGTTGAGCCCGTAATCAACTGTACCCTTTAGGTACCCCAGATTATGCTTTACATCAACCAGGTGAACACCTCTGGGATCCATCAGGAACTGGCTCAATGTGTTCACCGCAAAGCAAATATCTGGCCTTGTGTTTGTTAGGTACATCAAGGACCCAATCATCTAACGATACATCGTGACATCAACTGGCTCAGATGAAGCATCACATAGAAGCTTTAGGTTCGATGCCATAGGTGTGGCCATGGCCTTGCAATCCATCATCCCGAACCTCTTCAGGATCTCTACTGTATACTTCCCTTGTCCAAGGAAGATTCCATCTGCACTCTGCCACACCTCCATACAAAGAAAGTAGTGCATCATACCCAAGTCCTTCATCTCAAACTCGGCAGCAAGCTTCCACTGCGTGTCAGCAATCAATCTATCCTAACATGTAACAAATAGGTCATCCTCATACAAAAGTAGTATCACTGGATTGCCTTCCTCAACCTTGTAGTAAAGGTTTGGAGACCGCTTTAGTCTTGGTAAATCCCAAACTGGATAGAAAGCCATCTATCCTTCCATACCAGGTCTTGGCTACCTGTTTCAAACCATACAGGGCTTTCTTCAGTTTGCACACATGTGACTCTCAGTCATGTGTCTCAAACCCGAGTGGATGATCCACATACACTTCCTCTTCGACTACACCTTTCAAGAAAGTTGTCTTGACATCCATCTGGTGTATTGTCCATTTCATCACTGCAGCCAGAGCAAGTACTAATATGATGGAAGTGGATCTAGCTACAAGAGAAAAAGTCTCTATGCTGCCACCTGCAGCATGCTTGATCTTATATATGCATTTGGAAGTCTCAACAAACTTCCCTTCAGGTCTTGGGATTGCATCCCAAACATCATTCTTCATGATCGACTGGTCATGGAATTCTTCCATTACTTCATCCCAGATCCTAGGAACTTCAATATCTTCAATAGATATCTTTGTTGCTGGAACAAATGTTGTATTCCTTCTTTTGTAGGTGATGGTATACGATCTTTCCTACAAAATAAGTTAAATTGCATGATTAGAAACATCTCATAGTTTTTAGAACAAATTCTTACACAAAGAAATATGTCATACAGTCATGCAATTATTTTAGCCAATGCTTCAATACAACATTTATCCATATCCCGTAACTTTCTAGATGCCTTCCAATCTCTACCAGAACATTGTTAAGAGTGTGCACAACTCCCAACATGTCAGCAAAGAGGTTTCATTCTAGATAAGTAGCAATGGAATGTTGTACAGTGCCATAGGCCACTTACCCATGTATATTAGTAGTATACTGTTCATCAATGCAACTATTCTAATATGCATAATACACAACCTAATTATAGGCACATGAGTATATACATTATTGAATAGTATTATTTAAACAATAAAATATGCAAGGAATGATAATTCAAATACTTATCTTTGTTTGTTTGTTGGGTTGACTCCCTCTCAGTCTTTGCTTCTTTTCTGCAACTCCATTCTGATGTGGATTGTGAGAAGTGGTCAACTCCCTCTGAATATCATCATCCTTGTATAAACTACTGAAGTGTGCTCCTTCTTGATCTTTTCTTCCTTGTAGTAACAACTAGAGTGTGCTCCCTCTTGATCTTTGCTTCCTTGCAGGAACAACTGGAGTGTGCTCCCTCTTGATCTTTGCTTCCTTGCAGGAACAACTGGAGTGTGCTCCCTCTTGATCTTTGCTTTCTTTTAGAATTTACTTCAATCTGATCTAGGATCTTAACTGAGAGAACAACATGTACATCATATCTATAGCATATCAATCATGGACACAATAATGCAAGCACACAAGAGACACAGAGTTTACTTAGGGAAAACCATAAAGGTGAAAAACCCCAATAACTTCCTCAGAGATAGATAGAGCAATGATATAACCAAAGCATAAGAGATAGACATCTCCTAGCAGCAGCTTCTCCTCCTCCACAAGTGTGCCACTCTACAAAGAGTGTGTGTGAGAATAGAATGATCAAATAGAGTTCCTCCCACACTCTATTTATACTTGACTTGACTTGCCTAATAACCTTTACTAGGTCGGCCTTAAGTTAACCACATAACATAATGCTGACTAGGCCAACTCCCAATAGGGTGGTCTAATAACCCTTTGACCCACATGGACAACCCCCAATAGGGTGGTCTAATAACCCTTTGACCCACATGACTTATACAAGGTCGACCCCAACAAGGTGGTCTAATAACCCATTAGTATAAGTTACGACACTTCCGTATGGAGGAATAATAACATCTCTATAGGAATACAATATACATATATGTGAAATACATTCCGAAGTTACATATACATCAATAAGTTGGAACATTCCTAAAATATGGGAAACAAGGAAAATCACCAAAAAATAGGAAATTCCCACAAACAAGGAAAATTCAATAAAAATGGGAAAAGTAAGTTGGATCTAACCCACTCATTAATGTTTATCCAAATGCCATTTTCCAAACCTATGGGAAAACAAATGCCATGGGCCACAAAACCATGGGTCACAATATATATATATACATGTGAAGGTCCCTCATTTCAGACATAGACATATATTCTCCACCTTATGCATACAGTTACTCTGCCGAAATTCCATTGAGTCCTCTTTACTCATATGTTGAGTTTTGGTACCTCTTGTGATGTGTAGCTAGAGACTGTGGAGCTGCTAGGAGACCAAGAACACACTACTTTGTAAGGATGAAGGGGCCCCTATTTCTAGGTATTTCTATGGTCCTAGATTGTGCTCTTTTGAAACCATTTTAAATTGATGTTAGCTTAATGCATGTTTAGTGTAGATCTACTTTATTTTTCATTATTTGCACTACCATCTGAACTGTTACTGAGATTTTCATAAATCTTAGTAGGTGCTTTTTAGCACCAGCTAGTTTGAAAACACTAGCTATAGTGCCAAGTCCAATTCAACATATAAATGGTACATAATATTTTTAAGAGGGAAGGAGCTTTGTTACTTCGTAAAACTATGAGATAAAAAATAATAGTTAAGATCAGTTAAGAGAATCAGATGTTTTGAAAGATGAAAATTGCACAATCTGATGGTTCATATAAAAGCCATAGTAGTCATAAGTGAATTATTATCCATGGTGGAAATCATAAAAATTACTTATATAATAGTCATATTAGCCATAATGGAATATAGTAGCCATGGTGGAAATGATAAAAATTGCACAATCTGATAGTTCATATAAAATCCATACTAGCCATGGTGGAAATTATAAAAGTTGCCCATATAATAGTCATAGTAGCCATATTGAATATAGTAACCATGGTGGAAATGATAAAAATTGCACAATCTGATGCTTCATATAAAAAAGGAAGCGTAATTGAATCAACAAAATGAGATGTATCCATCCAAATGGTTCATATCATTTAACAAAAGGGTGTTGTAAACCAATGTTTTTATTTTTTTAAATAATTTTTATAAATCATTATGAAAATAGAAAATTAAAATTTTCACAATATATACACCACAACAAGCATTTGTGAAAAAATTTAAAAACTATAATTCTATTACAATGCAAATAAAAAGACATCGAGCATCTTTGAGAAAATTTAGAAACTACAATGTGATCACAATGAAAAAAACATTAATCATGATCACTTTCCTTTTCCATGTTGATGTTTGTAGGTCTATGTTAGTGATCACTACAGACACAACTTCCATTTTCCAACCCCAATGTTGGGTCCAAAGAAGAAATTCCCTTCTCATCCAATCATGACCATCTTGTCATATGCCCAGATTTTTGCTATGGTCCATGGGGGTGATTTTAGCCTAAGTCACCTAGGCATTAATTAAATAATTAATGGATGGATAAAGGAAGATTCCTAAGGGTGAATTTGAGGAATTAAATGGATAAGGAGGGGCCCCCATGAATTTATTAACCCCCAATCCAAGTGCTAAGGTGATTTATTAATTAATTGAGAAATTAATTAATTGGGGAAGTTTTGAAGCAATTACACCATAGTAGTTAATTAATTACTAGATAAATAATTAATTGCTTAGCAAAATTATTTCCGAGTTATATTATTGTCACTTAAATGCTTATTACTAATAAATGTGCCAAGTGGTTGATGACTTGGGTAGGAAATTCGAATTGGTAAGTGAGCCAAACTTTCCTAAGTTGTAAAGTCTCAGAAAAGCTAAGGAATCTAATGGAGACAAGTTGGAAAGATGAACCCAGAAAGGAAACTGACAAAAGATGGCAAAATCAGACAAAAGCAGGAAAGAGGAAAGTAAAGAAAGTGGAAAGTTTCAGAAAAGATTTCAAAAAGAAAATAGCAACAACCAGAAAATCTATCTAAAGCACACTTGCCCAAATTCAGTGAAGGAGGTGAAGGAAAGAAAGTTTTGAAAGCTCAAAAGTTGCTATTCTCCTCAAGAAATGCACCCTCATGGCTTTGGAGTAGAATGGGCAAGTGGGTAACCTACTCTCACAGGTCACCAATCCAAGAACTTGCTCAGCAGGTCATCATGAAGTCTATAAAAGAATCCAACCAACTCCATTTGACAACTTTTGATCATTTATGTTTTCTCATGAGAGCTCTGATGCTTCTCTAGTTGAGTGATGTGCCTCAGCTGTGCTTCTTGGGTGATGTGCCCCAAGGCCCTTAGTTTCCAGAGAGTGTTGTGTAGGTCTATGTCAAGATATTGTAGCCAGTAACATATGCTTCCAGCCTCCATTGAATATCTACAGTCATTCGGGAGAACAGGTTCCTCCAACAGTGATTCTCCAGCTAGTTTTGGTGAAGATCCATCCATTGAAGAAGATAGAACTTGGGAGTGTGCCCAGGGGCTGAAGGAGAGGGTTGACCTAGTGAATGTGATCTAGACAAGTTCAGAATCTCAGTAAGAATCCATTTACAGTCATATGACCTGTAGATGACCTGATCCTATCACCATAGCAGATCCACAGTAATATTCTATTTCTTCTCTTCATTCTCCATCAAATGTAATGAATATTTAGCCTGTGAGGCACTGTTGTGTTGGGAGATAGTTAAATCAACAAAAGAAGGATTCTGATATATTATTTTCAACCTGCATATGTTCATTATGTTATATCAGATCATTATTTAATGTCATAGCAGAGTTTATCATTTATTGGAGCAGTTTAAAGGATTAAAATGCAAGACTAGCTAGTTTGGTGCTTAATCTAGACTAGTTTCACCATATTTGCTGCTGAATCTTTTCTGAGGATCCATTTTGAATTTTGTCAGTTGGAGGAGGTTTTTAGTTCAATATAATATCCATATCAATCCCTATAATAAGAATTTGAATGATTTTAACTTCATTTTGGAAATCCTGTATTGTGACTAGCTCAGCTGTCCACCATCTACAAATAATCCCCAAATTGTTCCAACCCTTTCCAAGTCAATCCATTTTTTATTCCAGCATTCCTTATGAGTTGTATGATTGATATATCTCTGTCCTAAACACCTTTAACCCTTACCCAGTCTTGTTGGCATATGCTAGAAGCCTAGGAAGCCTCGAAGTAGGCAATAGATTCATTCTATTGCTGAAAAGTGAATGGCTCTAGTACCTTGTGCCAAGGACTTCTGCTAAAAACATATTTCGCTGATGCTGCACCTAATCCCATATAAATTCCAGAATCAAACTTTCATCCCACCATCCTCAATCTGCACCCCAGTACCCCTCACTTACCTCCCGTCCGGTTCGAAGGATTTGCCACAAAATTTCACTAGTAAAAGTTGTAAAAGTTTTATAGTGGAGTTAATATCTGGGTCAGATCTTGCCCAGAATATTACAGTGGTATCAGAGCACTTTCCTTGGCTCAGCCTGTGGAAATTAATTCTCATTGGAAAAGTATCTCAACACTATCTTCAAGATTGCATATGTGGAATTAGTTCCAGTTATGGAAGATTTAGACTTTGAGTTGTATGAGGAAGAAGATTATTCTTATGAGGAGTATGATGAAGATTATGATGAGCAGTATGAAGAATATTGCAGATAGTATGAGGAAGAGAATTCCCAAGAAGTACCTTCCATAAACATCTCCCATGAGATCATGATTGACAGAATAGACTATGGTTATTCTGATAGCCATATTCAAGAAAATGTTGCATGTTCTATAGTCAAAGGTCAAACTTCTATGGAAGAGATAATAAAAGATATCAAAGTTGCATTGGATGCATGTGACTTCACAAGAATTTGTGGATCCTCTTCAAGAAGAGCCTCCAAGAGTATTTACCCTAAGACAACCAAGGAGAAACAAGACCCAAAACCCAATCATGAGATTGTTGGCAAAATAGAAGAAGAATCTATTGCAAGATTCTATGATGAGGATCTCAAGATCATCTCGGATGAGATTGGTATTGTTAGGGGTGTTGAACCATATTTCATATTAGATCTAAAAGTAGAACATAAATCAAATCCAAAGACACCACATGAGATTCACAAGGTAGTAGAAATTGACCACACATCAGTTAGATGTGAACTAGTAGAATCCGTGGTAGAACAAGGCACCATAACCCCACCCATTGAAGAGATAAGCATGATGCCAAGGTATGGACCACATTCATATTTTTGTACTAGTTTGTATAATTATGATGTTGCAGTCACATTAGAGGATGATTATTGCATAAGGGATTCCCTGGATGTTGATTCTCGCATCCTTAGCGATAAGGGTGAATGCAGTGACAGGACTGAATCACTAGAAAGGTGTTTACAGGATGCCCACATGGTTGGAAGAGAACCTATTGAGGAACTTTTTAAGTGTGAGGAAGCATCTGATGATGTGTATTATCATATATATGTGGGAGACATGGAAGTACCCATTGGTGATGGTGTTGTGGATGCAAGATCCATGGAGAAAGAAGAAGGTCTTGCAACAACAGAAATTGAAAATGAGAGATTGGTGGAAGACCAAACCACCAACACACCATCACAAGGAGGAGAAAACATAACACATTGGAATTTTTTCAATTCTGATTTTTATATGCCTATGTGTCAGCATGATGGGGCAGCCACTTCAGAGGAGAATATGAGCTTGGTTGAACCCCCATGGGTTGAGACTCCTGAATTGGGGAGGGATGAAAATTGGAGAGAAAGACTTACTGGTGCACTAGATATGAATGAGCACCCCAGTTGCAGCCAAAGATATGATATTCATGATTCAAAATATGAATATCTTGCAGCCCCAAAATATGGATCAGCTTTCATAACTTCAACAGAATCAGCTGAAATTGATCGTAGGAAGCTAGAAGAAGAGAAGGTTCATATGCCAGAACCTCATTTCCTTGAAGGGACACTGAAGATGAATGAATGCAAAATTCAAGAAGCCCTTCAAACCCTCAATGACACCCATGCCTTAATGAATAACCTATGTTGGATTTTTGGGGAGCAGTCTTCCATGAGAGACATGGAAGAATTTCAGAAAGCCATGGCAAGCATAAAAGGTAAATTCTTAAACCTGCTTTCTGATAGAGATAGTTTATTGGACTTCTAGAATTGTTTCATGGCACATCCTTGAGGGATGATGAAGAGATCAGCAAGCTCAATGATGAATTAATAGCCACCCAAGATTCTTTGAGAAACACTCAAAGTGCTCTCCAAGAATCTAAGACATAAATATTGCAATTTCATGAAAAGTTGCAAAGATCCTCCCTACCCTCCTACACACCATTCATCCAATTTCATTGGGGTGAAAGCAGTCATGATAATATGGAGGAACCTCATGAGATGGTGGATCATGAGGATCATTTATCTTTACATGTGCTTGAGGAGTGTGCAGAAAAATTGATGAAAACCAAGCACCTGATCATTTACTAAGGGAAATTGAGCTGTTCCTTGGAAACAGTCAGTCTCCCATGGAAAAGTGGGATGAAAGCACCCAATTTGGGCCAGCCAATAATGAAGAAGTTGCAGCCATAAGTCTGATTACAGAAGGTTGTAGACATACAAAGAAGGTTCACAGTCCTTCCCCACATGTCATGGATTCATCAATAACAATGGGGAATGAACAGTGGGTGAAGACGTTTTTCTTGTTGATGCCACATGTACCACAGGTGGAGCATGATCCGCTCCTATGGGAGATAGATCTTATTGCAGCAAAGATGGATGATTATAGCTCATATAAATCAGCAAGCAGGATCTTTGATTCACCCACCAGATGGATGGATAGAGGCCTCACTAGAAAAGAAAATTTGGAAGATAAAAAGTTCACTTGTTTCTGCAATAAATTTCTTATTATAACTGACATTGTCTTGAATTGTGAGCAGCAGGAAAAGTACAATTTGAATCCATTTGATGTCACTCATCCACATATGGATTGGGTGAAAGATTACCTGGAAAGCATGAAACTTTCTTGCAAATTTTTTTATGCTTATGGTCAATGGAAGGTAGCTAAGCAGGAAAGCTGCCAAGTTAAATTAATGGAACATTTTACTTGCAGAGGTTGGCCTATGTGGAGGGAATCCACATGCTGGGAGGGATGCTTGAAATTTTTCTCCAATGGCAGAGAGTTGAGCCATTGGATGTTTTCACTGGAAGAGACATTATTCTCCCCACTTGGTTTGGTTGGAAGCAATGCCCTAGCAGTTATTCCTCAGATGAAAAGGAAAATGTTTGATGATAGATTCTTTAAAATTATTCTGATGATGGGGAAAATGCAGTTGATACTTTGGGATCCTGGCATACACTTGAGTGACAGATTACCAAAGATGATAGGAGAATTCTGCACCTTGAGGAGAAACAGTGGGATCCAGGAATTCTACTCCAGTTATCCTAGCTAGGTTGAAAATTTGGTTCATTGCTGGTTAATTGTAGATATAGATTACAGTGCAGTTTTTCTTCATTTTTTTGAAGGCCCAAGTTTAATTTTCAGACTGTTCAATGGATGGGGACAAATTTAATTAGAGTGGTGCAGCAGAAGCTTGGTGGGATCCTAAAATTGCTTGAGGACAAGCAATCTTGGGAAGGGAGGACTATCATATCCCCAGATTTTTGCTATGGTCCATGGGGGTGATTTTAGCCTAAGTCACCTAGGCATTAATTAAATAATTAATGGATGGATAAAGGAATATTCCTAAGGGTGAATTTGAGGAATTAAATGGATAAGGAGGCCCCCCCATGAATTTATTAACCCCCAATCCAAGTGCTAAGGTGATTTATTAATTAATTGAGAAATTAATTAATTGGGGAAGTTTTGAAGCAATTACACCATAGTAGTTAATTAATTACTGGATAATTAATTAATTGCTTAGCAAAATTATTTCTGAGTTATATTATTGTCATTTAAATGTTTATTACTAATAAATGTGCCAAGTGGTTGATGACTTGGGTAGGAAATTCGAATTGGGAAGCGAGACAAACTTTCTTAAGTGGTAAAGTCTCAGAAAAGCTAAGGAATCTAATGGAGACAAGTTGGCAAGATGAACCCAGAAAGGAAACCTACAAAAGATGGCAAAATCAGACAAAAGCAGGAAAGAGGAAAGTAAAGAAAGTGGAAAGTTTCAGAAAATATTTTAGAAAGAAAATAGCAACAACCATAAAATCTACCTAAAGCACACTTGCCCAAATTCAATGAAGGAGGTGAAGGAAAGAAAGTTTTGAAAGCTCAAAAGTTGCTATTCTCCTCAAGAAATGCGCCCTCATGGCTTTGGAGTAGGATGGGCAAGTGGGTAACCTACTCTCATAGGTCACCAATCCAATAACTTGCTCAGTAGGTCATCATGAAGTCTATAAAAGAATCTAACCAACTCCATTTGACAACTTTTGATCATTTATGTTTTCTCATGAGAGCTCTGATGCTTCTCTAGTTGAGTGATGTGCCTCAGCTGTGCTTCTTGGGTGATGTGCCCCAAGGCCATTAGTTTCCAAAGATTGTTTTACAGTTCTATGTCAAGATATTGCAGCCAGTAACATATGATTCCAGCCTCCATTGAAGATCTACAGTTATTCTAGAGAACAGGTTCCTCCAACCGTGATTCTCCAGCTAGTTTTGGTGAAGATCCATCCATTGAAGAAGATAGAGCTTGGGAGTACGCCTAGGGGATGAAGGGGAGTTGGTGCATCCATTGTTGCAGACATCAAAGGTGTTCAATATCAGTAACCAGCTTCATATTAGATCCATACTTCTCTTCTCACTCGTTCTCCATTCACAACTAAATCTAGAGGAGTTTTCCCTGAAGGAGAGGGTTGACCTAGTGAATGTGCTCTAGGCAAGTTCAGAAGCTTAGTAAGCAGCCATTTATAGTCATATGACCTATATATGACCTTATCCTATAACCATAGCAGATCCACAGTAATATTCTATTTCTTCTCTTCATTCTCCATCAAATGTAATGAATATTTAGCCCGCGAGGCACTGTTGTGTTGGGAGACAGTTAAATCAATAAAAGAAGGATTCTGATATATTATTTTCAACCTGCATATGTGAATTATGTTATATCAGATCATTATTTAATGTCATAGCAGAGTTTATAATTTATTGGAGGAGTTTAAAGGATTAAAATGCAAGACTAGCTAGTTTGGTGCTTAATCTAGACTAGTTTCACCATATTTGCTGCTGAATCTTTTCTGGGGATCCATTTTGCATTCTGTCAGTTGGAGGAGGTTTTTAGTTCAATATAATGTCCATATCAGTCCCTGTAATAGGAATTTGAATTGTTTTAACTTTTTTTTGGAAAGCTTGTATTATGACTAGCTCAGTTGTCCACCATCTGCAAATAATCCCCAAATTGTTCCAAACCTTTCCAAGTTAATCCAGTCTTTATTCCAGCATTCCTTATGAGTTGTATGATTGATATATCTATGTACTAAACATCTTTAACCCTTACCCGGTATTTTTGTCATATGCTAGAAGCCCAGGAAGCCTCGAAGTAGGCAATAGATTCATTCTATTGCTGAAAAGTGAATGGCTCTAGTACCTTGTGCCAAGGACTCCTGCTAAAAATATATTTTGCTGTTGCTGCACCTAATCCCATATAAATTCCAGAATCAAACTTTCATCCCACCATCCTCAGTTTGCACCCCAGTACCCCTCACTTACCTCCCATCTGGTTCGAAGGATTTGCCACAAAATTTCACTAGTAAAAGTTGTAAAAGTTTTAAAGTGGAGTTAATATCTGGGTCAGATCTTGCCCAGGATATTACACATCTGCTACAACTTGAGTGCAATATATATGCCATAATTCTAAAGACGGTGGTATCTCTAGCTTCAAAAGTACTATGTGAATCAAGATGTGCAAATTTGAAGTACCATAAAAATTCTAACAAAACCTAAATAATCCACCAACACATCCTTATCCTATAACCAACATTGGATACCAATCCTCATGCAACAATCACCAAGGGATTTTCATTATGTTGAATACCACTGGATATACAAAATGCAGGTAGTTAATATGCATTCTACACCAAAATAATAAATGTTGTATAGCCTCAAATATACATAGTTGAATTTGGAACATTTCATATCCAACAATGTATATCCCAACCTATACAACATTTATTACTTTGTTATGTGGTGCATATTGTTTATCCCAAGCATGCACCCTTCAACAACTTGCTTAGTGATTGGCAACCCCAACTATTAAAATTTCCCAATAGAAAGAAGGTTCTCATAGAAAATGAATGCAAGATTGAATAAGAGAAATTTGCAATAACCCAATCTCAGCTACATGAAGCCCCTCCCTCATATTAAAAAACCCGCAAATGTTTAACTATTTTTGTATGAAGACGCACATTTTATAACTTAATATTGAAGAAATTGTACCATGGGATTCTGTCTCAAAGAGATATAATCACTATTTTGAGAGAATTATGGTCAAGATGATTTGACATTGAATTGTAATAAGCAAATGAATAGTGTCCAAGAAATAACTATCTAGTGGTACCACCATGAGAGAAAAATCCACTTTGTTAGATGCATTACCAATGTTGATCCTATATGCATCATATAATGGAAGGATGCTTTTCACCCACACTAACACTAGAAGAAACTTCAGTAGGTGAAGCACAACCTAGACTATTGTAATTGTATATTTTCCATCACAATGCATGCCCAAAAGACCATTGCAGTTGTATATTTGACAACACAATTCATGCCCAAAAGTATTTATATTGAGCAAGGAATAATAAATAAGTTATATTGGGAAGATGGAAGCATCAAAAGGTGCTACATATTGCATACTACATTACAAACTACATAGAGATATGCAAATATGATAAGACTCATTTGTTGGTTTATCATAAGGAGAAATACATACACATCTTCTCTTCCATGGTGATGTAGATACATCAAACATGGTTTCAAACCTTCTCCAATATCGACATCCTCACTATATCTCTCACATGATGCCACATTGTGATAAAATAACCAAAGACCTCAAATTATCTTATTATGCACCAAATTCCCCCAAAAGCATAAAATAACCAAGAGAGAATAATCCACTCCTTCAAAACGAAGAAAACAGATGTATAAGAAGCCTCTTTGAGGGGGAAACCTACTTATACAATGTACTAAATACACAAGACAAGATGAGATGATCCTAAAGCTAGGCCTTCTTGGTATATATATATGACAAAGTGTACAATTACAATTCTAATAGTACCTACAATTACAATTAAGGTCCTATATTATGTAATATCCTAGCCAAGAATTGGCTAGAATACTAAATCCAACTGTTGAATTTATCAGGAATTTCACTAGTAATTTTTAGACAATTTCTTTACGGTGAGGAGGATGTAAGTGAGGTGTACAGTGGCACTGATCAAGTATGGTAGGGGTGAATTTAGGTTCTGTAATTTACATGGGAGAGTGTGCAGCAGCAAGTTAGATAGAAGGAAAATTTTTAGGATCCTTCGTACAAAGAACAGAGACCATTTATGCTTCGAACATCGACATCGCCGAAGTCTACAACAAGGCTTCCTGGGTACATCCGCATATACAAACTATATCAGGGAGTCAGGAATGATTAAGAAACTGATATTTTTTTTTCATGGAGTTACCACTGTAATGTACCAGCTTTTAGAAGTGATACAAAAACTCTAGGCTTCCCAAATTTGATCAAAACAATGGCTAAGGAAGCTAGAATTGTTGGAGATGGGAAAGTACAAAGGCTATGGATGGATGGAAGGTTCTGATATGATTTTATACCTCTGCACAACGTACTAAGACCATTTATGTTTCAAGAACAGCCCGGATGAACTCTACTCCAATGCTCCTTGGGTTCTCAGCATATGCAGACTAGTATGGGTGAGGTATTTAATTGGAGACTAGAGATGTGTGTTTCAGATATTAAATAGGTTAAATATCATTTAATAACATTCATTAAACATTAATACATCATTCTAGAAAGTTGAAAAGAGATATGAGCAAGTATTATAGCATAACTAGTAAAATGACAATTCTGGACAACTCAACTAGCTCGACTTTTGGACTCCCAAACAGTGCTCAAATGAAATCAAATTTCTGAAACAAAGGTTGGATCATGTCATGTGATATATTATATAACCCTAGGAACATGAATGACTTAATTTGGAATTTTACTCATTGACTTATGAATCATTCATTGAAAGCTAGTCAAATTCTAGCTAAATCTAGAAGGGGTGCATAAATTGGAGAAGAAATCAGAGTTATGTGATTTGTATTGAAGTGAATGATATCTGAACATTACATAATCTATTATTACATTAGAAATATGCCAATATTACTCTCATAGGATGATAGAAGTGTCTCTCCTCTTGCACATAGGAAACTAGTTGTAGAATAGAAGAGAGAAGAAGGATTCGATCTCTGACTTTGGTGAAGATTATTCTAAACTTGAAATTCGACCTGGTCAGCTTCAGTACTTGCAAATAAGCTCAGTGATAATGGCTAGATGCCATGATCCTCTCATAGAATTCTGGGGCACATCTCCCATGCTTGACTAGGGGCACACCTCCCAAGCCTTGGATGCACAAATGCATTGATAAAATTTCTCAAACTAACAAAAGATGTGAAATGGAGTTGGAATCATTCTTTTATAGAATTCATGTTGACCTATTGAGCAAGTTACTTGGCTTGGTGACGTATGAGAATAGGTCACCCATGAGTGGACATACTTTCCTTGCTTTGCTTACTTTGCTTTGCTTGGCTTTTCTTTCTTTCCACTTTTTTCTGATTTTCCTTCCTTTTCTAAACTTTCCTGCTTTTCTTGGATTTATGTTGTTTTTCCTGAAATAAGCCTCTTTTATCCATTTTGGCAACATTTTTGGACTCTAGTGTTTACTTGACTTCTACTCCAAGTAATTCCTCCAACCTTATCATCACCACTTGCCAATATTTATTAGCAATATTTATTAATAAAAATATTACAACTCATAATTAATTCACACTTCAGCATTTAATCAATTAATTAATGATTAATTAAATCCTGTTGTATAATTGCCTCCAAAAATACACCCTACTCCATTTTGGAAACATATTCCACATGGGTGCCCACTTGGTCCACTTGCTCTTTATCCATTAATTTTATTTATCAAAATTACCTTTACTAAATAAATTTGCCAATTTGTGAGACTTAGAATAAAATTAATTCTAAGCAAATAGAATTAATACCATTTAATTCCCTTAGGGGTTGATCTTGTCCCCTTTCACCCATGGTACTGGATGAGCCAAAATTGGGGACATGATAGTCCTCCCTTCCCAAGATTGATTGTCCTCAAGCAATGTTAGGACTCCACCAAGCTTCTGCTGCACCACTCTTATTATAAATGTCCCCATCCACTGAAAAGTATGAAAATTAAACTTGAGCCTTAAAAAAAATGACTATGGAAGAAAATAAAAACTGCACTGTAATCTATATCTGCAATTAACCAGTAATGGACAAAATTTTTAACCTAGTTAGGATAACTTGAGTAGAATTCCTAGATCCCATTGTTTCTCCTACAATGACATAAAATTTTCTGTCACCTTTGGCAATCTGCCACTCCCATGAATTCCAGGATCCCAAAGTATCAACTGCCTTTTTCCAATATCCAAGCATGTGGATTCCCTCCACATAGGCCAACTTCTGCAAGTAATCATTAATTTATCTTGGAAACCTGCCTACTTAGCTACCTTCCCTTGACCATAAGCAGAAACATTTTTGCAAGGATATTTCATGCTTGTTAGGTAATATTTCACCGAATTCATATGTGGATGAGTGACATCAAATGGCTGCAAAATACATCTCTTTTGCTGCTCACAATTCAAGACAATGTCAGTTATAACAACAAATTTATTGCAAAAACAAGTGAACTTTTTACCTTCCAGATTTTCCATTTCAGTGATGCCTCTATTCATCCATCCAGTTGATGAATCAGAGATCTTGCTTGCTGATTTATATGAGTTATAATCAGCCATCTCTTCTGTAACAGGATCTATCTCTCACGGGGACATATCATGATCCTCCTGCTGTACATGTGACACAACCAAAAAAATTTCTTCACCCACTGTTCATTCCTCATTGGTGTTGTTAAATCTAGGACATGTGGGAAAGAACTGTGAACCTTCTTTGCATGCCTGCAACCTTCAGTGATTAGACTTATGGCTGCAACTTCTCCATTATTGGTTGGCGCAAATTGGGTGGTCTCATCCCACTCTTCCATGGGAGAGTGTCTGTCTTCAAGGAACAACTCAAGTCCCCTTGGAAAAAAATCAAGTGCTTGGTTCTCATCAAAATGTTTTGCACACTCTTCAAGAACATATAAAAATGAATTATCCTCATGATCCACCATATCATGAGGTTCCTCCCTATGATCAAGAATGCTTTCAGCCAAATGAAGTTGACTGAATGGTGAGTAGGAGGGTATGGGGGATCTTTGCAACTTTTCATGAAGCTGCAATATTTCTGTCTTGGATTCTTGGAGGAAAATTTGAGTGCTTGTCAAAGAATCTTGGGTGGACATTAATTCATCATTGAGCTTTCTGATCTCTTAATCATCCCTCAAGGATGTACCATGAAACAATTCTACAAGATCCAATAAACTATCTCTATCAGAAAGCAGGTTCAAGAATTTACCTTTTATGCTTGCCATGGATTTCTGAAACTCTTCCATGTCTCTCATGGAAGATTGACCCCCCAAATTCCAACAAAGGTTATTCATTAAGGCATCTGTGTAATTGAGGTTTTGAAGGGATTCTTGTATCTTGCATTTATTCATCTTCAGTGTCCCTTCAAGGAAATGAGGTTCTGGCAGATGAACCTTCACTTCTTCTAGCTTCCTAGGGTCAACTTCAGCTGATTCTGTTGAAGTTATGAAGGCTGACCCATATTTTGGGGATGCAATATATTCATATTTCAGATCATCAATAGCATATCTTTGGCTGCAACTGGGGTGCTCATTCATCTCTGGTGCACCAGTAAGGCTTACTCTCTAATTTTCAGCTCTCCCCAATTCAGGAGTCTCGACCCCTGGGGGTTCAACCAAGGCCATCTTCTCTTCAAAAGTGGCTTCCCCATCAGAATGACACATAGGCACATAAATATCAGAATTTACAAAAATCCCATGTATTTTATTTTCCCCTCCTTGTGATGGTATGTTGGTGGTTTGGCCTTCCACCAATTTCTCATTTTCAGTTTCTGTTGTTCCAAGACCTCCTTCTTTCTCAATGGATATTGCACCCACAACACCTTCATCAATGGGGATCTCCATATCTCCCAAATATATGTGAGAGTACACATCTTTATATTCTTCCTCATACTTAAAACATTCCTTATTAGGTTCTCTTCCAACCATGTGGGCATCCTGTAAACACCTTTCTAGTGATTCAGTCCTGTCACTACATTCACCCTTATCACTAAGGATCCGAGACTCAGCATCCCTTATGCAATAATTATCCTTTGATGTGGCTGCAAACTCATCATTGTACAAATTAGTACAAAAATCTGAATGTGGTCCATACCTTGGCATCATGCTTCTCTCTTCAATGGGTGGGGTTATGGTGCTTTGTTCTGCCACCAATTCTACTGGTTCACATCTAACTAATGTGTGGTCAACTTCTGCTTCACTATGAAGCTCAAGTGGTGACTTTGAATCTGATTTAGGTTCTTCTTTTGGATCTGATCCAAAATATGTCTCACCATCATTAAGCTTACCAATCTCTTCTAAGGTGATCTTGGGATCCTCAACATAGAATCTTGCAGTAGATTCTTCTTCCATTGTGTCAACAATATCATGATTGGTTTTTGGGTCTTGCTTCTCACTGGTTTTCTTAGGATGAATATTCTTGGAGGCTCTTCTTTTAGATGATCCAAAAATTCTTATGAAGTCACATGAATCCAATAAAGCGTTTATATCTTTTATCAACTCTTCCATAGAAGGTTGACCTTTGATTGTGGAACATGCAACTTTTTCCTGAATATGGCTATCAGAATAACCATAGTCTCTTCTTTCAATCATGATCTCATGGGAGATTATTGTGGAAGGTAATTCTTCAGAATTCTCTTCCTCATAATGTCTGCAGTATACTTCATATTGCTCATCATAATTATCATACTCTTCATAAAAATAATCTTCTTCCTCATACAGCTCAAAGTCTGAATCTTCCATGACATGGAACTAATTCCACAATTACAACTTTAAAATAGTGCTAATATACTTTTCCAGTGAGATTTACTTTCCACACGCTGAGCCAAGGAAAGTGCTCTGATACCACTGTAATATCCCAGCCAAGGATTGGCCAGAATACTAAATCCAATTGTCGAATTTATCAAGATTTTCACTAGTATTTTTTAGACAATTTCTTTACAGTGAGCAGGATGTAAGTGAGGTGTACAGGGGCACTGATCAAGTATGGTAGGGGTGAATTTAGGTTTTGGAATTTAAATGGGAGAGTTTGCATCAGCATGTTAGATAGAAGGAAAATTTTTAGGATCCTTTGTACAAAGCACGGAGACCATTTATGATTCGAACATCGACATCGCCGAAGTCTACAACAAGGCTTCCTGGGTACATCTGCATATACAAACTAGATCAGGGAGTTGGGAAGGATTAATAAACTGATATTTGTGTTCATGGATGTACTACTGTAATGTACCAGCTTATACAAGTGATACAAAAACTCTAGGCTTCCCAAATTTGATAAAAACAATGGCTAAGGAAGCTAGAATTGCTGGAGATGGGAAAGTACAAAGGCTATGGATGGATGGAAGGTTTTGATATGATTTTATACCTATGCAAAATGTACTAAGACCATTTATGTTTCAAGAACAGCCCAGATGAAATCTACTCCAATGCTCCTGGGATTCTCAGCATATGCAGACTAGTATGGGTGAGGTATTTAATTGGAGACTGGAGATGTGTGTTTATGATATTAAATAGGTTAAATATCATTTAATAGAATTCATTAAACATTAATACATCATTCCAAAAATTTTAAAAGAGATTTGAGCAAGTATTATAGCATAACTAGTAAAATGACAATTTTGGACAGCTCAACTAGCTCAACTTTTGGACTCCCAAACAATGATCAAATGCAATCAAATTTATGAAAAAGAGGTTGTAACATGTCATGTGATATATTATATAAATCCAGGAAAAGGAATGACTTAATTTGGACTTTTACTCATTGACTTATGAATTATTCATTGAAAGCTAGTCAAATTCTAGCTAAATCTAGAAGGGGTGCATAAATTGGAGAAGAAATCAGAGTTCTGTAATTTGTATTGAAGTGAATGATATGTGAAAATTAAATACTGTGTTATTACATCAGAAATATGCCAATATTATTCTCATAAGATGATAGAAGTGTCTCTCCTCTTGCACATAGGAAACTAGTTGTAGAATTGAAGAGAGAAGAAGGATTCGATCTCTGACTTTGGTGAAGATTATTCTGAACTTGAAATTCGACCTGGTCAGATTTAGTACCTGCAAATAAAATCAGTTATAATGGCTGGATGCCATCATCCTCTCATAGAAAGCTGGGGCACATCTCTCATGCTTGACTAGGGGCACACCTCCCAAGCCTTTGATGCACAATTGCATTGATAAAATTTCTCAAACTAACAAAAGATGTGAAATGGAGTTGGAATCATTATTTTATAGAATTCATGTTGACCTATTGAGCAATTTACTTGGCTTGGTGACTTGTGAGAATAGGTCACCCATGATTGGACATACTTTCCTTGCTTTGCTTGGCTTTTCTTTCTTTCCACTTTTTTCTGATTTTCCTTCATTTTCTAAACTTTCCTACTTTCAAAACTTTCCCGCTTTTACAACTTTCCTGCTTTTCCTGGATTTATGCTGCTTTTCCTGAAATAAGACTCTTTTCTCCATTTTGGCAACATTTTTTGGACTCTAGTGTTTACTTGACTTCTACTCCAAGTAATTCCTCCAACCTTATCATCACCACTTGCCAATATTTATTAGCAATATTTATTAATAAAAATATCACAACTCAGAATTAATTCACACTTCATCATTTAATCAATTAATTAATGATTAATTAAATCATGTTGTATAATTGCCTCCAAAAATGCACCCTACTCCATTTTGGAAACATATTCCACATGGGTGCCGTCTTGGCCCACTTGCTCTTTATCCATTAATTTTATTTATCAAAATTACCTTTACAAAATAAATTTTCCAATTTGTGAGACTTAGAATAAAATTAATTCTAAGAAAATAGAATTAATACCATTTAATTCCCTTAGGGGTTGATCTTGTCCCCTTTCACCCATGGTACTGGATGAGCCAAAATTGGGGACATGGCATATTACCAATAAAGATAATATAAATATAAAAATATAAATGTAATGTTACAATATATAGGGCTTAACATGCCCCTCCACTTCAAACAAGTGTTGAACTCAACACTTGATTAATTCGGGATTTTTTTTCCTAAATAACTCATCTTCCCATGTCACTTGTTTTATTGGCAGATTCTTCCATTTGATGAGGTACTCAGTAATTCTTGGATCATGTAGTTTCTTGGTCCTTGTGTCAATGATTGTTCCAGATTCTAGTACCAATTTCCCTTCTTCATCAATCTCCGGTAAAGTAGTCTGGACTAGAATATTGTCACTAATTACCTATTTAAAACAAGACACATGGAAGATTGGATATACATGTGAATATGGAGGCAACTGCAATTTATAATCCATACATCCAATCCTCTACAAAACCTGATAGGGACCATAGTACTTGGGTGCTAATTTATTTCCCTTCTTTTGTTTCGTAAGGGACATCTACATGTATGGTTTTAGCCTCAAAATTACCCAATCCCCCACTTCAAATTTCCTTTCACTTCGATATTGATCTGCATGTTGTTTCATCCTATTTTTTTCCATAGCTAAGTTATCTTTGAATAGTTGTAGAAACTCTTGTTGGTGCTTTATGTGATCCTCCATTGCTTGGACCTTAGATTTTTCTTTCAAGAATGATCTTATGGAAGGAGGATGATAGCCATAAAGTGCCCTAAATGGTGACATTTATTTATGAAATATGGAAATATGTGTTGTACCACCATTCTAATAAGAGAAACCACTTGACCCATTGTGTTTGTTTATCATATGCAAAGCAACAAAGATACCCTTCTAGGAATTTATTCACAATCTTAGTTTTCCCATCAAATTGATGATGGTAAAAGGAGTTGTGATCCAACTAAGTTCCCAAACAAGAACATATTTCTTTCCAAAAATTACTAGTGAAAATTTTAACTCTATCACTTACAATAATCTTGGGGATTCCATGTAGCTTCTGAATTGATTCCATAAATGTTGGATCTATAGTACTTGCTTTAAATGGATGAGAAAGAGAGAAGAAATGGGAATATTTTGTGAGTTGATCGAATACTACTGTGATGTATGTCTTTCCTTCTATCTTCGGTAGATATGTGATCAAATCCATTGATACTTCTTCCAAACGCTGACTTGATATAGCTAATGGTTGTAGAAGACCTAGTGTCTTGATTGTCTATCCTTTGTTTTGTTGGAAAAAAATTAGTTTGCCACACAATTTTGAACATCATTATAAGACCCTCCAAGAAAAATCCTTCTTGATCCCATGATACATTTTCAAGAACTTTGAATGTACTCCTATAAGAGAAGTACACAATTCCAAAAGGACCTTCTATTTGAGTTGAGAATTCTTACATAAATAGAGGAAATGTTGGTACCATAGCGAATCATTCTTCCACAAAAAATTATCTAGTGAACTAGGGTCTTCTTGTAGTTCTTGAATTATCCTGCAAGCCTTCTGATCATGTTTCCATTATATCCTTGCTTCTTCTACCCAATCATATTGAATAATATAAATAACACAAAGTAAGCCGCTCAATGCCATCTTCTTGTGTTGAAAGTGCATCTGCCACCACATTTTGTTTTCCTTTTTTGTAGATAATTTAAAATTCATAACCTAGCATCTTTGTACCCCATTTTTGTTATTCTTATGAATATAATCTTTGTTCCAAGAGGTACTTAATACTGTCATGATCTACTCTTATCTTGAAGTGTCTTCATATTAGGTAAGGGTACCATTTCTTAATTGCATGTAATATGGCCAACATTTCCTTTTCATAAATTGGTTTTAGTAAGTTTCCCCCTTTAAGTTGACAACTTTCAAAGGAAAGTGGTATTCCCTCTTGCATTAAAATTGCACCGATTCCATGCCCCGAGGAATCACATTCCACTATAAATGTTTTTGTGAAGTTGGGCATTTCTAAAATTAGAGTTACACACATAACTTCTTTAAGTTTTTCAAAAGCTGCAATTTCTTCTTGAGTCCAAGATAATGCCTTTTTTTCGATAACCTTGTTAGAGGTGCCTCTATTTCAACATAATTCTTGACAAACTTGCGGTAGCATCCTGTCAACCCTAAGAATCCTTCAAGGTTTTAGGAACTGGCCATTCCATGATAGCCTTAATTTTGTTTGGGTCCACTTTGACGCCTTCGTGAGATACAATATGACCCAAATATTCCACTTCATGAACCCCAAAGTCACACTTAGAGAGCTTGGCATATAGTTCATGCTCCCCCAATAGTTTTAAAACCCTTTCAACATGTTGTACACACTCCTCCCAAGATTTCTATAGATTAGTATATCATCAAAAAATACCAACACAAATTTTCTCATGAAGGGTTTAAAAATATAATTCATTAAGCATTGAAATGTGGAAGGTGCATTGGTAAGGCCAAATGGAATCACCAAAAAATCATAATGACCTTGATGTGCTTTGAAGGCTATTTTTGGAATGTATTCTTTCCTCATTATGATTTCATGATATCGAGAATGAAGATCCAACTTGGTAAATAAAATTGCCCCTTGTAATTCATCAATGACAGGATTTATAAACTTATATTTTATGTCATCTTATTGATGTCTCTATAGTCTAGACACATATGCCACAAACCTTCATTTTTATGAACCATCACCACTAGATGCAGAGAAAGAACTTTGGCTAGGTTGAATGATGTCTGCATCTAACACTTATTGAACCATCTTTTCAATTTCACTCTTTTGTGCATATGGGTACCGTTAGGGTTTAATTTTAGGTGGTACACTACCTGGTTGATCTCTAGTAGGTGGAAATCCTTTAGGCATTTGTAATGTACTTGACCTCAAACTAAGGCCAGATGCACTAGGAAACCCAGGAAAAGGGGCTAAGTGAAGTATTGCACAACGGATTAAGGTTAGTACAACTAACCATTCAACCAATAAATTTAAATCTATAGCCTTTTAAAATAATTATAGACATGCAATCATAACATTCCCCTATGGTGCATACTATTGAA
The DNA here is from genome assembly GCA_027924585.1 of Larix kaempferi. NCBI lineage: Eukaryota > Viridiplantae > Streptophyta > Pinopsida > Pinales > Pinaceae > Larix > Larix kaempferi. The sequence goes on along the minus strand of BSBM01000865.1, from coordinate 1,767,525 downwards.
CATAATAATAATGTAATTCATAACAAGTACATGAGTAAGGCATGGTAGTTAGAATCTCTAGTATGATTATGACCATACAATTAACTCAACTAATTGACAGTAATTATTGGATTTGTAATGCTATTGATAACATTATTAGTAAGTATTAAGTTGTTATGGTTATCTTTTGCTTGCATAATAATTATCTTTCATATGAGGAATACTTATCAGTTCTGTTATGTGTGTGCTAATAGTATGGTTAAATAGTAAGTAAGAATAACATCGAAACATGTACATGGGATTCCATATACAGCCACACACAAACCATATCAAGGATAGAGGCATAGACTTCCAACTAAAACCTCCAAAATCAGATCCTGTGGCTGTCCCCTACTACCATCTTTCACTAGTATGATTTAGATTGTATGGATACCTTCCCTCAAGACATCAATCACTAATAAAAATCATATATAAAATACTATAATCATATATGAAAAAATAGAATAGATATACATACATAGGTACTCCCAATCAAAAGACAGGGTGCATTCCTTTCGGCACCAGAAACAGTACCAAGCCAAAACGATCATAACTTGGTCATACATAAAGCTTTTTCAGTGGAACAAAAGGTGTTCCTTACTAGAAACATCACTCTGGATGCAATGGAAAATGTATCACGACCTATAAATGAGAAAAATTATGTGAACCAAAACATATGGTTGCGCCCCTCTCAACACCATGAGAGCCACAATTGTTAACCCCGAAGGAGAAGAGAAAGAATAGATGGTAGAGAAGGATCATACTAATTCAGATTCATCATGTACAAAGGCCATCCATCCTACATAAAGATACTAACCTATAAACCATGAACATAAAGATAGCATAAATCAGTCACCACAACACATATATATAATAAAATAACATGAATAGCACATGAGGGAATACTTATCTCAAATTTGGGAAACTGGATTCAACGGGACAATGTTCCTCCTAGCTGTAGACACAATCAATCCTACCTCACATGAAAATTTTAACACCCTTGAGTTGAGGCCATGGATCCATAAGCAGGGCACACTTAGTCTAGCAACTCTTAGAAACTCCTCTTCAGAGAAACCACAATACTTCCCACTACCACCCACTCCCCGTTTCTATCCACTGCCTATGGGATGTGAATCCCTTCACCTAACTAGTCCCTTGGGTTATCACCATCCCATTCCAAGGCATACCATGCAATAACTTGTACTATCAGATTGGTTACCAGTGTAGAAGCAAGGGCACCATTCGCTAGTCTACTCTTTGGAAATAGATATTAGACTACTCTTTGGGGGAATCCTACAACAATAACTCAGTCCCAACATAGTCTCATTACTATCAACACTCACAAAGAAATGAGATAGAACAATTCAAGTGATCCAAGATAAGTATTATCCTCAACAAGGAGAGAGCACATGAAATTGTAGGAGAGAGTGGCAATTCAAACCAAGGAAATCCCACCCAGGTCAAGAGGAGGGGTTAACTCAACCATAAGGTATCCACCTCGAATTCCACCAAGAAAACTTGAATTAGTGTGTGGAACAATCAATCATGAAGGGGGCACTTGAATTAGGGAGAGTGGAGGCTCAAGTGGATGGTACTTAACCCGGAATAGCTCCATGAGGAGGAATTACACAAAAAATGGATGAGTGGAAACCAAAAATAACTCAAGGGGGGTGCATGAGGAGTAATGGAGGCTTATTAAGGAGTTGGAGGCACAAAAATAGGAACGGATCTCATAAAGAGGGTGCAATAGGAGGAATAGAGGATCCTAAATTGGAGACATGAAAATAGGAAATAAACTCTTCATGAGGGTGCACTTACCAAGTGGGACCCAAAAAACCATTAAGGAGGAAACATAAGGTAGAAGGTGGTCCACTAAACCATAATCCAAGCTCCAAAGTATATCCCAAGAAAAAAATAATCGAAAGTAGGGTTTGTTGTACAAATTTAGGGTGAGAAGCAACTCCTAAACCCAAACCCCCTCACTTGTGTAACCATGGCCTCCTATACTCTTTTAGTTGTTTCCGTGGAACCAATTTTGTTTAATTAATAACAATCATAAAAAATGATAATAATAACAATAATATTAACATCAAAACCATAGTCACATAAAAAAATAATCATAAGTCCATAGTCACATCAACAAACAAATAATCATAAGTCCATAGTCACATCAATAAAAAATAATCATAAGTCCAAGGCTTAACAACCGGGGTATTACAACAGTTCTCCAATTACATTGGAATGTTTGTCAATAATTTGGAGATCCACTAAAATAGAGGGCATCAATGTTTTCACATATAGTGAGCACAATTGTGCAATTATTCCACATTGTTCTTTTCTAGCAATTTTTTCATGCTATTATAGATTATTGCTTTGGAGGGTTTCCCTAGAGTACCTCTAAGTTCAATCTCATTTCCTTATGAAGAGAATCTCATGAAAAGTTCTTGAAAATTAAGAGTCACTATTCTTAATGATTGTATCCACTGGATACCTATTACAACATTAACACCACCCATTCGGATTTCAATAATTGGACTATCCAATAAATATTCCCCCATAGTAAGCTTAATACTATGGCACTTCCTTGAACAATTTATAGTATCTCCATCTGCAATCATTACCTAAAATTCTGGTGCTAGATATACAAAGCAATTGAGAAGTTTGGTTAATTTGAAATTAATGAAGTTATGGGTACTACCAGAATCAATCAAAACGATTACCTTTTCCTTTTTGATATATCATTTTATATTGATAGTTTGAGTGCTAATATTGGCTAATGCATGGAAAAATATGGTTGGAGTGGTGTCTTCTAGATTTATCTCTTGGAATTGTTCTGGGTCTCGATCATCTTCCTCTTCACGGTCCATGTAGAATAGTTTATTCTCATTGCACTTATGGCCTTTATTGTAGTTTCTATCACATTTGAAACATGGTCCCTTTTCTTTTATTTTTTTATCCAATTTCTGAGGTGTCAACCTTGTAAGTCTATTATGGTTGGGGGAGGAAACACTTCCCTCTCTGTAGGTGTTAGTGGCGTCCCTTCTAGTAGCCATATTTTTAGTTTCAACTTTCGTCACAAAACTAAAAGCATTCTCTATGATTTAGGTTGAAAGAGACATACATCATGTTGAATTCTCTCATTTAGAGTTCCCATAAAGAGATCCAACAAATTATACTCAGGAATATTCTTCACTCTAAGACTCAACTTTTGAAACTACTTAATGTGCTTTGCAACTGGACCTTTTTGCTTGAGATTATCAATTGGCTAAAGAAGGTGTTGCTCTTAATATCCCCATAATGTGCTATCAATTCTTCTGTAAATATATACCAAGAGATAATAGAGTCCTTTTTACGGTCACAAAGCCATTGGTACTTGACAAATTGATCATCTTCTAAATATAAGGATGCAATAGTTACCTTTTGCAAAGTTGGAACTTGCTGTATATTGAATAATTGCTCCATTTGGAATATCCATGTTATTGGATCATTGCCATAAAAATTTCTCATATCAATATTGGGAATGAAGTAGTTCCTTGGTCCAGAGTTGAACCCATGATGATGTGATGAATAGTCAAATGTCGGGGAATCGAACCTTTTAATCTCCAACTATTTCTCAATTTTCTCAATATGTGATTGGGATAAGTCTCTCGTGTTCTCTTATTTTTTAATATTTTAATTATGAGGAATGCCAAGTCTCATCACATTCAAAATTTCAAATTTCATAACTTCGAGATCCTCGTTTTTGGCCATCTCCCCGTGATCTTTTTTGTTGGCCATCTTCCCGAGACCCTCTTTTTTTCGCCATCTCATTGAGATCCTTTTTGCTATCCATCTCCTTCAGATCCCTCTTGATGGCCATCTCCTTTAGATTCTCATATATGGCCATATCCCTAAGATCCTTTCTGTTGGCCATCTCCTTGAGATCCTCTTTTCTAGCCATCTCCCTAAGATCCTCTTTATTGGCCATCTTTTCAATATTATTTGAACTCGTTTTATATCATTTTTTTCTTTAATAATTGAAAAGGTTTCATTGAATTATCATTAAATTCGTTCAATTCGTTCAATTTGGACAACTTGTGTCTCATTTCATCATTTTCTTCATGAGTCATGGTTGAGATTTCAAGTGGTTTAATGGGTGTAGATTTTTTTGCCACACCTTTTCCATATGATCCCAATGATACTTACTATAATTATTATGTATTTAATCTTTATCACACATTTTTTAATCACCCTAAATAGATATTCCAATCAAAATTTATACAAGTTTCAAGTTAACATACACTTAAAAACCTGGTTTTGATACTGTTTTGTTGGCCAACCTTCCAACTAAGATATCTATGTAATTTAAACCCCTCTTAGTTTGAAATTTTTTCCTCTTGTAGCCATGTTTGTATTATTTGCAATGCTATGGGTTTGACCTAATTCTGACCTAATGCGATGTTTACGGCCATTACTCACATCACTGTCCTGATCTCCCAGATTACAGAGCAGCTCTCTACAAGATGAATAATTTGGACCTTGAGATGGCACCCCCCATAATTGAGGAGATCCACCCCCCGGTCTCATCCCCTTCCGGAGAGATTAACACCATTTATATGATCTCTTCCACCACCACTCCCTCGTCAACCGATTTGACAACTCAAACTTTCCATACTGATGAGGAGATTCTCGAGGCTCTCACTTCCCAGGATTATCCCTGGGATGACATGCACCATCGTTCCTATTTCCTCCCAGAAGAATCCTCCTCTAGCACAGCTACCCAATTTGCAGTTGAATCCAAAGATTTCCTTCCCATCAAGGTCGACTGGTTTAAGAATCCTATTCCCGCTCCTGATGCCTTCGAGGAGGGTAACATGGCCAACATCTCACCCGTCATCCACATCGATATCTCTGACCCACCTGGTGCTCTTGAAATCATTACATTAGGAGCCTCCTGCAGTGAGTATGAGATTGAGGAGTACAAAAAACTTTTTCAAGAGTTCCGTGATGTCTTTTCCTGGTCCAATATCGAAATGCCTGGTCTTGACCCCGCTATCATAGAGCACCACCTTGACACCTCTGAGTCAAGGGGCATAATAGATTACCTCGACCCTAGGATAGGGGGCATGATCAATCATTTTGACCCTACCCCATCACATTTATCTCAGCATGTCAATGAACCCATCGTTCAAACCAACACATATGTGATCCACAATCACAAACCCTATGCACATAGCATGGGGGCAGGTCATTAACCCTGCTCACTTTTTCACATTTGTGATCTCAACCATTTTTGAGGTCACGTGTCACTTGTATATTTGCAACCATTTTTTCACCTAGTTATTTCCTTTAACCATTCTGGAGTCCTTATAACCTCCATTTTTCGCACCATTTGCACTGCCAGATTCATATTTCCGTGCCCGTGATGATGCTTGAGATCATTTCTCGCTCTCACCAGAACCTTTATTGACATCGTGACATGACACCTTGTCGCCTCGGTCTGCATGCCACATCGGTCGTAGCCCATTTTTGATATCCTTTATATCGCCGGATTCATTTTTTTGAGCTCGTGATGATGCTTGAGATCATTTCTCGCTCTCACTTGGTACAGTTTCAACATTGTGTCCCGACACCTTGTTGCCTCGATTTGCGTGCCACATTGGCCACCATCGGATTGTTCCACATTTTTACATGAGCCATTCACTCCTGTCATACTGCAAATATTTCGTTATTTTTCCACCATTCATTAACCCGCAAGGAGGCCCACCAGTGTTCCCACCCTAACCTCATTCTTGGTCATCCTAAATGTTCCTTGATTGAGCACTTCCTCCTTGCCTGACCATTCCTTTTGTCCAGTATAATTTTATCCCTTTTTCAGGCTGGACAAGTCCTTTACGAAAAAGGCACTTAGGGAGTTTCTGTTAAGCTCTTTTCTGACTCCTAAAACAATGAAAAGATTACCGAGCAATCTTGCTTCCTTTCATGCTTGTTAAAGTACCTGAAAGGGCGTCTATCTGGTATAAGTTTACCCCTTTTCCGGACCTGGTAGACTAATTACGAAAAAGGAATACTCTAGTCACACCGGCTCGAAGAGTTCTTCATTGCATCCTTTTATGCTTCTTTGGGCCTTGGAGACTAACACATGAAAAAGCAACCCCCTGGAGTCTTCTTATCACTTTCAGACTCTCTAAAACTGAAAGCAACCATGAGCATGTACTGTCCTAGGCTTGTACAAATCCACACGACAGTACCATTCCATTATTTCAGAGTCTTCTTATCGCTTTCAGACTCCTTAAAATTGAAAGCAATCACGAGCATGAACTGTCCTGGGATCGTGTAAATCCACACGACAGTACCATTTTACACACACTTCTTCTAGTTCCTTAACCCATGAAGAAGTCCTCATGTGCCTCTTGGCACTAGGATCGATCATCTCGGCAGCACCCCCAATCAGGTTGCCTTTGTTCAGAGTATTCTGCAGTCTCCTGCCATTTTACACCAGCTTGAGTATCCCTCATCCCAGTCACTATCCAAGATCCAATACAGCTATGATCCCTTTCCCACCTGTCAGTTTCATATGCTTCCCGATCATCCCCACCATCATACTCTGAACAAAGGAAGTTTGAGTCCACCCACTCTACTTTCCCAGTTACCCCCCTACGATTTGTTAGTCCTACCATCAGTACTCTCACACTTCGGTTCTCCACCTCGCGCTCCTGTCAAGGAACCATCATTGCCTTGATGGTTGCAGGTCTCCCTCTGTCGACGACAGCCCCTCTATTCCAGAGGATAGACCCAGAGGTCCCTGCGCCTTGGACCCATCACCATCTGTGGTGAGTGCCTACCGACCATTTTGAGAGGAGTCCTCATTGCCTCTCCGAGTGGTTGTTTCTCACATGCTCGACTTCAACACCTTGATTGCATAGTTGAGAATTGCGCAGGGTTTATATCCCTTCAGTTATTGGTCGAAGACCTCAGATTTCCCCTGACTCTAGCACATTGGTGAGTCACTTCGGAACGCCCAGTTATATGTTCCCGTGGATGTCCGAGTTGCGTTGGCGATTGTATTCGAAAGCCATCCGGTTATATGCTTCCTTGAGTACCCAGTTTAGTTCCAGTTCAGTGTACCATTGAGAGTATGACCCCTTGTCACTCTGATCCAGCAACTCATCAGTTCCTCTGGTACCACACCCAGCAACACTGTTGCCATTCCAGTATATCAGTTCTTCAGCTCAGACATGGTCAGCCCAGCCGTATGTCCCAGATTTGTGTCCCCTCTGGACCCTTATGATGTACACAGTGGTTCTCTATGTATCCTACAGGTCCCCCTTTTTGGGCCTCACAGTTATTTTTATGTATCTTGATACGAGCATGGGTATGCCCGCCTCGTCCATATATTGAGATTCTTCCTCATTCATTATTTGAGGCCATGTATATGTCAGGTCCCCATATTTTGGACCCCATTGTTATTATTGTTCTATATCTTGATACGAGCATGGGAATGCCCGCCTCGTCCATATGATCAGATTATTCCTCATCCATTATTGAGGTTATGTACTTTTAGTTTTTGCAGTTTGTTCGGGGCCGTTGTTCCGGGCTCCAGTTTGTTTCTTCTCTTCTCCACACCCTAGGAAAACCATACAAGACTTATGATGTCTATCGGCCATACGATGAGCTCCTGCCCTCACACATCAGGGGGCAATCTGTTAACACCCAAAAAGTGCTCACTACCTCATCTACCTCATTACATGACTCATTTGTCCATATTTCCCACCATATTTTCCTTAAAAACCTTTAAATCCCACTAAAAAGCCTCCAAAAGGCCACAAAACCATCAAAAAAGCCTCCAAAAGGCTAAAAAACCCCTTTTTCCCCCAAAATTATCCAAAATTCCTCCAAAATAGCAAAAACCCTCTAAAAAGGGAATAAAAAATATAAAAAAAAAGGAGGAAAAAGAGGAAAAAGGAGAAAAAAACCCTATACAGCTGAACTAAACCATATGGTTCCCAAAACCATGGGCCAGCACTCCACCACCAAAAACCTATAAATAGGTGATGGAGACCCCTCATTTCATATCCACAATCATATACACCCTTACTCTGCCAAAATCACTCTTGAAACCCTAGCTCACCCGTGAGCTACTTTCACCATTGAGTGCCCCTTTTGGCCCGTTTCCACCCTTTGGAGAAAGAGAAGGAGCAAAGTTGGAGTTTGGGGCAACCCTCTTGGATCATTGCAAGGACTTCACCAACCTTCACAGTGGAGGTATAATCTTTAATACAAAAAACCATTTATATTACATGTTTTGTTATGTTTCTTAGTGCTCATGCTAGTTTAGAATTTATATTGTTTTAGCATTTTAATTTACTATTTATTGAACTGCTACTAAGGAGTCCCTTCTCCTTAGTAGGTGCCCATTTACACAAGCTAGGGTGAAAACCCTAGCTACACTATGTAGGAGACAAAGGGTACAATTACGGTTCTAGCGGTACCTACAATTACAATTAAGGTCTTAGCTGACCAATAATATAATACAAATATAACAATATAAATGTAATGTTACAATAAATAGGGCTTAACATATATTCAAAGATAAGTATTGCAAACAAGGGAGTATTTATTACTCTATTTTACTCTTGTCTAGAGACTGTTGGCAGGCGGTTTGATGAGGAAATGTCGCAGTACCGCCGATGCTGTGACACATCGGATGAGGGCGCGAAAGGAGTATTTTGTGCTAAAGAATACCGCAGTTGGCGGGTTTTTGGGTCACTGGGACCACATATTATGTAATAGTGAGTTAGTTGTACCGCGGTATGCGGGTTTTTGGGGTCATTTGGACTGAGTTAGTTAGATAGTGGGTTAATTGTCCATAAGTGTCAGTTAGGAAGTTGTTTGCAAGTGGAAAAATATTGCAATGACAGAAGCCTATAAAGAGATGAGAGTTGTAGGTGCTAAGTAAGCAGTTGAAGTTGGAGTAAGCAAGAGATGCATGTATGCGGAGATCTATGTTTTGTTTTCTGGTTTATGACTGCGGCCGTAATATAATGATGATGTTATGGTATAATCTTTGTGCAATACTGGGATATTGGAATGTTGTTATATTTTCTTAATGCAATGTCTGTTTACTGTTGCCAAGATGATAAATGCTGTGATTAAATATGCTCTATGTTGACCGTAATGGTAAATGCTGCGATTATAGCTCCTTGCCAAATGTTTAAATTTTATGGTTAAATACTGCAATAGAGTTAGTCTGTGTAGCCACAACTTTCCTCCTCCTCCCTCGGCGGAAACATGGTTCCGTATGCTCTTCCTGGACGCCTTGGGTGAGACCTCATCCACTCTGCGGGTGTTGCTGGGTGGGCTCAAACCTGCCCGGGCTGGTGCCCAGGGAGACTGCGGTGTGTGTCGATAGTGAGGTGAACCCCTGTCTACTGAGGTCGTGTTGGGGTTTGGTCAACAAATGGTTCCATTGCCGGGACCATGTGAAAAGTAGAAGGAGGTCATGTTTGGCACCTGACGAAGCCGGAGATACAGAAATGGTTCGATCAGAAGCTACGGGAGTTTGCTGAAGAAGAAAGCCGGAACACGCGACTTACAGTAGATCACTGGCTCAGAAGATATATTCATGATGGTCCACATGAATGGTTTTTCTGTGAATTCCCAATTATTTTGTATGAATGGTTGTCGAAGCTGACCTTCCAGAAGAGGAACTTCCAGGGTGGTGAGCCAATGGCTTGGACCCCGGAGTTGATTCGGGAGTTGTAGGAAGTCGATAATAAGGCATCACAGGTTGCTGAAGATTGGTTTGAATTTGTAGTCGACATGAAGAAATCCTATAGTGAAGTTGAAAGATACTTCTTCCGAGGACCGAGGGGAAGGTTTCTGCTATCGCTTCAATTGTCAATTACGATGCTAATTTGTGAAAAAGGTATATTAAAGATGCACCTTGATCAGTGGACAACCTGGTGGGTGGAGGTCGTGGATATCGTAACTGCTGGGGAATGGTACATGGAATGGTAAGGGGTATATGGGTGCAGACCATGAGGAGGCTGTGAGCGAAGCTAAGGAAGAAAGTGGTCTTACAAGAGGAGGAGCGAGGTTACAAAAGGAGAAGAGGCAAAGGACAGGAGAAGGTCCTGCTGTGATCGGACCGCAAGACCGCGAAGGAAGACCACACAGGACGAAGTGACCTCACAGTCCTGATAGGGACGACTAGGCTACGCCCAGGATAGAGGCAGGACCAACCCCCGTCACCAACATACCCACACCTCCACTCACTGACTCTCAAATAGCAAGGAATACTACTTCAACACTGCCAAGTTTGTCAATTCCGTAGAAGTTAATTAGTAGTAGTAGCAAAGCGACAGGAGGAAGGAAGCCCAGGATGGCGAGCAATGATGCTAAATTACCGTTGTTCCATGGAAGTGCGACAGACAACCTAGAACAGTATTGGTTATTGTTTGAAGTGGTCTGGACTATGAAACAAATCACTGATGCCGATGCTAAGAAGGGACAGTTAGCCATGACTCTGCGGGGTCTTGCATTAGATTGGTTCATGAAGTTTATTCTAGTCCCTACAGGGGCCCCAGAGAAGTCACTAGATGAGATTCGGGATGGACTAATTGCTGAGTTTAGATGGCCTAAGTCGGAGGCCCAATACATTACTGAATTGAAGGAAATCAAGCAGTATCCCAATGAGACGATATGGGATTTCGACCAACAATTTGAGATGCTGATGGCAAAGGTTAGTTTCGATATGAGCACTGTCCAACATAAAGAATGGTTCATTGCGGCACTGCTACCCCACATTCGGCTACCATTGATGCAGTAAAACATATCGACGCCTAGCGAAGCTCTAGAAATTGCAATGCGCTTGGAGGCGTCACCGATTGGAGATAATGCAGCCGGGATGTCGCAGATATAGACACAGCTCGCCAAACTAACTCTATAGTTACAAGATTTGAAGAAGAACAAGGAACAACGCGATGAAGTGTGGTGTACGCGATGCCGAGGAGAAGGGCACACAAAGGATAATTGCCCAGATTTCCGTAATTATTTGGTGTCAGGTGCACCAAACCTGCTGAATGGAGGCAGTATGCTGTGCTGTCACGTTTTCCAGGTCTATGTGCACAGTCATGATAATTGCCCGTATATGCAGAAAATGGTCACAACCCCGCAAAATATTTATTGCACATTCTGTAAATCGGTGGATCATGATGACAAGGATTGCCGTGCATATGGGTTTCTACAAGAGAGAATGTGTGATGCCTTCTATGTTAAGGACGATCAACGTGTTGTACAACAACCACAACTACAACTGCAGGTAGCCCCGCCACTACCTCAACTACAGCAACAACCGCAGCAGTTGGTGCCGCAATATGCTCCTATGTAGGTGGCTCCACAGCAGCCACAGTATGTCCAGCAACCACAATATGCACCGCAAGGGCAACGTATGTAGCAAACTCCCATGTAGACACAGTACCAATAGCAGGGCAGATTTCGAGGAGGATATCGGGGTGGACGCAGTGGAGGATTTGGTCGTGGAGGAGGAGGCCGAGGTGGTCATGGACCTGTTCAGTGTTACCACTGTACGGTATGGGGGCATTATCAGCGAGACTGTCCACTGCTACAGAATCAGTGTATGTTCTGGTTTGTTAATGATCATACGGTTGAGAATTGTCCACAATTGATTGCATGATGGCAGGATGGGAACGCTCCGTAGCTACAGATTCAAGCCCAGCCACAGCAACTAGTACACAACTCGGTACTGCAACCAGTGCAGAACCAACCCCCGCGACCACCGCCGAACGTCAATCCGAATGTCAATCAATCGGGGAATCTGCCGCAGAACTAGATGCAGGGTGCAGATATTGTGACTATTTCTACAGAACCGAGACCGCAAGATGCTTCGGTGGCTGTTGTGACTCGTGGAGGCAAAACAACTGGGGAAGATAGCTCACAACCAATGATTCGATTGGCAGGACAGAAGATAGTATCATTTGACATCGATGCAGAATGGGAGGCATTCCTCCAGGCACGTTGTGCCCTGGAGGAAGACCGCGGGAAGGCTATTGTTTGTGATATGCCACTTGTCTTTGATACTACATCAAAAGACAGTCTGTCGACACCATCGGGAACATTGCAAAAGTTTCTTGAAAACTGTCTATTATTATCCCAAGACCCGATTGCCCTGGTTGAGATTGAGGGATTGTTGAAGTGGCTTTCGAAAGGACGGCAGGAGTCGATAGTAAACTCCCTACAGCGATGAAAGACTGGCAAGGAGATGAGAATGAATATTCAGATTGGTGAATATGATGTTGACTCTATGATTCTTGACCTTGGTTCGGATGTTAACATCTTAACCAAGTAGGTGTGGCAGAAGATGGGGAGTCCCCCATTGAGCTGGTTCCCTGTGCAGCTCCGGTTGGCTAACCATGCAAAGCTAACACCCATTGGACGAGTTCCGCGGCTCATGATCGATATTGAGGGTATGAAGACTTATGCTAACTTCGATGTTATTGAATTAGTTGAGGGAGGAAGCTCCTATCCCGCTCTATTGGGGATTGGATGGGCTAATGATAGCGGAGCTATAATCAACTTCAAGAAGCACATGATGACCTTTGAGAACTGCGATTTCAGAGTCATTGCCCCATTAGATTCGACTGAAGGACGCCGATATGTTGAGCATGTGAAAGATGATGATCCTGCTAGATGGGACCATGCGTTCAATATTTCTGAAGATTATATTCATCCTACTGCCTACAGTGAGTTGGAGTGGTGCAGTGAGTGTTCTATGTCTTCCGACTCTGACGATGCATTGGAACATTGGCAGAGTTGAATGCATGAAGTACCATTCCGAAAATGTGGGTTAGTTACGCAATCCTTATGTCATGTTGTGACGAAAATGATCACATTACCTACCTACGAGGGGTTTCCTGGCATAAACACCTTTTTAGCATAATTTGAAGACCGCATTCTAGAACCACAGCGATTGATGGCCTTGGAGGAAGCACTGAAGGCTTCTCCAGCATGATGGTGGGAGACACATAAGAAATTCATTAAAGGTTGGTCACAGTGTCGAAGGTTGATGATGGTTCGGTTGGGCGATACTGAGGTTTATCACGCTAGCAAGTATGATGGCCGTACTAATCCTAGTGATCATGTGATGGAGTGCCAACGCTTATGGGTAGCGCGACCCAGAGATGAGTGGGTCCATGCTTTTGTCCACACTTTAGATGAGATACCGTGCTCGTGGTACACTGCAGCCGAGTTCCGCTGAGACATTACGACATGGGGAGAGTTGATGATCTGTTTCACTCATACGTTCACTTTTGCGGATGCCAACCTTGATGTCCACAACGCCCTGCAGCTTATCCACGATGTGATATTTCAGGTTGTTCCGGCGGCCTACCCTGTTGACCCGCACACACACTATCAGATGCAGTCTCTCATGGAGTGCTTCAACATCAGTGGCAGTCCGGAGGATGAGGATGATCCCCGGAATGTTAACATTCCCGAATCTGAAGGAAGTCGCGATGTGGTCCCACCTGCTGCGGCAAGTAATCCGTTCAGTCAACCGTTGCAGCTTCGTAAGATGAATATCGGCACCAAGGCTACTCCAAAGTTTGCTAATGTTGGGGATTATTGGGACGATGAAATGATGAGTAAGGTTACTGAGTTACTTCATGAGTTTCAAGATGTGTTTCCCATGAATTTTTCCAAAATGAAGGGAATCCTAGGTGATTTAGGAGAAATGAGGATTCCATTGAAACCAGACGCTAAGACAGTCCAACAGCGACCTTATTGGTTGAACCCGTGACATAAAGAAAAGGTCAAGGAAGAACTTGATCGCATGTTGGATGCTGGAATTATCAAACCTGTGGAGGAGTCTGAATGGATCAGTCCTATGGTAGTGCAGGACAAGAAAACCGGTGAATTGCGCATTTGTGTCGACTTTCGAAAGTTGAATGATACCTGCTTGCATGACCCTTTTCCGACCCTGTTTACTGATGAAGTACTTGAAGGAGTAGGTGGCCAGGAGATGTACTCTTTCACTCATGGATTCTCTGGCTCCCATCAAATTCGCATTGCTAAGGAAGATTGCCATAAGACAACTTTCGTTACTGAATGTGGTTGCTTTTAGTACATGGTAATGCCGTTTGGTTTGAAGAATGCACCCGCGATATTCTCGCAGGTCGTCGTTGATGCATTCAAAGATTTTATTCAGAATTTTTTGCAGGTATATATGGATGATTGGACAGTTTACGAGTTGATTCGCGATCATCTAGCCAATATGTGGTTAATGCTTGAGCGATGCCGATAGCACCAGATATCGTTGAACTTGAAGAAATGTATTTTCTTTGCACCGTTTGGGATCTTGCTGGGTCATATCGTGTGTAAGTAGGGATTGTTGGTTGATCCAGCCAAAATTGCTCTCATTTTAGGGTTGCAACTGCCAACCACCGTTAAGCAGTTGCGCGTGACTTTGGGTCATATGGGATATTACCCCAAATTTATTAGGGGTTATACTACGATTACTGCCCCTATGGAAAAGTTGTTGAAGAAGGATGCAACATTCCAGTGGAGCCCGAAATGTCAGGATAGCTTTGAAATGCTCAAAGAAAAGATTGCATTGGCCCCGATCTTGGTCTTTCTAGACTAGAGTAAGGAATTCCATGTCCATGTTGATGCTTCATCGATTGCATTGGGTGTGGTGTTGGCTCAACCTAAAGAAGGTGACCTTGATCATCCCATTGCTTTTTCCAGTCAGAAGTTGTCCTCTACAGAACGCAATTACACTACCACAAAATGAGAAGGTCAAGCCATGGTTTACGCGTTGCAGAAATTCAGGAATTATTTGTTAGGTGGACACTTTAAAATGTTCACGGATCATTCTGCATTAAAATACTTGGTCAATAAGCCTGTGTTGGGGGGGAAAACCTGTCGTTGGCTACTTTTGTTTCAGGAGTTTGATTTTGAAGTCATTGTGAAACCGGGATAGTTGAATGCTGGACCAGATCATTTGTCCTGGATTGACATGGGGGAGGAACCTACTAATATTGACGATGGGTTGCCGGATGCCCAACTATTTAAAGTTGTCGCTGTTGATCAATATTTCGACGATATCCTTCAATTTCTGACAACGGGCATTGCCCCAGAGGAGTTCACCACCAGTCAGAAGAAGCAGTTGGTTGTCAAGGCTACTGACTTTCAGCTCATTGCAAGAGAGTTGTATAAATTGGGCGCTGATGAGATATGGCGCAGATGTGTCTTGCCACACGAGCAAGCGCAGATACTGGCTAAGGCACATAGTGGAGTAGCGGGAGGACATTATGGCGGGAGGACACTATGGCAGTCGGGCGACTGCCAGGAAGGTACTACATGCAGGGATTTGGTGGCCCACATTACATAATGATGCGACGGACTATGCGTGGTCTTGCGATGTTTGTCAGCGAACTGGAAAACCGTCGAGATGTGACGAGATGTCGCTGCTACCTCAAGTGACATTGCAACCGTTCGACAAATGGGCTGTGGATTTTGTAGGATCGATCAATCCACTAGGGAAATGCACAGGTACGCGCTACATCATCACGACGACAGGGTATTTGACCCGATGGGCCGAGGCAGCACCTGTAGCTAATTGTTCTGCCGTCACAGCTGCTCGATTTTTGTTTGATCACATTATCACTCGTTTCGGCTGCCCCAAGATATTGCTGAGTGATCAAGGCAGCCACTTTCTTAATTGAACTATCAACGCATTGACGGAGGAGTTGCAGATACAGCATAAGAAGAGTACACCCTATCACCCATAGGCGAATGGAATGGTGGAGGCGTTTAACAAGATATTGGAGCATGCGCTGACAAAGGTGTGCAATGTGAACCGCGACGACTGGGATCTGAAAATCCTGGCAGTATTGTGGGCCTATCACACCACCTGTAAATGGTCGACTGGTCAGACACCTTTTAGGCTGGTATATGGGACAAAAGCGATTATGCCAATGGAATACATTGTTCTGAGTCTACGAATTGCAACTGTTACAGGAATGGATGATGTTGCAGCATTAGATGAACGTCTAGCACAATTAGTACAGCTGGAAGAGGATCGATTTATCGCTGGATTTCACCAAGGGGTGGAGAAGGATCGTCAGAAGGCATGGCATGACCACCACATAAAAAATAAGCAGTTTCAACAGGGCGGCTTGGTGTTGTTATATGACAGGAAGTTAACATGCCGTATTTTGGGCGCCTAGCAGAAGTTGGTACTTGTGTAAAGTAGCTCTTGTCATGCTTCCATGGGGGTTCATTGTGGTTGGACAGAGAGGTCCCGATCATTGGTGATTTGATTTCTTTCATTACCAGCTTGCCTAAAAGTGGAGTTGATCTGGCGCAGTTTCTTCAAGGGAAGGCAAATGAGAAGAAGCGAGTGCGTCAGTTGGTGTAGAAGTATGGGTTGGAATTGGATTGGCATGGATATCGCACTAGTAGCTACAATGATAAGGCGGTACTCACAGGAATTAAAATCCATTCCTGTAAGGTGATTAGGGGAGGTCACCCTAACCAATGTAATTCGGGAATAGTTGCTTGTGTAGAGCAATGTGCAGAAGGAGTCCAGATGAACTGGTCCCTATATCTCTTGAATCAGTTAATGGAGGATGTCACAACAATCCAAGTGGGTTGAGGCACTTTCTCATATAATTGGTTGTTGCTGCTGATTGCTCTGGTTGCATGGAAAGATCCCGACACCTACCAGGGTATGGAATGCCCGGCTACAGCGGAACGACAAGGGGCGCGTTATCAAAATATCTAGTCTGTACGCGAGCCCGAGCACACCCGGGAGTGCCAATTACAGTTTTGGTTGTATTCGAAAATGCTTTGTGATGCAGCGACCCAGATCCCATGAATATCTGAAGATACTGTGGCATGGTTCAAACCCGTCATGGCATTTGCAATATGGCCCAGTGTCATACATATCCAATCTTGCCAGGATACCAATCGATAGTGGTTGCAGACAAAGTATAAGGTGACAGCAGAAGATTTGGAGATTATTGTGAATGAGTGGCCGGAGGACTGGCGACAACCCATGAGTTCAGCAGAGATCGATGCTGGAGGTCCGTCAGTGGGCCTTGCAGATCGAGTATCAGCTCAGGATCAGTAGAGTCATCATAGTTCTGATCACGAGTCAATCAAAACACCAACTGCGGATGATAGCGACTGCGCTCTTGAGGAAAACCGGTCAAAACAACACCACGAGCATGCGACGATCAGTGGGTTGTATTTACAAGCAGAGGCGCAGTTGGGATGGTTAATCACAGCCCTTAACCATGCTGCTACAATGGCTTCCGAGAAGATGTCCGTCAAAGCAGAGGAGGGATTCCCTGTGCTTGCTACTCGTATGGATTCTTTGTGTAATGCAGTGTTGCAAAAGGAACATGGTAATGAACCCATGCAGGAAACTGTCACAATCCGCACCACACCCTGGGTAAAGCATATGAACATTCCCTCGACTGTGGTTGTGACTGACAATGAGGTTTTGCAAAAAGTACTGCAGTCGGTTTCCCAGGTGACTATCAATGTTAATGCACTACCAGCAACAGCACTAGCGACAATGCAGAGGGGCACCTCCCAGGAAATGGCAGATAGAATGCATGACATCAGCGAGAGCTTTCAACACTTGCAGGCACGAGAGGCAGCTGCAACCGCCGAGATTAATGAGCTTACAAGCAGGGTTGCTGCAGCTCGAATAGCAGTGGATGACCTTGAAGCTGACCTAAAGAAGGAGCAGGTCGAGAAGGCTCGCACCATTGAAGCACTTAAAAAGGAACAATATTTCCTCATTGCGGAAAAGGCTCGCATGTGGACAATAGTGTTCGGGTTGACCGGGCAATCACAGAGGCTTATCAACATGTCCTAGAGCCCACTGAAGAGGTAGACGTGCTCAATCAAGTGAAACTGCTGGGAGCTGCCATTGTTCAGTTGCGACAGGAGAACGACATATTAAAGGCTCAGTTGAAACTAGGTATGCCTCAAGCCGAGGTGGATGAATGAAGAAAGGAACTTGAGGACATTGGCACCGAGATGGAGGAGCTGGAAACATAGGAAACTAGGCTCACCACCGAAACGGTACAATTTTGGGGCTGCATCGTTCATGATGAGCAAGTGGAACATCTCACTAAACTTCGGCAGGATGCGGAGGGCCAGGTGGCCACATTAAAGGCTGCGATGAAAACCTTGCCACCAATGGAGCAAGTTGCTAAGTCGCGCGAACTAAAGGACTTGCAACAACTGGTTGCCAAGGCAGAGGAATGCCAGAAGCTACATGCGGCCCAGTTGGAAGAATTCCAGGACACTGGCGGGAAACTGATGCTACAAGCAAGTGAAGCACTACCAGCAGTGCAGCAGTATCGATAGCAGGTCATGGACAAACTTATTGATCACCCCTCAGTCGACGATGTGATCAACTCAGGAAACAGCTAAGGATGCTCAGGAGTTGGTGCGGAATGTCGAACAGCCATATGCAGACTTCAAGGCAAGGACTGCGATGTGCACCCTATCCAACAGTTGACGTGGCTCGAGGGCGAGCCACAAGATTGTGTTGGGGGCCTGTTGGCAGCCGGTTTGATGAGGAAATGTCGCAGTACCACCGACGCTGCGACACATCAGATGAGGGTGCGAAAGGAGTATTTTGTGCTAAAGAATACCGTAGTTGGCGGGTTTTTGGGTCACTGGGACCACATATTATGTAATAGTGAGTCAGTTGTATCGTGGTATGCGGGTTTTTGGGGTCATTGGAACCGAGTTAGTTAGATAGTGGGTCAATTGTCCATAAGTGTCGGTTAGGAAGTTGTTTGCAAGTGGACAAATATTGTAATGGCAAAAGCCTATAAATATATGAGAGTTGTAGGTGCTAAGTAAGTAGTTGAAGTTGGAGTAAGCAAGAGATGCATGTATGCGGAGATCTATGTTTTGTTTTTTGGTGTATGATTGCGGCCGTAATATAATGATGATGTGCTGGTATAATCTTTGTGCAATACTGCGATATTGGAATGTTGTTATATTTTATTAATGCAATGTCTGTTTACTGTTGCGAAGATGATAAATTCTATGATTAAATATGCTCTATGTTGAACGTAATGGTAAATGCTGCGATTATAGCTCCTTGCCGAATGTTTAAAGTTTCTAGTTAAATACTGCAATAGAGTTAGTTTGTGTAGCCACAACTTTCCTCCCCCTCCCTCGGCGGAAACATGGTTCTGTCTGCTCTTCCTGGACACCTCAGGTGAGACCTCATCTGCTTTGCGGGTGTTGCTGGGTGGGCTCAAACCTGCTCGGGCCAGTGCCCAAGGAGACGGCGGTGTGTGTCGATAGTGAGGTGAACCCCTGTCGACTAAGGTCATGTTGGGGTTTGGTCAACAGAGACCAACCTCCCCATGGGAAGAGGCATCCTATAAGGCCCAAGTTTTGAAAGGTTCCAGTCACATCCATTGCATGGTAACTTTGGTTTTCATTGGCCGACAGTGGAAGACATGGCATAAGGTTGAAGGTTGGATGATTTAGTTTTGGGATGCCTTGTCCCATCACCAATGCACACCATGGACATGCCCAACATTCTTTCCTAAAGGGAGGGTGTAACCTAGACATTTGAAGCTTGCATTAGTTGGATAGACCAAGAAAATATTGGAGGTACATTGTAAGATATAGAAGGTTTGCATGGGGAACCTTTTCTAGAGGCATGCTCTATGAAAGAAAAATGAAGTAGCATGAATATTTCACATGCTTATATGTGACTTGGACAGACTCTTTCGGGAACACTTGGGAACATGGGTGTTAGACATTCTTGCGATCACATGGAACAATAGGTACAAAACCATTGGATATGGAAATCAATGGACAAGTCATGTGGGTACAATTGAGTTTACAATGTGGGCACTTGGGTCCACTTAGAATTAGAGGGGTTTGTAGTTGCAAGGAAAGTATTATATATATTGCAGATGCGTCAAAGTGGCTAAAGAACCAACATATTTGGCAAGTGATTCATTCACACATGTTGAAAGTGAGCAGCCTCTTGGATTGTGATAAGTTATGGGTTTGGCATAGTAGGTTAATTTGCACTAGCTAGGTGAAAAATTAAGAGGTGAAAAGTGAAGAGGCGAAAAGGAATCGTAGGAGGTAGGCCTATGGTAGCTTTAGGGGTTGGTTTATATAGGAATATTGGGCATTGGTAGAAGGCGATTTTTACTTAGATGATTTGTAATTATGTAAAATAGTGATAGGTGGGTGGCCACCCTCCCTTGTTGTATACTATAAACATTCTTCTTATAAATAATGTTTAAGTCATTCACCTTGGGTGTCACATGGACATGTCCATGTGTATTGTGGCTTGTTTATTGTGATGAATTTTGTTCTATTTCCTATCATGCTTTATGTTGGTCAATTGTTGACATTGACTAAGTGTTGATTATTTTTAAGTATACGTATTGATGGGATGCTTGAATGGCCATGGGTGGATTCATGTTGGATTGTTCAATGAAATTGGTTGAGTAGAAATTAGTTGTTGGATTGTTCAATGAACTTGGTTGAGTAGAAATTAGTTTCATTTTATGGATTGTAGTATAAGGTGAAGTTATGGGTAAAATTTGTTGGAATATTCTCAACATAATTTTTTATATTTGCATGCCTGCATGCATTCTGCATGCATTCTGCATGCATCTAGTCATCAGTATGGTAGTCTCCCAGCACCTAGTCCTCAGCTTTTTAGCTCCAAGAGCCTGTTTCTGCTCAGTTCTATCCCTCCTAGCCATAGAAACGCCCTTGTTTTCATCATTGGATTAAAAGTGCACCCTCTTCCACCTATTTAGGAGATTCTTCAGTTAGTTCCATGATTAGTGGATCTTTTCCTTGATCCGAGGACTGATTACTAGTTTAACTGACTGAACCAATTAGATAGACCTACAGAGAGACTAGATCAGCTATACTGAATACTGACAGCTCCTCATGCACCCACATTGGATTCTCCTTCCCTACATTTATGCCACATGCACCGGTTAGACTCAATTAGACTCATTTGACTGATGTTTGACCACTCGTGACAACTATTACTGATTGGATGATGTCTCCAATGTCATCCAAGCCACACATTGAGGAGAATTCAAATGACCTTAGGAGTTATTCAAATTCATTTGATTGTATTAAGTTATTATTCACTGTTCAGTGTGCCAACTCACACCTGATGTATGATACAACCGTTTTTTTCATTTCTTATGTATGAGTGATTATTGAATCAACATATCTTCTTCTTCTTTCTTCACTTCTTCAGTGATTTTTAGTGAGGTATGCTACAAGTGAGTGATCCTACTTCTAAAATATCACATGGTATCAGAGCTGGAAGCATCTATTCGAATTGTAGCAGCAGTAGTTGCAACAATTCTTTGAGTAGTTGTCTTTCATTGAGCACTAGAAGCCTTTGGGTTTCCACAACAAATCCTGGTGCTATTTCCTTGAATTCACTGGAGAAATCCAGTGAGGTCTATCTAGGTGTAAAGGAGCCAGTCACATGTGCTCAGTGTCCTAAGGCAGTGTTCAATTCGAATTACAACAGATCTCCATTTCATAATTCTCATTGTTTTGCAGGTTATCTCCATCATTCGAATTCCTCTTCAACTTTGAATTATTCATTATCATGGATCTCAATTTGAATTCATTCAACTACTTTGAATGGAAGGAAAATATGGACATATTCTTGAAGTATAAGATCCTTTCTAGAGTGGTGAATGGCTCTGCAGTTGATCCCACTGGTGCAGTAGAGAAATCCAAGTACTTAGACAAGCTTGATGAAGTAGTAGGTCTGCTGCTACTTAACATTTCTGAAGACCTACAATTTCATGTTATCGATCTGAAGAATCCAAAGGAGGTTTTGTACAAGCTCGAATCTCTTCTTGGTCAGAAGGATGACTTGAAGGGTCATAAGTTAGAAAATGAGCTCATTTCCTTGAGACCAAGCAGTTTCGAAACTATCACTAAGTTTCTCAATAAGTTCAAGAACTTGATTTCACAGTTGAAAAGGTATGTGATTGAGAAGGAAGAAAAACAACTCATCCTTTCCATACTGTCGAAGCTAGGCCTTGTTTTTTCAGTGTTTTTTTCGACCTTCCAGTCAACAAAGTTGTCCATTCCAAGATGGAAGTTCCCTTTGCTTGAAGACTTCATCCAATTCCTCACACTTGAGGAGGAGAAGCTAGTGCACATGGGAGTGATAAAAACCAAATTGGATTCATCTCTTGTAGCCACTGAGATGAGAAGATTGAATGGTAAAGGGAAACAAAAAGTTTTGAAAGAAGGTCGAATGACCAAAAGAAGAAGGAGGCTCCAAACCAAGCAGAAGGAGATTCAAATCCTAGGAAGGACAAGCCAACTCAAAAGGGAAATTCCAAGTGCACATACTACAATAGAGGATATCACCCTGAGAGTTCATGTATGAAGAAGACCATAGATCTCATGGCTTCACTTCTTGAGAAAAATAATCTTCCACTACCTGCATGTGCTAGAAAGAAAGAGAGTGAACCATCTGGATCTGAGAACAAAGAGAGATTCCATGCCCTCATGGCAAGTGCATCAACACAATCCTCCTTCATCATAGATTCAGGAGCATCAAGACATGTGTCTTCTTCCAAGGATCTCTTCACTAGTTTCGAATCTACTGTTGGACCATACATCATGTTGGGGAATGATCCTGAGGTCTTCTCTGAGGGGATTGGAAGAATCAAACTTGATCATGGGCACTTCTCAGATGTGCTCTATGTTCCCACACTCACTGGAAATCTACTTTCAGTCTACTAGATGACCCATACTGGAGAGCCCAAGAGGGCGATCTTCTCTCCAAATGAGGTCGAAATCCAATACATGGTATCCGGATCTACCATTGCAAAAGGTGTGGCAAACCACAAGTCAAAACTCTATGAATTGTCACACTTTCTACCTTTATCAAAGCAGTCTTCTCTTCACACTCATGCAAATGAAGAGAGTAGGCTATGTCATGGAATATTTGGGCATCTTGACTACAAACATTTGCAGAGCATGCAACCTCAAAAGTTGGTTAAATATCTACCCAATCTCATATTTTCCCAAGGCACCTGCAAAGGTTGCTTGGATGGCAAAGATCCAGCAAAGAAGGTTGAGAAAAAGAAGATTAAGAAGGTAGAGTGAATGCTAGATCCAGATCCACAAGAACCTAAATATCTAGCACCTAAGGTTTGAACTCCTATTGCAAAGTGGGCCACCACCACTATTGGATACACCAGTGATCTTGTTGAATATACACCATCACCATATCATAGTTCATTTGGTAAAAATCTCACCCATGTTGGTTCAAAGGAGATATCAAAGAACTACATGCACATTCATGGAGCTAATCCTACCTTAGTTGGTGTGGATCACATGTTTCAGAATGATATTCACATTTTTTAATTTGTTCCCACCATGTTTCGTCAAAAGAGCAAGTTCAGGAAGTCTCTAGATTCACTTGCTTCCACTGAAGGAGAAGGCAACCACATGTTCTTGGAACATGATCCACCTTCAGATTCAGAGTTTGGAAGTGATGATGAGTAAGAGAGAAAATCTTCATCACATGAGAGTTCAGATTCAGAGTTGGGAAGTGATGATGAGCTCCAAGAGAGCGAACTTTCATCAGATGAAAGTTCATATTCAGAGTATGAGAGTGAAGATGATGAAGAGCGAATGCTAGATCCAGATCCACAAGAACCTGAAGATATAGCACCTATTAGTGAAGATGAGCGAATGGAAGATCCAGATCCACAAGAACCTAATGATCTTGCAACTAATGATACTCCTCTTCCTAGATGGGAAGCCACTACTCTTAGATCTTTCGGAGATCTTGTGGGAGATCCACTTGATCCGAGGAGAACCAGATCTGATTTTTAGAATGGAAGGTTTCATCCTTCTCACACTACAGATCCATTTCTTTCCGATAGATCTTTCTTCGGTGGATAAGTGCACTTACCATTTGGGGTGATTGATGTACATGATTGATTATCCTACCACATTCTAGCTTGAGGGGGGCCTTTCTTCCCACTGGTTTTTTCCTCTTTCTTCACTTTATTTATTTAGATTGTTGTATGGGGTGACCTTTGGTCTTAGTTAGCAGGGCCCTACCATTAGTTCCTTCACTTGTTCCTCATAGTTTGGCTTGTGGGGGGGGTGTTGGAATATTCTCACCATAATTTTTTATATTTTCATTCCTGCATGCATTCTGCATGCATCCAGTCATCGTGCATGCATCTGGATGCAAATGCATGCATCCAGTGATCAGTATGGTAGTCTCCCAGTACCTAGTACTCAGTGTTTCATCCCCAGGAGCTTCTTTCTGTTCAGTTCTAGCCCTCCTAGCCACAGATGCACCCTTGTTTTCATCACTGGAGTACAACTGTGCCCTCTTTCGCCTATTTAGGAGATTCTTAAGTTAGTTCCATGATTATTGGATCTGTTCCTTGATTTGAGGACTGATTACTAGTTTAACTTACTGAACCACTTAGATAGACCTCCAAAGAGACTAGATCATCTATACTGACTACTAACAGCTCCTCATGCACCCACATTGGAGTCTCCTTCCCTACATTTGTGCCACATGCACCAGTTAGACTTAGTTAGACTCATTTGACTAATGTTTGACCACTTGTGACCACTATTATCGATTGAAGGATGTCTCCAATGTCATCCAAGCCGCACATTGAGGAGAATTCGAATGGCCTTATGAGGTATCCGAATTCATTTGATTGTATTCTTTTATTATTCACTATTCATAGTTCCATCTCACAGCTGATGTATGATACAACAATTTTTGTCATTTCTTGTGTATGAGTGATTATTGACTCAACATTTCTTCTTCTTCTTTCTACACTTCTTGAGTGATTTTTAGTGAGGTCTGCTACATATGAGTGATCCTACTTCGAAAATATCACAAAATTTAGGTGAAAAGGTGTATTCTGGTTGTAGGAATCATATGCTGGCCAAGCCCCTATGTCCAAGGAAGGTAGTGTTGCATGACTTCAGGTTCCTAAGTGAAGTTGGGAAACCCCTAGGTTTACGGTTTTTTTTAGTAGACTATATGTCCATGACACATCCATTCTCAATAAACCAATTGAGTTGCTAATGGATAATTGTGATTTATGACTCCATGAGACATTTAGTTGGCACTAAATGAAACAAGAAACAAACTCCGAAATATAGGAATAGGATTCAATAAGAAAAATCCTCCATGAAAGGTATGGTCCTATAGACAAGCCACACACTCATGTAAGAATTGATTTTAAAAGACACCATGGTTCAAAGAAGTTACATGTGCTTCCCTTAAATATGATGGGTAAAGCGAGTCAAATATCTCTTAGTGTCTTCATGTTGGAAACCTAATTCTTTAGGTTTTGGTAAAATTTTATTCTAAATTATTATTAGCATTGACTTGAAGAGTCATAGTTGAATAGGAAGATTCATCATGAGTCCAATAAAAATCTTGGAAAATGAAACCAAGGGTCATTTTTGAATCTATTAATATGTGTTTCATCTTAGTGAAAATGATATATCACTCTTATCTCTATTTGGACTTCTTATCTTCATTCATAGTTTTCCATTAGTGGTATTAGAGCCCTATAGTTCTAACTCTATAGGAAGCTAAGCTTGTTGGGTGTTTTTTATCAAATCCTTGGTTTTTCAAAAAACCATGATTTCCTTGAGGCTGCTCTAACCTATACCCTCTCAACCTACTACCTCTACATGTTGTGTACAATCTCCTTTACACACTATCATTCTAGGTTTGTCTCCTCAGGTTCAGTCTCCTCTGTCAGCTATACATTACTTCTCAAACTTGTGCACTAGGTATCGATGCATACTAATATCTCCACAAAAGTAACCTACTTTAACAAAATTTGAAGGCATAGTGCAAGATCTTGGTCTTCCATCACATTCAATACAGTTTGTATATGAGAATTTGTTTTGTAATCCTTGTTGAGTGAATCCATGTGCATTTTATATTTGAGGAAAGTATGTGTCTAATACCTCTTTAAGAAGCTCAAGAACAACTCAAATTTCTCAATGGGACTAACCATACCATCGAAATCCTCAATTTGCACTATAATTTTAACATCTTTACCAAAATTCTTCACATTGCTCTCAAATAGATATTCAATGCATAGAATTGCAGAAATGGGGCCATAATCTCTCATTGATGGTGAGTTATCTCCTCCGGAATTCAGATCAATTCATTGTTTGCATTGATCATTGGGTTGGTTTGAGAGCTATCCATTTGGATATAGTTTTCAACCCAAATACACTGGTTTGAATATAGCCAAAATTGTAAAACATCCATATCCATGATTCTCTCAAACATTATAGTACTTGAATTTTCCTCATGTCTCGAATACCAAATAAAGTCTCTTTACTTTTCCATCTAATACATAAAGGCTCATGTCCATAATGTATGGGATTTTTGCAGGCATAAAATATTCTTTTGCAAAGTTACATATATAAACATGTTTAAAGTCTTAGTATATCTTCGGTTAAATTACAATCCCTAGTCAAGTTTAATGTGATTTCATTTACTAGTGTCCTTCTCTCCCAAATCTTTGCAACAAAAAATTATAAAGTTATCCCAAATTTGGTGTGCCATCTTCATAGTATTAATTCATGTGTATGAGAAGTTTCTTGGAGTTGAACGATGTATATGGTTAACATACTCCTTCATTTATGATTACTTTGTGAATATGACATATTTTGATATGAAAAATTTGAGGAAAATGATATCTCTATGACTCCTTCCACCATGATATCAATCTTCTCACGCCTTGATGAATGGTGAATGTATAACTTATATAATGTGATACATTGGTGCATGTATTGTGTACGTTTTTTTCCTCCTTACATTAAATTTTTATAGAAATTTCCTTTGGTTTAAGCCTCAGTCTCTCATCTTCATCTCACTCTATAGAAGGAGGCTAAACTAGCGATGGTTTCTCCTTTCTAGTGGTTTTTGGCTAGAATTTGGCGAATTTTTTTGTATGAGTTCAATTTTTTCTGAAAATAAAATCATTTTTTCGAGTCTATAAATAGATTTAGCACTCTCAAAAAAAACTAGGGAACCTGAATTATGCAAGTTTGACAACTATTATATGGAATTCCAAAACTTCTTTGCTGAATTCTGTCAAAAATGTGCTAGAAAACAGAAAAAAGGGGGTGAAAACTTTGCTTGTTTTTACTATGTGACTCCATAATTTGTTTTTGAGGAAAGTTACTAGATCCACGTAGATTTTTGGAAGTGAAGGAACTATTTGTTGGCACATTCCTTTGGCACCTTATTCAACTAGTTCAACTAGTATTTTCCCATTTTATTACCAACCAATGGAATATGTATGCTTAACTTGTTGGCATCGAGTATTGACATGATCACTAAGCCATCGTGATCTCTTGATTTTGTGGGTGAACGCACTCAACAATATTTTGTTATGTGAATCATTGTGATTGTTGGTATTCTCATGGGTCTATGCATAGAAAGCTAAAACCATAGTGGTATTGGAACCATAACATGGCATCATCAATTATAAAAGGAGCATTTCAAATTATTCATTTTTGAAGCTCAATTCAACTTCAACATCAATATAAAATTGTAATTTGCAAATAGTGATTTTCTAAATTTACTTGTATTTTGGTACTCGCAATAATTATTTTTGTGAGTTTCAAATCAAATTTAATTTTAATTGTATTAGGTGCATTCTCAATAGAAACTGACACCCTTCATTTTTTGAGTTAAAATTTCAATTATTGAATCTTATTGTCAAAGGAGTGGAGTTGGAAGAAACCCTTTGAGGTATCAATCAATGTTTCAAATGGATCATACTTAAATATTATTAGAGCTACTGAACACTCTAATACTCATCATTGTTGAAAATACAATCAAAATAAAAAAATCAACTCTCCAATATGTGCTAACTTGTTTAAAAGATTCACATGCCAAAGTGGAACTTTTCTAGACTAAATCACAACTCTAACATGATGAAATATAGTGAAGAAATTAACATTCTGAACTAGTTCCTTTTCAAAATAGATTTATTTTTTAATTTGATAATGATTTCTATAAGCAAATAAAATATGATTAACTCGGTGAAACAATGTCAAATGTAGAAGAGGAATTTTATTGTGAACATGTTTAGCTTAATATATCTAATCCCACCATTAGACCTCGGGAAAAAAATTAGGAATAACAAATATATAACATGACTTAGATATGATAAGGAAGTGACCTTTCAAATTTTATATTATTCCATACCAATCTAGTTTCAAAGTTTTGGATTCCTTCAAGGAGATTCATCTCCACTTGCTCTAGTTTAGCATCAACACCAACATTGTCATCGAATTCGCCAAATGAAGGACTAGTGTTTGCATATTGATGCACAAAAATTATGCACACAGAGATTATACAACAAAATACGCATACACATGCAACAATTTAATTACTCAAGCAAAACCAACCACAATAGAAATTATACACCACAAATATTTAGTAGAAATAAACACAGAATATGTAATCTTTATTTATTTTGAATGGTATAATCCACTCTACAATTTCCATAGAGCCTCACCGTGGATTGCCACACCTACCTCATCCTCTATAGGGCCAAATCGAGAAACACACTTAGTTTCTTCTCCCTCGTTGTCGTCCCCCTTCTCACATCAAGAAGGTTGTCATAAATAGAATTGTTGGGAATGCCAAACAATAATAAAAAAACATTCAATTTGTTGGTTGTGGAGCCAGATCTTCTAGTCTCATAGATGATACTATCTTAGCCGTACACCCCAGAGGACTGTACACCCATTCTGCATTTTTTGGGGTTGTTTTTGCCAACATTTTTCGGGTCCATGGTTTTGGGTAACCCGTGGTATTTTCCCATTGTATTTCCCCTGTAAAAGAAATACATTGTAATACAGCTAGGGATGATGTACTAGGTTTTATGCATTGTAAATATCTCTAAGATCAGAAGAGAGACTGTGAGACAATGAAGAGGAAGTGCAATGGTTGTGCTGCAGGTTGTATCCCTTCACTTTGCTTGATGAAATAATAATAAGGAATGGCAACTTCAGTGTGGACATAGCCCAAGTTGGGTGAACCATGATATATCTGTGTCTCTCTTGTAATGTGTGTTTGATTATATTTGCATTTCTGTTTATTGTTATTGCTCTGCGATCCTATTTTTCTAACAATTGGTATTAGAGCCAAAGGTCTATTTGGCAGATAAACCCGCAGGAAGCTAGGGTTTCCAGTTCGAGTGGGAGTAATGGCAGAAGAAGAAAAGTTGAAGGTCAAGAACTTTAACGGCCAAAACTTCCAATTATGGAAGATGCAAATGGAGGACTATCTATACCAAAAGGATCTATTCCTACCGTTGGGAGGAAGAGAAAAGCAGCCGGCGGCTATGAAGGACGAAGAATGGGAGGTTCTTGACAGAAAGGCTCTGGGAACAAAACGGTTGATCATGGCTTCATTGCTGGCTTTCAATATCTCAAAAGAAACGACAATGGAGGGTTTGATGAGTGCATTGGGTAAGCTATATGAAAAACCATCGGCCTCCAGCAAGGTATTTCTAATGAAGCGTTTATTTAATATGAAGATGTCTGAAGGTGGATCTGTTACTGATCATTTAAATGAGTTTAATATGGTTACAAATCAGCTAAGTTCTGTAAGTGTGAACTTTGATGATGAGGTTAGGGCTCTTCTAATCTTGTGTTCATTTCCAGAAAGCTGGAATAGCTTGGTTATGGTTGTAAGTAACTCTGTCTCTGGTTCAAACACCTTGAAATTTGATGATGTTATTGGTGTTATTCTTAACGAGGAAATGTGAATAAAAAGAACAGGTGAGACATCAGGTAATGCATTGACCATGGAGAGTAGGGGAAGACAAAACGAGAGAGGAAAGAGCCAAGGTAATTGCAACAAATCTAAAAAGGGCAGATCCAAGTCCAGATTGGGAAAGATAGAGTGCTGGAACTGTGGAAAGAAAGGACATCTGAAGAAAGACTGTAGATCTCTAAAGAAGAAAGGAGATGCACAGAAGGAAACTACCCAGGAAGCAAATGTAGTTGGTGAGGTGTTACAAGATGCTTTGATTATTGCATTAGATAATACTAGT
This sequence comes from Larix kaempferi, assembly GCA_027924585.1. NCBI lineage: Eukaryota > Viridiplantae > Streptophyta > Pinopsida > Pinales > Pinaceae > Larix > Larix kaempferi. The sequence continues at coordinate 1,737,346 of BSBM01000865.1, read as the reverse complement.
TATTATTGGGTAGTAGATTCAAGGGCTTCATGTCATGCTACACCCCATAGGAAATACTTTCATGATTATGTTCCAGGCAATTTTGGACATGTTTTATTGGATGATGATGAGCCATGTAAAATTGTTGGAATGGGTAAGGTATGGATAAAAGTTAAGAATGGAACTAACTGGCTGTTAAAAGATGTTAGGTATATTCCTGCTATGAAAAGAAATCTGATCTCAACAAGGTAGTTGGGAGATGGCGGCTGTCTATCTACATTTGGAGAAAAGTGGTGGAAGATCACTAAAGGATCAATGGTGATAGAAAAAGGAGACAGGGTAGGTACGTTGTATTTATGTCCTCATAATACTGACCATTCTATCTCTTTAGCTTCCATAGGAACAGATATAACATTGTGGCATCATAGGATTGGCCACATGAGTGAGAAGGGGATGCAGATTCTCCACTCAAGGAAGTTGCTGCCAGATTTGAAGCAGGTAAGTTTGGAATTCTATGAGAACTGTGTTTATGGAAAACAAAAGAGAGTCAAATTTCTCATGGTTGGGAAACAGAAGAAGAATGAAAAGTTAGAGCTAGTGCATACAGATGTATGGGGATCAGGTCAGGTACAATCTCTTGGTGGCTCTCATTATTATGTTACAATAATTAATGATGCAACCAGGAAAACTTGGGTTTATTGCATTAGAAAGAAATCTGATGTGTTTTCTACTTTTAAAAAGTGGAAAGTTTTGGTTGAGAATGAGACAGGAAATATGTTGAAGTGTCTCAGATCTGATAATGGAGGTGAGTACTACGGCAAGGAGTTTGATAGTTATTGTTCATACCATGGGATTTGTAGAGAGAATACAGTCCCAGGAACACCACAAGAAAATGGTGTGTTAGAAAGGATGAACATAACGATCATGGAGCATGCAAGGTGTATGATACTGCATGCAGGGTTGCCCTTACAGTTTTGGGCAGATGATGTAAATACTGTTGTTTATTTAATAAACCAAGGACCTTCAAGTGCTTTGGATGGTGGTATTCCAAAGGAGGCATGTACAAATAAAAAGGTAAACTACTCATTTCTGAGAACATTTGGTTGTGAATCATTTGTCCATATTGATAAAGAAAATAGAACAAAGCTTGAAGCTAAATCCAAGAAATGTACCTTTTTTGGATATGGGGTTGATGATTTTGGTTATCGTTTATGGGATTATGAAAATCAAAAAATCATTAGAAGTAGAGATGTCATATTCAATGAAAAGGTCATGTATAAAGATTAGTTGCAGGGAAAGAAACAGGAAATGGAAAACACAGAGTACACAGTACTTGATGAAATTACAGAAAATGAAGTTCCAAAGGTGCCAGAAAATCAAGAATAGTAGCAAGTGCCCGAAACTCCTGCAACTGCAAGAAGATCTACCAGGTTAAGTAGACTCCCTGAACAATAGTCTCCTTCAATGTATTATTTGTTGATGACTGATGCTGGTGAACCAGAATGTTATGAAGAAGCAATGCAGGTGGAAACTAGAAAGAAGTGGGAACAAGGCATGAATGAGGAGATGGACTCATTGGTAGGAAACCAGACTTGGGATTTGGTTCAGTTGTCTGCTAGTAAAAGAGCATTGCAAAACAAATGGATTTACAGGTTGAAGGAAGAAGATGGAGGCAAGAAGCAGTACAAGTCCAGACTTGTTGTAAAGGGGTTTGCACAGAAGAAAGGTATAGATTTTGATGAAATATTTTCTCCTGTTGTTAAGATGACTTCAATTAGGACTATCTTAAGTCTAGTGGCGGTAGAAGATTTGCATCTTGAACAGTTAGATGTAAAAACATCCTTTCTACATGGGGATTTGGAGGAAGAGATATATATGTAGCAGCCACAAGGGTATGAGGTCAAAGGTAAGGAGAACTTGGTATGCAGGTTGAAAAAGAGTTTGTATGGATTGAAGCAAGCTCCAAGGCAGTGGTATTTAAAATTTGATAGGTTTATGACAAAACAAGGCTATAGTAGATGTCATTCTGACCACTGTGTTTATTTCAAGAAGCTAGACAATGAAAGATATATTATCTTGCTATTGTATGTGGATGATATGCTTGTTGCAAGGTCTAACATTTAGGATATAAATGTACTCAAAAGGAATCTAGCTAATTCATTTGCGATGAAGAATTTGGGTGCTACAAAGCAAATCCTTGGTATGAGAATAACGAGAGACAGGAAAAATCGCAAATTGACATTGTCTCAGGGTGAGTACATACAAAAGGTGTTGGAGAGGTTCAGAATGCAGAATGCAAAACTAGTAAGTGCACCTTTGGCCAACCATTTCAGTCTAAGTAAGGAAATGTGTCCCAAGACATAGACAGAGACAAATTACATGTCCAAGATTCCCTATCAATCAGTAGTTGGAAGCTTGATTTATGCCATGGTGTGCACAAGACCAGATATTGCACAAGCAGTGGGAGTTGTGAGCAGATATATGAACAATCTAGGTAAAGAACATTGGAAAGCAGTACAGTGGATTCTCAGGTATTTGAGAGGTACTACCACTCAGGCATTATGTTTTGGAGGTTCAGACACTATTCTATAGGGATATGTTGATGCAGATATGGCAGGTGATAAGGACAGAAGGAGAAGCACCACAGGGTATGTGTTTACTGTAGGTGGAACAACAGTAAGTTGGATTTCGAGATTGAAAAAAGGTTGTTTCACTTTCAACAATGGAAGTAGAGTATGTTGCTGTTACAGAGGCTAGTAAAGAGATTATTTGGTTGTAGAGGTTTATGGAGGAAGTGGGTAAGAAGTAGAAGGATAGCAAGTTGTATAGTGATAGCCATAGTGCCATTCATCTTGTAAGGAACTCAACATTCCATTCCAGGACTAAACATATACATCTTAAGTACCATTTCATACGCTCTGTTCTGGAAGATGAACTGTTAAAGTTGGAAAAGATACATACTAGCCAGAATCCTGCAGACATGTTCACAAAGGTAGTGACCAGAGAGAAATTGAGTTCCTGCTCGGTTTCAGTTGGCCTTCTAGCATGAAGGTGAAGAGGAGAAATTTTCCAAGTCCAAGTCCAACAGTGGTGGAGTTGCTGTGATCAGTCTCCAAGTGGGCGATTGTTGGTTGTGGAGCCAGATATTCTAGTCTCATAGATGATATTGTCTTAGCCGTGCACCCCAGAGGAATGTACACCCATTCTGCATTTTTAGGGGTTTGGGGGCAACGCCCCCAAGAAATATTTTTGGGGTTGTTTTCGCCAATAGTTTTCGGGCCCATGGTTTTGGGTAACCCGTGGTATTTTCCCATTGTATTTCCCCTATAAAAGAAAGACATTGTAATATGACTAGGGATGATGTATTAGGTTTTATGCATTGTAAAGATCTCTAAGATCAGAAGAGAGACTGTGAGACAGTGAAGAGGAAGTGCAATGGTTGTGCTGCAGGTTGTATCCCTTCACTTTGCTGGATGGAATAATAATAAGGATTGGAAACTTCAGTGTGGACGTAGCCCAAGTTGGGTGAACCACGATATATCTTTCTCTCTCTTGTAATGTGTGTGTGATTATATTTGCATTTTTGTTTATTGTTATTGCTCTGCAATCCTGTTTTTCTAACACAATTTTAGTTCTATTTCTTTAAGGAATCATTTCCCCTCCCTTTAATTATCTTATGATAATTTATTAGAAATACATGTTCTTGAAAATGTTAATTTGATTATGCAATAATACTTTACACCTTAGAAATAAATGCATCGTAAACAAATCACAGAAGTCTCTATTGGTCATGCATTTTCCTCTTGTTCTGCGCATGGTTTCTCAACCTCCATTACCATGATGTAGTTTCTCAACATTCATGTAGTGTATTTCGTAGAAACTATGTTCTATAGTAACCTGTAGTAGATTCCTAATGTCTAACTAATCAAAGTAAACTGGGTGTATAAGATAGTTCTCTGCACCAGGATGCTCTTGCATCAAAATACCTTGGATGGAAATGTGAGCATATTGCTCAAAATATAGGTGAACAAAATGTGTATATTGTACATCCTCCTTTTCCCATATTTGCTGCTAACATCCACAGTAATTCTTTCAACATATTCACCCAACACTATTATGCATCAACCTCAGTCATTAACATTTCCTTCATTCTCTACAAATATATCTCACAAGATTTTACTACCTCCTTCTCCTTTACCCCAACTGTGTTTAATACCTTATTGTATTTCTTATTAGGCACCATTTTATTTTCCCATTGTACACATTCTCTACACCGTCCATGGTTTCTTCAACTATATTCCTCTCTTCCAAAACTCCCACATTCTCTGCTCTATTTTCTACAACTCTACAACCACTCAAAATATTACAGTAATGACAATTTCCCATCTTCTCCTACTTCAAAAGTGTTGTTTCTATAACACTTGGGTTCTTCTCTTTACTCACTTCATCCCATTGATGCACACATTATTTTTTCTCTACTTATTTCACATACTCCAAGACTTAATTTCTCAATGCATTTCCATCCTTATCTTCTTTTGAAGGATGTAAATTAAATTTCTTCCCATCCTTCTCAAATTGATACGCGTTCTTTCACCCATCATGCATAACCATTCTATCAAACTATCATGGTCTCCCCAACAAAATGTGACGTGCATCCATGGGAAAAACATAAAATAGAATTCTATCATGATAACCCCCAATATTAAAAGTAATCAATCATTGCTTTCTCATAGTGACCCTATGCCCATTTTGTAACCATGACACCCTATATTCCTCTAGATGAGGTGTACACTTCAATTTCAATTTTTCAACAACTTTCATAGACAACAATTTTTTAGAACTACCACAATAAATAATTAAATTACAACACTTACCTTCGATTTTGCATTTAGTTCTGAAGAGGGTCTTCATATATACCGGTTCTTTCTCAACCTCTTCCTTAGAATGCAACAATATATTCCTCATCATCAAATTCTCTCCTTCTTCGGGTTGCAATGCAACTAATTCGCTTGCTACTACAATTGGTTATGTGTAATGTCCTTTTTTGTAAAAATTAGGCACACTATCACAAAATATTTCAATAGAGGCTTAAAACTTTAGACAGTGGAAGTATTCTTTCTCAAAACCCTCATTGATAATGAATTTCGTGTTGATTCCATGGTTATGAAACAACCAAGGCAGCTCTAGGAGAATGATATGGATATTCTAATTAGATTTAAAATATGATATATGTTTCTTTTTAATATTGTGAGGTTAAGTACTTTTTACAAACACTTCACATATATCCTCCTTCAGTACTTTGTCTAGCTTTGAAACTAGGAAAACTAGGAAACTAGTCTTTCTTTGTCTTGTTTCAAACACATACATACCTTTCCAAATTTATTTTGGAAGGAAACTATGGGATTTAAAACATACTAATGGACCTAAAACACTCAATGGTCGAATCAGAAAACTCCTTTTGACATGTTATTCAATCCTGCTCAAATTTGGCCAATTTCAAACCTTGGACTAGTGAAATCCAAATTGTCCCAAATGCTTCCTTATAATTTTGTATGGAATGGATTGATGGGTATTTTTAAATCCTAATGCATCTATTATAAACTCATAAAATTATTGAATACATTAATGGATTTCATTTATCAAGAAGGAATGAAAGGAGAAAATACTAGGAAATTCGATGTTAAAATCCCAACTAGTCTAGGACCTTTTTGGATTCCCAAACACTATACGAACTTCCCTAGTTTATGAACAAAGAAATAGATTTTATTAAGGAAATCAATTGAAACCAAAACTAAGCATTAATCAGGTTCTATAATATGCTATCACTCCTATAAAACAAAATGTTGTGAGACATAGAAATTGCTTGGAAAAGTTAACAATGGACATGGAACTTGCTTCACAAAATTTAATGAAAAACTAAAGGGACCTGCATATAGTATATTGGTCATAAAAATTACATAATAGGATTATATAAACATCAGAAAAATCTCATATAAATTCTGATACAAATAGATATAAGATTACTCCCAAAAGTACATATGAAAGTAGAGGGGAAACTAGCTTGAATTGATGGTTTCTTGCAATGTTTACATAAAAGACATGGAATTTCGAGATATGGCTCAAAGGTGCAGCTCAATACAGTTCTATAAATCATATATCATCACAATGGATTCACAAAATCATTCTCCACAACATTTATACAACTATGAGTGTGCCATCAACAATAGAACATAGACATTGAGAGAAGATTGTGAGAAGAGATAGTGGAGAAAGACATGAGAGATGAACTCGAACTGTAGAGGGAATAAAAAATGCACAAAAAACCTTAATTAATATATGATAAGAGGTCTGAATGGAATATCCTCCAACCAACATGGAAATGTATCTTTCAACTTATAAATTGGTTCAATAGCAGGGAAGGTAAACACCCACCGTCCAAGGACAAGATAAAGCTCTCCCAAATTTCAAATATGCAAATGAAAAATGACCAAAAGCTGACCAATTCGAATTTATCCTCTTTTAATAACCTCCTTGGCATCCTTTCCCTCTTAGAAACTTGAATTTCCCTCCTCTTGGTTCATTAACTCGAATTAGTGTTAATATTGGTTGTTACATTAAGCCAAGTGACAGTTGTTTTGATTTTGCTTGATCTCCTTCATGGATTTCGAATTGGAATCCTTAATGAAGCTTCCTTGGGTCCCAAACACCTCATTATCCCTCTTTGAGTCTATTTTTATCTCTTACATGTCATAAATGTCATAATTGTTGTAAGAGAATCTGCCATAATCGTCATAAGGTGTCATTGGGTTGTCATAGAATCTGTCATTGACTAAAAATATCCTTGTGACTTTTCACCTTCCCCATGGGAGTTACTTATCCCTCCAAATTCGAGTTTGAGGACGGTGCCATGTGTAAAGGAGGAATATTTCCTCGTGGACCCCACATATCCACTTATGCACCCCCAAGTCCAACTAGGACCCCATGCCACTTCATTTTGGAGCAATTAAGGTTTTTTCTGTAATTTATTGGCTTATTTTCCACCGTCAATTTAGAATTTTGAATTTCCTTGAGAAACTATAGGCCTTGGGGTTAAATATCAATATTTTAATTTTCCCACATAACCCTTAGGAATTGGATAGGACAACTTAATTGTTTATCTGAAAATTATTTAATTGGGGACATTACAGTCCTCCCCACCCAATATTGCTTGTCCTCAAGCAATTTCAAACATGGATGTCGAAGAACCTGCTTTCCTTCCAAACATTTGCTTCCAACTTGTTCCAAAAATTAGTTGAACCTTCATACTTGCACTACGCTTTCCAACTTAACTCCTGCCATCAATCCATGATTGAACTTTCTTGGAACACTTCCTTGCAACAGAGAGTTTGAATTTACAGAACAACCAATTTTCCTTAGTTGTAATTGTGTATTTCCAAAAGTAAAGAGATGTGTATTTTTCATATAGATATGTGAATTTTTCATATTTATATCTCCTATGAAATCACCACTAAACACCAAAATATTAATTGAATCCATCAAAAAAAAATTTGCACAATTAATCTTTGCCTCCTTCACATTTTGGAAAGATTTTCTAAACTTCCAACTATTTTTCTCACTGTATAATTCTTTGAAGTTGCCACTGAGTTTCCAAACTTTGAGTTTTCAAGATTCCAAGAAAACTTCAGAGAGGAATCACCATGCTTGTTGCTACCCTACTCTAATTACAATCACCTTCTCAAGTGGTGACTCAATATCCCATATCATCAGGAAAGAGAATGCCTGTATCCCACTACCTTGTATGCATCCTTCCAAATATCATGATCAACAAGAAGGGTGTATCATCAAAGTACATAACAATATCATACAAATGTACATCAAGAATGTGCCTCATCAAAGAATCATGAAAGTGCTTGTACATCCAAGCAAGTAGATAATCATGTGCCCCATACACACAAGCATCAAGTATTATATCAAATCTTCTCTAGTGAAATAGGTGAGGATCCCATGTCCTATAATGTTGCTCCAAATTAATGTAAGATGCATAAAAAAATCAGCCATCACCATGTGTTATTTCATCCAAGAAGTGAATGAAGAACCTCCACCAAAATCTGAACCAAGTAAGGAACAAAAAAAACAGGGAGACTTCAAGTGGCTCAAATAAGTCTCACCAATACACCCATGAATATGTGTATCATCAAGAAATAACAAAGGATGTTGCTTCCAATAAGAATTTTCTCCAATCATATATCTCTTCACCCAAGTATCAGATGAAGTTCCTCCAACATCAAATGAACTAAGCAGGGACTCCTAGGATCAAGGAAATTCATGAGTCTTCAAGTGACTCAAGTGAACACCATAGGTGCATCCATGTAGATGAGTATAATCATAAGGAAATAGAGGATGTTGTTGCAAATGTAAAGAAGAAGGTGGTCTAGTCATGTCATGATCAAAAGGAGAGATAGTAGTTTCATACTCCTCATGTGGAACCATCAGAAAGAACCCTTTCACCCATACTTCATTAGGATGAATGATGCAAAATGTGGAAGTGTAAGATGTAGGTGAATGAACCAAATCACCCAAATGATCAGAAAGTGAAAAAGTTTCATCATGTGAAGTCTTCATAAGAGTAGGATAATGAACCTCCCTCAAAAGTGTGAAACTTTCCTCATAGGTTGGTTCCAAAGTAGTGGAGTCATGCACTTCTTCAAAAAGTGCATAACCATCATCAAGAGGCAACTCAAGTTCCTCTTCCAAAACAATAAGTGCTTGGACCTCATCAAGATCATCTTCAAACACATCAAGCACATGCAAATTGCCATGTTTTTTATGATCCATCATGTCATGAGAATCCTCCAAGCAATCTACCATATGAAAATCTGAAACATAGGAGGAAGAGAAAGTATCTTGCAACCTCTCAAGAAGTTGCTCATTTTGAATTTTGAGCTTATGAATATCCTCATTATTATTCAAGTATTCCTCATGTAACCATTCATTAAGCTCAGCCAAATTGTTTCTATAAAAAAGAAAAGACATGAAATTACCTTTGATGTTGCACATTGCTCTTTGAATCTTCTCCATGTCTTCAAGGAAGGATGGCACCTCCAATGAAGAAACTCTCGAAGGATAATTTGACACCAATGCTTGAGTGTCATGGAGTATGATAAAGGTGTCATATATATTCATTTCACTCATATTCAAAGACCCTTAAATGAATGATGGTTCATGAGAGCGAACCTCCTCTTCTTCTTCTTTCTTGGGATCAACATCACATGGAATCTCAAGTGGTGTCTAGGAAACTGATCTTGGTTCATATTTTGCTGCTACAAGGTATTCTTATTCATGCTCAATGTATTTGGGACTTGCAACAACACATTCAAAAGTGATCTCTATGTCACCAACATAGAGGTGTGAGCACCCATCAGTAGGTACTCCTTCATAGTTCAAGCATCCATCAGTAGATGCTCCTTGATCCATGTCCAAAGTAGAATGTGTCTTGGAATGATCTTAAATAGTTTCAATGGAATCGTTTTCATGCTCATGTGATGTTTTGTAACATCCCCTTCCATCAAACCGATGCAAGTAAGGGAAACATGACCAATCTACCGGGCTTATTTGACAATCTGAGCCCCATATATTACTCATAAATTTGTAACAATTAAAATCTTCTGTGTGTAGACTCATACTTAATATAAAAACAGCGAAAATAAACATATTTGCAAGCACACAAACAGTAATGCATCATCATATCTAACACATGCATACAATTGTTCATCATGCAGAGAATTCAATCTCGTACTCATGCTATGCACAGACTTCATGTCGATTTCATTAAGACAATCATTTCGTTTCATTAACATGGGAAATTAACATTCAGAATTAACACACTGCAAAACACATAATGCATATAATGTAAATCACAGAGAACACTTCTCTTGAAGATGAAGCTGTCCAAACAACTGGATATGTGAGAGCAACGTTCCACCCAACCATAGATCTCTGTTCAGCTTGTATTCTTTCAGCTCAGAGATCACCCTCGAGCTAGGTTGTGTATCCACTAAGAAGAAACTTAGTGGGTTCACTCACAGCCATGGTTTCGCTCAACAACTATGCTAAGCCAACACACAGTTGGGTTTATCAAGCATACAAATGAAAAATGAGGAGGATGCTAAGCCAGTGAGCTCATCCACAGAGCTATAGGCATCTCAAGTTATTTCAACAGTCAAGTCACCCACATTACCTACCCATCCAACACAAGGAAGAGCCCCTTCTCTGCTGCACAGTCCCTCAGGTGTCCCTTCCCTCCAATGCTCTTCAGGATGGGCTTAGAAAGGTACAACTACTAATTCCTTGAGATTCTATCCTTCACTGGGTTTATCAAGCAAACCCAACCTCTGCTCAGTCATTCACACTTGGATTTCTCACAATTCTGTCATCCAATATCTCAATCCTGTCACTTGATTTTTGGGATGTAAAAAATGGGTTTTCCAATGGATTACGGGGTATCTACTACTCTCAAATTCGCCCCAAGGTTTATATCTATGGATCCCCCATTGTATTTTACTATAAAATACCAAATCTGGGCATTTTTGGATCTTCAAAACGTGGGTTCTTGCAAAGTTGCGATTTCTAGTTTTGCTCACTACTGGGAATTCGTTTTTGGATGAAAATTGATGCTGGGTTGTTCAACAGTGGAATGGGAATGAGGAAGAAGCAACTCCCATGAGTTAGAGTGACTTGTGGTATAAGAAAATAGAGCCCATACTCTGCCATACGAATTTTTGGGCTGCCCATGCTCCATTGAAGCCATGGAATGAAATTTTCAACTACTTCCTTACGAAAGAAATAAATGTCATCAAGGAAAGTCAAATGGGTTCTCACCATGACATTTGGTAGCATAGGGTTCATCCCCATAGCCCCCTCACCACTCCCTAGTGGATACACATGGCCCCTTCTCATCCGTTGCTCCCACTACTAGTTTTTGGTATTTTATTGCAATATTAAATATTTACATCAATTTACAATATCCCATGGCTTAATAGCACATGGGTAACAAAATGTCAAATGCTTGTCCATTTAAAATAAAATATGAACATATACTAGCGGGGCCTTGGCCTTGAGCTCCATGCTAGGGAAACATACATCGCATTTATACAATATTTACATTAAGAACCAATATTTCATAAGGGTCAAAATTGGGGTATTACATGTTTCTTCATCTTTTTCAGAGTCACTTGTGAGTGACTTTTGATCCTCTTCATGTAATGATTCTTTTGCTTCACCACCTACATAACTAGATGGCTCATGGGTCTCCTCAATGTTTTTGGATGGTTTATTGTATCTTACTAATTTCACATATGCACTCTTAGGCCTATATCCAAACACCCAGTCAAAAAATTATTCAAACGGAATGGCCTTCTATGTCTTTCCCATCAAAGCAAGATATGCCTGATATTGCTGGAGAAAAGTTCTACATGTTTCTCTCAATATTTCTAATTCATTCATAGTATTAGACTTTCATGGTATGGCACATACATATTCATCATAAAAAGGGTCATAATAATAACCCTTATCCCTTATGAAATCATAATTAGTGTTGCATAATGGCACCTCTTCCTCACACCATTCACATTCTTCTTCATATTTCCCACAATCATCTTCATACTACTCATAGGAGTCATCATAATAGTAAGACATGGCTGCAACTTCTACTTCAATGGATGATGTTAATGCATAGGTGCAAGTACCATGCTCTGATACCACTGTAATGTCCCTTTTTGGAAAAATTAGGCACACTATCACAAAATATTTCAATAGAGGCTTAAAACTTTAGACAGTGGAAGCATTCTTTCTCAAAACCCTCATTAACAATGGATTTCACAACAATTCCATGGTTATGAGACAAATGAGGCAGCTCTAGGAGACTGATATGGATATTCTGATTGTATTTAAAATATGATATATGTGGCTGCTTAATATTGTTTGGCTGGGGACGTTTTACAAACAGTTCACATGCATCCTCCTTTAGTACTTTGTCTAGTTTTGAAACTAGGAAAACTAGGAAACTAGTCTTCTTTGTCTTGTTCCAAACACCTACAGACCTTTCCAAATTTATTATATAAGTATCCTATGGGATTTAACACATCCTAAAATACCTCAAAAACTCAATGGTCGAATCAGTAAACTCCTTTTGACATGTCTGCTCAAATTTGGCCAATTTCGAACCTTCGACTAATGAAACCCAAATTCTCTCAAATGATTTCGAATGATTTATGAAAGGTATTGAGGGTTATTAATACATACTAATTCATATTTTATAAACTCAGACACTTATTGAATACATTCATGAATTTCATTTATCAAGAAGGAATGAAAGGAGAAAATACTAGGAAATTCAATGTTAAAATCCCAACTAGTCTAGGACCTTTTTGGCTTCCCAAACACCGTACGACCTTCCCTAATTTATGAACAGAGACTTGTATTTGATTAAGGAAATCAAGGGAAACCAAAATGAAGCATTAATAATTTTTTATAATATGATATCACTTTTATAAAATAGAATGTTGTGAGACATAGAAATTGCTTGGAAAAGTTAATAATGGACATGGAACTTGCTTCACAAAATTGAATCAAAAACCAAAGGGGCCTGCATATACTATATTGGTCATAAACATTAAATCATAGGCTGATCAAAACATTAGAATAATATCAGAGAAATTCTGATACAAATAGATATAAAATTACTCCAAAAAATCCATATGAAAGTAGAGGGGAAACTAGCTCGAATTGATGGGTTGCTTGCAATGTTTACATAAAATACATGGAATTTCAAGATATGGATCAAAGGTGCAGATCAATACAGTGTTATAGATCATATATAATCAAAATGGAGTGAGAAATAATAGTCTACAACATTTATACAACTATGAGTGTGCCATCAACAATAGAACATGCACATTGAGAGAAGATTGTGAGAATTGGTAGTGGAGAAAGACATGAGAGATGAACTCAAACTGTAGAGGGAATGGAACCTGAAAAAAAAAAAACCTTCATTAATATCTGATAAGAGGTCTGAATGGCCTCTCCTCCAACCAACTTGGTCAGGGATATTTCACCTTCTAAATTGGTTCAATAGCAGGGAAGGTAAACACCCATCGTGCAAGGACATGCTAAAGCTCTCCCAAATTGAAAATATGCAAATGAAAAATGTCAAAAAGCGGATCCAATTAAACTTGCTCCTCTTTTAATAAAATCATTGGCCTCCTTTCCCTCCAAGAAACTTGAATTTCCCTCCTCTTGGTTCATTAATTCAAATTAGTGTTAATCTTGATTTTTACATTAACCCAAGTGACAATTGTCTTGATTTTGCTTGATCTCCTTCATGCATTTCGACTTGGAATCCTTCATGAATCTTACTTGGACCCCACACACCTCACGCACCCTATTTGGGTCTATTTTTATCTCTTAAATGTCATAAATGTCATAATAGTTGTAAGAGAATTTGTCATAAGTGTCATAAGGTGTCATAGGGTTGTCATAGAATCTATCATTGACTAGAAATATCCCTGTGGCTTTTCACCTTCCCCATGGGAGTTACTTATCCCTCCAAATTCGAATTTGAGGATGGTGCCATGTGTAAAGGAGAAATATTCCATCATGTGGACCCCACATATCCACTTATGCTCCCCCAAGTCCAACTAGTACCCCATACCACTTCATTTTGGAGCAACTAATGATTTTTCCATAATTTATTGGCCCATTTTCCACCATCAATTTAGAATTTAGAATTTCCACGAGAAACTATAGGCATTGGAGTTAAATATCAATATTTTAATTTTCCCACATAACCCTTAGAAATTGGATAGGCCAACTTAATTGTTTATCTGAAAATGATTTAATTGGGGTCATTACATTCTACTTCAACCTTATGCATCCCCCCTTCTTTCCTTTTTCCATCCTTCACAATTTCTACACATTCCAATTCCCTATGGCCTTATGTTCCACATTTGAAGTAAGTGCCTTCAAATTTTACTCCTTTACTTTTTCCTCTTGTCAATCAACCTTGTCCTCTCTCAGCATCAGATCCGCTTCTAGTAGGATGGTCCACAACACTGGAACTAATTCCACATTCCACATTCTTCATCTTTATTTTCTTTGTTCTACCCTCATTTATATCATGGGTCTCTCTTTACAGTCTATTGGTTCCTCAACAATTTCTTCGCAATCCCCAAGGCTTCTTGATAAGCCTTTGCCATCGAACGAAAATTCAAAATTTTAAACTCATCTTGAATGGAATAACTCAAACCATTCACATAATTGGAAATGGATTATGGAATCTCTTCATTCTACCCATACCTTATAGAAATCCTGCAAAATTCTTTTGCATACTCCATTATCGACATCTTTAGCTACTTCAAATTCTATAATATTCTCAACATATTGAAAGCATAATCCACAAGAAAAAATTTAAATTTCAATTCATACACCATCCTATCCCAGGTTTTGATCTTCCCTCTACCACTACATTCTCTCTTCAACTGCAACTTATCCCACCACAAAGAATCATGAATTTTAAATTTTTGCTAGCGAACCTAACCCTCATAGGATCTCTAATATTCTCAAACTCAAAATTCCTCAAGATTATAATTCCATAATAGATAGGAGTATCTAGTTTAGGTTCACCTCCAAGATGGTTGATGGCTCTAATCATTATATCTTCAAGTGTCATGTTATCTTCTATTTCTTCCCTTATAGTCCTTGATTATGCTTCATCATAACTATTGTCTTGCACCACATGTGAAATACCTCTCTTATAGACTTCCTTAATGGCATCTGTTCTAGCCATCAATGTCGTCATCATTGTTGCAAGCTCATTTACCTCCTCTACATTTTTTTTGGTCTTATCGATCTTCCATGACCTCTTGCTCTTTGCGCCATCACTATGGATTTAGTCCAAAATTTCTTCCTCCACGATCCCCACCTCAATAGCATTCACATATTACCCAATCTAGAACCTTGTTCCTCTAATCCTTCCCATTGCAGGATCAACCGGATCTGATACCACTTGATGTAGAGAAAATGTGCAAACATAGATTACATAGTAGAATATACATACATAGGAAACAATTTAATTACTTAGGCAAAGAACATCCACAATAGAAATTATACACCACAAATATTTAACATAAATCAACACATAATATGCAATCTTTATTTATTATGAATAGGCTACTCCATACTACAATTTCCACAGATCCTAATTGTGCATTTCCACACCTCCCTCATCATCTACGGGGCCAAACTGAGAAACACACTATGCCACTTCTCCCTCACTTCCCTCCCCCTCCTCACAACAAGAAGGTTCTCATAAATAGTTTTTGGGAATGCCAAGCAATAATAAAAGAAAAATCATTCAAATTTAGTTCCATTTGGTTAAGGAATCAATTCCTCTCCCCTTAATTATCTTATGGTAATTTATTAGAATTACTTGTTCTTGAAAATATTCATTTGATTATGCAATAATGCTTTACACCTTAGAAATAAATGCATTGTAAAAAAATCACCGAAGTCTCTAATTGTCATGCGTTTTCCTCTTGTTTGACACATGGTTTCATGACCCCCATGACCACAATGTAGCAACATGTTAGGGATTGTAAGATACCCAAGTATAATATGCCAAAATGTTTTTGCAAATTTGATGATATGTGTATTATGTATTTCTTCAAACAGTTGCATACATTGATTTATAACTTTCAAAAAATAAATATAGATCACACACATAACATATAATATCTGAACATTTGCTTTATTATATGACTAGGGACAGTACAAAAATGGCTAATGATGGACAATCCACAAACTGTCTGCTTGGTAGCTATGAATGGATACTCAAAACAAGAAACCCGATAAGATGCCAATTTCAAATTTTTGTAGACAACAATGATCTTCTTTTGCTCGCAATTTACCCACAAAGTGCCTTTCCTCGACTCCACTAACCAGATCCTCCTCCTCCTGCTCATAGATACCTCCAATGCTGCTTCTCTCCTTGGGTTCATGTTTCCCTATTCATGAATCCTTCAACTACTACTAGCCTCATGAAATGGTACCATGCTCCCTCTACTCATCTTGACACCTACCCTTTTTATCACGATTTCATCCTAGAGCTCACGGCTTGGTAAACCCGTGCCCCATATGAATCATCCCATACTCCATCATGGCTCCCTATGGTCATGTATTTCATCACAGCCACCTTGGATGCTCACGGTATACCTTGGAATGATTACAACCTTCCCAACTGAGACAACCTTCCCAATAATGCCACAACCAATGGAAACGACCCTCTCCAATAGGTTAACGGCCTCTCCAGGTGCTCACGACCAGGTTACTAAGTATGGTGTCTCTCATGTTGATGCTCACGGTTTCTTGCTAGAGAAAATACTTGATAAATGAGATTAATACTACCTCCCACTGATCCAAAGGAAACGACCTCCTACAAATGCAAAAGCTATAAAACTTGGTTAGGGTGGTAAAATGCCACCAAAACCAAGAGATGGAATGGATGGGGTTTTCCAACCCCAAACGTAAACTCTAGAAAATCCCCTAGACGAATGCAAGAAAAATTTCAATATTGATAAGCATGTCCAATAATGAAGCCCCATACTCTTTTTATTCTTCAATTGGGACCAATACCACAGGCGAATACCATGTGTGATCCAAAGTCATCAACCACTTCTTTTATGCACAATTCACTTTTTTTAATTAAGTGGTTCCCTCCCAACTCCCAGATGTGGACACCATAGCCTATGGGAGTCTAATAGGATACTAATTAAATCCTAACTAAGGTCAATGGGGAGGGGCCATTATATTCCTCCCATCCTGATATTTCTTGTCCTCAAGCAACTCTAATGTAGGATGATATAAGATCTGCTCTACCTCCCACGTGGCATCCTCTACAGGAAAACATCTCCATACAACCAAGTAATCATGCACCACTCAACCTCTCACTCTCTTCTCCCTGACATCAATAATTCTCTCTGGATTTAAGACAACTGTTCTTCCTCATCCAATGGAGGAATATCTGCTAAGGAAGTAACCCACTGTCCCAATTCCCTTTTGAGGCAATATACATTGAAAACATTGTAGATATTACTACCCTCTAGAAGCTCTAGCTCATAAGCCACATCACCAACTCTCCTAATCACTTTGTATGGTCCATAAAAGTGAGGTTTAAGCTTCTCCACGCCACTCTTCTTCAATGAGGACTGTCTGTATGGTTGCAAGTATAGGAAGACCAAGTCCCCAACCTCAAATCTATGTTCTACCATGTGTTTGTCCGCATACACCTTCTGTCGGTTTTGAGCATTCTACAAATTCTCCTTCAGGACCCTCAAGATGTCCTAGCTCTCCTGTAACCAATCCTTGGCCTTTGGGGTCTAACTGTCTCCAAAATACAAATCCAAGAGTGGTGGAGCATCATACCCATACAATGCTCGGAATGGACTCATCGACCTGATGGACATGTGAAAAGTGGTGTTGTAGAAATTCTCTCCCAGGTGCAACCACTTTATTCAAGTCCTCTGCTTCCCTAACACATAGTTCCATAGATACCCCTTGATCAACCTTTTGACTATCTTAGTACGTCCATTTGTCATAGGGTGGTAACTAGTACTAGGTGTCAATTATGTTCCACACAACTTGAATACCTCCTGCCAAAATGCACTAAGAAACATGCTATCACGGTTGTTGTTGGGCCTAGCCCAAGTAAGGCATTCTTTTGCAAGATAGTTTTGGAACTGCGAGGTTGAGCGCAGTTCAGATGAAGGCAATTTTGGAAAGATAGTCTTAGGGAGCTGCGAATTTGAGCACAACACAGTATCGACAGGGTAGGAACCACGTGGCTAAGTGCCAGCTCCATGAAGTGCCAGCAGGGAACCTGTTTTGGGTAAAGAATGTAAGGAAAGGTCGAGCTATGAAAGCACCCTGTTTGGGAAAGAAACTCCAAGATTCCCGAGAATGGGTATGGATCAGCGTGAAGGTGAATGAAAGCGACCTGTCAAGAGAGTGGCGAAAAATGGTTGGAAGCTAAGCCATAGAGCCAACAGTGACAAGAAGGCCAGAGGGGTGGAAAGTGACACGCCACGATGTAGTATAACCATTTTGTGAAGACAACAGATGTTAGAAGGGCGTGTGAGCTGCGAGTGGTCCAGCAGAATAGCCATAAGCATGTGAAGGAGTTGTCGACTGCGACAGGCTGAGTCGGTGGGTAACTACACCATTTTGTAACCTTAGGGTTTTTTCCTATGCATTGTAAAAGACATGACCTACAGGAACAATCTCTATCAAAGGGCACATTTTGTAAGGGAAAGGGTTAATCTCGAATCTTCATTGTAAAATATCTGTTAGAGAGTTGTCGGGTTAATCTTTGATTGTGAATAGTTGATATTGTTGAATCTAGATCTCCGTTGAGAGATGATTGTAAAATGCTCTGCAAGTTGCGTTCCCAGAGACCTATAGAGAGAGAAGAGAGTCTACAGCTGAGTGCACAGACTGGAACTGTTGTACCCTTCCCAAAGAGAATATAACAACAGTTCCTCTGGACGTAGCTCCCATCTTGGGGGTGAACCACGTTAAATTCTATGTTATGTGATTGTTTATGTGCTTGATTATGTGTATTTTCTTATGCTAAATAGTTAAGATCTGGTTTATGAGCTCATGTGTTCTTGCTTTTATATGTATTCTCCATAAGGATAATGATGGGAATAATATGTTAAGTAGGCACATATGTGAATGAATGTTAAATGCATAAGTATTTCTAAGTTAGTTGAATGCATAAGTCAATTGGGTAAACACTTAAGACCAAGAAAATGGTATAGTGCGATTCCCTGAGCACGGAACGGGAAGTGCGCAGTTACATTGCTGTTGTTATAGTGTAGAAGTTCGCAAGGGTTGCAGGCTATTTTGCTGTTGAATGTGCCTTTTTACACTAAGTAAGATCTAGTGGAGCTACATAAGTGTTGGAAGGAAGCACATACCTCTGTGGTGTTGTCCTATCATTGAAGAACCATTCCACATCGTGTATTCCTTGGATGCGCGATAGTCTAAGTGTCAACCGCAAAGAAGGTGAACTTCACATAGTCCCCAGTTCGCAGTGCGAGTCCTGTAGCACGATGCTCACCAGTCTGTTAAGCGCTCATCACCTGGTTGTGGAAACGTGATTCCGCAGCCTCCCCATTCTCTTTGCCTTGGGTGAGACCTTAGTTTGCTCGCACACTGTTGCCGAAAGGGCCGGTGAAAAGGGGGTTTTGTTGGTTTCCTGAACTGCGCAGAACCTGGGTCTTTATAGAAAACCTCCAGAACAGTATAAGAATCCAACAAATGGTTCCGTTGCCATGCTTGATTTGGTGATGAGTACAAAACCTTGGAATCCAGAGAAAAAATAAATATGGGACTGGGTGGACAAGACAGAATGAGATTTTGTGAGAAACGAGAATAGACATCCACGTCTCTCTGACATAGAGTGATTAAATAAATGCCCGTGGAAGGATATTCATGAAATTTTCTAGGCAAGTTTTGGAAACAAGTTGCACGAGTGGATATCAAGACTCGCAAATCGAAAATAATGTTCCCAAGAAGGAGCACCTACCGAGTGGAATCTAGAGCTTATTCAGAGGCTTAAAGAAGTAAATAGTCCACTCTCACGAGCAGTCGAATTTTGGGTTGACAATATTCTAGAAGGCTTCGTGATAGAGTTTGTTGTCGACATGCTGAGTTCCTACAATGCAGTAGAAGAAAAATTCTTCAAAGGATTCATAGGTAAGTATCTGAACAACCTGATTTTATATATTAAAATTCTTTTATATGAGAAAGGCGTGTTAAGAATGCAGTAAAATTCACAGAAATTTTTTATTCTGTCATGGTTAATAACATATATAGTGACTCTGACGAAGATACACACAATTTGAGAATTGGGAAAAGATATAAGTTTAATACCGAGAAAAGTGACATCCACATAGAGACTGAGTTCCAAGTAGATCCTGATAGCCAGACCGCACCTCCATCAGCTACCTATCATCCTATCACTCCGTAGAACCCACCAGTTGAGACTACTTCAACTCCTATTGCACAGAACCCGTCAGTTCAGAACCCTCCAGTTGTTAATATTCCTAATCCTCAGAATTTCAATACCAGTAACACTGTGGGAGTGAGTACTCAGACCATTCTGACTCAGAATATTCTGATTCAGAACATTCTACGCAGTACCATCCCTAACACCACTCATAACACTATGCAGAACACTATACCACCAAGAAGGAGAATGACTGATGATATTAAGCTGCCGATATTTAAAGGCATGGGTCTAGAATACCCTGAGCAACATTGGTTTCTATGTGAAGCCATGTGGAATGTCAAGCAAGTTCAGGATGATGCTGTGAAGCAAGCATAGCTCATCACTACATTCAGAGATAGATCCTTGAACTGGTTCATGAAGTATTCTGTGGAACAGAATAAAACCTTAGTGGATATTTGTTACACCTAAAATCTTACCATCATGAGATTCAGTGTATACATCCCTAAAGTTTCCTTGACTAAGTTATTGACCTGGAAGAGATGTGAACTCATTCATACTAGGTTTTTAGAGGCCATCACAGGTTGTCCTCAAGCAACCTGCGACGTCGCAGGTTTCCCTCTTGCAGCATGCGACGATGTTAGTTAATGGACAAAAATAGCTCCTTCGAGCCCATTCTTGAAGCTAGTTGACATGGATCCTTATCCCTAACCTTTTGGGAGAGCTCGGACTCATTTCCTAACCTCTTGGAAGGATCCCCTATCTCTTTCCTACCATATCTCAAACTACCCTATCCATAACCTATCCACTTAGTCCTATATAAGTGAAGCTCACTCCCAATCTAAAGGGAGGAAGTCTATAGTGTCTACATGCTGGTGAAATCATCTTAGAGAGACCTCTACTCATCCATTGAGAGACTCACACTTCCTTGGGAGGATATGTCATTGGCTTGGATGGAGAAGGATTACTTCCTTAACCTCTGGTTGTAGTCGTTCTCTTCTATGTACTTTCCCTATTTTTACAGTAATATAAACGCTTTCCACCAATATTGTTGTGTTGATGATATTGTGCAGTTTACCTGCTTAACTATTTACTTAGATCTGTTATCATTTAGATGCCTCTTACTTGTTTGTCTTGTTCTATGTGTCTTGGAAGGTCTTGCAGCTGAGATCTGATGACTGCGAGGTGTGAAACAACATCTAGGAGAAAGGGCTACAAACTTAAGGTAAGACATCTAATAACTTGATCCTTAACTAGATCTAGGAAAGTGGTTTCTAGTCTGTTCTATTTGTTCCAGTATCACAATTAGTTAGGGATATCCAGCTCGCGTCTGCTCAAGTGGATTGTCCGTCAAACAAATCTGGCGACCATACTGGGGAGGAACATTGTTTTGTAGTTGTCAATTTGAATGTCATTTTCGGTTGATTTCTTGTTACACGCCATTTTATTTGTCATTTTCCTCTTAGACTGGTTTCACCATCATATCTTCACTTTGAAAAGTTTGATTACCTTCCTTTGAGTTTGTACTTCTCATTTTCAAACCATTTCATTGCTCTTTGCTTGGATATTTATTAATTTTTTGAACTTAGATCTCGCCTGTTGCACCTGGTTAATGGAATCAGAGCGACACTATGTCATTTTTTATCTATGTTCTTTGTCTGTGGGCCTATCGTCGCAACCCTTTCATTGGTTTACTATGATATCGTCGCACCTCCCACACTTGTAAACTACGACGTCACACTGTGTACAAGCACAGATTGCGCCGATCTGCCAAAATTGCCATACAGGCACCCCTTCTCCATTTCTGATTTGAGTTTTGGATTGTGTGCAAACTCCCTCTGTGCTGCAAGATCCATCCAGAGACCCCATTTTTTTTTATTTGTGTGTTGGAGTGTTTGGTTTCTTTTGGAGTTGTTTTGGGTTCCATCTTGGACAAGTCTGAGATTTGATAGTGGTGGACACTTTGGTCTCCCCCACCTGCATCCACTCACCCTTGCATTCCCTCTCCTTGCCGGATCTGGTTGTTGTATTGGATTCGTTTCCAGACCTCATTTGTATACATCTTTGATCTTTGCTTGCTTTAGCGCTGCTTGTTACTGATTGATTTTGAGTGTTTGCGTGTACTTTCAGTCCATTGAGTGCTTGTCTTTTATTGATATTTTTTGAGTTATTGGAGTGCTACAAGTAATCTTTTCATTTCAGTACTTATGTTTAAAAACATTGTTGTTATCAAATTGTTATTTTGATACATCCATTGAAAAATCAAAAGTACTTTATTTCCATTATTTTTTCAAGCTCATTTGAAGAATTGTACATGCATTGGAATGTCTCATTTGTAGATCTTTTGGAAAAGTTGAAAGAGAATTGAATTATTTGTGTTTTTCATGAATTATGAGTTGCTCATTTTCTTGAAAGATTTGAATAGATATCAAGTTTTACAAAAGTAGTTCCATGCTTGGAAAGCTAAATGCATCTTTTGGTTTTTATTCTTTTAGGCCATTGTAAGGAAAGTGAAAAGCTTGCATGCTCTACTTAGAAGCTCTCTCTTTTCATCACTTAGCATCATTTTTGTTTTTGAAAAGATAAAAAAAGAAAAAGAAAAATGCTTTGATTTGGGTTAGTAGTGTTGTGTTATTTTTGTGTTTCGCTTGAAAAGGAAAAGAATACTTCATAGTCATTTTTTGGTAGATTTGGGATTGCGTTGCATTGTGTTGCTTTGGTAAAATTGTTGGAAAGAAATTTCTCCCTCCCATACATAGAGTTCATCAAAAGAAAAGTATATTTTTTGCATGTAGTTAGGGCTTGCATTATGTTTACGATTATGTACTCACCTCATGGATTCACCTAACTGTCCAGATAAAATTAACGGTAGAACTAGGGTAAAATTTTTAGTAACTTGTGTGTAATTTAGAGACGTGTTCCAGCATCGTTAAGTGTGGAAGCTGTTGTTATATACCAACACTGTATTCCGGCGGTATTGTAGTCTTCCACGTACTTATCGGTATATCAAAGCTCTTTCACATACCCACCAAGTCCCTTAAGTACTGGGTGTATATAGAAAGGTGTTTCACATACTCGGTAGTATATAGGAAGGTCTCGTGCCATACGGTTGTGCATTAGACACTACCACTACGGATTTTAGCTCCCACGTACCTTGCGTATATTAGGAGACACCACTAGGATTCCAGAAACCAACTAAGTTAACCTTTTGGCCATCTTGGTGGAGCAATACATCGAGAACAACACTCGGGGAGATTACTATGCACATACCTTCTAGTTAATCATGTATTCAAGAAAGGGTACGGTCCCAATCCTCCTTGTCACGTTTTACTATTGGACCCTGCGGTATATAGTGATTTGCGAATCCTTAACAATCCTGTGAGGTTCCAGACCTTTGAATCCACTCTTATCACATAAGTTTGCTTGTGGCCTTAGCTTGTGTAGGGTTTTGTCTGGTCTGCTTTTCTTTTGTTTAGCTTGACTTAGGAGAAAATTTTGTTTCAGTCACTCTAGATGACTTTCTTTGGAGAAGGTCTTGTAGGATTCAAAACTTACCACCCGAATATCCCCTTAACTAGGAGGTACTTCCAAGGGTAAGAATGGACCCACAATCCAGGGTCGGGTCACATGAAGTGGAAAACCCCACTTTGATTGTTGGAGCACATATGTTTCCTCCAGATTCACTTGCTTCTCATCCCTCATAGGGTGAAGAAGCACAAATCCCCACTTCACAAGACTTACCTCCCATTTCATCGGGAGAGCCTGGATTGTTGGAATGGATAAATCAACCCCGGGACGACCCCGTAACAGCTATTAGTCCTTCAACAACTTATTGGATATCTTCTCTAGGCCACCTAGTGTCCCATTTTTCCATTGCATCCCCAGCCAGTTGGCCTACCCCTAAAGAAATCTTCGCACCCATTCATGATCGTTTGGAACGATTACACATTAGGGGTGATGAACTTCGAAGACAGAGTCTTTCACAAAGGGTAGAAGACCCGTCATTATACTCTTATCAACCAGTCCCAAGTCGTGTCTTATCTTTTGAGTCATTGAAATCATCCACGCAACACGTGACCATTTCTGAAACTAGTCAACCAGCCATTCCTACACATACATCCCCTGGATAGGAGACCAGTTCAATACCTCTAACGACCTAAACTGTTGAACAACAACAGTCCAACACACTTATAACCTCCACAGTTACATCACTTGCTCCTCCCCCACCCCAAACTACGAGAGGAGGATATTATTTACCCCCTACCTTCTTTATAGGTAATGGTAATCCCACTGTGAATAATCAACAACTAGTGTTGGGTCAACCTTTGCTTAATGGTCTGCAAGTTGTTGCTCAGGGGAAACCCCCATCTCTTAACCATAATACTGCAGCAGGGGTTCCCATCGGTCCTTCCGTTGGAAATTCCTTACCTCCTGGACCTTCCACTATGAGACTATCCCATGTTGGGGGACCATCCAATGTAATTCAACCACCATTGAGTCAAGCGTATCTAGGTCATATTAACCCTATGTCGGGTCAACTTAATCCCAGAAACGCACTGTACGGGGTACCCTACCCTGGAAATCTTTACACTCTATGGGGAAAGCAAAATTTTTTACAACGTGGACCCCCACTTAAAGTCCCTCAAGTTCCTCCACCCCCATTTGGGCCACCCCCACCTCCTATTGGAGGCAGCGGGCCCCCACATAATTCTAGAAGAGGTGGACCTCTACCTTCTGGCGGAGGACCACCTCATTCCGGTCATCATAGTCCACCCCCCCTGTTGGTGGTGGAAGAGGACCACCCCATTCTGGTGGTGGTGGTGGAGGACCACCCCCTCCTAGCGGTAGTGGTGGTGGAGGACCATCCCATCCCGGTGGTGGTGGTGGAGGACCTTTACATCCTAGTGGTGGTGGTCGTGGACCACCACCCTACTATGTTGGAGGTGGAAGAGGAGGCTCTTACCCTTCCGGTAGTGGTGGTGGCCCACCACCCCCTCCCGGTGGAGGTGGTGGAGGCCCACCCTATTCTGGTGGTGGTAGCAGACCAGCACTTGCTCCCGACGGAGGCGGTGGCGGGCCATCCTACCCTAGCGGTGGTGGTGGACCCCCACCATTTGGAGGTGGCCCCACCCCTCTCGGCGGTGGAGGCGGGCCCCCACCTTATGGTAATGGACCACCTTACTATGATGGCAGACCTACGTTTGGTCCGAGAGGCCCGTACCCCTATGGCCAGTTCCCTCCTGGAACACCCTATGGTCAGTCGATATAAGGTCCCACTAGTCTTTACATGCCTTATCAGTACTATCAGTACCCGAAACCTAATCCACAACTTCCCTTTTTGGCTACTTTGGACCTACCTGACCTGTCTCGCCTGAACAATGACCCCATCTACCACGGAACTAATTGGCCACCCATTCTGGTGAAACTTCCATCAGATATTCCAAAATTTGATGGCAAGCCAGGTGAGGATCCTAAAAACCACGTGATGACATACCACTTGTGGTGTTCATCCAAATCCTTGATGGACAACTCGATCCATCATAGTTCATTTCAATGGACTCTCATTGGTTCAGCTGCCAAGTGGTATATTGAACTACCCCCCCATTATTTTCCTGATTTTAGTTCTCTTGCTATGAATTTTTTTGACTCATTTCCAGCTGCCTATACAGTATGAAACTGGTATAGAGCTTTTAACCTAGCTCAGTCAGAATACCGCTACTCACATTTCAGACCATATACATGAGTGGCAGAGGAGACAACGTCTCATTAAGGCTCCTATTTCAGACCAAATCCTGGCAGACTGGTTTACGAAGTCTCTCATCCTAACCATAGCACGAGACATTGCCATGGGAGGTGCTATCACTGAAGAACAAGCCATCGCTTGCGCCCATTTATTAGACTTAGTTTATGCCCATTCTGGCACATTGTTTGATATCCTTCCTGACGCACCCCATAACACGTATGACCCTGCAAAACCACCCAAGGGACCCCAAGCTGATGGCATCATCGGATCCCTTAACACCCAGCCTTCTTCTCAAATTGTTGGATCGTTGAACCCCCAAGGTTCTTCCCCATCACCAACACAGGCTAGTCACGGCACCACCAAATCATCCACTCCTACTGTCACTGAAGAAGTGAATTCTGTTTCATCAGCTTCACCTCAAAAGTTTGGTGGTAAGAAGAAGAACAAAGGGAAACCTAAGAAATATTCCACCCAGCAGGAACATAAGAGCACCCCTGATGACACCAAATAGAAAAGGAAGTTAAAGTATCCTTGTGATCTACTGTGTAGTGATGACCACTTTTCCAAAGAGTGCCCCCATAGAGACGAAGTTCAAAATTTTCTTAAGGGAAAACCCACACCCGCAGTTCTCAATGATCCCTTTGCTACTCAAAATCAACAGTTGATTGCTCACACCTCTCCTTCCCAAGGAGAAGTATCCACCACCGCACATGTTCTCATGATGCGTAGAAAAACCGTCAACTTGAACACTCGTTCTCGTTCTTATGACTCTATTCCGGCAAAGGAACCTGTTGGAAGTAATACTAAAAAGGCTTCCACTTCTATGCCTAATGTCACAGTACCGGCTGCTCCTCTCCCCATTGAGAACCCCTCTTTCAAGTCAGTGTTGCGTCCACCCAGGAGCACGATTAGAAAATCGGTTTTCAATCCTAATGCTCGGGCTGCTCAAAACTACAACATTTTAGAGCACCTAGCACAAGCTCCTTGTGCTATGTCGATGCTCGAGGTCTTGCAAAACTGTCCTAATCAGCGCAAGACTCTCCTCCCTGCCATTGGTGCAGTCGACCCGGATTCATCGAACACCATCATGTTCCAGCTGGAATACTTCAAACCAAGGCTCTCCCATCAGTTGGCATTTCAAGTTTCCACAAACATTGCTCGGAAGACAATCCATCATACCGTTTTGGACGAAGGTGCCTCTACTTCAGTCATGTCGATCTCATGCTGGAGAGCCATCGGTTCTCCCGAGTTGAACCGTTCTCCTACCACTTTGAGAGCCTTCAACGGACGTGGCTTTCACCCTCATGGGTTGTTATAAGATTTAGCAGTTGAGCTGGGGGGAAATACCACCACCATTAATGTGGAAGTGGTCACTGCCCCATTGGATTACAACATTCTTCTTGGTAGTAATTGGTTTTATGCCATGACTGCGGTCGTACCATCTGTCTTTCGCATAGTACAATTCCCCCATCAAGGCCGAATTGTTAGAGTCGGCCAACTAGATTTCTGCACACCTGAAACCGCTACTCACCCAAGCAATAATGTTCCTTCGATTGGACAATCTTTGCATCAATATGAGAGCGTGGGGGTCGGCCTCCTAAAGGACTCATCCCTTATGGGCGTCTTTCCTACTTCAGATCCCCCAAATCATGTTGCCATGATGAACATGATCTCCTTGCAGATTTCATCTATCGCCAACTCCATTGATTCATGGCTTGTACCTGACGAAGCCACCACACACCTAATTGGAAACACGATGCCTCTGTCACCCACCGAAATCACATACGAGGCTATCCAGTCAGCACCTCAGGACCACTTAGCTGTGGCCTCCACCTCCTGTTCTCCACAATGGACATCATTCGAGCCCCTACTACGGACTTTTCATTCTGATGAGTCCATTATGGAAATCATGTGTGCAGATGATCCTCCATGGGAAGACCTCCATCATCGTTCGTATTTCCTTTCCTTTTTGGACACTGTGGAGAATAGAATTAACACCATCTTTACACTGGATTTCTACTCTGGCTCTCAATTCTTGATACTCACATGTCAAATGGACTCCGAAGGCAATTTAGACAACATTGATCCTACCACTTTGATAGACATTTCGGTTACTCCTGGTGTAGTGGAACACATTCATTTGGGCCATAAGTGTTCCCCTGAAGAAGTCATTTATTATATGGCCTTATTCAAGAGATTCCAAGACTTGTTCGCTTGGACCTATGAGGAGATTCCTGGGATAGACCCCACCATTGTTTTACACGAAATCAAAACCTATCCCGACGTCAAACCTATCCACCAAAAGTTGTGACTGGTACACCCTTGGAAGACTGCGGAAATTAAGGCAGAGATTGAGAAACTCTTGAAGGCAGGCTTCATCTATCCTGTCCCATTGACAGAATGGGTCTCAAGCATCATCCCTGTTACTAAAAAATGGGGGTACTATTTGTGTCTGCATCGATTATCGATATCTCAACAAAGCTTGTCCTAAGGACAACTACACGACTCCCTTTATTGACTAGATTATTGACAATTGTGCCGGAAGTGTCATTTTTTCATTTATGGATGGCTTTTCCGAATGCAACCAGATTGAGATCCACCCCGCCGACCAACACAAGACTGCATTCATCTACCCTTGGGGAGCATTTGCGTATCGTAAACTTCCATTTGGTCTTAAAAATGCTGGTGCCACATTCCAGTGGGCCATGTCATATGCCTTCCATGATGTGAAGGATTTTGTGGAACCTTACTTGGATGATCTGCCTTCACACTCAAGGCAACGTGAGTTCCACATAGATCATCTAATGACCATTTTCCTCATATGCAGGCGGTACAATATCGATCTGAACCCTCATAAGTGTATTTTCCGTGTCGAGTATGGACACCTCTTAGGATTTATCATCTCAAAAGATGGGATCCGCATTGATCCCTTGAAGGTGGAAGCCATTGTCGCTCTTCCTCCTCCAGCAAATATTACAGAACTTCAAAGTCTGCAAGGAAGAGTGACTTATTTAAGGTGTTTTGTTTGTAATTTCATGCAAACGACGTAGGGTTACATGAGATTGATGAAAAAGGAGTCCCGTTTATTTGGGATTACCAAGCTCAACAATCTTTTGATAGTTTGAAATCACGCATTACGATGTGCTCCAACCACCGATTTACTATCGAGATTACATTCTATACCTCGCTACTTCCGACACCATTATTGCCATGGTTTTGGTACAAGAAGACCAGAATGCCCAAGAACATGTGATATACTATGCCATTAAAGGTCTTATTGACACTGAAACTCACTATTCACATGTTGAGAAGCTCGCTCTGGCGGTAGTTATCGCCGTGCAGAAGTTTCGACATTACATCCTGCTTCACACCACCACCATCATCGCCGATTTGAACCCCATGTACCATGTTCTGACATGTCAGGTGCTTGGGGGAAAGTATTCACACTGGATCGTGATACTACAGGAGTTCGATCTCCTTTTCGAAAAGGCCAAGTCTAAAAAGTATTTGGTGTTTGCTGAGCTCATCTGCGACCTTCCCCATCCTGATGTAGAATCTAAGCCCAATGACTCTTTTCTGGATGAGTCATTGTTTCTTATCAGTACGTCTGATCCATGGTATGGAGATATAACATTGTATCTTCAAAGCGAATGTTTCAGCCTTCAATTGTCTCGTGATGACCGTCGTCGAATACGCCACCATGCGAAGTATATAATTATCTAATTATCAGTGATACTGTGTAACGCCGTGGTATCGATTCTATTCTTCGACGTTGTCTGACTCATGATGAGGTTGAACACGTCCTAAATGACTGTGACGCTGGGGCTTTTGGCGGTCATCTCTTTGGGATGGCTATAGCCGAGAAGATTCTGCGCGTAGGATATTATTGCCTATCTATCTTTAAAGATTGTATCGAGGCCATAAAAAAATGACCTCCATGTCAACATTTTCATACCAAAAATCGCACCCATCCCGCCCCATTACACCCAGTTATTGCCGTTGGCCCCTTCGCTAAATGGGGCATTGAATTCATTCATTGTAATCCTACCTCGGCCGAGGGGCATAGTTACGTCATTGTAGCTGTAGACTACTTTACAAAGTGGGCCAAGGAAATACCTACATACACGAACGACGACAAGACCGCTGCACTCTTCATGTTTAATGATGTAATAGTGCGATTTGGAGTTCCTCAAACGATAGTTACCGACCATGGTTCTCACTTGATGAACCACATGGTTGATGAGTTGAGCAATAGATTGGGTTTTCTCCATGAAAACTCAACACCGTACTACCCACAGTCAAACGGACAAGTCGAGGCCATTAACAAGGTTTTGAAAACTATGGTCCAATGTATGGTGGGTACTCACAAGTCGAATTGGCATAATATGCTCTTCTCCGCACTATGGGCTTATCAAACTTCCATTAAAACCGCCACTGGATTTACTCCCTTCCAACTAGTGTATGGATTGGAGGCGGTCCTTCCTATTAAGTGCGAGATTCTATCCCTCAATCTTGCCATCGAACTTCTCCCCAACACTACTTCCAAGGAAGAATGCTTCCTCTACCTATCTAAGCTCAATGAGACTCACCGAGATGCCGCTCTTACCAACGTGGTGTGAGATTTTCAATTACTAGGAACTAGATTCATAAGACAATTTCACCATGGAATATTTTAGACAATGAGAGAAGAAGAATAGAAAGAATAAATTATGGAAAACACTCTGTATCTTATTCATTGATATTATAACAATATATAATACATCCTCCATGGAGAAAATCGAATTGCTTTGAAGCAATATGGAAAGAGCAAAAAGAAAAGGCTTAGAAAAGACAAAAAACCCCCTAGGTGGCAAAAGCAGTTTCCAAAACTGTGCTAGAGGCTCACGAATTTGGAAAGTATGGTATGGAAGCTCATGAGTGAGGTAAATGGAATGTAATTATGGCTTTAGAAGGTTAGATATGATGTGGAGGTCGAATTGGTCAAGTGGCAAAAGATTCAAAGTAAACTAGCTTTATCTTTTCCACTAGAAAGCAGAAAAAACAGGACAAAGCTAACTAAAACTGGATAGTGTCTTTCTAATTCAGGAATGGAATAAAATTAGACAGAATCCAAGGAAATCTTATCTAGAATCCATCCAAATTCGCTTTTTAGAATGAGGATAGCATGTGGTCCACTAAAAGACAAAACTGGCCTATTCTACCTAGTCAAAACTCAGGAAATTAATCATAAATGATTAATTAATTTTATCCTAAGTCTAGAATGACATAGTGGGTTTTTTAAATGTTCCAACACCCCCCCTTAAGCCTGACTTTATGTGATGGGAATTAGAAAAATATCATAAATATAGGGCCCAAGCAACAAGTCTTATGGTCACCCCAATACAAAAATAACTAGTCCATGTAAACCTAGGAAACAGGGAAAACCTCATGGGAACAAAACCCTCCCTCAAAAATGGACATGCTTGATGTCTTCATACTGTCATGTTGTTCATTTGAATGAGCTGAATGAGCTGAATGGGCTGCTTCTGAGTAACTGACTTGATGAAGAGATTGTGGATGTCATGATCATGCATCAGTGCATCGATGTTGTGTAGGCAAGAACCATGTGTTGAAGCTCTATGAAGTTCATATTCTGATGATGGAGGAGCATCAAATGAATTTATCTTGCTGCTGTAACATAAATAATCAAATCTGAAAACATAATCAATGATGGAAAGAAGATCTATGCATACTCCTTCCCAAGGAGAAACAATGAACTCAATAGGATCCATTTCTTCTGTAGCTGCAACGTGGTGTACTAGTTCTTGTACTTTCTTCTCAAATTGATGTAGAACCTTTCTGATATTTAAAATGAGATCATGCAGCTCTGAAATATCAGAATGTAAGTCATATGGATCAGCAACTAGTAAATATGTGGAGTCTCCATGTAATACCCCCAATTTGACCCTTAGGATATATTATCCTTAAATGTAAATAATGTGTACATGTGATGTATGTTTTCCTAGCGTGGAGCTCAAGGCCAAGGCCCCGCTAGTGAAAGCCGAATTTTATTTAAAGGGCAAGTATTTGATATTTTGATACCATGTGCTCTTAAGCCATGGAAATTGTAATAGGATGTAAATTAGACATCATGCAATATAAAATACCGAAGCTGGCTACGGAGGCAACGAATGAGAAGGGGCCACGTGTATCCACTAGGGAGTGGTGAGGGGGCTATGGGAGTGACCCATAGGTTGCCATTTGTCATTATGTGAACCCATTGACTTCCTTAGGTGACATTAATGCCAATTGTAAGGAAGTGGTTGAGATTTCAGCCCATGACTTTGATGGAGTATGGGCAGCCCTGAAATTCGTATGGGAAGATATGGGCTCTTTTGACTTGTCCCACAAGTCACTCTACATCTTGGGGGTTGCTTCCTCCTTATCCCCATTCCATTGTGGAAGTATGGGACATCTTTGCCCAACCAAAAACGAGCTCCCAGCAATGAGAAAACCAGAAATCGCGACTTGAAGGAAACCCACGTTTTGGGAAGCCAAAAACGTCCCGATTTGGTATTGGACAGAGAAATCCAATGGGGGATCCATTGGTAGGAACCTTGGGGCGAATTTGGGAGCAATAGCTACCCCAAAAGCCATGGGAAAACCCAGTTTTTGCAGCTCAGAAAACGAGTGACGGATTTGGGTTATTTGTTGAACGAAGCTGTGAGAAATCCGATTGTGGATGTGTGAATAGAGGATGGGATTGCTGAGTCTAGTTTGAAGGGTATGTGGCTCTGGGTTTGAGCTCAGTGGACTAGCATCCTCCTCCATATCCTATTGCATGCTTGAGAAACCCAACCGTGTGTTGGCTTAGCATGGCTATCTGAGTGAAACCCTGACTGTGAGTGAGCCATCTAGTTCCTCCTTAGTGGATACACAGCCCAGCTCGGGGGTGATCTCTCAGCTGAAAGAATACAGGCTGGACATAGATCTATGGTTGGGTGGAACGTTGCTCTCACGTAGCCAGTTGTTTGGGCCATTATAATTCGAGATAAGTATTCTTGATGTTAATTCTATGCCCTGCAAGCATTTTAAATAATGATTGTTGTTTATATGTTGAATGCATGATAAAACTGTGTGCATATGTATTGTTAATTCCGCTGTGTTTATATTGAATTGAATCTGCATAGAGAAGTTTTAAAATGTTAGTTATTTATGTTGCAAAAATATTGGGGCTAAGTTTATCAAAAGCCCGGTAGGTTGTTAATGTTTCCTTCCCTGTTGTTCTATGGAGAAGGGGACGTTACACTCCATGATCGAACATAATTTCAGTAGAAACAATTTGAGAAACTAGATCACCCAGATAGTTGAGTGAGCCTGGAGAGTGCGAGGACTTGAATTTTGAACCATGAGTGATGGGGTCATGTCCAGATGTGTGGAATATCAGTCCAAATAATGCAAAAACAATGGCTATCCAACCAATGAAAGATATGAAAGACAAAAGTGCAACAGATACAAGTGACACAGTGTAGGAAACCATAGAATTGTGTAGTTTCTTAACTGGATAACTTGGGGTTTGTAGGGTTTTTTGTGCATCCAAAGGTTGGGAATATGATGTGGGATATGTAATGACCTACATATCAGACTGTAAATCATCTTCTAAATCAGAATCTAAAATATTTGAATGATGGTGGAAAGACCTTTCAGAAGACAAGTCAGAAGCTAGTAAAAAATGACTAGTTTTGAGAGTAGACTTGGATGAACTGACTGAAGATTGTTCCAAGGAAGAGGTGGAGGTTTTTGATTCTGATATATCAGAATGTGAATCAATATCAGAGACATCAGAATTATATTTCACTCTAGCACTCAAAGCATAAACATTATTACCTTTGGGAGAGGCTTGGAGACAGAGTTCTTGTTCTACAGCAACCTTGCCTTGTTCTTTCTTTGCAAAGTCAGGAACATCTATGTTATGCTCTTCAAGCATCTTGGCCATGATGTCTAATTTATTCTTGAAGCAAGATTTCTCAGGATGAGTGTCTTTGCAGCAATAAGAACACTTGGGCTTCTCCTTCTTCATCTTCTTGGATTTGGAATCTCCACCAGAATCCTCTTCATCTGACAATATCTTTTGTTTGGATTTGTCATTCTTGAAACTCTTTGCTACATGAGAAACAAGTGCAAAGTATTTGGAGGGTGATTGGTTCCTCATTTGGACCAGCTTGTCCTTTTCTTGAGTGAGCAAATCAATGAATGCATCCAAGTATGGCATCTTACACTTGGGAACTGCAAGTCTTGTAGAATAAAAAGTAGACACAAATACTGAGTATTCAGAGCTCAGTTTTGACAGAATGGCAAGGATTAATTGCTCATCCTTCTTCTCTATACCACATTGCTTGAGTTGAAGCACTAGGTTCTTGAATTTTGATATGAACTCCTCCATAGAATCTAAATTACTTGGACTAAGAGAGATCAACTCAATCTCCAACAAATGACCTCTGAGCTCGTCTTGTTTTCCAAAGAGAGACTCTAGCTTTGTCCACACTTCATTTGGAGTTGATAGAGAATCGATATGGAATAGAAGATCTGGAGATACAGAGAGACAAAGTAACCCATAAGCTTCATCAAGCCTATTGAACCATTTGGACTTTAATGCAACAACTCCTGTCTCAATTTCAAGCCCCATAGTGACTTTATACAATCCTTTGCTCCGAAGCTGGATGATCATATGCGCCTTCTAGTCAAAGAAATTTAAGGGAGTGAGAGCCACATATTTGGCTTGATTTTGCTCCATACTGATGCACTCCTGGTAATGGTAATACCTGCAAAAAACACTCTTGGAAATTGTTTTGAATCAAGCTAGCCCTAATACCATGTGAGATTTTCAATTACTAGGAACTAGATTCATAAGACAATTTCACCATGGAATATTTTAGACAATGAGAGAAGAAGAATAGAGAGAATAAATTATGGAAAACACTATGTATCTTATTCATTGATATTGTAACAATATTTAATACATCCTCCATGGAGAAAATCGAATTGCTTTGAAGCAATATGGAAAGAGCAAAAAGAAAAGGCTTAGAAAAGACAAAAAAACCCCTAGGTGGCAAAAGCAATTTCCAAAACTGTGCTAGAGGCTCACGAATTTAGAAAGTATGGTATGGAAGCTCATGAGTGAGGTAAATGGAATGTAATTATGCCTTTAGAAGGTTAGATATTATGTGGAGGTCGAATTGGTCAAGTGGCAAAAGATTCCAAGTAAAGTAGCTTTATCTTTTCCACTAGAAAGCAGAAAAAATAGGACAAAGCTAACAAAAACTGGATAGTGTCTTTCTAATTTAGGAGTGGAATAAAATCAGACAAAATCCAAGGAAATCTTATCCAGAATCTATCCAAATTCATTTTTGAGAATGAGAATAGCATGTGGTCCACTGAAAGACAAAACTAGCCTATTCTACCTAGTCAAAACTTAGGAAATTAATCATAAATGATTAATTAATTTTATTCTAAGTCTGGAATGACATAGTGGATTTTTTAAATGTTCCAACACGAGGCTCATAAGAGATGCATCCAAACGCAGTATGAAAATTCGGTAGAACCTCGCACCTATAGTGAAGGAGATTTGGTCCTCACATACGACCAAAAACATAATAAGCTAGGGGTAGGAAAGTTTGAGTCCATGTGGCATGGACCTTACATAGTGAAACACATCTTAGAGAAGGGAGCTTATGAACTTGAAGACTACGATGTGATATCTTTAGGTGAGCCTTGCAATGGCCTCTACCTGAAGAGGTACTATTCTTGAGTATTTCATGCATAAAGTACTTTTGTATATACTATACATGGCGTGCGTGTGTTTTTTGTGTGGCGTGACGCTTTGATTTTGCATGCTTAGGTCTTGTTTCATTTCTTATACCATGTTTTGTCTGCGTGTGCAGATGGAAACTGGCTACGGATTTGCGGACGACGCCATCCTTCATACCCGTAACCTTGATTCAGCAGCCTAGGAACTCTATTCACCTACTAGCGAGCTCATTAGCTCAGGGGGAATGTGTCTAGGTCTCGCAACCAACAATGCTGCAGAATATCAAGCAGTCATTGGAACCCTAACTGACACTATTTCTTTAGGTATGAACCACATTGTCATCCACTTGGATTCTCAACTAGTTGTCTCTCATCTTAACCGAGTCTATGTCATACGCAATCCTACCTTACTCTGTCTCTATAGACGACTCCATCTTCTGGAAAGGTCCTTTGAGTCCATTCAGTACCTACACATTCCACGAGACGTGAACACAGTTGCTGAATCTTTGGCCAACTTTATCTTAGATTGGTACATTGCACACACATAAGCATATTCATGAACTGTTAAAAGTAGACATAACATGTAAATAACTCATTTTATAAGCAAACATATAAACAAGATCACACCATTCATCCATTTAAAAACACATAATGTATAAAACCTCCAAAAATGTCTGTATATATATATATATATATATATATATATCATAAAAAGTAGTGCTCGTACAAAATATGAAGCACGATGGCTTTCAGTAAGTCTCTACAAAATCTGAATCCTCATAGCTTTCAGTAGTACAAAATCTGAGGCTTCTAAGCTCTCAGTACATACATAATAACAACATAAGGCCTAACACCTGGCATGTACACCCCTAGGTCTCACAGCTCTAGCCTACTGAGTATGGAAGCAGTCAACTGCTCTCGTGACCCTGTGAAGCAGCGCATTGAAGCGCATAGACGCTCCCATTGTATACCCCTGCATAGGCCATGACAACTCATCCACTATCAGCTCTGGAACATCTAACGTTAACCCAGTCAGGTTCGCGTAGACATACTCCATCTCTGTGATGGTAGCATGTATGGCTGGAGCCATGAATCCTCCCTCTCCTCTCTCTCTCCTTTCAAGAAGAGAGACTCCTACTGGTCGTACGAGGCTCACATCTGCACACACATGTTGTTAACTCGTCAACACTATAGCAAAAAAATCATAAATCTACAAAATTAAAAAGTAGAAGGGTTTTTGTTCTTACCTATGTCTCCCCACGCTGCTCCCTTGGGAAGTGCCAAGTCTGGGTCATCTCTGTAATCCGTACCACTGTACGGGTAGTCCTCTACCATGAGCAACTGGACCTCTAGCCTGGTGAAGAAATCAACACCATATCCGATGATGGGGCCCCCACAATGGCGGGCCATCACCTCTGTCCATCTAGCCATATGAGGATCCTTAGGATCCCTGTCATCCAATGGTACTTGCGGGTGCAAGAGGGGAACCTTCTCCAATAGAAACAAGATCACTATCGACCAGTATCCGAACTGCTAGATCTCTCCCCGCTGACACTTGGTTAGCTGAGCTTGAATTTTTGCGAGGAGTCCCTCACACCAGTTGAAGATCTTCATAGACATAAAGTCCTTCACATATATCATCTGAGACCTGGTAGCTAAGTGAGGAGCTTGGCTCCCTGCTATCCTCGTGATGGTAAAAGGTATCGCACGCAGTGGACATTCTCGTACTTCTTTGATGGGAATATTCCCACTAGAAGCATGGGTATGAGGAGTACAATGCTGTAGGATCATGTCATCCACGGTCTGATCATTCCCCTGTGATCCAGTGAGAGCTACGTTGTCCCCCCTTCAGGACAATCCAGTCAAAAAGTAGATGTCCTCGACATCCATGGTAAGTATGTGCTCCCCGATCATAAAATATTGTTGAGCCATGTCCCAACATCGCGGCATATGTGTCAGCAATGGGATTTGGGCCCTCATGCCCTGGATTCGGAAGAAATTTAGGAGACCAAATTTCCTTAGTGCTTCTACACATAATGGGTCACTTGCAGCTTGCATGTCATCTACCTCGTGTTCTCGCTCACGCCACTCCAATACCATGATTGGCTTCTATTAACCCACCAAAAGGGGCATTTTAACATCATTAGGACTCACTTCAACCACTGAAAGTTCATCTTTTGGGCTAGGTTTATGTTTGGGGTTGGATGTTTCCGCCATTGCACCCCGTCAATACGAACAGTATGACATCTTCGCAACTTGACATTGCGGGATTTGCAATGACCCGGGTTCATCGCAGATCCCGAAAGGGAAACCTGCGACAACCCGAGGATGCAATAGCCCTCCACAAACCACCTCAAAACCCAAAAAAATGAACTAAAATAAAAAAATGTAAACCAATGGAAATACGCTGGGTGAAGTTTAGGGTTACCAGCTCCGAATGGTTGGTGAAATGGTTGCTCACAGCTCTCGGAATTGACAAGTGAAATTTTGGCTCCAATGGTACTTCTTCTCCCCAATTTTGAAAATGAACAATGGTGACTATATTTGGTTTTTTGTTTCTATTTATAAACAAAAGGAATATTCTTTTTCAAATATTTGATGCTTTTAGGTCATTTTCTACATTTTAGATCATTTTTATGACTTTTGAATACCCAGTTGACTTTTTGACCTAGTTTTCAAGTGTGCAGGAGTTTTTAAGTGGTCTTTGTATGCCATTCTTGCATTATAATGGTCATTTCAGGTATGAACAATCCCTTGAATGTTTTGTCATTATTTTGTATCTGTTAGATTGTAATTATTTTATGATGACGAGCTTACTCTTTGTTCTTTCTCGTGCTCTTAAAACCATGAGAATAAGTTACCGAGTTGTGATTTATCACTTTTCCGGGCTCGTTAAACTCCTAGGGAAAAGGAACCCCCCCAGAGTCTATCTTTAAGCTCTTTTCAGGCTCTCAAAATACGAAAATATTTCCAAGCGAACTTGTTGCGTTCATGCTTGTTAAAGTATTTGAATGGTCATCTTCCTGGTGATAGTTTACCTCTTTTTCAGACCAGGGGGCACTACTTATGAAAAGGGTATACTCCAGCCAATCATGACTGGAAGAGTCCTCTCCCGCACTGTTTTACCCTTTTTCCGGCGATGAGGTTAACTTTATGAAAAAGGACTGTTGGATTCTTCTTTAGTTCTTTTCAGACTCTCTAAACATGAAATGACGATCGAGTTTACCTTCTATGGACTTGTTAAATTTTCACATTGAAGGGCCCATCATGGGATGAACCCCTCCTATCCCAGGTTTGGAAAATATTTTGGATCGAACTCATCTATGAGATGAGCTGTACTGAGCATCTGGTTTCCCTCATCAAGATCGTAAAAAACACATGAGGCAGTCATCGTTCATGATGGGGAAAAAGGAAAGCTTTTATGTTACCACCTTATCTATGGCAGTACCTAGTCATTCTTGAACATGGCACTCATTTGCATTTTCATACTGCACTTGGATCATCTGTTTGTCCTCGAGTTTCACCCACTTCCTAAGTCTTATCACTCCTTTGATTTGTTCAAATTATGCTTCCATCATCAGTTGCATTTAGGTTTTGGTGTCATAACTCGTCAAGTCAATACTACCAAGGCATGCCACGCCCATGTTCAAGAATATTATCACTACTCATTATCTGCAGTCAGTACACCTTCCATCATGTCGGTTTACTCTGAGTCAGTATTGCATGTTACTGTACCATCCTATCTACTCCACACATCCTTTGTCGTGTTTCGTGTTGATGATGGGGGATTCACCATGGCCCTCCTTTGACGGACTCATCCTTGTCGACTTCAACACATCATCTGAGGATTGAACCTAGAAACCAACTAAGCACCTTGGCCCTACATGCCTCAATGGCAGGTTACCTCACTTTCAACATGAGTTTACATCATTGAATCTTTATTGAAATAATTCATCTTGCATTTGACTTCAACTCATTTATTCATGCTTGGTGATATGTACTATGATACCTTAGGAATCATAGACATCAATGGTGATTTCCCTCGCACTTGTTAATGGTATACATCAATGAAAGATAATCAAGTGGCTTCTACCATGTTCGACGTCAAGACATTTGTAATCACATGGATAGATTTGTATCATTGCAGGTGCAGCTTGAAGACCCTGGGGAGTCATGTTTTACCCAGGTTGCGATGGAGTTTGTATTGAGTCTTATCACACAGATCCACATTTGTATTGGTCGTGGTTGTGTTATCATCTCATCATGGATCTACTCTTGTGTCTAGTAGCCATTATTGTGTTCAGTAGGTCTTTACTATCATGGATCTGCAATGTATTGGTCGGAACCCATGTTGTGTGTCATATGAGACTGTATACTCAGATTCAGTTGAACTGCAGCAACGTCCTTCGTCCGATGAACCATTGCCATTCCTTCTGTCAAAGCATTTCACCTGTCCAATTTCAAACAGCTTCATGTTTTGGGGGGCATTCTGTTACACCTAAAATCTTACCATCATGAGATTCAATGTATACATCCCTAAAGTTTCCTTGACTAATTTATTGACCTGGAATAGATGTGAACTCATTCATATTAGGTTTTGAGAGGTCGTCGCAAGTTGTCCTCAAGCAACCTGCGACATCGCAGGTTTCCCTCTTGCAGCATGCGACGATGTCAGTTAATGGACAAAAATAGCTCCTTCGAGCCCATTCTCGAAGCCACCTAACATGGATCCTTATCCCTGACCTTTTGGGAGAGCTGGCACTCCCATTCCAAAGGGAGGAATTCTATAGTGTCTACATGCTGGTGAAATCATCTTAGAGAGACCTCTACTCATCCATTGAGAGACTCACACTTCCTTGGGAGGATATGGCATTGGCTTGGATGGAGAAGGATTACTTCGTTAAGCTCTGTTTGTAGTCGTTCTCTTCTATGTACTTTCCCTATTTTTACAGTAATATAAACGCTTTCCACCAACATTGTTGTGTTGATGATATTGTGTAGTTTACCTGCTTAACTGTTTACTCAGATCTGTTATAATTTAGATGCATTTTACTTGTTTGTCTTGTTCTATGTGTCTTGGAAGATCTTGCTGCTAAGATCTGATGACCCCGAGGCGTGACACAACATCCAGGAGAAAGGGCTACAAACTTAAGGTAAGACATCTAATAAATTGATCCTTAACTAGATCTAGGAAAGTGGTTTATAGTTTGTTCTATTTGTTCTAGTATCACATTGAGATAGGGAGATCCGGCTCACATTCGCTCGAGTAGATTGTCCGTCAAACAATATTAAGGATGCACTCTTAAGAGAGTTCAAGACACCAAAGTCAAAATCACAATGTATAATAAAAATGAAGGAAATAAAGCAAAAACCTAATGAAACAGTTCAGGAATTCAATCAGAAGTTTAAAACATTGTTAGACTAGGTCAGTTTTGACATAGCACCGCAACAACACCAAGAATGGTTCATAGCTGCGTTGTTGCCCCATATTCGAATATCGCTGATGCAATAGAAGGTTGCTTCGCAGGAAGAATCCCTGGAGATCACGATGAAATTAGAAGCTTAAACTATAGGGGAGACTAGCACTAGAATTTTCTAGATTCATAATCAGCTAGCTACCTTGACATTACAGTTGCAGGAGATTAAGAAGGGAAAAGAACAAAGAGAAGAAATATGGTGTACCAGATGTAAGGGAGAAGGACACCTGAAGGAACATTGTCCTTTGTTTCAAGATTACCTAGATAGTGGAGCACCAAATCCACTGAACCAGAACCAATGGCCATGGTGTGAGATCTGTAGAACTAGAGGACACCGGCCAGAAGACTATTACTTAATCCAGAAATATGTGCGAACACCTAAGAATTTATATTGCACATTCAGTAAATCCGTTGGACATGATGATTCCAATTGTAGAGAATATGATCTCATGATGGAAAGAAAGAAAGATGTAGAGCATATGTGGGGTGGAGTATACAGAGTTCAAGAAGAAACACCGCATAACAAGGATAATGCGCAGTACAATCAAGGCGCATACAGAGGTCATGGAGGATTTCGCGGAAGGGGAAGAAACACTGGCCTAGGACAAGGAAGATGAAGAGGCCAGATGATCTATTATAACTATGGCCAGCCATGTCACTTATCTAGAGATTGTACCAATGTGTGCACTTCCTGTAATAATTGTAAATATTTTGATCACGTTATTGAGGCATGCCCAGTATTAGCAGCAGAAATGCAGAAGAGAAAGCAAGAAACACCTAACCCGAATATTCAGATGATCGCAGCAGAGAAAAGGACTGTAGATCCAAGTATTAATGTTGTGACGCGAAGTGGCAGTACCAAAGGAAAAGACAAAGAACCAAAAGCCTCGACTTTTGGATATTTTCAAACTAAGCAGACCCCTGCTGAAGCGATCTAGATCCAAAAAGCTACTGGGAAAACACCTGTTTTCAACCAGGAAAGAAACAAAGAAGCCATTGAAGAAGCAAGGGATATCTTCAAAGAGCTAGCACCTATTTCAACAAGAATCCCGTTACGAAGTGAAACAATGCATATACAAGATATGCCAGCAGCGTATGATCAAAAAGTACCACAATAGAAACAGGTACTTCTGTTGTGTAGTTCCTACGGAGCTAATTATTGAAAAGTGCAGATGCTGTAGTGGAATTATAGAAGTTGTTAAAACAATATGAACCACATAGTTCCATGGATATTGCCTAGAGCACAGTTCATCAGATAAAGAGCCATAAAAGAACAGGCCAAGAAATGAGGCTTAGTGTGTAGATTGGAGATTATGATATGGATGAGATAATCCTTGATCTAGGATCAGAGGTAAATGTCTTGAGAAAGTAGACATGGAAACAGATGGGGAAACCTATCTTAGCATGGTCTCCTATACAATTGAGGTTAGCAAACCAGCAGAAAGTCACACCTTTTGGGAGATTAGCCAATGTACTTGTAGACATCGATGGAGTCAGAAGCTCCGCGGACTTCGAGGTTATCGAGATGACTGACAACAGTAACCCATATCCAACATTATTGGGGATAGACTAGGTGATGGATAACCTCGCAATCATAAACCTGAAAACCAAGAAGATGATCTTCGAAGGGCAAGATATTAGGGTCATCGCACCCTTGGACCCTTCGCTAGGAGAAAGATACACGGAGTCGATATATGAAGAATCCAGAGCATAGGATCTTGATCACATCTACAAGATAATTGTGAATCAGGATGACTACATTAATCCTACGGTGGATGGAACACTTAGTTGGAGTTGCGACAACTCTTGCATATTAGACTCCGACGCAAGACTGGAGAACTGGCAAGGGAGAATGCATGAAGTATCTGCAAGAAGATGCATGTAGATCATGAAGTCATTGCACTGGATTGGAACTGAGGTAAGTCCAATCCCCACTTATGATGGTTCAACTAACGTCTATTCATTTATTCAAGAATATACTGTATCAGTTGCAGCTGAACATTGCATACCAACATTAGACACAGCACTACACGCTATACCTGCTAGATGGTGGGATGCGCATAAGCAGACTTCGACCACATGGGATCAGTGCAGACACATGATGCAAATCAGATTCATAGAGAAAGTGACGCTGAAAATGAAAAAGTATGATGGATAGACGGATCCGAAGGATCACATTGAAATTTGTTCACAAGCATGGATAAAAAGGCCACAGATAGAATGGGTTCATCTATTTGTGCATACAATGGAACAGATTCCAAAAGATTGGTACACAGATGCCGAACTTCATAGAGAAACCACAGAGTGGTCTATATTGACTGCGAACTTCCAGAGAACCTTCAGTTTTGAAGATGAGTCTCAAAGCATAAACTAAGCTTTGCAGATCATCAAACATAGGATATTTGAAGCCGAATGCCCAAGTATAAATGAGGCATTAGAGGAAATCAAAGAAAAAATATTTGAAGATGTAAAAGTACCTATGAACCTACAACCAGAATGGGTAAGAATGATAGAACACGCCCTTGAATGTTACAATCTCGCTGAAAATGAATAAGAACAAGAATAAAGCGATGAGGAGGATCCGTGCAACATCAATATACCTGAGTCAGAAGGAGCACGAGATGTAGAGGGACCTCCACTAGAAATTCCAGATATGATCGGACCTGTCAAGACAAGAAAAGTGAACATTGGCACATGTGAAGAGCTGAAGTTCGCATCCATTGGAGACTACTAGGATGATGAAACGATCGCGCAGATCGCAGACCTTCTGCATGAGTATCAAGATTTGTTTCCAATGAAGTTTGACGAAATGAAAGGCATTTTGGGTGACTTGGGGGTTATGAAAATACCTCTCAACCCAGGT
Source organism: Larix kaempferi (assembly GCA_027924585.1). Taxonomy (NCBI): domain Eukaryota; kingdom Viridiplantae; phylum Streptophyta; class Pinopsida; order Pinales; family Pinaceae; genus Larix; species Larix kaempferi. The sequence goes on along the minus strand of BSBM01000865.1, from coordinate 1,693,436 downwards.
GCGAAGCCCATAAAGCAAAGACCTTATGGATTGAATCCCTGATATAAGGAAAGAGTGAAGGCATAGATTGATAAGATGCTTGATGCAGGGATCATTGATCCAGTTGAAGAATCTAAGTGGATAAGCTTGATTGTTATTCAGGACAAGAAGACCAAAGGAGAAATGAAGATCTACGTAGATCTAAGGAATCTGAATGATGCTTCGCTGCATGACCCATTTCCTACTCCATTTACAGATGAAGTATTGGACAATGTTGGAGTAAATGAGGCATTTTATTTCATTGATGGATTTTTTGGATACCATCAGATTAGGATTGATGAAGTAGACAGGCATAAGACAACATTTGCTACTGATTGGGGATCATATCAGTATACAGTGATGCCATTTGGGTTGAAGAATGCACCAGCTATATTTTCCATATTTGTTTTGGCCGCATTCAAGGACTTTATCCATAAGTTCTTAGAAGTCTATTTTGATGATTGGACTGTATTTGGTTTACTGAAGAACCACTATGAGAATATGAGAATGATGTTAGAAAAATGTAGGCAGCATCAAATTTCTCTGAATTTGAAAAATTGTATATTTTGTGTGCCCTATGGAATTCTGTTGGGACACATTGTCTGTAGGCAGGGTTTGATGGTTGACCCTGCGAAGATCGTCGTTATTGTGAACCTTCCAGTGCCGAATTCAGTGAAACAACTGCACACCATGTTGGGGCATATAGGGTACTATAGAAAATTTATTAAGGGTTATGCGCAGATAACCGTGCCAATGTAGAAGCTGCTGAACAAATAAGCGTAGTTCATATGGAATGCAGAATGTGAGCAAGGCCTCGACACATTAAAAGAGAAAATGGTAACTGCATCGATCCTTGTGTTTCCAGATTGGGACAAGCAATTCCATGTACATGTTGATGCTTCGTCCATTGCACTTGGGGTGGTGCTAGCATAACCAGGTGAGGGAGGCATTGACCATCCCATTTCATTTTTTAGCAAGAATCTCTCATCAGCTGAAAAGAAATACATGACCACAAAAAGAGATGGTCATTTCATTTTTTAGTGGTTAATCTAGGCATATTGAACTTAGGACCTGACCAGCTATCAAGGATTGAGTCAGGCGAAGAACCCACCAATCTTGAAGACAATCTTTTGGACGTGCAATTATTCGCCATACAAGTTGCTGATGATTATTATAAATATATTGTAGACTTTTTTACTACAAGATTGGCACCCACAGAGTTCACTATGCAGCATAAGAAGTAGCTAGTAGTTAGAGCAGTAGACTTCACTATCATAGCAGGACAACTATACAAGTTGGGACCAGACGAAGTGCTACGCAGATGCGTGTTGGAGCATTAGAAGCCATTCATATTGGTTGATGCACATTCAGGTGTATCGGGAGGTCACTACGCAGGAAGAGCTATTGCGCAGAAGATATTGAGAGTAGGGCTATGGTGGCCTACAATTAATAAAGATTCAAAGGAACATTTCCAGAGTTGTGATGTCTGTCAGAGAACAAGAAAGCTGTCGCGAAGAGATGAAATGCTGTTAAAACTGCAATTGACACTACAAGCATTTGAAAAATTTGGCTATGTATTTATCAGGACCTATTAACCCACCGGGAAAGAGGATTGGTGTGAGATATATTATCACCGCAACTGATTATCTCACCAGACGGGTAGAGGCTAAACCAGTGAAGGACTGTAGCATAGTTACTGCTGCGCAGTTCATCTTTGAGAACATCCTTACTAGATTTGGATGCCCGAAGATTTTAATGAGTGATCAAGGCACTCACTTTTTGAATAGAAATATTGAATGCCTTACTGAATAATTCCACATTTATCATCAGAGGAGTACACCATACCATCCTCAGGCCAATGGAACAGTTGAAGCTTTCAACAAGGTATTAGAGAATGTGCTGACGAAAGTATGCAATGTAAATAGGGATGATTGGGATCTGCGCATTCCAACTGTTTGATGGGCATATAGGACCACTTGCAGGAAGTTGATAGGCCATACACCTTTCAAATTGGGCTATGGACAGGAAGTTGTGATGACGACGGAATATATTGTACCAAGCTTAAGGATTTATGCATTCACAGGCATGGAGGACAAACAAACAATAGAAGAAAGGCTTCTACACTTGGTTGGACTAGAAGAGGATCGCTTCATCGCAGGATTTCACCAGCAAGTGCAGAAAGACAGAGAAAAAGCATGGCATGATCGCCATATCAAGAAAAAGTCCTTTCAGGTAGGTGACCTAGTCCTCCTATATGATAGCAAGTTTATGAAATTTCATGGCAAATTTAAAATGCATTGGCTTGGCCCATATACTGTTATGCATGTTACTAATGGTGGCACAATTCAATTAGCCATGTTAGCCAGAGATAATTTACTAGGTATGGTGAATGAGAGTAGACTAAAACCCTATAGGATAGTCCTGCTTCGCAGAACCCTGAGTAATCAAAAGCGAAGAGAGTTTCTAAGTGTCAAGTACAGTTGAAATTGGGCACTAGAATTTCAAAAGAGTATGTACATAGTTTTGGTCCAATACGCGAAGTTTGATGAAAATAATGCATCGACCGCGCAGCACTAGGTTATACGTGAAGCGACGCATGAAAAAAAAAAAGAGAGAGAAAAGAACATGAAAAGAAAAGAAAAAGCACGCAGTTGCGAAGCTCAAAATATAGTTGCACAGATCAGATAGAACAAGAAGGATGAAAAGTTCCGAAGAAGAAGAATGACACCATGAAGTAACCGCGCCGGAGTAGTGACAACCCGCTTTATAGTTTGACACAACGCTTCAAGAAACTAGCCGTTAAAATGTTGATTGTAAAACTAGCCGTTATACAGTAATTTTGTCGACAACTGCTTGAGAATTTAATGCAAAAATAACCGTTCTGAAGGAATTAATGAAGGAAAGGACCTGAATCCTTAACGGATTTGGCGAACAAAATTTCCATTTAATGCTTTTCTAGCCATTGATGGGTGCGGCTAAGGCCGACTGCGCCTATAAATACCGTTGTATTTGGGTTCGCAGGCATTACCGAAACTCTGAAATGTTTCTGCAAGCCATAGATTGAATCTGTTTTCCGAGAGCGTTAAGTTACCCCATGACTCTATAGAAGAAAGTTTAGTGAATGTCTAAAGATTCTACACTAGAGAAAGAGTTCACATTCAAGTAGGTTGTGAGGGAGTTTAAGAAAACAGGGCTTGAAGGGTTGATGAGAACCGCTGCTAAGAAGGTTGTAACAGAACAAGGTCAAGGTTCATGCCGTTCTCCATGACACACTGCACCAATGCAAGTACAGGGTAAGGAACTAGCAGTGGAGAAGACACAGTCGAAGATAATGGGATCCAAGCTACCAGAAGTTCCACCAGGGGATAAGGTGTTGATGTATATGTAAATTCGGAATGTATTTCATATATGTATGTTGTATGTGCTCCTATAGAGATGGTATTATTCCTCTATACGGAAGTGTCATCATTTATATTGTAAATGTCGTAACTTATACTTGATGGGTTATTAGACCACCTTGTTGGGGTCGGCCTTGTATAAGTCATGTGGGTCGAAGGGTTATTAGACCACCCTATTGGGGGTCGACCATATGGGTCAAAGGGTTATTAGACCACCCTATTGGGGGTCAGCCCAGTCAGCATTATGTTATGTGGTTAAGTTTGAGCCTACATGATTTATGTAAAAGGCAAGTCAAGTCAAGTATAAATAGAGTGCGGGAGGCACTCTATTTGATCACTCACTTCTCACTCATGCACTTAAGGAGGAGTGGTGCACTTATGGAGGACCAGGATCTACTGCTAGGATATGTCTATATCTTATGTTTGGGTTGTATCATTGCTCTATCTATCTCTGAGGAAGTTATTAGGGTTTTTCACCTTTATGGTTTTCCCCAAGTAAATCTTGTGTCTCTTATGTGCTTGCATTATTGTCTCCATGATTGATATGCTGTACATGTTGTTCTCTCAGTTAAGATCCTAGATAAGATTGAATTAAATTCTGAAAATTTAACATGGTATCAGAGCTAGCCTGAAAGAAGGCATGATATGGCATGGATGAGACTTGTTGCACTTACGATGCTAGGGCTTGATATAGAAAAAACCAGTCATCGTAGCACTTTCGCTATAAATCCGTTTTGGCGAATTTTTCGGATCTGAAATATTTACAGGTAGAATATTAAATCCCCATGTACTTTGTGTCCAAAGTACAACCTCTAATTCGTTGTACGTTGTGATTTATGATCTGTACAATATAGGGTTTCTGCCTCTTCCAGATCTGAGTCAAAATCAGGTGACCTTGGGAAAAAGGTCATAACTTGGGCTAGGAAGATCCAAATGAAATTTCGTAAAATGTGACAGATAGTACGCAGACTGTAATATTGCAAGAAAATTTTTTAGAGGCCGAAGTTGAACCAGTGACATGTGGCACTCCGTACAAGTTCGCTCTCCTGTATTATCCCATAAACAAGTCACGTTGCGACACCTGGCATAAATCTCTCTTAGAGAATCCAATTGAGGTCAGACCTGTCAGGATGGAAATATAAGTGGTCGGGATATCTCAAAAAAAAATTTCAGAGGCCGAAGTTAAAACAGTGACACGTGTCACGCCGTACAAGTTCGCTCTCCTGTATTATCCCATAAATAGGTCACGTTGCGACACTTGGCATAACTCTCTCTCAGAGAATCCAATTGAGGTTAGACCTGTTAGGATGGAAAGATAACAGGTTGGGCTATCTCAGGAAACTTTTTCAGACCCTATGGATTGAAAAGTTCAGATTTACACTAGAAACAATCAGGTACATATTTCTGTCAAAACAAAATTATTTTTTAGTAGCTTCATTCATGGCTTCCGAAATTTAGGGTTTCAGAGAAAGTTGGAATTTTTGTAATCAGAGACCACGGCTGAATGCTACTCATAAAAATAAAAATTTAGAGACCAAGATAAGAATTTGTGGTTGGGCAGAAGGCCAGGATTGATCAGACCCTAGTCCGGGACTTTGATCAGAAAAGTGGAAAATTAGGGCTTCTGTAAAAATGGGAATTTTTGAAATCTGTGACCACGGCTGGAAGCTCCTCAGAAAAATAGAAGCTTAGAGCTTTGGCTCAAAAATTTTTATTGGGCGGAAGAGTAGGCTTCATCAAACCCCAGTTCAGGGTCACGTCTAGTGAATCTGGAAGTTTCAAAGGAAAAACTGAGGAGTGAAACTTTGCAGTTTTCAAATTCTGAGCATACCAGCTTGATCAGTTCATCAAGGCGCATATTTCTATCCTTTCGGAAGTTTGAAATTCAAAGTTTGAATTTTTGGGGTTTCTCTGACAAACCCTAATCCAGCTCCAGATCCAGTTCTTGCAAATCAAGTGGATTGGGTTAATCCTAGAAGAAGATGGATTGGTCACCTGCATAAGTGAAGAAGTTCTTGTTTCAGAGGGTGATGAGGCTAAGGCCTTACATAAGAAGATTACAATCAATATCGACAGGTATGAATTATCCAAGTATGTTTCGAGATTTGTTCATGATTAAGTTTATGGTATATTTGTCTTCATATTATTACAGTTAGTACAATCTTGATTAAATCTAGACTTGTCGTATCACCTTAATAAAATTATGAATGCACGATAAAAGATATTCATTGATTAGGTTGTTGACACTTATGATTGTAATAATGCATTATAGTGTTGTATGAGGTTTATGTTGTCTGCTAACACAAAAAGGTACACCAAGAAAGTCAAATCATGTTCTACTTCAAGAACATATGCTCATGGTGACATGAAGACAAAGATTCATCCATTGTCATGGATCACATAGAAGAACTACTTTCGAGGTATGTATAACTTGGTACTACAATGGTTAACTTATGAGACATGCAGGGTACTAGCACAAGTCACTGAAGAGAACCAGAAGACATTATGTGGGTATGTTAGACATAACTAGCTAGCATGCTAATCCAGGTATGTTTTTCCTATATCAAGCTAGAATCCTACCTTGTGTTAGGATCTTATACTATTGTGTTGTTGATAATGATTATTCATGAAGTCATAGGTTTGAATAATCATGGTGGTATGCATATTATGTTTCGTACCATAATTGATGATATGACTAACCAGAAGAATCATGAAGGTATAGTTTTGAATAATCACGGGTTTTATGCATATTATATCTCTTCTCTTGATTGATGATTTAACTAACCAGAAGAGTCCTATGATTAAATAAGAATATGTATGAATAAAGGAAGACTTCCTTGAAACCTTGAATACTAATGTTTATTACCTGTGTTTGAATTAATCCTGACTATACATGCTTGAGATTATTGTGTTTTGATAATATTAAGATTATACTAATGAATTATGTATGAGACCTAGAGGATAACACAATGATGATACTAACAAGCATGCATAGGGATCGAGAATGTATATAAGTTCAAGGACAGGTAATCCAGGAAGCAAACATCAAGAGGGAGCACACTGCAATAGTTTCTACAAGGATGCAGATATTCAGAGGGAGTTGACCACTTCTCACAATCCACATCAGAATGGAGTTTCAAAGATTCAGAGGGAGTCCACCCAACAAACAAACAAAGATAAGTATTTGAATTGTCATTAGTTGCATATTTTATTGTTTAAATAATATTGTTCAATAATGTATATACTGATGTATGTTCCTAGAATTAGGTCGTGTATTATGCATATTAGAATAGTTGCATTGATGAACAATATACTACTAATATGCATGGGTAAGTAGACTATGGCACTGTACAACATTCCATTGCTACTTATCTAGAATGAAACCTCTTTGCTGACATGTTGGGAGTTGTGCACACTCTTAACAATGTTCTGGTAGAGATTGGAAGGCATCTAGAAAGTTACAGGATATGGATAAATGTTGTATTGAAGCATTGGCTAAGTTAATTGCATGACTGTATGACATATTTCTTTATGTGTAAGAATTTGTTCTGAAAACTATGAGATGTTTTCTAATCATGCAATTTAACTTGTTGTGTAGGAAAGATCGTAGGCCATCACCTACAAAAGAAGAACTACAACATTTGTTCAACAACAAAATTATCTATTGAAGATATTGAAGTTCCCAGGATACGGGAAGAATGCCATGATCTGACGATCATGAAGAACGATGTTTGGGATGCGGTCCCAAGAGCTAAAGGGAAGTCTATTGTGAATTCCAAATGGAACTATCAGATCAAGCATGCTGCAGATGGCAGCATAGAGAAATATAAAAGTGATAAAATAGAAGATACACCAGATGGATTTCAAGATAGCTTTCTTGAATGGTGTAGTTGAAGAAGAAGTGTATGTGGAGCAGCCACTTGGTTCTGAGACACATGACAGGAAATCATATATGTGCAGAACTTGGTATGGTAGGATAGGCAGCTTTCTATCTAGTTTGGGATTTACCAAGAGTAAAGCGGATTCCAACCTTTACTACAAGGTCGAGGAAGGGAATCCTGTGATTCTACTCCTGTATGTGGATGACTTATTTGTAACAGGAGATGACAGACTGATTGCAGATACTAAGAGGAAGCTTGCTGCTGAATTCGATATGAAAGATTTGGGAATGATGCACTATTTCCTAGGTATGGAGGTGTGGCAGAGTGCAGGTGGGATCTTCCTTGGTCAAGGGAAGTACACAGTGGATATCCTGAAGAGATTTGGGATGATGGATTGCAAGGCCATGGCCACACCTATGGCATTGAATCTGAAGCTTCTATGTGATGCTTCATCTGATCCGGTTGATGTCTCTATGTATCGTCAGATGATTGGGTCCTTGATGTACCTGACAAACACGAGACCAGACATTTGCTTTGCTGTGAACACATTGAGTCAGTTCCTGACAGATCCAAGGAGTGTTCACCTGGTTGTTGTAAAGCATGTTCTGAGGTACCTGAAGGGTACAGTGGATTATGGGCTCAAGTATGAGGTGAATCAAAAGTTTAACCTTCAGGGTTATGTTGATTCAGATTGGGATGGAAGTGCTGCAGATAGGAAGAGCACATCTGGGTGCTACTTCAGTATGGGATCAGGTGTGATCTCTTGGTTTAGTAGGAAGCAGTCCTGTGTAGCACTGAGTACAGCTGAGGCAGAGTATGTTGCAGCCTGTTCAGCTAGTTGTGAGGTGGTATGGCTATGGAAGGTACTGTCTGAGTTATTTGATCTCCCGTTGGATGCTACTGGTATCTTCTGTGATCACCATATTTGTGTGAAGATGTCCGAGAACCCATTGTTTCATGACAGGTCGAAACACATAGAGATCAAATATCACTATATCAAGGATATGGTGCAGAGAGGAGCTGTGAAGCTCCTGTACATTGTGACGAACGAGCAAATTGCAGATGTGCTGACGAAACCACTAGCCAGGGTGAAGTTCGAGTACTTCAGAGAGAGGCTTGGCATTCTTCAGATCAAGGAAACTTCGAGGAAGAAGTGATGGACACATTTGCTGAAGCCATTCCAAACATGTTGGAAGGAGGATCCTTCACATGGCTGTGGATGTAAGCACTGGATGATGTTCTGGTTTCTGCTGGATATGATCAGTTGGATCATTTTTATGTATGTATGTATGCATCATGTTGGATGCTGGATATGATCAGTTGGATCATTTATATGTATGTACGCATCATGTTGGATGTGGGATATGATCGGTTGGATCATGTGTATGTATTTTTTTATATGCATCATGTTGGATGCTTGGACCATGTATCTGTATATGTATCAGGTGGATACATTGTATGATCAGGTGGATCATGTATGGTGATATATATCATGTATTTGCATTTGTATCAGGTGGATACATTGTATGATCAGGTGGATCATGTATGATGATATGTATCAAGTAGATACTTGGTTTGCATCAGGTAGATGCATTATATGATCAGGATGATCATGGATGACGAGCTTCAGGATGTTGCTCCAGATGACATGCAGCAGGATGTTGCAGTGATGATGATCAGGATGATCATGTGTACATCAGGATGATGTATGGTGAGTATTAGGTGGATACTCTATGGCCGTGGATCAGGTTGTGCAGATGAGCATATAATTCGTTGCCCTGGGAGATTTGCAGATAATCTTTCGAGGTTTTTCCTATGGCATGTAATTCGGTGCCCTGGGATATCTGGCAAATGCTCTTTTGAGGTTTTGCTCTGGGAGGACATATAATTCGTTTCCCTGGGAGATCTACAGATAGTCTTATGAGGTTTTTCCTATGGCATGTAATTCGTTGCCCTCGGATATCTAGCAAATGCTCTTTCGAGGTTTTGTCCTATGGCATATAATTCATGTCCTTGGGAGATCCGATAGGTTGGGCTGTGTGCCCGTAATCAGTCCTGGGATGCTCTTGCAAGGCTTTGCTATGACCACATGTAATTCGTGCCCTGGGAGATCCTATAGGTAGAGATGTGTGCTCGTAACAGCCTAGGATGCTCTTGCGAGGTTTTGTGGTGAGGTCACATATAATATGGCCCTAGGAGATCTGCAGATAGTCTTTTGAGGTTTTTCCTATGGCATGTAATTCGTTTCCCTGGGATATCTGGTAGATGCTCTTTCGAGGTTTTGTGACGCACGTAACAAGTCCTGAGGATTCCACAGTATGGTCAGTGATGATGAAGACCTGTAGGTGGTGGGCCTACATCCAGTATGAAAAAGGAATGGCTCTGTAGAACTTCCTATGATGAGTAGATTCAGAGATTGATTGAGATAGCAGCAGTAGTGATGATGATGATGACTCGATGACGATTATCCAGTGACGATGATCCAGAGAAGAAGACTTGTGCTAGAAGACCTGTGCTGAGAAATACCTTCCTAGTTAAGAGGGAGTGTTGATGTATATGTAACTTTGGAATGTATTTCATATATGTATGTTGTATGTGCTCCTATAGAGGTGGTATTATTCCTCTATACGGAAGTGTCATCATTTATATTGTAAATGTCGTAACTTATACTTGATGGGTTATTAGACCACCTTGTTGGGGTCAGCCCTGTATAAGTCATATGAGTCGAAGGGTTATTAGACCACCCTATTGGGGGTCGGCCATGTGGGTCGAAGGGTTATTAGACCACCCTATTGGGGGTCGGCCCAGTCAGCATTATGTTATGTGGTTAACTTCGAGCCTACATGATTTATGCAAAAGGCAAGTCAAGTCAAGTATAAATAGAGTGCGGGAGGCACTCTATTTGATCACTCCCTTCTCACTCATGCACTCAAGGAGGAGTGGCGCACTTATGGAGGAGGATCTGCTGCTAGGATATGTCTATCTCTTATGTTTGGGTTGTATCATTGCTCTATCTATCTCTGAGGAAGTTATTGGGGTTTTTCACCTTTATGGTTTTCCCCAAGTAAATCTTGTGTCTCTTGTGTGCTTGCATTATTGTCTCCATGATTGATATGCTGTAGATATGTTGTACATGTTGTTCTCTCAGTTAAGATCCTAGATCAGATTGAAGTAAATTCTGAAAATTTAACATAAGGAGTTGCCATTAAACTTGATGCTAGAGTATATCTCTCTGCCCACAGCAGATGCACCAGCGGTAAAGCTCTCCAGAAACGTGAAGTATGAGATACCACTTCTGCCCATATTCAAACATGTAAAACCAGAAACAAATATGTTGGGTAAGCTCTCGGACTGTAAGTTCGAAGACTACGACTTACTTCAAATTCAGAAGGATCCAGGCGAGCCGAAGTACCCACAATTTCAGTGAGATAGATACATGTACTGGAAGACAGATGTCAAGAACAACCTGTTGTTGGTTGCACAAAGCTGGCTGTCTGAAGTTGTCGAATCGGGGTTGTTGAACCTATTGAGGCTTCCACACTTTGACAGGAGCCCAAAGCTCAACGTGGTGGTGCGCACACTCATATCACGCACACACCAATGATACCTTTGTTTGGATAGGAACATCGACTTAAACATAGACTTGATCCATCGGATCATAGGTCTAAGCAAGCGAGGCGATGACCCAAAGAAGTTCTTTGTTGGAAAATCCAGGGATAAGGAAGTCCCCACACAGATGAAGCAGGAACATCAGATTCCGAAGGGAAAAAGAGGATTCATCACGGATGATATAGCCAATGATGCTACGCGGTTCTTAACACAAATGCTAGCAGGAAAAGTTTTGCGGAAGGTAAGGCCGAAAGAAGTACTAGGCGACGCAGTATTCCTTGGGGAAAAGGCCGCAACGGGGGGAAGATTTAACTGGTGCCAGTATTTGTTGAATGAATTTCTAGAAGATGTGCATGACATGCAGATGCACGACAGTGTCTTCCATTACAGTTGGTTAATGGTATTGATTGTGCTTGTAGGCTTGAAGGACCCAAGGCACTATGCTGGCCTCAGTGGTCCTAGCAATGACTGTAGAGGACCCAAGTATGCAAACCTATGGGCGAATTTGATGTTAGAGAGACAGTGTGAGTCAAATGAATTTTTCCACACTTACTATGAGCAACTATGCGATGTCATTGTTCACACACCACACATCTCCAAATAGGTAACAGCTAAGTATATTCGCACTTTAAATTTGTATGCTGACATGCATTCCATCTACATTTTAGCAAAGGCATAGAAAAATAACCCTGAATGATTCCAAGGGAACTATCTAATGGATGAAGTGGATATCGACCTTACTATGAAGGAATGGGTGGATGAATGGATGGTTGAAGGACCTATGATCCTTGAAAGTGACTCCGAAGAGAGTAATCCAATTCCAACCATGATTGTTAAAGACTTACCATCAGGAAAAAGGAAGGAGCCCAAAAGCTCAGTATAAGAAAAATTCCAGAAAAAGAAGTAGAAAGCTTCAAAGGGCCAGTCGGACACGAAGCTGCATGATGAAAATTTTGAGATGATCACATCCACGGTCACCGTGCATCTAGAATATGTGTTGAACCTCAAAGACAGTAAGGATGAGGGGATTCAAGCAATTTTGTAGAAGAATCTCACCACGTTGCAAGGCATAACAACAAATTTTGAGCAGGTCCAGCGCGACTTACTCGTGCTGCGAGAATCATAATCGAAAGGAAGGTCAGGAGACACTTCGTAGCCAAAGAAAATACCTTTAGTGCTGACCTTAGCACCAAAACCACGCATCGTCAAACTTGACCCACTGAGCATAATGTTACCGTGTGAAGAGTTAGCTTCTACCACGTAGAGCATAGAGCATGTGGAGGTCGACATTGCCATGCTACCCCTAGAGGGCCTACACAATCTGCACTTGCAGGTTGTCGAAGAAATCCATGATATAAATATGGTCACTCTGAACCAACACCATCAATTGCTAGATAATTATAAGCAGTTGTAGGAAGCAAGTTTAGAGAGAGCCAAGGCACTTAAAAGTGAACAGGACAAATGAAGAAGAATAGAGAAGATTGTCGCTTCAGTCTGCGCGAAGATACCAGAATGCGACGAGCAGCCAGAGGTCATGAATACTATCCTTAAGATCGGATCGGTAGTCAGCGATCTTAAGTCTGAAATGGAAGACATGGAAATAGGCTACAAAGTGAATATTGCCACCTTGGAGGCAGAGAATCAGCCAAAGACGCCACCAGATCAAGTAGAGCTCAGAGCAGTAGAAGCGAAAGACACTGAAGAGTGCATATCCAGTGAAGTGGCTAAGTGTTAGAACTTGCTGGATGAATGTACGAGAGTGTTTACTGTGCTGTAAGAGGATCCTGAGCTGCTACAGGCCCAAACCAGTTTGAAGGAAAAGTAGGCAGCGTTAGACTCTCTAAATGTGGAGATGAAGACTCTGCAACCAAAAGACAAACTCCGTAGATTTCTAGAAGTCAAAGAATTAAAAAGACAACTGGTAGTGTTAAGAGAACAGGAGGCTAAAGCCAGAGACAAGTCACAACCCCTGCAGGAGGAAGCCCATGAACTAAGGTAGTAGATAGAAGGAAAATTGCAGGAAATCTGGGACGTGCAAGCATCGGTGCAAGAGAAAAATCAGGATGAATTAACACCGGATGTGTTGGAAACCATCAAATCAATTAAAGAGGATGCCAAGGATATAGTTGCTAAGCTGAGTGCAACGTATCAAGAGCTCATTGCTAAGATAGCTCTGCAAGAGGAAGAGCAGCTAATGGAACCAGAAGTGGAAAGTGGCTTGGGGAAGAGCCACATGTAAGTGTTAGAGGCCTATTGGGCCTAGCCCAAGTAAGGAATTTTTGTGCAAGGCATTTTTGGAACTACGAAGTTGAGCGCAGTTTAGATGAATGCAGTTTTGGAAAGATAGTTTTGGGGAGCTGTGAAGTTGAGCGCAATGCAGTATCGATAGGGTAGGAACCGCGCGGCTAAGCGCCATCTCCGTGAAGTGGTAGCACCGCGAAGTGCTAGTAGGGCACCTATTTTGGGTAAAGAATGTAAGGAAAGGTCAACTACCAAAGTGACCTGTTTGGGAAAGAAACTCCAGGATTCCCATGAATGGGTATGGAGTAGCATGAAGTAGGATGAAAGAAACCTACCAAGAGAGTGGCAAAAAATGGTTGGAAGCTAAGCCACGAAGCTGACAGTGACAGGAAAGCCAGAGGGGTGGAAAGTGACATGCCACGATGCAGTATAACCGTTTTGTGAAGACTACGAATGTCAGAAGGGCGTGTGAGCTGCAAGTGGTCCAATAGAATGGCCAGAAGCATGTGAAGGAGCTGTCGACTGTGACAGGCCAAGACAGCGGGTAACCGCACCATTTTGTAACCTTAGGGTTTTTTCCTATGCATTGTAAAAGATGTGACCTATGGGAACGATCTCTATAAAAGGGCACATTTTGTAGGGAAAGGGTTAATCTCAAATATTCATTGTAAAATGTATGTTAGAGAGTTGTTGGGTTAATCTTTGATTGTGAATAGTTGATATTGTTGAATCTAGATCTCTGTTGAGAGACGATTGTAAAAGGATCTGCAAGCTGCATGCGTAGAGATCTACAGAGAGAGAAGAGAGTTTGCAGCTGAGTGCACAGACTAGAGCTGTTGTACCCTTCCCAAAGATAATATAACAACAGTTCGTGTGGACGCAGATCACATCCTGGGGGTGAACCACGTTAAATTTTGTGTTATGTGATTGTTTATGTTCTTGAGTCTGTGTATTTGCTTATGTCGAATAGTTAAGATCTGGTTTATGAGTTCATGTGTTCTTGATTTTATATGTATTCGCCATAAGGATAATGATGGGAATAATATGTTAAGTAGCCACATATGTGAAGGAATGTTAAATGCATAAGTATTTTTAAGTTAGTTGAATGCATAAGTCAATCGGGTAAACACTTAAGCCCGTGAAGTCGGTATAGTGCGATTCCCTGAGCGCAGCACCAGAAGTGCGCAGTTACATTATTGTTGTTATTGTGTAGAAGTTCACAAGGGTTGCAGGCTATTTTGCTGTTGAATGCGTCGTTTTACATTAAGTAAGATCTAGCAGAGTTGCATAAGTGTTGGAAGGAATAAAATACCTCTGTGGCGGTGTCCTAACGTCAAAGCACCATTCCACATCACGCAGTCCTTGGATGCGCGATAGTCTAAGTGTCAACCACGAACAAGGTGAACTTCGCGCAGTCCCTAGTTCACATCACGAGTCCTGTAGCACACTGCTCACTAGTATGTTAAGCGCTCATCACCTAGTTGTGGAAACTTGATTCCGCATCCTCCCCATTCTCTTTGTCTCGGGTGAGACCTCATTCTGCTTGCAGACTGTTGCCGAAACGACCGGTGAAAAGGGGGTTTTGCTGGTTCCCTAAACTGTGCAGAACCTGGGTCTTTATAGAAAACCTCTAGAACAGTATAAGTAGCCAAGAGTTGCTGACTATAGTACTTGGAAGACAATGGAGTTCAGACACCTCTTTGAAAAATAGTTCTTCCACCTGATTTGGGCTATAGTCTATAGCAATGGCGAGTAAATGCACAAACTTGGTCAATCTATCGACCAACACAAAGATGCAATCCCTGCTCTGCACTCTTGGTAATACTATAATGAATTCCATGGAAATTCCCTCCCATTTTTGCTCCAGAATGGGTAAAGGATGAAGCAACCCTCCTGTGTGGGTAGTCTCTAACTTTCTTTACTGATAGGTCATGCACTCCTTCACATATCTAAGCAAATCCTTCGTGAGGCCCTTCCAATATAATCTCTCCTTCACCTGCCTATATGTCTTCAAATACCCTAAGTGTCCTACTAAAGGTGCATCATGGACTGTTCTCAAGATCTTGTCCTTGAGTGTGGATTCAGGAACAAGATAAATAATTTCCTTGTAGTAGATGATTTACTTCACTACTCTATACCTATCATCCTGAATGATAACATATGTTGTGGAAAAAAGTGCACAAGTGCGCACTCTTCCACTTGGTAAGGGGCTAGGCCTTGTAGGATGCATAAAAGCCTCAGTCCTTAGAGCCCCTATGGTAGGTGGTTGGTTGTCCTCCAAGTGATCCTGCAATAGATTGTTAGTGGAATTCACATAAAATAAAGAAACTTGAATAAAATGAAAAATAAAAGAGATGGGGGGAGAATGCAAAATCCAACAATAATCCAAGGTATGCCAAACCACTTTGTATTTCCCAGTGGTCAAGCTATACAACACCTAGGAGGTGTGGGATTCAAGGGAATCCAACAATATCTCTTAGGGAGGCATTTTTTGTCCAAACTATATGCTAAGATAATGGTAGAACAATAAAGAGGAAGTCTTTCCCCTTGAGGGAAGGTGGCAAGTGAGCTTGGGAATGCTTACAATGGTAGGAAGAGGTGGGATATGAGGCATCTCCAACACAAATCCATAAACATAACTTTTATATTTATTTCTCTCTACAAAATGCATGCCAATGGATTCCTTATATAGGCCAAGAGGTGGCCAACAAAAAACTAGATCCAAATGTGAACTCATATCCTCCATGAACTAGTTCCAAGGTACACCAAGGGGGCTATTTTATGGCACCAAGTGTGTGAGGAGCTGAATTTGGGTTCTTGGAGCTTATAGAGCCTTCAATGTGCTGCGGGAAGTAGGTGGTCCTACCATTTTGATAGTAGTGCGGATATCAAAGGAATAACCACGTGAGTATTGCGAAGGAACTGAACTGATAACCTGCACTATAACACGGGTTAACAATGGTTCAGCCACACTGATCTAGGAGGATCATCTCATCGTAGGTCAAAGTTAAATTCTTCAAATAGAAGTACAAATTTTACCGTGGTAAAGAGATTGTAGACACCTTTCCATCAACGCTTTTTTTGTGCGATACGACCTCCAGCTGAAGAAGTTGTCAGCATTTGAAGTTTCAGCAAGGAAGGTTAAAAATGGTTATAAGTTTTATGGTTTTGGAGCCATGGGAATCGAATCCAAGACCTTCACCAAGGCCACCACAAGCTCCATTGGCAAGGGTTATATTAAAAAGGTTATATTAAAAATGGTTGAAAAGTTATTGTAAAATGGGAGGTGCTAAGGGCATAGCCCTTGACACCATGTTAAAACTGAGGCCCCATTGCAACTATATGCCAAACCATATTATAATAAACCCATACCATATGTTAAATCAACATGTTTCCAAGTGCATACCATATGGAACCCATACCATATGTTATATCAACGTGGAGCCAAACGGTTGAACCAATGTTAAACCATATCGCATTAAACCATATTAAAACAAACCATTCCATATCATATAACAATATGCCCAAAGTGTTAAACCATATCAACAAACTATATAACAAATGCGCCATAGTTTCAACCATATCAAACGTGTTTATATATAATACAACCACAATCCAAAAGCACATGGAGGAAGGAGGGGCCCGCGGGTCTGATCCTAGGACCTCTCCCAAAAGAGCATTGAACCTTACCACTGCGGGACCGTCCCACTGATTGAATGGTTATCGATGCATAAATGTCTTTACTTGAAAGCACCCAAAACAATAAAAAAGAGCCATGAAATTCCAAGCCACGGTCAAGTTTGGAGGAAGGACAACATGCAAAGTTGCACAGTTTACGAGGTAGGGTATAGGCACAGTTCTCGAGGCACTCGAGCCATTAATGCACACGGATCCCGAGGAGGAATCCGTGCAAATTGTACTCTTTTGTCTTATTTACAGAAGTGTTTTCTCGATTTGTGTGCCAGAGGAGGTCTCAGGCAAAGGTATTCGAGTTTATACTCATTTTTCTCAGAATTTTGGGACGGACATAGTGGTGCAGTTTGTTTTTGCGTTTGAAAGACAAAACTTAGAAGTGTCTCCATAACACTGAATTTGTAACCTTTGAAGACTTAATAAGATTGGTCTTCCCATTGGAAGTGGCCCAGAGATGTATCCCAAGAAGGGTGATCTCCATTATCAGCTCTTGTCTTCATTTTCTGTTTTGCATCTCTCTTTTATGTGCTTTAAGTGCTTCAATTATGCTCTTTAAATTGGTCATTTAAGCCTTTTTAATGGATTTGTGCATTCAAAATTTCACATGCAAATATTGGTTATAAAGATCCTGGATCATTTTAGATCAAGTTTGGTATCAGAGCAACTTAACCATTGCATTGTGAGTTTGTAAATGTTAACAAGATATAGGCTTCAAAGAGGTGAAGGAGAGCTTGAAGAACTTGAACCTGAGATTGGATCAAGAAGAAGGAAAATGGCTTTAGAAAAAGGAGATGATGAGACTTCTTCAATTCCTTCTGAAGGGGATTTTCTAAAAGATTTCATGAAGATGCAAAGTATGGTGGAAGAACTTTATCAAGATTGGAAGAAGGGAGAATAAGGCAGTTCTTCTCATGCAAAAGGTAAAGAAGAAGGAGGTGGTGAGGAACCTCCTAGAACTCCTCGATCATCACCATATTTTCTTGATGGTTCTTTAAATGCCTCACCTAAAAAAAAAATTGATCTCAATATGCCTCAATTAAAGCTTGATATTAAGTTTGAGTTACCTATTTATAATGGAGAACTTAATGTAGAAACGTTAGATAATTGGATCCGTCATATTGAAGTCTATTGTAGGATTCAAAAGTTTAATGAAGATAGTTTGAAAGTTTAGTTAGATTCTCTCCGACTTGGAGGGACATCTCTCATATGGTGGGAGAGCATAACTCAAAAGGATTTGCCCTCAAAAGGAAATATTATATCCTTTTGGCATGAATTCAAATCATAATTAAAAAAAAAGTTTTATCCATTGGGTTACATACAACAAGCAATGATGGATTGGAAAAATTTGAGGCAAGGTAAGGGTCAAAGTGTGCAAGATACCACACAAGAATTTCGAAAGAGAGCTTTAATACTTGGTATACCTCTCTACAATCCAGAAATTATTCTCAAGTACATAGGTGGATTACATAGTTATTTGCGTCATACAATACTTATGTTTAATCCTACTAATATTGATGAGGTATGTGTGCAAGCTACACACATTGAATCCAAAGGGAGGAGTGTTCATGATTTTTCATTAGATGAATCCAGTCAGGAAAAAGAAGGCAAGGAAAAAGGAAAGAGAAAGCATACAGCTATCGTGAAGAAATGGAACACAAAAATATCTTTTTCTCATTGTCAGAGAGATGGACATGACGCAGAACACTGTTGGAAGCTACATCCAGAATTGAAACCGAAGTGGTTTAAGGATCAGAAAGGGAAGCAAAAACTACAGTTATCGTTGAGGACCTTGGATCAGATTCCGAGGACGAAACAAAGATATCAATCGTAGGTGTGAAAGGTAAATCTATTCTTGGTAATGATTCTAACATTGGCTCCTCATGTGCTTCTACTTCTAAAGATCATGACAATTCTAAGCATAGGAAAATGAATGCATTGTTTCATATAAGGGTAATCACTAAAAAAACTAAGATCTACACACTCATAGATAGTGGATCTCAAGCTAATCTTACTTCAGAAGAAGTAGTTAAGTAGTAACGATTAACAACAAAACCACAAAGGAAGCCGTATCCATTAGGCTGGTTATGCAAATATAAAATATTACAAGTAACAAATCAATGTGATCTAAAATTTTCAATTACATCCAAGTTTGTAGATGAAGTTGAATTTGATGTGGTTGCATTACATATATGTGGAATTGTGTTGGGAAGCCCGTATTTATATGATTGAAAGGAAATATTATATCAAGAACATAATCAATATCATTTGTTTAAGGAAGCAATTGAGTACATAGTACATTCACATTCATTTAAAAATGAAAAATCAATGGGAACTACACAACAATTAAAAATGGTTCTTAATGCAAGTCAGAATTTGGCACTTATATATATGCAATGTAAGGAAGAACATGTTGAAATATTGTAACTTCTAAGAATATTATATTTGTATTATTCCGGAGATGTATCATTCCTCCGATGGGACTTTATTATGTATCTAGAGATGTTTATTCCTCTGATGGATTATGGTAACTAGGGTTATTAGATCTCCCATGTGGGGGTCGGCCCTGAGCTAATTTATTAAGGGTTATTAGACACTCTTAGGAGAGGTCGGCCCCATAGGGTAAAAAGTCTGTCGGGAAACAAGTATAAGTAGAGGAGGTTGTTCCTCACTTATCTCACTCTTCCATCACTCGGAAAGTAGCGCACAAGTGAGAGAGAGGTCTGCATAGGAGGTAGAGAAGGAGCTCTAGTCTTGGATTACATCTTGTAATTGGTTGATCATCTTTATTGAGGAAAGATTTGCTGGGTTTTCCAGAGTAAAATATTTGTCTATCTTGTGATAGTGTTTCTTTCAGTGATCTTGCTATTCAAATTAGTATAAAATTAACATGGTATCAGAGCTAGCCTAAATAGGACATCTTTCACAAGGTGAAAATCTCTCTCTCTCTCCTCTAGTAAAAAATTAGGGTTTCTACAAAAGTTGGTATTTTTGGATTCTGATTGCATGGCTGGATAGCCCTCCTCAAAATCAAAGTTTTGAGCCCTAGATCGAGGTTTTTGGTTGGGTAGAACTCCTGGAAATTCAAACCCTAGTTTGACCAAAAGTGCAGAAAACCAGAAAACCAAAAATTCTGCTGCAGATCTGGAAGGTGAAAAGTTGAATTTTCTAGAAGCAGAACAAACCAGAACTTCCAAGCACATCTCCTGGTAAGTGATATTATATCTCTTGAGAAAATTCAATCTCTTTGACCCCTGGAGAAGATGGCTCCAAGCACTAAGCTTGAAGACAAGCTAGAGGGTATAGAAAACTTCCGAGCATGGAAATACAGAATTGGCATCATTCTTGAAAAGAATGATCTTGTCCAATATATTGAAGATGAGATTACAAAACCTGAAGAAGATGAAGCCAAAGAGAAACATAGGAATGACCTTATTAGGGCAAAGAGAATCATTGTTGATTCTATCAAGGACCACTTGATTCCCCAAGTGGCATCCAAGAAGACTCCAAAGGAAATGTATGATGCCCTAGGCAGAATGTATGAAGGAAATAACATCAATAGGAAGATGAACCTGAGAGCTCAATTGAAGAGCACCGAGATGAATCAAGGAGAATCCATTCAAGAGTATTTCTCAAGGTTTTCCCAGTTCAAGGAACAACTAGATGCCATTGGAGATACTCTTGATGAAGATGAACTAGTCATGACTACTCTAAATGGTCTCACTAGACCATGGGAGTCATTTATCCAAACCATGTGTGTCAGAAAAGAAAGCATGAAGTTTGATGTGGTATGGGAATATTGCATCCAAGAATAAGCTAGGGTTGCTAACAGAGAAGCCTTGCTCAAAGAAGGTGACCAAGCCTTGGCCACTCACACTAAGAGAAGAAGGAATAAACCCTACTTCAAGAAGTATAGTCACAAGGAGTCTCAACCTACACAAAGATTTCAAAAGAAAAGAGGAACTTCTCAAGGAAATAAGTTTTCCACATTCCAATGCTTCAATTGCCATAAAATAGGACACATTGCTAGGGATTGTCCCTCAAAGGGAAAGAAGAAGGGATTCCACCATAAAAGACATCAAGCACACCTAGAATAAGATGAAAGTGAAGAAGAAGAAGAAGAAGAGGAAGAAAGGCCTCACAAGAAAAGATCTAGGAGAGAAGAAGAAGAAGAAGAAGAAAGGCCCTTCTTCAAAAGAAGATCTAGAAGAAATGAAGAAGAAGATGCAGAAGAGTATGTTCTATTCTCTGCACTCTCTGGATCTATAACACCTGGAGAAGATACATGGCTTATTGATAGTGGTGCTTCAAAGCACATGACTGGACAAAAGAAAACTCTTTCAAAACTGGAAGAAAAGACCTCCCCATAAAAGGTGTCATTAGGATATGACTATCAATATCCCATCAAGGGAATTGGTGAAGCAAGCTACAAGCTTGATTCTGGAACACCATTGAAGATGGAAGAAATATTTTATGTCCCAGGATTGAAGAAGAACTTACTTTCTATCTCAGCACTAGATAAGAAAGGGTATAGGGTTGCATTCATAGATGGACAAGTACTCATGTGGTCCAAAGGAAAATCAATTGAGGATGCAATTGTTATTTGTGAAGAGGAAGGAGGTCTATACAAACTTAGGGGACATTTAGAGGATGCCCTTGTTCATGAAGCCACTTGATGAGTCCAATTTTTAGGTATTTGATAAAAAAAATTCCCACATTCAAGCTCGAGCAATGGTGAATAAACACACTCATTTGTGGGAAAAATGTTTTACTTTAATTGTTTAATGAAGTTTTTTTTTATGATTATTCTTGTATGTTTAAAATGCGTATTCAATAAACTAATTCTGTGGAAATCAAGCGTGATTGAGTAGGTTCAGGGGCACTAAAGGACGAACACGTAGAAGACTGAGGGATCATGCAGCTCGGCGCCCTATTTCCTGATTTATAGAGAATGCACTCCTGTTCAAGGAGGATCGGCATTTAGACAGTTAGTTAAGTTCAGCATTAAGAATTATATAAATATGGACCTCTCGGGTAGCGAGAGGTCCCTGTTGACATTTTGGAGAAGCATTGTTTTACGTTTTTGCACTCTTGAGATACGTCTGAGTTACAGACCTTTGTGAAGACATGGAGTTTATATTTTAATGGAAGATTGATGTTAAATCCCAGTCAGTGTCTATAAGTTTCTTTTCCTCCTGAGTGAGGGTTGGAGAGAGCCCCTCCAACACATAAGTCGGGGGATTTCCATTTTTCAGGTATTTCCAATTATGTGTTTTACAGTGATGAAAATTTATATCACATATGGAAGCATTTGAATGATGTCTTTATTATGTAGTAATTTATAACATGTTATGTAGTTCAGCAATACAGTTTCAGTAGTCCTGTAGTTGCTTTCTTCCAACGCACATTTTAACCAACGATTACATATGTATTAGCACTGCTTTCAAAAGTCATGATTTAGATCTAAGGTTTATGAATGTTCCCCATCATGATTAATTGCTTTGATTTCTTAAATATGGATGTGTAGCATGAGATGATTGCACTACAAACTTAGTTTTGATATTTAAAAGATTTAGATCAGAATTCTAGTTTTACGCATAAGTAATTACAGACCTTGCTTTCCTTAATTTAGAATAGATATGTTATGGCATTTCACTTTCATAGTCTAAGATTCACCATTCTGCATTAGGTAAATTCATAGGATTATCTCTTTCACTTTCAACATTTTAATTCTTTAAAATAGATTTTCTGCTTTTCGTATTTTAATTCTTTAAAACAGATATACTGCTTTTAGTATTTTAGTTCTTTAAAATAGGTTTACTGTTTTCCAGTATTTAATTCCCTAGTATAAACAGTTTTACATATTGAGTAGGAAACCCTTAAAACATTGATACTGATGTAAAATTAGTCACAGCATATCTAATGAACAAATAAATCAATCACAACAGATGAACATAGAAAATATGGTGTAAAACTGTGCAAAACATGCAGCAGTGCTCAATATCCCAGAAAGGGTGAATGAATTACAATAGAATACAATCTCTGTCAATGAGCAATTCGAATTGACTAAGTAGGCCATTCGAATCACTGAATGGAGTAGCTTGACTCCAACTAGGAGTCCTCATCATCAATCGGTGGTGGTCATCAATGCACAAGAACCAGTCATCCAGGTGTCAATCTGAGTCTAACTGAGTGTAATAAGTGTAACTGAAGTGTGTAGCACTGATTAAGGAGAGGGAGGCTCAGTGGGGGTGCATGGGAGGCTAACTGAAGTCAGAACAAGTCATCTATTCAATCTGGAGGTCCAACGGAAGTGAAACAGTCAGTCGGGAGTGAAACTAGCCTCAAATCAGGGAGAATCGGAGCTAACTGAGTGTAACTGAAGTGGAACTGCAGTGGTAGGTGAACAAGTGCACCCTTCTCTGGCAGTAGGTGAGAAGTGGGCGCCTTTCAGCCTATGAGGGCTAAAACTCTGTAGTAAGTGGCTCCTGGGTGCTAGAATGAGGTGGCTAAGGTGCTGGAGGCATCAAACTGGTGACTGGGATGCATGCAAGTGCATGCAGGTGCATGCAAACCCTAGATTCTGCATGCAAACCCTAATTGCATGCAATATCCTGAAAAAGATGATGTGGATATCCGAACACCCCCCCTCAAGCTAGACTATGATGTGCCAACAAAAATAATGTGGGGCCCTGGTAACTAAGACCAAAGGTCACCCCAATACAATAATAATCCAAACTAATAACAGTAAATAAACCGAGGAAATGGGGAAAACCTCATGGGAAAAATACCCCCCCTCAAAATGAACTGTAACACACCAAAAGATTTAACTGCTCCAAACTCAAATAGATATGTCTAGAGGTATCTTACTCTTGGGAGTAAATGGATTATGATCCAAAAACATGTGCTTGAATTCTCCATCAGTGGATGCAAGCGAATGTGGAGACTTTATGAACTTGCTCTTCATACCGAAAAAGGTGAGAACAAATCTGAAAATATGAGGATGATCCTGGAACCTGTGATTCGAACCAAGTGAGGTAGGAATAGCTCCAACTGGATCAAATAGATCTTGAAACTTGAACTTCTTATCAATAGAAGTTAAATCAGCTCCAAAAATAGGTGAATGGTTTCTTGAGATCTCCTTTGAACCAACAAGGGTGAGATCAAAACCAAAATCAGCAAAAAGTGCATGAGAATTGAACTCAAGCGAATGGTAGTGCTCTTCATCTTCATTAAAAATATGAGAAACTTTGCAAATGATAGAACATAAGTCTATAGGAGGCATGCAATCAAGGAGGGCGAATGCTTCACCTCCAAAATCAGATTTTACCTCCAAAACATCAAGTAGATCATTATTCTGCATGCCGACAAACTCATGTGAAGGAGAGGATTCAAGAACCTCTTCGAAATTTAGAGTATGAGCTTGTTTATCTTTCTCAGAATTCGAAATAGAAGACTTTGAGAGAATGAGTGTTGAATCTACAGTTTCTTCTTCATCTTGAACAATTGTTGAGGCCAACACATGATCGGAAAGAACACATAAGGAGATCTCACTGGGCTTGTTCTGCAAAAGGATAGCATGATCCTCTTCTTCCTGCTTTCCAAATTCTCTGTCAAGTTGGACCCATAGATCACTTGGATTTTCAGCAGTCTTACTGAGGTAGCGCATACAAGGAGACATAGCAAGACATATTGCTCCAAAAGCTCTGTCACAATCATTGAGCCAATCATTCTACTCTTCATCGGAATCAAAATCTCTTGTATTACCAATGCACATATCAAAAAGACATTGTCTCTTCAAGAATGCAATCATCTTTGGTTTCCATTCATCATAGTTGAATGGAGTAAGAATATTTTGTGAAGAAGAAGTGTCCATCTTTGCATTAGCGAATGCACATGGAGGAAGTAAGAAACCTGCAAATCGCACACAAACAAACACTATGTTTTCAGCCTTGCATGCACATGAGCGAATGCACATGAGATTTTGCATGCCGCTGCTGAAATATATTGGTGAGCAAAGATTGCTCTCTCTTCATGTAGAACACCTGCAGAAAAGAAGTCTTGTCCCTGCCATGGCTCCGATACCATGTAAAATTAGTCACAGCAGATCTAATGAACAAATAAATCAATCACAACAGATGAATATAGAAAATATGGTGTAAAACTGTGCAAAACATGCAGCAGTGCTCAATATCCCAGAAAGGGTGAATGAATTACAATAGAATACAATCTCTGTCAATGAGCAATTCGAATTGACTAAGTAGGCCATTCGAATCACTGAATGGAGTAGCTTGACTCCAACTAGGAGTCCTCATCATCAATCGGTGGTGGTCATCAATGCACAAGAACCAGTCATCCAGGTGTCAATCTGAGTCTAACTGAGTGTAATAAGTGTAACTGAAGTGTGTAGCACTGATTAAGGAGAGGGAGGCTCAGTGGGGGCGCATGGGAGGCTAACTGAAGTCAGAACAAGTCATCTAGTCAATCTGGAGGTCCAACGGAAGTGAAACAGTCAGTCGGGAGTGAAACTAGCCTCAAATCAGGGAGAATCGGAGCTAACTGAGTGTAACTGAAGTGGAACTGCAGTGGTAGGTGAACAAGTGCGCCCTTCTCTGGCAGTAGGTGAGAAGTGGGTTCCTTTCAGCCTAGGAGGGATAAAACTCTGTTGTAAGTGGCTCCTGGGGGCTAGAATGAGGTGGCTAAGGTGCTGGAGGCATCAAACTGGTGATTGGGATGCATGCAAACCCTAATTGCATGCAAGATCCTGAAAAAGATGATGTGGATATCCGAACAACTGATACTCAACTGTGATAAAGATTATCCTATGAGAGCACAGATAGTGCCTGCACCTCTAAAGTTTGTACGTCCCCCGGGTTGATATATAAAGTAGGCTCTTAGTACAGCTGCCCTCATTAGGCATCCATATTGGGAGCTCACCACCACTAACCCTAGTGAGTTATGGCATAGGAGTCTTGCTCATATTAACTACAAAGCACTACCTCATGTGAGTAAGGTTGTCATAGGACTACTAGATTTGAAGATTGATCATGATGGCACATGCAAAGGATGCACAAAAGGAAAGAATATAAAGAACCCATTTCCAAAGAGTGAAACAAAGACGAAGACTATTTTAGAATTGATTCATTCAAATGTATGTGGACCAATGCCTTCCACATCCTTGAGTGGATGTGAATACTACCTTACATTTATTGATGACTACTCCAGGAAGACTTGGATATACTTTATAAAAGGGAAGAATGAAGTCTTTGGAAAGTTCAAGGAGTTCAAAGCTTTGATAGAGAATCTTTCAGAAAAGAAGATTAAAATACTCAGGACAGATAATGGTGGAGAATACATTTCAAAATATTTTGAAGTATTTTGTAAAGAAGATGGAATCAAGAGGGAATTAACCACTCCCTACAATCCTCAACAAAATGGTGTTGCGGAAAGAAAGAATAGAACCATTATGGAAGTAGTGAAGATAATGATACATGATCAAGACCTACCTATGTATCTATGGGATGAAGCAGCCAGGACAACAGTCTATGTGCAGAATAGACTATCTCATAGTGCTCTTGAATTTAAAACTCTAGAAGAAGTGTTTACAGGAAAGAAGCCCGAGGTAAGCCACCTCAAGATATTTGGGTGCCCTGTATATATTCACATTCCAAAAAAAAAGAGAACTAAATTAGACCCTTCCGGAAAGAAGGGGATATTTGTTGGATATTGTGAAACATCCAAGGCATTCAGAATTTACATCCCAGGATTCCACCATATGGAGATTAGTAGGGATGTGACATTTGATTAATAAATAGCTCTCAAGAAATCTAGGAAGTGCCAGTATGAAGAAGTCTATGAAGAAGATGCACCTCCCAGAATTGTAGAGTCTGTTCCCATCCCTGAAGATGTAACACCTGAAGACCATGATATGATAGAACCACAAGAACCCCCCATTTCAAATATTTCAAGGAAAAGAAAGCCAGCATGGGAAAGAGATATTATATCAGGAGCAGAAAAATATGGAGCTCCTGAAGGCTCTACAAGAGTGAGTAAGAAACCAAAGCCCTTCTCCAACTATATGGCTTTGATGTGTGATCTTGTAGATCAAGAACCTACTAGTTATGAAGAGGCAGTTCATAAGAAAGAGTGGGTAGAGGAAATGAAAGAGGAATACCAATCAATAATGAAGAATGATGTTTGGGATATAGTTACTAAAACTAAAGACAAAAGTGTGGTTTCCTCCAAATGGATATACAAAATAAAGCATGCTGTGGATGGTAGCATTGAAAAATATAAAGAAATATTTGTGGCCAGAGGATTCTCTCAGAAAGAGGGAATTGACTATGAAGAGACATTTGCACCATTGGCAAGGTACACTTGTATCAGAACCATCATGGCACTTGCATCCATGATTAAGTGGGACTTACACCAGATGGATTTGAAGACAGCCTTCCTGAATGGTGTGATTGAGAAAGAAGTGTACATAGAACAACCACAAGGTTTTGAGGTGGAAGCTGGAAGAACCCATGGATGCAAACTGAAGAAGGATTTGTATGGGTTGAAGCAAGCTCCCAGAGCTTGGTATGGAAGAATTGACAGTTTCTTGACAAACTTGGGCTTTACCAAAAGTAAAGCTGATCCTAATCTTTATCTCAAGGTTATGAATGATAAACTTGTCACACTGTTGCTATATGTGGATGATCTATTTCTGACTGGAAATGAGAAACAGATTATTGAGTGCAAGAAGAAGCTCTCATCAGAGTTTGAGATGAAAGATCTCGGATTGATGCACTACTTCCTAGATCTGGAAGTATGGAAATGACCAAATGGAATCTTTCTCAACCAAGGTATGTATGCTATGGGAATCTTGAAAAGATTCGATATGTTGGAATGCAAATCCATGGCCACTCCCATGGATTCCAACTTAAATCTATTAGTTGATGACTCTTCAGATTTAGTGGATGTGACTCTGTACAGACAGATTATTGGGTCATTAATGTATTTGACAAATACCAGGCCAGACATATGCTTTGCGGTGAACACTCTGAGTCAGTATCTAGTGAAACCTAGACGAGTTCACCTAGTTGCTGCAAAGCATGATATGAGGTACCTAAAGGGTACGATAGATTTTGGTCTCTATTATCGTGGAGATAATGACTTCAGATTGTATGGCTTCACAAATGTTGATTGGGAAGGAAGTGTATCAGACAAGAAGAATACATCAGGTGGATGTTATTGTCTGGGATCTTCCATGATCTCATGGTTTACCAAAAAGTAGTCAAGTGTGGCTCTCAGCACAACTGAAGCAAAATATATAGCTGCCTGTTCTGCTACTTGCGAAGCGGTATGGCTTCAGAAGTTATTATTAGGATTGTTTGACTTAGAGATGGACCCCCCTATGATTCTATGTGACAACCATATTTGTATCAAGATGACAGACAATACAGTGTTCCATGATAAGTCAAAGCACATAGAGATCCGATATTTCTATATACGGGATATGGTGCAAAAAGGAGCTATCAAGCTCGAATATGTAGGAACTGATGAACAAGTTGCTGATGTGTTGACCAAACCTCTATCTCGAGTAAAGTTTGAGTATTTCCGAGAAAAGCTTGGTGTAGTTCAGAAGGACCCTCCTCGAAAGGGGGAGTGATATGGTCGATGATAATATTTGGGTAGTGGTATCGATGTGGGTACCTGTATCGATGATTAGATTGCCTATATTTATTGTAAGGTCAATGTTAAGGATACTTGTATTTGATGATGTATACTTGTATTGGTGTGGATACTTGTATTTGATGGTGTATACTTGTATTGGTGTGCATACTTGTATTTGATGGTGTATACTTGTATTGGTGTGGATACTTGTATTTCATGATGTATACTTGTATTGGTGTGGATACTTGTATGGATACTTGTATTGGTGTGGGTACTTGTATTGATGATATGGATACTTGTATTGATGATATTGAGGCTACCTGTTCCAACAATGAGGTTGATGATGAGGTTTCCTATTCTGACGATGAGGTCAGTATATGGTACCTAGTTGTACCTAGTTGATATGATAGGACTGTATCATCCCTGAACGCCTAGTTCAAAATGTACTTGATGGGGATTGCATCATCTCGGAACCACTAGTTCAAAATGTACATGATGGGGATTGCATCATCATGGAACCACTAGTTCAAAATGTACGTGATGGGGATTGCATCATCTCAGAACCACTAGTTCAAAATGTACATGATGGGGATTGCATCATCCTGGAACCACTAGTTCAAAATGTACGTGATGGGGATTGCATCATCCTAGAACCACCAGTTCAAAATGTACGTGAGGGGATTGTATCGTCCCCAAACTTCATCCTTGAATTGATCCGTAGACAAATGTCTCTGAGAAGTGGTCCATAGTGGACAAGAGGGGATTGTATTGTCCCCGGACTTCGGTCCCTGAATTGATATGTAGACAGATGTCTCCGAGAAGTGGTCCCTAGTGGACGAGAGGGGATTGTATCATCCCTAGACTTCGGTCCCTAAATTGATCCATAGACATATGTCTTCGAAAAAAAATGGTCCTTAGACTTTGTCTAAGTTGAAGAGTGGATTGTATCGTCCCTAGACATGTTATGGTGTCTTAAATGGATCATGTGTTTTGTAGGTGATGATTGTGATGGTCTAGATGATGATGCTGTTGATCGTGATGGTCTAGATGACGATGCTGCTGATCGTGATGGTCTAGATGACGATCCTGCTGATTGTGATGATCTAGATGATGATGCTAATGATCGTGTGATGACGATGATGTTGATCGTGATGGTCTAGATGACGATGCTGCTGATCGTGATGGTCTAGATGACGATGTTGCTGATCATGATGATCTAGATGATGATGTTGATGATTATGTGATGATGATGTTGATGATCGTGAGGATCCAGATGATGATGTTGCTGTAGCTGTTCAAGTGCTGCAGAATATGAAGACTCAGTACTGAATATGTTGATGTTCCAGTAACTACTTGAGTTACTAATGATGTTGAGAAAGCTTCCAATGATTTATAAATGTATCATGTATGATGTAGTCGATGACTCCTTGCTCCTACAGATGTTGTTATAATATCCTTCTCGTTAAGGGGGAGTGTTGAAATATTGTAACTTCTAAGAATATTATATTTGTATTATTCCAAAGATGTATCATTCCTCCGATGGGACTTTATTATGTATTCAGAGATGTTTATTCCTCCGATGGATTATGGTAACTAGGTTTATTAGATCTCCCATGTGGGGGTCGGCCCTGAGTTAATTTATTAGGGGTTATTAGACTCTCTTAGGAGAGGTCATCCCCATAGGGTAAAAAGTCAGTCGGGAAACAAGTATAAGTAGAGGAGGTTGTTCCTCACTTATCTCACTCTTCCATCACTCGGAAAGTAGCGCACAAGTGAGAGAGAGGTCTGCATAGGAGGTAGAGAAGGAGCTCTAGTCTTGGATTACATCTTGTAATTGGTTTATCATCTTTATTGAGGAAAGCTTTGTTGGGTTTTCTACCCCATGAGGGTTTCCCAGGGTAAAATCTCTGTCTATCTTGTGATTGTGTTTCTTTCAGTGATCTTGCTAGTCAAATTAGTATAAACTTAACATAAAAGAATCTTAAGCATGAAAAGGAAGTGTCGTTGCATAACAATACATCTATTATGGTTGATATTGTTCCTATGATAAAACATAAGCATGATATAAGTACAATCTCTTTCACATGTTCAATGTTGATATTTAGCTTACTATTGATCAATAGTATATGGTTGGTTCCTACAATATTGAATGAAAATTTTGTTGAAAAAAAGGATAATGTACTTAACAATGTCTGTGCAGTGTTGATTGTTGTCATGTTGAGTTAGATGTACAGGTTCCATCAATGGACAAGTGATACAGGACAAGTGAGACAAACATGTCTTCACTTGATTGCAGAATGATTCCATGATTTTTATGGTCCAAAAGCTTCTTAGTGGGGAGGTTTCATCCAGAAGGATCATCTCATCATCGGTCAAATTTCAAGTCTTCAAACAACAATACAAAGGTTACCGCAGTAAAGAGCTCATCGACAGATTTCCATCAATGCTTGTTTTGTGCGAAACGGCCTCCAGATGAAGAAGTTGTCAACATTTGAAGTTTCGACAAGGAAGGTTAAAAATGGTTATAAGTTTTATGGTTTTGGAGCCATGGGAATCGAACCCAAGACCTTCACCAAGGCCACTACAAGATCCATTGGCAAGGGTTATATTAAAAATATTGAAAGAATTGTTAGTTTTTCAGAAATTTCAATCTGATCTAGGATCTTAACTAATAGAATAACATGTACAACATATCTACAACATATCAATCATGGACAAAATAATGCAAGCACACAAGAGACACAGAGTTTCACCGAGGAAAACCAAGAAGGTGAAAAACCTCGCAAATTCCTCAGAGATAGATAGAGCAATGATACAACCCAAGTATAAGAGATAGTCTTCTCCTAGCAGCTACTCCTCCTTCCTCACATGTGTGCCACTCTCCAATGAGTGTGTGAGTGAATAATAGAATGATCAAATAGAGTGCCTCCCGCACTCTATTTATACATGACTTGACTTGCCTAATAACCTTTACTAGGTCGGCCTCAACTTAACCACATAGCATAATGCTGATAGGGATGAACCCCAATAGGGTGGTCTAATAACCCTTTAACCCACATGACTTATACGGGGCCGACCCCATCAAGGTGGTCTAATAACCCATCAAGTATAAGTTACGACACTTACAATATAAATGACGACACTTCCGTATAGAGGAATAATAACATCTATATAGGAATACAATACACATATATGTGAAATACATTCTGAAGTTACAATTATATCAACACTCCCTCTTAACTAGGAAGGTATTTCTCGACATAGATCTGCTAGCACAAGTCTTCTTCTCTGGATTATCGTCACTAGATCATCGTCATCGAATCATCATCATCATCACGGCTACTGCTATCTCAATCAATATCCGATCTACTCGTGATAGGAAGTTCTATAGAGCCATCCCCTTTTCATGCTGGATGTAGGCCCACCACCTGCAGGTCATCATCATCACTGGCCATACTGTGGAATCCTCAAGACTTATTACGTGCGTCACAATGCCTCAAAAGAGTATCCCAAGATCCTTTATGTGCCGAAGCACAAACGACAAGATCTCCCAGGTCCACTTACATGTGATTGTCACAAAAACTTAAAAGAGTGTCTTAACTGGCAAGAGCTCTAAAGAGAATTCGAGGCCTTTTACGTGACTATCACAACTTGTCTGGATCATCAAGATGTATTACATGTGACCCCCACCACAAAACCTTAGAAGAGTGTCTTGACTAGCAAGAACTCTAAAGAGCATCCGAGGCCTTTTACGTGACTAGCACAACCTATCCGGATCTCCAGGACGTATTACATGTGGTCATGGAAAAGCCTTGAAAGAGCATCCCAGGACTGATTATGAGTGTACTACTCAACCTATCGGATCTCCTAGGTCTAGTTACATGCCATAGGACAAAGCCTCGAAAGAGAATCCCAGGACTGATTACGAGCGTATTGCTCAACCTATCTAATCTTAGAGGTCTAGTTACATGCTCATCTGCACAACCTGTCCACAACCATAGAGTATCAACCTGATACTCACCATACATCGTCTTGATGTACATGATCATCTTGATCATCATCATAGCATCATCCTGATGCATATCATCTATAGTCTCATCCTGATACACATGATCATCTTGATCACCATCACTACATCGTCCTGATACTCATCACATATGATCATCCTGATCATCGTCACTTCATCTTCCTAATGCATGTCATCCAGAGCATCGTCCTGATACTCATCACATATGATCATCCTGATCATCGTCACTGCATCGTGTTGATGCATGTCATCTAGAGCATCGTCCTGATACTCGTCAAATATGATCATCGTCACTACATCGTCCTGATGCATACCAAGTATCTAATGATACATATCATCATACATGATCCATCTGATCATATCATGTATCCACCTGATACATACATAAATAAATGATCCACCTGATCATATCAAGCATCCAACATGATGCATATACAAATGCATGATCCAACTGATCATATCAAGCATCCAACATGATGCATATACAAATGCATGATCCAACTGATCATATCAAGCATCCAACATGATTCATATACATACACATGATCCAACTGATCATAACAAGCATGCAACATGATGTAAAGTAGTAACTAGAGCATCTTCTTGATGCTCATCATCCAGCACTTACATCCACAGCCATGGGAAGGATCCTCCTCTCACCATGCTTGGAATGGCTCCTGCAAATGTGTCCATCAATTCTTCCTCGAAGTGTCTTCAATATGAAGAACACCAAGCCTATCCCTGAAGTACTCGAACTTCACTCTGGCTAGTGGTTTCATCAACACATCTGCAACCTGCTCATCCGTTGTAACATACAGGAGCTTCACTGCTCCTCTCTACACCATATCCCCGATATAGTGATATTTGATCTCAATGTGCTTCGACCTGTTGTGGAACACGGGGTTCTTAGACATCTTCACACAACTCTAGTTGTCACAAAAGATACTAGTAGCCTCCAATGGGATATCAAATAGCACAAACATTAGCTTCTAGAGCCATACTACCTCACCGCTAGCCGAACAAGCTACAACATACTCTGCTTCAGCTGTACTCAATGCTACGTAAGATTGCTTCCTGCTAAACCAAGAGATCACACCTGATCCCATACTGAAGAAGCACCCATAAGTTCTCTTCCTATCTGTAGCACTACCAGCCCAGTCCAAATCAACATAACCCTGCAGTTTAAACTTTTGATTCGCATCATACTTGAGCCCATAATCAATTGTACCCTTCAGGTACCTCAAAATATGCTTTACAGTAACCAGGTGAACACCTCTCAGATCCGTTAGGAACTGCCTCAATGTGTTCACTGCAAAGCAAATGTCTGGTCTCGTATTTGTCAGGTACATCAAGGACCCAATCATCTGACAATATATCGTTACATCAATCGGCTCAGATGAAGCATCGCACAGAAGCTTCAGGTTCGATGCCATAGGTGTGGCCATAGCCTTGCAGTCCATCATCCCGAACCTCTTTAGGATCTCTACTGCATACTTCCCTTGTCCAAGGAAGATCCCATATGCACTCTGCCACACCTCCATGCCTAGAAAATAGTGCATCATCCCCAAGTCCTACATCTCGAACTCAGCAACAAGCTTCCTCACCTGTAACAAGCAGGTCATCCACATACAAGAGTGGTATCACTGGATTGCCTCCCTCAACATTGTAGTAAAGGTTGGAGTCTGCTTTACTCTTGGTAAAGCCCAAACTGGATAGGAAACTGTCCATCCTACCATACCAAGTCCTAGGAGCTTGCTTCAATCCATATAAGGCTTTCTTTAACCTGCACACATATGAATCCCTGTCATGTGTCTCAAAACCAAGTGGCTGCTCCAAATACACTTCCTCCTCGACTACACCATTCAAGAAAGCTGTCTTGACATCCATCTGTTGTATCTTCCATTTCATCACTACAGCCAGGGAAAGTACTGATCTGATGGAAGTGTACCTAGATATAGGAGCAAATGTTTCTTCATAGTCAATCCCTTCTTTTTGGGAGAAGCCACGAGCTACAAACCTTGCTTTATATTTCTCCATGCTACCATCTGCAGCATGCTTGATCTCACAGATATACTTGGAAGTCACCACAGACTTCCCTTCTGGTCTTTGGACCACTTCCCAAACATCATTGTTCATGATTGACTGGTACTCCTTGATCATGGCCTCACTGTATCCCTAATCCTGGGAACTTCAGATTCTTCAATATCTTCAATAGATAGCTTTGTTGCTAGAATAAATGTTGTAGTCCTTCTTTTGTAGGTGATGGCATATGATCTTTCCTACAAGACAAGTTAAATTGCATAATTAGAAACATCTCATAGTTTTCATAACAAATTCTTACACATAAATAAATATGTCATACAGTCATGCAATTGTTTTAGCCAATGCTTCAATACAACATTTATCCATATCCCTTAACTTTTTAGTTGCCTTCCAATCTCTACTAGAAAATTTTTAAGAGTGTGCACAACTCCCAACATGTAATCAAAGAGGTTTGATTCTAGATAAGTAGCAATGGAATGTTGTACAGTGCCATAGGCCACTTACCCATTACATGCATATTAGTAGTATATTGTTCATTAGTGCAATTATTCTAATATGTATAATACACAACCTAAGTCTAGGAACATAGGTATATAAATTATTGAACAATATTATTTAAACAATAAGAAATGACAATTCAAATACTTCTCTTTGTTTGTTGTTGGGTAAACTCCCTCTTGATCTTTGCTTCCGGGATTACCTGTCCTTGAACTTATATCCATCCTTGATCACTATGCATGCTTACTAGTATCACCATTGTGTTGTCCTCGAGATCTCATACATAATCATACATTCATTAGTATAATCTTAATACTATCAAAAAACAATAATCTTAAACATGTATAGTCATGATCATTTCAAACACAGAAAATAAGCATTAGTATTAAAGGTTTATATAGGGCTTAGTCATATCATTAATCAAAGTAAGGAACATAATATGCATAAACCCTGGATTACTCAAATTTCTAACTTCATAAATAATCATTATCAATCATGCCATGTATACTTATATAAGAGATCCTAACACAAGGTAGGATTGTAACTTGATATAGGAAAAACATACATGCATAATGTCTTCTTGTTCTCTTCAATGACTTGTTCTAGTAACCTGCATATCTCATAGGTTTAACCATTATAGAACCAAGTTATACATACCTCGTAAGTAGATCTTCTATGTGATCCATGACAATGGATGAATCTTTGTCTTCATGTCACCATGGTCATATGTTCTTGAACTAGAACATGATTTGTCTTTCTTGATGTACCTTTCATGTTAGCAGACAACATCAACCTCATACAACACCACAATGCATTAGTACAATCATAAGTGTCAAAACCCTAATCAATGAATATCTTCTATCATGCATTCATATTTTTATTAAGGTGATACGACAACTCTAAAATTAATCAAGATTGTACTAATCTTAATGAAGACAAACATATCATATACTTAATCATGAACAAATTTCAAAACATACCCGTAAGTCATACCTATCGAGTTTTCTTGTAATCTTCTTATGTAAGGCCTTAGCCTCATCTCCCTCTGAAACTGGAACTTCTTCACTTATGCAGGTGACCAATACATTATCTTCTAGGATTAACCCAATCCACTTGATTTGCAGAAACTGGATCTGGAGCTGGATTAGGGTTTGTCAGGGAAACCCTAAAAATTCAAACTTTGAATTTCAAAATTATGAAAGGATAGAAAGATGCACCTTGATGAGCTAATCAACATGGTATACTCAGAATTTGAAAACTGCAAAGTTTCACCCCTCAAATTTGCTTTTCAATCTTTCGGATTCATTAGGGAGGACCCTAAATTAGGGTTTGAGTTTCCCAGATCTTCACGCAACCAAATAGTTTGATCCAAATCTCTAAACTTCTATTTTTCCAAGGAGCTTCCAGCTATAGTCACAAATTTAAAAAATTCTCATTTTTGCAGAAGCCCTAATTTTTAACCTTTCCGATCAAAGTACCAAACTAGGGTTTGATCAAGCCCGTCCTTCTACCCAACCAAAAAATTTGATCTTGGTCTCTAAATTTTTATTTTGATGAGGAGCATGCATCCATGGTATCCAATTACA
The DNA here is from genome assembly GCA_027924585.1 of Larix kaempferi. Classification (NCBI taxonomy): domain Eukaryota; kingdom Viridiplantae; phylum Streptophyta; class Pinopsida; order Pinales; family Pinaceae; genus Larix; species Larix kaempferi. The sequence goes on along the minus strand of BSBM01000865.1, from coordinate 1,656,787 downwards.
AAAATTCCAACTTTCTTCGAAACCCTAAATTCCCGTAGCCATGAATGAAGGTGCTCAAAATCCAATTCTGTTTTGACAGAAATATGCATCTGATTGTTTCTGGTGTAACTCATAAATTTTGGATCTATAGGGTATGAAAATTCTCCCTATGGTAGCATGACCTCTCAAATTTCCAACCCCATAGGTCTGACCTCAAATGGATTCTCTGATAGATATTTATGCCAAGTGTCACAATGTGACCTGTTTATGGGATAAAACAGGAGAGTGAACTTGTACGGAGTTCCACGTGTCACTGGTTCAATTTCAGCCTCTAAAAATCGGACCTATGAAAGTACATTCCATGCCCTACCTGCCAATGTTTACTAAATTTCATTTGGAGCTTCCTATCCCAAGTTGTGACCTTTTTTCCTAGGTCACCTGTTTATGACTGAGATCTGGAAGAGGCAGAAACCTTATATTGTACAAGTCATAAATCTGAAAGTACAATGAATTAGAGGCTCTCCTTAGGACACAAGGTACATGGGGATCTTATCATTGACCTGTAATATTTTCAGAGCCTAAAAGTTCACCAAACTGAATCTATAGTGAAAGTTCTACGACGACTATTTTTTTGTTATATGAAGCCCTAGCTTTGCAAGTGCAACAAGTGTCATAAATGCCATACCATGCCTTTTTTCAGGCTAGCTCTGATACGATGTTAGTTCTTCAAAAATTTCAATCTGATCTAGGATCTTAACTAATAGAATAACATGTACAACATATCTACAACATATCAATAATGGACACAATAATGCAAGCACACAAGAGACACAGAGTTTCACCAGGGAAAACCAAGAAGGTGAAAAACCCCACAACTTCCTCAGAGATAGATAGAGCAATGATACAAACCAAATACAAGATATAGTCTTCTCCTAGTAGCTACTCCTCCTTCCTCACATGTGCACCACTCTCCAATGAGTGTGTGAGTGAAGAATAAAATGATCAAATAGAGTGCCTCCCGCACTCTATTTATACATGACTTGACTTGCCTAATAACCTTTACTAGGTTGGCCTCAACTTAACCACATAGCATAATGCTGACAGGGTCAACCCCCAATAGGGTGGTCTAATAACCCTTTAACCCACATGACTTATATAGGGCCGACCCCATGAAGGTGTTCTAGTAACCCATCAAGTATAAGTTATGACACTTACAATATAAATGACGACACTTCCGTATAGAGGAATAATAACATCTCTATAGGAATACAATATACATATATGTGAAATACATTCTGAAGTTACAATTACATCAACAAGGATTATATTAAAAATGGTTGAAAAGTTATCTTAAAATGGGAGGGGCCAAGGGCATAGCCCTTGACCCCATGCTAACACCAAGGCCCCATTGCAACTATATGTCAAACCATATTATAATAAACCCATACCATATGTTAAATCAACATGAAGCCAAGCACATACCATATGGAACCCATACTATATGTTATATCAATGTGGAGCCAAACAGTGGAACCAATGTTAAACCATATCGCATCAAAGCATATTATAACAAACCATGCCATATCATATAACAATATGTGCCAAGTGTTAGACCATATCAACAAACTATATAACAAATGCGCCATAGTTTCAACCATATCAAACGTGTTTATATATAATACAACCACCATCCAAAAGCGCGTGGAGGGAGGAGAGGCCCGTGGGTTTGACCCCAGAACCTCTCCCCAAAGAACGTTGTGCCTTACCACTGGGGCAATGCCCCACCGATTGAGTGGTTATCAACACATAAATGTTTTAACTTGAAAGTGCCCAAAACTATCAAAAAGAGCCACAAAATGTCAAGCCACGGTCAAGTTCGGAGGAAGGACATCATGCATAGTTGCACAATTTACGAGGCAGGGTACAGGAACAGTTCCTAAGGTGCTCAGTCCATTAATGGGCATGAATACTGAGGCCGAATCCATATATATTGTACTCTTTTTTCTTATTTGGAGAAGTGTTTTCTCGATTTGTGTGCCAGAGGGGGTCTCAGGAAAGATATTTGAGTTTATACTCATTTTTCTTAGAATTTCGAGACAAACACAGTGGTGCAGTCTATTTCTACGTTTGACCGACATAACTCAGAAGTGTTTCCATAACACTCAATTTGTAACCTTTGAAGACTTAATAAGATCGGCCTTTCCATTGGAAGCGGCCCAGAGATGTAGCCAAAGAAGGGTGAACTCAGTTATCAGCTTTTGTCTTCATTTTCTGGTTTGCATATCTATTTTCTGTGCTTTAAGTGCTTCATTCATGCTCTTTAAATTGGCCATTTAATCCTTTTTAATGGATTTGTGCATTCAAACTTTCACATGCAAATATTGGTTATAAATATCCTGGATAATATTCAGATCACACGCGACCTCTTATTTTGACTGATCTTGGGAATTTTTGATTCATGCTATCTTTTGGATTTGTTGAGGATGCCTATGATGAGTTGGATTATTTATGTTGATGATTCCTTATTGGAAGAATCGTCGAAATGTCACATGTGTGTGAAATTTATGCGTTAACAAATGCCCCCTTATATATGAGGTTTGGAAGGTATTGTAGGGCTAATAATGCATCATGTTTTCTTGTGTTTCTCTCCTATTCTATGGGACAAAGCATATGTGCAAAATAGGGTCCTCCTAGGGGGGAATATTGTTGGTGATGGCCATTGGAGCTTTAGTAAAGAATAGATTTTTATACAAATGAGGTGGGCATACCCCTTCTCGTGCAATGTTGTCAATGTGATTACAATAATGGAGGATTAAAGGGGTCACTCGACTATACTGTTGGGACATGGACAAAGGAGGATTCAATCCATGTAAGAGTAAAGAACCTAAGAAATGGTGCAAACTGCTGAAGAAGTGGTACTATAGATGATCATGATAATCCCATTGGGGTGGGGAACCAGTGTGAATTTGAAGCTACTAGAATATGAATTCACAATTCAAGATGGAATGCTACCATGGTTTGAAAATGTGAACATTGCTACCTTCAAAAGTATTTTTACCCCTGATGCGATAAATGTTTTGATGTCGAGCATAGGGGAAACCATGAGGTTAGGGACCACTAATGACTCTCCCTACCAAGTTCAAGGTGATCCCTTATAATGATTGAAATGGAACCCAAGGTACAACTAAAACTACAGCAACTCCTGGAATAAATGGTTTTGACGTTGACAAGAGACGAAGTACATGATAAGATGAGGATCTTATCTTGAGAACCAATATCATGTTGTAACCAACTGAGGGATGAACATAACTGACATAATACTAGTTGATAGGAATGGGGACCATAACTTCATTTGATCGATGTAAACATGGGGAGTGGAGATGGCATAATTCCTTTCGGAAGGGTACAGATCTAAGCAGTGGGAGACAAACGTGAATGAAATCACTTTGATGGAGACACAATATAGAGAGTGATGGTGATCAGTCAAAATGAATACTGCTGAGGATATGTGAGACTCAAATACATCGACCAAAGGAGACCATGGGTGGATGCAAAAAGAATAGGGTGTTCCCGTAATGTGAGGTGATGAGGGGACTGTTTGTTCATAAATAATAATGGTGGGGTCCCAACAATTTTGGTTGAGTCAAGGGACCGATTTAATTATGGGAGGAATCCCCATAGTTTTGAGTGGACCATGGGATGATTTCCAAGATGAAGTGGTGTTTAATTTGTAGATGTGAAGACGTGTGCCCCATGAATCAATGCCATGCAGTGTATACCTGCGGTATTATTGAATAGAATTGGTTACTTATGAGGGTGTGATCCGTATCTTGGGGGTTGAGACCTGGAAGACTTGAATGTTGAGAGAGGAGGAGAAGATATAGCTTCAAAACTGAAGCGAACAATGAACTAGCTATGAGAAAGACAAAGTAGTGAGATCTAGGTTATGAATCACATAGATGGACAAACAAAGAATAAATATGCCACATGGAGGGGTGAGGCTCAAAGAGGGTTCTTTGAGCCTCACCTCTCAAACTATACTAAGAAAGATACTCAGAACCAATACCCCAATAATAACTCAATGAAATAAGAGAAATGTAGGATAGAAACCAAATGAGTAACTTGTTATTATGAGAAGGCTTGCTAGGCTTTTATATAGCATTATTACAATGTGTCTTGAGGCCATACCATGGGCCAAAACTATGTGCTACCAAATACCATGGATATGAGAGGGTGGCCTCTCCATTTAATGCTTTTATGATAAATGAGAGAGGGTGGCCTCTCCATTTAATGATTTTATGGCTTATACATCCGAATTTAGACCATATGCCCCCTAAATTCGGATCATTCCTCCCCCCTTAGAAAATTATGGTCCCCATCATTTCATGCTAAAAAGAGACCCATGATTACAATGTGTTACCAATGAAGAGAAGGGTTTCGTGTGGTTGACCCATAACCGTGGGTTTTGTGAGGTTAACCCATAACCGTGGGTTTTGCAAGGGTGACCCATAACCCTGATGAAAATGGAAAGCTCGATTCCAATAAAGAGAAGAGTTTTGTGTGGTTGACTCATAACCATGGGTTTTGTGTGGTTGACCCATAACCGTGGGTTTTATGTGGTTGACCTATAACCATGGTGGCAATGACAAGCTTGTTTCCAAAGAAGAGAAGGGTTTTGTGTGGTTAACCCATAATCGTGGGTTTTGTGTGGTTGACCCACAACCATGATTACAATACATAACTGTGGGTTTTGTGTGGTTGACCCATAACCATGGGTTTTGTGTGGTTGACCCATAACCATGGGTTTTGTGTGGTTGACCCATAACCATGATTACATTAAGATTTAAGAAAATTGAAAATTCTTGATCTTTGGTGCAGTTGATGTCTTGCTGCAAATCCATTCATAGCTTCTGATGCATGTACTGAAATTGAATTCCATTGAAGACCCATTAAAGATATCAAAGAGACCTTTCCATCCATATAACATACTTGCTCTGGGGTGGCACAGAGATTGAGAAAATGTTTGTTGAAGTTTAAGAGATGTACGCACACTATTTTGCAGACATATGTTGCTTCAATCGATGATATCTCTCAAACCAGAAAACCAAATGGAAAACCACAAAATACCAATTTTAGCTGATGGAAAGAGATTTCCAATGAGCTATTGTAGAGCCTCTGAGACATTTTGTGGAGTTTGTAGCACTTGTTTAAAGTTGTTGTACATCCGGTCGCATTGTATACAAACATGTACTACTTCAAACAAACATATCTCACAAACCAGAAAACAAAATGAAATTCCAAGAAATACCCATTTTAGTTGACGGAAAGAGATTTCCAATGAGCTATGGAAAAGCCTTTGAGACATTATGTGGAGTCTCTAGCACTTGTTTAAAGTTTTTGTATGTCCGGTCTCATTATGCACAAACATGTGCTACTTGAAACAAGCATATCTCACAAACCGGGAAACGAAATGAAATTCCGTGAAATACCCGTTTGAGTTGACGAAAATAAATTTCTGATCAGCTATGGTAGAGCCTTTGAAACATCCTATGCAGTCCATGACACCTGTTAAAAGTTTGATGAATGTGAGATTTTTGAGTATAGAGATGCCAAGGGTTTGTAGAGAAGCATGGGTTGTTGTAAAGGTTGTGGAACCTCCGTTGAACCTGCATCATGCTTCAAAATATTGTGCTGATGGAGAGCATACCTGCTCTGACACCACTGATCCAAATATTGGGGGCTGAGACCTAGAAGACTTGAATGTCGAGAGAGGAGGAGAAGAGATAGCTTCAAAACTGAAGCGAACAATGAACCAGTTGTGAGAAAGACAAAGTAGTGAGATCTGGGTTATGAGTCACATAGATGGAAAAACATAAAATAAATATGCCACATGGAGGGGTGAGGCTCAAAGAGGGTTCTTTGAGCCTCACCTCTCAAACTATACTAAGAAAGACACTCAGAACCAATACCCCAATAATAACTCAATAAAATAAGAGAAATGTAGGATAGAAACCAAATGAGTAACTTGTTATTATGAGAAGGCTTACTAGGCCTTTATATATAATTATTACAATGTGCCTTGAGGCCATACCATGGGCCAAAACTATGTGCTACCAAATACCCTGGATATGAGAGGGTGGCCTCTCCATTTAGTGCTTTTATGATAAATGAGAGAGGGTGGCCTCTCCATTTAATGCTTTTATGGCTTATACATCCGAATTTAGACCATATGCTCCCTAAATTTGGATCAGGGTGGGGGCTCCATAGGTGTCTTTCAGGGGGGTGATGATATGAGGAAGATTACTTGGGATAAAGTGCTCATGGAGGTATGAGTGGGATTTGTGAATCTTTATCGTAACATGGGCCAAGGAACTTGATTTTTTCTACTCAGGGGATTAAATGCACAACTATAAAATGATAATCTAGGGGTAATCTTTTCAAGCTATGTTAGATTCCTCAGACTAGTGGGGGGTTGACATCATGGGTGTTAATTGATGACTGGGATGGCGATGGTGTGCACACCCATGGGGGAACATACTATTCATAGTGATGACGTTGATGGAATGCCAAAATTGGGAATGAGGGCCTTATGGTTATCAGTAGGAATATTTGTAAATGCATTATAAACAGAGGGTAAATAGTTCTTATATGCTAGTGTCAAAATGATACCGATGGTAGGGTCCAATGTCATTGTTACAGCATGGAGTCTTGTTATTATAATGGAAAAACAACAGTCTTTGGCTTGTTCTTATCGTGATCTTGCACATATGTCTCACATACCCAAGTGTAGTAAAGAATGTGACCAAGGTATTGATAATGCAAGAAAGAGACAACCAAAAACATAGCGCACCTGAGGAGGGTGCATAAAAATAGGTGTAAATGAAAGTTCTAGATGTATGATGAGTGAAACATGGTTCAACTTTTTTGATGGTGGGGGCATCCTTTGTGTTTGGGGTCGCTAAATGTTGGAATCATTGGTTGTACTAGTATTACTACCATACATGGGCGATCATCCTACATTTAATAGGGGGAACCTTGGTGGTATTTAATTGCTTGGGAATACTGGTGGGTGATCCATGTATTTTTCGGAAGACGAGGAATCACTACAAGTGAGGACACCGTCCAAAGGGGATTCAACGTCGATGGTATCCATCAAAGTAGGTATGACCTCCTTAGTTGGTGGATTATGCGAGGCCACATGGAGCATAGCAAGTTGACCTTGCAATCTCATTAGTTCGATCCGATCTTCTCCTTGGAATGAGAAGTTAGAGGTTTCAACACAATATCGATAGGGTCTTGGTACTCATGCATGGAAGTGTTCTTGTACTTCCGGGGAGTTGAATTGATCCAAAATGAAAGTGATGGTACTAGGAGGAAGCATATGTGTGGAATTCCCATAGGAAGAGAATTCATCACATGGTGTTGTCAGCATAAGATTATAATTTTGAGAATCTTGCGGCATTGTAGGCTCCATGATGGGAATTTCTCTACTTGGAAAACATGTGGGGGAGGCATGAATAACAGTGTCAGTGATGTAGTGACCACATTGATAGATGTTGCTTCCTGGATTGAGGAGAGAGGTACCTCTAGCTTCATTTAAGTGAGATGAATGGTTTCCAAAGCATCCTGAAATAGAGGAAGATAGGGGCAATGGTGTGTGTAGTGCCCATACTGAGAACACATGGAACTTGCATTATTTGTGTGAAATGTCTTGGGTTTAAGTGAGGGCGAGGAAGATGTGCCCCCTTTTACTGTCGGTGGAGCATGGGTTATGCTAATGGGGGTGTTAAGAAAATTTATTAGCTCCAAAAAAGTGGGACATAAGTTTGTCACCTGGCCTTGTTTCCCACAAAGAGAACATGGTGGTGTGACTCTTTGAGTGGGAGTATTAGTCATAACTGGAGCTTTTAACCATTGTTGGTTGATACCCCATTCTTTTTTATTAGCAGGCTCTAACGATTCAGATGTGGGGTTTGGTAAGAGGGGACCTTTCCACTTCATTTGCTTAGTTCCCCCATTGGTGGTCTTTGTGATGACCGGTTGTGGTTTAGTCATAGATGTCATAGGTTGGGATATTATAATTGAGGGTGTTACGGGCCTTGCAGCGGTAGTAGCTGAAACATGGACAAAATCATAATGAGCGATTGGTTTGGAAGTAATTTATGAGTAGGAGTAGGGTGGTGTAAGGTACCATACCAGGATACCCAAAGTGAGACTAGGTAGATTTAACTGAACCATATGCGACATCCCTTGTATGGCTGTGGGAGGGTACAAGAATGGGATTTAGAATATTAGTGGGATTGATGGACTCAACATTTGTTCGATGCCATGGCTCAACGGTGGTGCTAATGATGGGGTTGATGTGGAGGAAACCCCATTTTTCATGGTGAAAATTTTGCACATTAGGCCATCGGCTGACATGGGGATCTTTGGTGGTGGTCCCGAGTAAACTCCTAAGAAAATGGAGACCTTTTTGTTGGTTGTGGAGCTTTATATTCCTTATTCATATATCATGTTTTAGTCGTGTCTATATCCCATCCCATGATGGGGGTCCCCCCCCCCCCCCAAATATAGTCACCATGGGGGGGCCTGTGAGGAGGAAACTACATTTAAGGATCCCCCCCCCCGACAGGGCTTCGGGGGCAGTGCCCCCGTAGCGAAAATTTAGTGAGAAATGCCTTGTAAAATGTTGTAATTTCATAGTCATTACTTGGTCAATAATGGGTGATTTACGGGCCCATGGTGTTGGGTGTTCCATAGAATTTTCCAATGGTAATCCCTCTTTAAAAGGAAGGCATTGTAATACAGCTATGTATTGCAGTATTGTAAAGATCTCTATGATTGTGTAAGAGAGACTGTGAGAGAGTGAAGAGGAAATTGCAGCAGATGTGCTGCGAGTTGTATCCCTTCATTTTTTTGTATGGTATAATAAGAAGGACTACAAATTTATATGTGGATGTAGGCCTATTGATGCCTCGGTTGTGCAGGTTAGATGAAAAAGGTGTTGGAATGTTCCAAGACACTCAACAGAGGAAAAAAACCCAAGTTGAAAGGCTTTGAAAGACCCTACGCAAGGGCAGTTCTATCCCCAACCTGTTTGGTGTGGTGATCTTCCACAGATATTAGGCCTCCATTGGCACTCTAAGAGTAGATGAGTTGACCTATAATGTCAGTTTTCCAATCAAGGAAAAAAAAGGTGTGGATATGGTGATACAAAGCTAACCTAACCTATTTTAGAAAAGGAAACTAGTCTAAGTCAGTCCTATTCTAAAATGAAAGCCTTTTAATGTGCAGATTGGTCTTGAGGTATGATTAAACAAGTAATTGAACAACTTAAACAGAAATGTCTTTAGTTGTGTTACTTGTTAACTTAAATTATTATCAATTAATGAAAATCAAATGACAATCTTTCAAGTATTCAGGCTCATTCAAGATCCAGTCTGTAATCATTCTGCTAATTGAAAAATTAACAATGATTATTTGAATTCATATGCACCGAATCATTTGCAGAAACAAAACATGAAAGTACTTACATTGAAAAAACTCAATAAAGCACTTTGGAACATAAACCAGTCATATAGAGAAATCAATACAATGGATTTGTGAATTAAAAGATGTTTAGCAAAAGATAAGATACATAAAAGATGACAATTTGAAGTATAAATCGGAAACTCTCAAAGAAATTTGAAGAATAATAGAAGATAGATTAAAAGATAACTTTACTGTATGAAGAGGTCTTGTACAGAAATTACAAAAAGCTTTGCTTAACAGAGTATCTCCAGTCCAGTCTTCTGCTGACTTACAACTCTAAAATTTCCAACCCCTAACTACAAGATGTATCCTTCTTTAAATAATTACAACAAAGTCCAAAAAAAATGGAGATCCCTAGAAAACAGAGATTACAAAATCAGATCAAAACTAAAGATCCAAGAAATCTTGCCATTTCTCGGCCTACATGATTTCTACCACCTTTCAAAATAGATTATTAAATATACATTAATAAAAAAATCCTCATAGTAGAACAAGAATTCCGCCCCAACCTGCTCATTATCAACAATAGACGATTCAACTTGTAGAGAATTTGCTGCGGGAACTTCTGGATCAGAGACTATATTGTCAAAAATAGAAAAATCCATTAAAGGATCTATTTCAGAAGAAACCGGCAGAACATCAGGTTCTTGATTGATTATATAATCTCATATAACATCGTCGTCACGGTCAGCTAGTTCCTTGGAAACTTTCTTCTTTTTCTTATCAGGGAATTGCATGTGGATAGACAGAGCGTCAGAATCTTCTTCACCACTATCGCTACTTAAATCAAGAACACCTGCATCAAAAGGTGGTGACATAGGTTCTTGATATAGTAAGGGATAGAGTTCTTCATCTTTGAAACAGGCATTGGGAGATTCATTACCTGTCTGCATACTACTTTTATCAAATGTGTTCAGAAGGAAGCCCACAAGATTATCACACAAACGTTTTCCCCTTAAAAACGTAAATGACGAACTAAAGGTTTCATGTTTGTTGCCAATTTAAGGCCAACCGATAAGATAACAGACATTGAACAGGACAAATGGTAATAATTCAAATTATGCGATCAATTCATTGCAATTATCCAAACTATGATGAAAACGAGCGAGGACATGCGTTAGTTGGATAAAACCTGTGTGAAAGTACAAAATCAATCGAACCTCGCACGTCTTAAACTAGTTCCAAAAGTTCATTATTTCGAGTATTCTCACATCAGCAATCATGGCCTCACATTCATGACAAAAAATGAAAATTATGGCTTGAAAACCGACTGCGAAATGACTGAAACAGAATCCTGAGTACGCAGACCAGCAACTCTTGCATACCTATCAAACCGGATTCAAGCGACTAGATTTAACAAAATAATTGGAAGAATCTTTCAAACCCAAAAAGGCATAATGGGATAAAACCTTGAGGAGTACAAACAAGTAACGAAAAGGTGTCCCAAACAAAATTGGAACTATCAAACACTGAGTGAAGCAAAGGTAGCAATCCAGCCAGAAGAAACTGAAAATCAGTTAAAATGTCCTCTGGTAAGAATTCGGCAATAAAATCCTCAGCGCGACGAGATAATTTTCGAGCAGTAAAACGATAAAAATAAAATAGAAAAACCCTATTTATTGACTTCACCAGATTAAAGATAATGTTGTGATCAGAATGAGTGAACAGCCGAGATTAACTGAAGTGAGATGCGGGTTCACACAAAAATTTTATTCACAAATTTTATTAAGGGATCCCGAAAGCCGCAACCCGACAATTGCGGGCTGCGGGTCGCGGGGTCGTGCAAATAGCAAAGTTGGAAAAGAGTTCCCGAAAGCCACAATTGTGGGTTTCAGGTTTCGGGTTTCGGGAATGACTACAATCGAAAAAATGAGAAATGTGTTCCCGAAAGCTGTAACCCGACACTTGCGGGTTCCGGGTTTCGAGAACAACACACTCGTGAACCGAAAACAACTTCCTGAAAGCCGAAACCCGACAGTTACGGGTTGCGGGTTTCGGGAACACGCAGCAAAAATAAATAAAAAGGCAGAGCCCGAAAGCCAAAAGCCACAATTGCGGGTTTTCGGGTTTCGGGTTTTGAGATGAAAATTTCCTGAAATTATTTACGAAGGAAAAAATATGAAGCCCGCAACTGTCGGGTTGCGGGTTTCGGGTCGATGAAAACCAAAAGCTCGAAAAGTGAAATCCTGCAACCCGCAACTGTCGGGTTGTGGGTTTCGGGTTTTCTAAACTCAAAAACAAAACAAACAAATCCCGCAACCCGCAACCATCGGGTTGCGGGTTGCAGGAACGTAAATTCCAAAACTGCAAAACAAACACCCCATAACCCAAAATTGTCGAGTTACGGGAACGTAAATTCCAAAACTACAAAACAAACACCCCACAACCCGAAATTGTCGGGTTGCGGGTTTCAGGTCTCCTAATTGTCGGGTTTCGGGTTGATTGAAACAAAAGGGTAAAATACTCAAAATTTGAGGATTTTGACAAACCAGATAGTTAGAGATCATCTGGAAAGAGGGAATCACATAGGACAAAAGTATGGGTGAGAGATCTAAATAAGTGAAAACCCAAATTCTCATATTTACAGAGTATACTCACCAAAATACCTTTGTATTTAAAAAAAAAATGGGGTTCCCGTGCTTCAGCTAAGCATGGGATCTGTTGTGGCCACAACAAATGGCGACTGGCTGGGAAGAACCAGTTATCTCTGCAAATGAAATTCAGCTAAATGAAACATGTTAGCCACATCACTTTTTTCAACCTGAATTTTTCCAAAAATTGATCACAAGAGAGACAGTTAATGAGCATGGAAAATGAAATTAATAAATCCCCATATATGATCATGTTGAGAATAATGCAAATTTGATAAGGGGGTTGAAGAAACAACTGAGATCCTTCACCTTTATGTAATCATGGAGAAGCATCTTGTGTTGAACCTAGGCACATACTTGAAAATACTCCTGGATATCCTAGTTACACATCACCTTGATTTATTGAGATTTTATTTACATGCAACATTTCATGAGATTCTCCTTTTTTTATATTTTCTCTTTAAAAAAGAAAAAGAAAAAAAAGAGACTGTGTATATAAGACCATTGCCCTGACTTGGTGATTAGATATAAGCAGTTCCGTTCACAAGAATAATTCAAAAACTGATCAAGCCAGCTCGATAACGAGACTCCTTGTCTTCCAGTTGCAATACTGAAAGCAACTACCAGGGCTTGGTAACCATATTGTGATAGCTTCAGTCCCAATTAAACCCATGATCATGGCAGGGATGGCTTGTAATAAGACCCCCCTGTCCCTATATGCATGAGCATCTTTAAAAAGGAGCAAACCAAATTTTATTAGGTTGAAAATTACAAGGCACTACCATGGCTTGGTGACCAAATATTGGTAGTGTTACTCACCAATGCTTTGCTGATCATGAATGGACCGACCTGTGATAGGATCTTCCAACTCTCAGTAAAACTGAAAGTCATCTTCCAAGTATGGTGGCTTGATGTGAAGATGTCATTCTGCTTAGCACCTATGAACCTAATGGGCCGGCTTGATAGCAAGACCTCCCACCTTGTAATCTACATTTATTAAGAGATTTATTACCAAGGTGATTGTAAAAGGATCCAGAGCAGAACAAGCTAGGCAGGTTATTATGATATGCAGCTTGAACCATGAAACATGAGACAAATGGAGACCCTGCTATTCTCTAGACCCCAATTAAACAAATAAGACATGTGTAAGATAATGACCATTATGGAGAAATATAAATTCAAGGTCCTGCAATCATTAGTTGTATGCCCTTTGTTGAACAACCTCCAATACAGGACAAAATTATGGCTAGAAGACAGTTATAAAACCTAAGCCGAAATCATCACCAAGAGAAAAACTAATCAATGAGTATCGCCAAATGTGTGGAGTTTAAAGTCAACAAATGAAAACAAAGCAGACAAACCAATCAAGAAAAGAAATAACAAAACAAACCTATGTACAAGTACATCATCCTGATCAAACAAAATACTTTTTGAGGAGTGAAACATTCACTAGATAAGTGTCCACAACTCCTTCCAGTGTCTGTAATCGAATAGTACCAGGACCCATCTTTTCTGTAACAATGAAAGGTCCCTACCAGAGGCGTTGAAACTTCGTATACTGGTTCTTATCTTTGTGTTGTTTGTCCCATCTTAAAACTAAGTCTCTAACAGAAAATTCCCTGTCAGATGAAGATTTTTCATCAAACCATCTTTTCACCATCTACTGATGATGATATAACTTGTTTCTAGCCACTTCTCTATCTTCCTCCAGTTTAAGTAGGGTATCAATTATCTGCTAAAGGGGAGAAGAATCATCTTCTTGGACAGAATGGGCTAACTGTAGTGAAGGGATGGTAAGATTAGTAGGAAGAATGGCTTCTTTGCCATACACTAGACAGTAAGGAGAATTTCCAATTGTTGTCTTTGGAGTAATCTGATCTGCCCAAAGAGCATTATTGAGTTGTGTATGCCAAACTCTATGGTGAGAGGCCATAGTCTTCTTCAGAATGTTGATCAAATTTTTGTTCGAAGACTCAGCCAACCCATTACCTTGTGGGTAGTAATTGGCAGAAAATTTGAGTTTCGTCCCTTTTTCAAAAGCATATTCAGTCATGTTAATCGAGGAAAAATAGGATGCATTATCAAAAACTAGGACTTGTGGAGTACCAAATCGTGAGAGTATATGACTTTCTAGGAAAGAAATGACTTGGCTGGCATTACATTGCTTAAGTGGGACTGCTTCAACCCATCTGGTGAAGTAGTCAGTCACTGTGAGAATGTATTTGTGTTGGAGGGATGAGGTAGGATTTATGGGCCCAACAAAATCCAGCCCCCATTGCTGAAATGGAAACTTAATAGTGACTGGTTGCAGAGGGAAAGCAGGTTTGTTGAACTTCCCTATGCATTTCTGGCATGGTTCACACCTCCTTACATAGGCGTAAGAATATTTAAACAACGTAGGCCAGTAATACCCAGCTCTGAGAATCTTATGAGCTCTTGTCTCGCCTGAAAAATGACCTCCAGCTGGTCCTGCATGAAATTGGAACAAGATGTCATCAGTTTCATGTTTTTTTGAACACCTAAGAAAAACCCCATCATAGTTTTTCCTAAAAAGAACTTCATTAATAAACTGATAAAGTGCAGCCTTTAATCTCAAGGATCTTCATTTCTTAAAGTCCAAGGTTTCAAGAGTAAACCCATTTTTCAGGAAAAATTTGATATGATCATACCATTCTGATGTTGAGGTATCAATAGCATTGACAAAACCTATAAGAATGTCTTATTCCTATTCCCATTCAACTTGTTGTTGCAAGGGATCATTAGATTGAGCAGTAAGAATGCAAAGGCCTTGTCCTTTGACAATTTTGGCTAGCCTTATTTCCAAATCATACTTTTGCAGAGCGGTCATCCAGTGGGCTCTTTTTTCGCCCAACTCCTTCTGGATCAGCACGTTTCTAATAGCAGAATATGGGACAATGACCTTTGTGTTGAGATATTGTAACTTCAAAGAATATTATATTTGTACTTTATTATTCTGGAGATGTTTCATTCCTCCGTGAAGATCTTATTGTATATCCGGAGATGTTTATTCCTTCGTCGGAATGTGGTAACTCGGGTTATTAGACTTCCCTAGTGGGGGTCGGCCCTGTATATGTTATGTGAGTCAAAGGGTTATTAGACCACCCTAGAGGGGTCGGCCCAGTCAGTTGTAGTGGGGTATTTAACCCATTGGTTAAATACGAGCCTACGTGTACCTTTGTAAAATACATGTCAGTGTAGTGTATAAATAGAGGAGGTGTGTTCCTCATTTGACACATACACTCACTTGAGAAAGGAGCACTTGTGGAGGAGAGGTATGCTATGGTGGAGGAGGAGTTCATATCTTTGGTTTGCATCTTTTTGCATTGCTGGTCATCTATATTGAGGAAGCTTTACTGGGTTTTCTACCCCATGAGGGTTTCCCAGGATAAATCTGTGTCTCTTGTGTTTATGCTATGCTTGTTGTTTCTTCAGTGATCCTGTATATGCTATTATTGTGAAATGGAATGTAATGCTGCTATTTTCATTCTTATCATATTAAATATTAACATGGTATCAGAGCTAACCTGAAGGAAGGCAAGGTATGGCACTTACGACACTTGCTTTACTTACGACAATTTGAAGGTTAGGGTTTTACGAAGCAAAAACCAGTCATCGTGGAACTTTCACTATAAATCCATTTATGCGAAGTTTCAGGGTCTGAAAAGTTTACAGGCCGAAGATAACATCCCCAAGTACCTTGTGTCCAAAGGGAACCCTCAGATTCGTTCTACTTTATGAGTTATGATCAGTACAAGTTAGGGTTTCTGCCTCTTCCAGATCTCAGTCAAAATCAGGTAACCTTGGAAAAAAGATCATAACTTGGGCTAGGAAGCTCCAAATGAAATTTCATAAAAAGTGACAGGTATTACACAGACTGTACTATCTCAAGAAACTTTTTCAGAGGCCGAAGGTGAACCAGTGACACGTGGAACGCCGTACAAGTTCGCTCTCCTGTTTTATCCCATAAACAGGTCACGTTGCGACACTTGGCATAACTCTCTCTCAGAGAGTCCAATTGAGGTCATACCTATCAGGATAGAAAGATAACAGGGAGAGATATCTCAGGAAAAGTTTTCAAAGGCCGAAGGTCAAACAGTGACACGTGGCATGTCGTACAAATTCGCTCTCCTGTTTTATCCCATAAACAGGTCACGTTGCGACACTTGGAATAACTCTCTCTTAGAAAATCCAATTGAGGTCAGACCTATCAGGATGGAAAGATGACAGGTCAGGATACTACAAAAAACGTTTTCAGACCCTGTGGAGCAAAAAATTTAGAGTTATAGTAGAAACAATCAGGTGCATATTTCTGTCAAAACAGAATTATTTTTGGAGCACCTTTATTCATGGCTTCCGGAATTTAGGGTTTCGGAGAAAGTTAGAATTTTTGGAATCGGAATCCACGGCTGGAAGCTCCTCAGAAAAATAAGAGTTTAGAGCCTTGGATCAAACCTTTTGATTGAGCAAAAGGGTGGGCTTCATCAAACCCTAGTTCGGGATCCTGTCAAGAAGATCTAGAAGTTTGAAAGGCAATTTTGAGGGGTCAATTTTTGGAGATTTCAAAATTGAAGTATGCTAGTTTGATCAGCTCAGCAAGACACATCCTTCCATTCATTCGAAAGTGTGAAAGTCAAAGATTGAATTTTTAGGGTTTCTCTAGCAAACCCTAATCAAGCTCTAGATCAAGTTTCAGGGGGAGTTGAGGCTAAGGCCTTACATAAGAAGACTACAAGAAGTCTTGACAGGTATGACTTGAGGTTCAGGTATGTCTTGAAATCTGATTCTTGATTAAGTTCATAATGTGTTTGTCTTCATGTTATTTATTAGTACAATCTTGATTAATGTTAGAATTGTCTTATCATCCTAGTAATAGTATGAATGCATGTGAAAGATCGAAGACATTCATTGATTAGGGATATATGATTGTACTAATGCATTATGGTGTTGTATGAGGTTGATGTCGTTTGCTAACAAGATACAGGTACATCACAAAAGACAATTCAAGCTCCTTAAAACATGACAACATGAAGACAAAGACTCATCCATAATCTTTGTTCTACTTACGAGGTATGTATGACTTTGTTATATTATGCTTAACCTATGAGACATGCAGGTTCTAGCTTAGGATCTCTAAATCATTGAAGAGATTGTTTAGGTATGTTGTACATAGCTAAGCAGATATACTAATCCAGGTATGTTTTCCTATGACAAGTTAGAATCTTACCTTAGGATCCCTTATATAAGTATACTTGGTATGATGTGTTATGCTTATTCATAAAGTTAGTAATCAAGGGTTTATGCATATTATGTCTCTTATCTTGATGATCGAATTAACCAGAAGAGTACTATGATCAAACAAGAATATGCAGAAGTAAAAGAAGACTTCCTTGAAACCTCGAATATTATCTATAATCATGACTATACATTTTCAAAGATTATTTAGAACTAGAATGTTTTGATAATATTGAGAATATACTAATGAATGTATGTCTGTGTATGAGGATGACACTAGTGCACACTTGAGCATGCACAGTGGTACAGAATGAATAGAAGTTCAAAAGACATATAGAAGATCAAGCGGGAGGCAACCACACAAACATAAAAGATAAGTATTTGAGATGTTATTTGAAATAGTAAATGATATTGCTTGTATGCATATTTGTATTCCTAGAATATATCATGCTGAGTGTAAACATTCATAGAGCATTGAACAATATACTACTAATATGCATATGATTGGTAAGTTGGACAAACATTCCATTGTTGCTTGTCTAGAATGAAACCTCTTTGCTGACATGCTGAGAGTTGTGCACACTCTCAATAGTATGTTCTGGTAGAGATGGAAGGCATCTAGATAGCCACTGTATGCATACAGGATATGGGAAAGTGTTGTGCCAAAGTATTGGTCAAAATAGTTACATAACTATGTAAATGATATCTGTATGCATAATAGGTTATCATGTCAATATGATTTGATGATTATGAAGTATTACTAATCATGTACTTAATTTTTATTTGTAGGAAAGATCATGATGAATGATGAACACTGAACAAGCGATGGATGTTCAAACAAAAGGATTTACAAATCAAACACACTATAGAAGGCTTGTGGCTAGAAAATTCTCCTAGAAAGAGGAAGAGAATCATGATAAGATGTTTGCTCCAAGTGGCTAGATAAGACCATTCTCTTAATGGTGTAATTAAAGAAGAAGTGTGAATCAGGTTCTGTATGGGTACCCAGGATCGATAATCAATTGATGAGCTTAATGATCACCATGGGTGATGAGGATCTCAACCTTTGCTACAAGGTTGAATATTGTTTCTATACACAGACGATATGGTGCAGAAAGGAACCAAAAGTTTGAATTTGTAACAATGTACTAACCAAACCTCTACCGATCCAATGTACTAACCAAACCTCTACCTCAAGTAAAGTTTTCTGAGACAAACTTAATATAGTTCAGAAGGACCCTCCTCGAAAGGGGGAGTGATGTGATAACTCATGATGAGATTGCATGCATCGACAGTGAGGTCGATAATGAGGATACCTATATTAGTGATGCCGACAAAGAGGTTGGTGGATGGTCCTTAGATGGGGCCAAAGGTGACAAGGGGAATCTAAAGAGATCCGTAGACGTATGTCTTCGAGAATGAAGTCCTTGGTGGACATGATAGGATTGCATCATCCTCAAGAGAGTCGTAGATGTATGTATTCAAGAATGAAGTTCTTGGTGAACATGTGAGGGGATTGGATCATCCCTGGACTTCAGTCCTAAAGAAGAGCCGTAGATGTATGTCTTCGAGAATGAAGTCCTTGGTGGACATGATAGGATTGCATCATCCTCAAGAGAGCCGTAGACGTATGTCTTTGAGAATGAAGTTCTTGGTGAACATGTGAGGGGATTGGATCATCCCTGGACTTCAGTCCTAAAGAAGAGCCGTAGACGTATGTCTTCGAGAATGAAGTTTTTGGTGAACATGTGAGGGGATTGGATCATCCCGGGACTTCAGTCCTAAAGAAGAGCCGTAGACGTATGTCTTCGAGAATGAAGTCCTTGGTGGACGGTTGAGGATTAAGTCATCCTTGGACGTAGTCCTAAATGTATGGTTGATGATTAAGTCATCCTTGGACGTAGGTCCTAAATGTACGGTTGAGGATTAAGTCATCCTTGGACGTAGGTCCTAAATGTATGGTTGAGGATTAAGTCATCCTTGGACGTAGGTCCTAAATGTACGGTTGAGGATTAAGTCATCCTTGGACGTGGTCCTAAATGTACGGTGGAGGATTAAGTCATCCTTGGACGTAGGTCCTAAATGTACAGTTGAGGATTAAGTCATCCTTGGACGTGGTCCTAAATGTACGGTTGAGGATTAAGTCATCCTTGGATGTAGGTCCTAAATGTACGGTTGAGGATTAAGTCATTCTTGGACATAGGTCCTAAATGTACGGTTGAGGATTAAGTCATCCTTGGACGTAGGTCCTAAATGTACGGTTGAGGATTAAGTCATCCTTGGACGTTGGTCCTAAATGTACGGTTGTGGATTAAATCATCCTTGGACAGTAAATCCAGTAATTCCGAAAGGAAGGATAGTCCTAAATGAATTGAGTGGATTAAATCATCCTTGGACAGTAAATCCAGTAATTCCGAAAGGAAGGATAGTCCTAAATGAATTGAGTGGATTAAATCATCCTTGGACAGTAAATCCAGTAATTCCGAAAGGAAGGATAGTCCTAAATGAATTGAGTGGATTAAATCATCCTTGGATAGTAAATCCAGTAATTCCGAAAGGAAGCATAGTCCTAAATGAATTGAGTGGATTAAATCATCCTTGGACAGTAAATCCAGTAATTCCAAAAGGAAGGATAGTCCTAAATGAATTGAGTGGATTAAATCATCCTTGGACAGTAAATCCAGTAATTCCGAAAGGAAGGATAGTCCTAAATGAATTGAGTGGATTAAATCATCCTTGGACAGTAAATCCAGTAATTCCGAAAGGAAGGATAGTCCTAAATGAATTGAGTGGATTAAATCATCCTTGGACAGTAAATCCAGTAATTTTGAAAGGAAGGATAGTCCTAAATGAGATTGAGTGGACTAATCATCCTGTAAATAGATTGGGATTGCCTCATCCCTATACATAGTGAGATGTCTTAAACTGATAAGGACTAATCATCCTGTAAATAGATTGGGATTGCCTCGTCCCTAGACATGGTGAGATCTCTTAAAGTGATAAGGACTAATCATCCTGTAAATAGATTGGGATTGCCTCATCCCTAGACATGGTGAGATGTCTTAAGAGATAAGGACTAATCATCCAGTAAATAGATTGGGATTGCCTCGTCCCTAGACATGGTGAGGTGTCTTAAAGTGATAAGGATTGATCATCCTGTAAGTTGATCTGGATTGCATCATCCATGGACATGAGAGTTGTCTTAAACTGAGAGGGACTGATCATCCTGTAAGCGGATCAGGATTGTATCATCCTTGGACCTATGTCCTAAAGTGAGAGGGATTGATCATCCCGTAATTGGATCTTGTGTGTTGCAGGGTATGCTGCTATTGTGTATACTTGTATTGATGAGGATACTTGTATTGATGATGTGTATACTTGTATTGATGAGGATACTTGTATTGATGATGTGTATACTTGTATTGATGAGGATACTTGTATTGATGATGTGTATACTTGTATTGATGAGGATACTTGTATTGATGATGTGTATACTTGTATTGATGATGTTGTTGATCGTGATGATCTAGATGACGATGTTATTGATCGTGATGATCTAGATGACGATGCTGCTGATCGTGATGATCTAGATGACGATGCTGCTGATCGTGATGATCTAGATGACGATGTTGTTGATCGTGTGATGACGATGCTGATGATTGTGTGATGACGATGCTAATGATCGTGTGATGACGATGTTGATGATCGTGTGATGATGATGCTGATGATCGTGTGATGACGATGCTGATGATCGTGTGATGACGATGCTGATGATCGTGTGATGACGATGCTGATGATCGTGAGATGACGATGCTGATGATCGTGAGATGACGATGCTGATGATCGTGAGATGACGATGCTGATGATCGTGAGATGACGATGCTGATGATCGTGTGATGACGATAATCGTGAGGATCCAGATGATGATATTGTTGTAGCTTTTCAAGTGCTACAGAAGATAAAGACTCAATACTGAAGATGTCGATGTTCCAGTATTGAAGATGTTCCAGTAACTGCTTGAGTTACTGATGATGTTGAGAAAGCTTCCAATGATTTATAGATGTATCATGTATGATGTTGATGACTCCTTGCTCGTGCAGATGTTGTTATAATATCCTTCTCGTTAAGGGGGAGTGTTGAGATATTGTAACTTCAAAGAATATTATATTTGTACTTTATTATTCCGGAGATGTTTCATTCCTCCGTGAAGATCTTATTGTATATCCGGAGATGTTTATTCCTTCGTCGGAATGTGGTAACTCGGGTTATTAGACTTCCCTAGTGGGGGTCGGCCCTGTATATGTTATGTGGGTCAAAGGGTTATTAGACCACCCTAGAGGGGTCGGCCCAGTCAGTTGTAGTGGGGTATTTAACCCATTGGTTAAATACGAGCCTACGTGTACCTTTGTAAAATACATGTCAGTGTAGTGTATAAATAGAGGAGGTGTGTTCCTCATTTGACACATACACTCACTTGAGAAAGGAGCACTTGTGGAGGAGAGGTCTGCTATGGTGGAGGAGGAGATCGTATCTTTGGTTTGCATCTTTGTGTATTGCTGGTCATCTATATTGAGGAAGCTTTACTGGGTTTTCTACCCCATGAGGGTTTCCCAGGATAAATCTGTGTCTCTTGTGTTTATGCTATGCTTGTTGTTTCTTCAGTGATCCTGTATATGCTATTATTGTGAAATGGAATGTAATGCTGCTATTTTCAATCTTAGCATATTAAATATTAACACTTTGTTCGATATTTTAACAAATAAGGCCTGTAATGTTTGACAGACTTGTAAACTGCGTAGGATTCTTTGTCAATTTGTGAATAGTTGAGCTCTGCACCATTGAAGGTTGAACTCATGAAATATATTGGGATCTCTGTATCGCTGTCATGTTTATGTGTCAAAACAACTGCATAGGAGAAATCAGTGGCGAAAGTGTAGAGAATAAAATCTTTATCAAAATCCGGCGACATGAGAGCAGGAGCTTCAACAATAGCCTTACGAATTTCCACAAATGCATCATTTTGTTCTTGTGACCAGGTGAACTGTACATCTTTCTTAACTAAATGCTGTAAAGGTTTAACTATCTGATCAAAATTAGGTACAAACCTGCATAAAAAGTTGATCTTACCCAAGAAGGACTGCATTGCTTTACGCGAACCTGGTAAGCCGATTTTTGAAATCGCGTCTATGCGTTCGGGGTCGATGATCATACCTTCTTTTGAAATGATGAAGCCTAACAACTTCCCTTCTGTGATTGTAAAAATGGATTTCTTGGGGTTCAAGGAAATGCCAAATTTCCTGCAACGTTCGAAAACCTGCTTAAGAGCAAATAAGTGTTCATGTCATTTTTTTGAAAATATGGTAATATCATCTAAATAAACCATGACATAATTATGTGTTAAAGCTCGGAAAGCTATATCCATAGCTCTCTGGAAAGTGGATCCTGCATTAATTAAACCGAAATGCATTCTCCTATAGGCGAAGGTGCCCCAAGGGGCTCTGAAAGATGTCTTTAATTGGTCATCTAGGGCAACCATAACCTGGTTGTACCCTGAAAAACCATATAGGAGAGAAAACATTTCTGACCCTCCTACCTTTTGGAGAATCTATTCCATGGGTGGAACAGGGTAGTTATCCTTTTCTGAGGCCCAGTTCAAATTCCTGAAATCGACACACAATCGGATTTCACCACTTTTCTTGCGTACAGGCACCAAATTGGCTATCCACTGTGTATGCCTCACCGAAAAAATAATTCGGGCCGTGAGTAGCTTTTCTAGTTCTTTTTTCATAAAAGGATCTAAACTGGGATGCATTTTCTGTAGTTTCTGTTGATATGGTTTAACTTCCAGCTTCATAGGTATGTTATGGTAGATTATGCTAGTGTCAAACGTTTTCAGTTCGTCATAGGTCCAGGAGAAGACACATTTATATTCTTTGCACAGCTTAATGATAGCTCACCTTTCCTCTGGGGTGCATTCAATTCCTATATTGATAAAACGGGGTTCTTGCTCGGTCCCTAAATTGACTTGCTCGTGATTAAGTGAAGAGCTCTGTGTTTTACAATTGGTTTTATGTCTGAACTTGTCTTGCAAATCGTAAAACCTCTCCAAATTAATCACAAACTTTTGGGATTACATTCGAGGAATCAGAGAGAGACTTTTCATGTTCATCCTCGTCTATAGCCATATCCTGGAATGTGTCCTGGTTTGTCAGAAAATCAAGTATTTGTTGATCATCATTGAATACCTTCCAATTTTTTACGTTATTTGGTATGGAAGGCCTATACATCAGTTCTATTGAGAATGTTTGAGGAGATAGGCCCTCTGGTGGAATCAATCTGGAATCTGTATTTGCCAACAAGTCAGCATCGAAATTCTGAGACCTAGGAACTGAATTAATATGGAATGCAATAAAGGAGCTGGTAAGATCTCTTACCAATTTCTGATAATTCAACAAGCGGGGAGACAAGCAGTGTATCTTATTCCTCACCTATTTCATAATGATTTCTGAATCTCCAAAACAATGGATGATCTGTACTTTCAAGTCAATAGGCTTTTTTAGTCCCTGTATCAGGGCCTCATACTCAGCCACATTGTTAGTAAAATCAAACTCTAATTTGCATGCAATCATAGTTTTTGTTCTTTTTGGATCTATGAGAACACATCCTGCACCAGCTCCATCCTTAGATTTAGAGCCGTCAAAAAACAATGTCCAAGTAATGGGATCTAATCTAAAATTTGTATTTACATTAAAAACATTATGTACAATTTCCCCTGAGAATGGTACAGAAGTAAGATGAGTTACCTGAGATTCGTTCTGTGCATTCTCCTGTGGTGAAACATCAGCTGATAAATTTCCGAAAAAGGTATCAAAGGTAAAGTTTTCAATGTGCATGTTGGAATAACCCACAGGCTCACTTGAGTCATTTAAGTCTGTGACTGTCTATTTCATAAAAGGCTCCTTGCTTATCTTGATCTTGTTTGGCTGACCATTGTAGGGTAACCACAAATGGGACCAATCAGTAGCAAAATAACCTTTTAGCTTTTCTGACCAGTCTCTACTAAGCCACATACCATATGCTTCTAGAATATCAGCAATGACTATATCAATCGTTTGATGGATCTGAGGATCAGTTGATAGTGTAATTAAGACATTTCTGAGCCTTCCTACTACTCTGACTTTTGATCTTTCAAGTTGTACTATCTGAGTAGGGCAAGGTTCCCATGTGGCATTTAACTTTCTGCAAACAGAAAGAGGCATCACATTTGATGAAGCACCATAATCTATCATGCAGTTATGTACGTTTCGGTTGAAAATATCAAACGTAAGTAGAAAAGGAGGTGTCCTTCTGCTACCAGAATTTTGATCCTCTGGTTTAGTGAAAGAGTCAAGGTTATTATTCTGCAATTCTCTTGGCTGTTTGACCACCATGCTTTTGGGAAAAGTATCCCTCATCGAAGGGATTTTCCATAATTCAAACAAAGAGATGTTTGCCTTCACTTTTTTAAGATCCTCAACTAAATTGTACTCCATCTCAGGGATGACTGTATCTTTGTGAGGGACATTCTTTCCTTTATTAGGAATTGGTGTGGAGGATGAAGGTTCCTAAGGGGGTTGAGGTTTAGACCTTGTGTTATAAGGATGTTGGACATTAAACACAGTCTCAGGTTCTTATTCTTCTTCACACATAGGAAGCTCTGAAAAGTAACTTACAGTGTTGATTTGTGGATTCTCATGCTCATCCTTTTCTTCCTCAGGTGGTTGTGGGTGTGGAGTAGTTTGATCACTGGGGAATTCAGGGGTGTTTTGAGATTCTACTGCTAAGGCTCTAAAGATAGAATAAATTTCTTCATTTGTGAGGCCTTTTGTTGGATTAGGAGGTGGTGGATTCGGTGGAGGTTGATAAGGTCTCCTAAAAGGTGGCCTCACAAAACCTCTATTCTGGTTTTGATTTTCATTGTTAGTTCTTTTCAAATCTACCATCTCGTTTGACATTTTCTGGATGAGCTTTTTCATGTTAGTTATGTCAAATGGATCCTTGTTTTGTGTAGTAGGTTTAGGAGCAGTTTCATTCCTTTTCCTGGAAGTTGAAGGCTGTTCTTTTGAGATTTCCAAATTGTCCTTGAGACAAAAAATTTCCTTCTCAACTTGTATTACTTCAGCAAACACTTCCAACAAAGTTCTCTTTTGTGCTCATTTCACCCACATTGAAATTGAAGTAGGTAGGCCCTTTTCATAGTAGGCTATCAACAATTTTTCAGCAGGAAGAAGATTGATAGGAATTCTGTTCTTTAAGTATGAGAACCTTTGGTTGAAATATTTAACCCTTTCTTTCCCTTTGATTTTCATGGAGGACAATTCCAAAACAAGATCCAGTGGTGTTTTGTCATCTCCAAACTTTTGGATGAAAAATTTCTCAAACTCATCCCAAGAAACAATAGACCTTGGTGGCAAGGAAAAATACCATGTAGCTTCCTTTCCTTCAAAAGTATAAGGAAAGAGTCTGCAGACTACATCCTCGTAAATGACACTTCTAAGCCTAATAGCCTGCATGAAGGTTTTAACATGATCTAGGGCAGGTGATTTGTCATCTGGGTTAAACTTGGGTAACCACTTCTCAGGGTTTTTGGGTAGTCTATGTTGGTCTCCAAGTACCCATACTGCATCTTGGTCGAGCCATGGTCTGTTTTGGCCTTCTGCAGCCATTGGTGGTTCTTCTTCTTATTCTTCTAACAAAGAGCTTGAAGAATGTTCACTGTCTGAGGAAGAGGATGAGGATGAAGGAGGAGATGGTGGTGGTCCACCAATGTTCACTGTCTGAGGAAGAGGATGAGGATGAAGGAGGAGATGGTGGTGGTCCACCAGTTTCAAGTTTTGGCTCATCTTGTGTTTCCTGAAAAAAATGACTAAGGTTATATTCAAGGGAATCTGATTGACCAACCAGTTCTTGATTTTCAGGTTGTGGATTTACTGTTTGTTGATGTTCAATATTTTGATCACTTGTCTATTGGATAATTGGATCACTGATCTGTGAAACTATGTCTTGCTAAGGTTCTTGATTATTGGCCTGCAGAAAATTTGCTAAATTGATCATTGCAAGACCATGTCCTTGTTGATCAGCACATCTTTGTTCTTCCCTAGTGACCCTATCGGCTGATGTTTTCAATATCTGCTCTAGTGAGAGGGTTCCTCTAGTAGGTGATACAATAAAGATATTCCCTGTGTTTTCCTATTGTACTGCAGATACAACAGGTGCAACAATTTGTTGAGCAGGTGTAACAGGGACAACCGTTGGTTGTGACTATGTTGGTTGTTTAGATGTTGAAGCCCTTGATTGGCTTCTAATTTGTACCGTTGAAGTATTTGTTGGAGGAGGTTTCTTAGTGGCTTGTTTAGGCATGTTGCACTATTGTCCCTCCTTCTAGTGCCATTTGTTGATGCCTCGGTTGTGCAGGTTAGATGCAAAAGGTGCTAGAATGTTCCAAGACACTCAACCAAGGAAGAAAACCCAAGTTGAAAGGCTTCGAAAGACCCTGCGGAAGGGCAATTCTATCCCCAACCTGTTTGGTGTGGTGATCTTCCATGGATATTAGGCCTCTACTGGCATTCTAAGAGTAGATGAGTTGACCTATAATATCAGTTTTCCAGTGAAGGAAAAAAAAGGTGTGGATATGGTGATACAAAGCTAACCTAACCTATTTTAGAAAAGGAAACTACTCTTTAAGTCAGTCCTATTCTAAAATGAAAGCCTTTTAACGTGCAGATTGGTCTTGAGGTATGATTAAACAAGTAATTGAACAACTTAAACAAAAATGTCTTTAGTTGTGTTACTTGTTAACTTAAATTATTATCAGTTAATGAAAATCAAATGACAATCTTTTAAGTATTCAGGCTCATTCAAGATCCAGTCTGTAATCATTTTGCTAATTAAAAAATTAACAATGATTATTTGAATTCATATGCACCGAATCATTTGCATAAACAAAACATGAAAGTACTTACATTGAAAAAACTCAATAAAGCACTTTGGAAAATAAACTAGTCATATAGAGAAATCAATACAATAGATTTGTGAATTAAAAGATGTTTAGAAAAAGATAAGATACATAACAAATGACAATTTCAAGTATAAATCAGAAACTCTCAAAGAAATTTGAAGAATAACAGAAGATAGATTAAAAGATAACTTTACTGTATGAAGAGGTCTTGTACAGAAATTACAAAAAGCTCTGCTTCATAGAGTATCTCCAGTCCAGTCTTCTATTGACTTACAACTCCAAAATTCCCAACCCCTAACTACGAGAGCTATCCTTCTTTAAATAATTACAACAGAGTCCAAAAAAATGGAGATCCCTAGAAAACAGAGATTACAAAATCGGATCAAAACTACAGATCCAAGAAATATTGCCATTCCTCGGCCTACATGATTTCTACCACCTTTCAAAATAGATTATTAAAGATACATTAATAAAAAAAGATCCTCATAGTAGAACAAGAATTCCGCCCCAACCTGCTCATTATCAGCAACAAATGATTCGGCTTGTAGAGAATTTGCCGCGGGAACTTCTGGATCAGAGACTATATTGTCAAAAAAAGAAAAATCCATTAAAGGATCTATTTCAGAAGAAGCCGACGGAAAATCAGGTTCTTGATTGATTATATAATCTCGTATAACATCGTTGTCACGGTCAGCCAGTTCCTTGGAAATTTTCTTCTCTTTCTTATCAGGGAATTGCATGCAGATAGACAAAGCGTCAGAATCTTCTTCACCACTATCGCTACTTAAATCAGGAACACCTACATCAAAAGGTGGTGACATAGGTTCTTGATAGAGTAAGCGATAGAGTTCCTCATCTTTGAAACGGGCATTGGGAGATTCATTACCTGTCTGCATACTACTTTTATCAGATACATTCAGAAGGAATCCCACAAGATTATCACACATAATGTTTCCCCTTAAAGAACGTAAAGGATGAGCTAAAGGTTTCATGTTTGTTGCCAATTTAAGGCCAACCGATAAGATAACAGACATTGAACAGGACAAATGGTAATAATTCAAATTATGCGATCAATTCATTGCAATTATCCAAACTATGATGAAAATGAGTGAGGACATGCATTAGTTGGATAAAACCTATGTGAAAGTACAAAATCAATCGAAACTCGCACGTCTTAAACTGGTTCCAAAAGTTCATTATTTCGAGTATTCTCACATCAGCAATCATGGCCTCACATTCGTGACAAAAAATGAAAATTATGGCTTGAAAACCAACTGCGAAATAACTGAAACAGAATCCTGAGTACGCAGACCAGCAACTCTTGCATACCTATCAAACCGGATTCAGGTGACTAGATTTAACAAAATAACTGGAAGAATCTTTTAGACCCAAAAAGACATAGTGGGATAAAACCTTGAGGAGTAGAAACAAATAACGAAAAGTGTCCCAAACAAAATTGGAACTGTCAATCATTGAGTGAAGCAAAGACAGCAATCCAACCAGAAGTAACTGAAAATCAGTTAAAACGTCCTCTAGTAAGAATTTGGTAGTAAAATCCTCAGTGCGACAGGATAATTTTCAAGCGGTAAAACGATAAAAATAAAATAGAAAAACCCTATTTATTGACTTCACAAGATTAAAGATAACCATGTGATAAGAATGAGTGAACAGTCGAGATTAACTGAAGCGGGATGTGGGGTCGTGCAAAATTTTTATTAAGGGATCCCGAAAGCCGCATCCCAACAATTGTGGGTTGCGGGTCGGGGTCGCACAAACAGCGAAGGTGGAAAAGAGTTCCCGAAAGCTGCAATTGCGGGTTTCGGGTTTCGAGAATGACTACAATCGAAAAAATGAGAAACGTGTTACCAAAAGCCACAACTCCACACTTGTGGGTTGTGGGTTTCGGGAATGACACACTACTGAACCGAAAACAACTTCCCGAAAGTCGAAACCCAATAGTTGCGGGTTGCGGGTTTTGGGAACACGCAACAAAAATAAATAAAAAGGCAGAGCCCAAAAGCCGAAATATGCAATTGCGGGTTTTCGGGTTTCGGGTTTTGACATGAAAATTTCTTGAAATTATTTACAAAGGAAAAAATCTGAAGCCCGCAACTGTCGGGTTGCGGATTTCGGGTTGATGAAAACCAAAAGCTTGAAAAGTGAAATCCCGCAACCCGCAACCATCGGGTTGTAGGTTTCAGGTTTTCTAAACTCAAAAACAAAACAAACAAATCCCGCAACCTGCAACTGTCGGGTTGCGGGTTGCGATAACGTAAATTCCAAAACTGCAAAACAAACACCCCGCAACCCGAAATTGTCGGTTCCCGAAAGCTGCAATTGCGGGTTTCGGGTTTCGGGAATGACTACAATCAAAAAAATGAGAAACGTGTTACCGAAAGCCGCAACTCCACACTTGTGGGTTGTGGGTTTCGGGAACGACACACTATTGAACCGAAAACAACTTCCCAAAAGTCAAAACCCAATAGTTGCGGGTTGCAGGTTTTGGGAACACGCAACAAAAATAAATAAAAAGGCAAAGCCCGAAAGCCGAAAGCCGCAATTGCGGGTTTTTGGGTTTCGGGTTTCGACATGAAAATTTCTTGAAATTATTTACAAAGGAAAAAATCTGAAGCCCGCAACTGTCGGGTTGCGGGTTTCGGGTCGATGAAAACCAAAAGCTTGAAAAGTGAAATCCCGCAACCCACAACCATCGGGTTGTAGGTTTCAAATTTTCTAAACTCAAAAACAAAACAAACAAATCCCGCAACCTGCAACTATCGGGTTGCGGGTTGCGATAACGTAAATTCCAAAACTGCAAAACAAACACCACGCAACCCGAAATTGTCGGGTTGCGGGTTTTGGGTCTCCTAACTGTCGGGTTTTGGGTTGATTGAAACAAAAGGGTAAAATACTCAAAATTTGAGGATTTTGACAAACCAGACAGTTAGAGATCATCTGGAAAGAGGGAATCACGTAGGACAAAAGTATGGGTGAGAGATCTAAACAAGTGAAAACCCAAATTCTCATATTTACATAGTATACTCACCAAAATACCTTTGTATTTAAAAAAAATGGGGTTCCCGTGCTTCAGCTAAGCATGGGATCTATTGTGGCCACAACAAGGCCATATTGAATGAACCACATTATATTGGTGTCTATATTGTATTGTGTTTATGTGATTTATATTTGCATCTTGTTTATGGTTATTGATCTACGATCCTATTTTTCTAACACTTGTACATGTTGCGGGAAATCTCAACTTACAGTTGATCAACACCGACGACAATTGGTAATAGATTGTTAGGATTGCTTATGGTGTTGGGATGATAGTAGTTAATATGGTCGAGGGTGACAAACTTCCCATTTAAGGGAAACATCATGATACGAAAGACCGAGGAGGTGAGCTCCTTCATGGCATACATGTAACTATACCCCAAGAGGATGTTGTAGTTGAGTTCTATGTTGACTACTTCGATATCTATCATAACCATCTTTCCCCCACATATCGATAGGGACATTTTGGTATAATCCTCTTGGTTGGGATGGTATCCCATCATATGCGAGAATATCGATAGATGAGTGGACCAGCTCGAGTGACCCTAATCGTTTCTGGACTTTCAAGGACATTACGCAAGTGGAGGCTCCTTCATTGACGATACAATGATGAATCATAATGTTATTTACTATGACTAGGACTTGAAATGTGATTGACAAGGGTAGTTATGGATCACCTTTGTCAAGATCAAAGGTCATGAGGTGCGATTCAGAAGGATCGACATCATCAAGTGCATTCGGTAATGCCTTGCATGGAGTTGGGCATGATTGTAGTACTTCTAACATGGACATGGTTGCAGGTGATTGAGCCAAGTAAGACACAATACTGTAATTGTGGGTGGATTTCATGTGAGGGTTATTAGGGGTACTCCGAAGTGAAACCTTGGGAATCCATGGGATTTGTTTGGCAGTTGGGTGTGGTATTTGCAGAGGGCCTCCCAAGGGGATAGGAGCTTATTCCACTTGGGGGGTGTTAGGACTATCATAAACCTTGGCTCGACTCTGAAGATTCATATCCAGCGTGTAGATATTTTGAAAAGAGTCATCGCTAGGGGGGTGAGCATCTTGTTGTTGTGTAACTACCCCTTCGTTTCAAAAGGGTTGTTGTAACATGACGGTTTGGGGTTGGGGAGGGTTTGCATCCTGAGGGGGATTTGTCATGGCCTTATTCTTTGATTCCACTAAATGCTGGAAATTGGGGATAAGAGGACAGTGATGTGTGTAATGGCCATGTAGTTTCCGCAAATGGAGAGCATTAATTGGTCCTTTGGTTTTCATTCTTCCCTTGCTTGGGGGTATTGTTATTCCTCATGTTTTGGTTACGCGTATTTTGTTTTTTTTGGGGAGGGGGGTTGCCTCCTTTCCCCGACAACTGATTTTGCTTGTTCTTCCCTTTCTTATTCCCCTGAATCTATGTATTCTGGGGGTTTGCGATGTTCAATTGTTCAAAAAGTTGATATTTTTCAGCATAAAAATGTTGAATCACATTCACCCCCATGTGGGGTGCAGGTGGTTGAATATTTAGGCATGGGAATGGGTAATAAGGGTTATATATCGGGGGTGGGATAAATGTAGTTTGCGCTCTATAAGAGGTGGACGTAGGAACAGCTTGTGCCATTGGTGGTGTAGGAACCGTTGTCATTTGGATAACGTTTGGGTAAGTAGGATTGTAGGGTCCATATTGTAACTAACCAACTAATGGGGTTGGTACTGGTGTAGGGGGTACTGATGCAGGTGGCATGGATGGGTAGTGTGGAGCCATGTTAAATGGAACTAAAGTGGTAGGAGGAACCTTTCCTAGATAGGAAATGGATGCAATAAACCTATCCACCGAATGTGACGAGCCCACAGGTGTAGGATCCAATGACCGATGCTGAGGGGCATCATGAAGGATGGTGTAAAGGTAGCCATATTTTTCATATATGATATCAAAATGTTGGGCTTTTAGAATATCCTTGTCCTTTCTTTGTGGCATCGAGATGGTGATATCCAGGGTATTTTTTTAAGGATTCTAATATTAGACTTAAGAATAGTATCTTCGGCGATTATTTTTTATTGAAAAAAACATGTATATACATAGGTAGGCGAATATTAAATATGAAACATACAATTTAGTACTAAAATGTGTAAATTTGGGTGAATATGATGATAAAAAGACATATTTGATGTAAATATAAGTGATATTAGAGACTAGAAATGACCAAATAACGAATTTATTTTTTGAAAAATGTCCCAAAAAATAGCCAATTGGCGAAATTTTGTCCTTAAAAATTACCCTGGTGATATCTTTAGTTATGGCGGGTTGGAGAGATTTGATAAACCAATCCAACAAAAATGGTAGTTGTATTTCGATTTTACACAATGTGCGGCGCCCACACCACTTATGGATGTGGAACACGATGTGGGTGGATGTATTTTGTTGAAGCTTTGTGAGAATTTCGAGACCAAGTTCATGTCGAATTGGAAGCTGGAAGCACGTGATAAATGTGGTGGTTAATGTCGCAAAGGCGACATGGATCGCTCTTGATAGGTTTACATACCATTTAGCTGGCGTTCCAGTGAAGGTACCATGGAAGAAGCGAAGCCTCACGGGGTCATCCACTATGCTATTAGATGAGAACCTGTTGGCCAGATTTTATGACTAAGGCCAACTATGAAAAATCAACCCACACAACTAATGCCAACTATGCTATTAGATGAGAACCTGTTTTTCCGTCCTTCTCGTTCTTTTGGTTGAACTAATCTGTTATCTCAATCTGGCATCTGAAATCCATATCCAAGCTGGCGTGTTATTTTAATTATGCATAAAGCCAGCAAAACTCCTCTCAGAACATTGGTGACGAGCAGATTCCATGAAGCGAATGCACCTCCACCTTGTCGCACGCTTTATCTCTTGGATTTAAAATCTGCATAAAAATCATATATCAAAAATCAAAAGAAACGAAAAATTCATTATCAACAAGATAAATCTGAATAATAATGAATATTCCGTTTAATTGATATCTGGGTTATCCTGCTTTTCTAGTCGGTGTAGCATTTACAGCGGTATTCTTTTTTAATTAGTCGAAGTATGGTATTATTACGTTGAATACAAAATTTGATTGTACCATAAAAACACATGAGTTGGATTTCAACGTTCTCAAGCAGTTTAACAAATATCTGTATTTCAAATTACATAGTAATGTGGACACTGCTAAAACCTGGGTTACCTCCAAATTAAAATTATTTTTCTAAATAATGGACGACCCAGTATTAAGATTCGTCTTTCTGTATTCGGATGAGCTGACATCGGTCTCTTTTGACTGCAAAAATAGTGTTAAAAAAATATATTTTATAATGACAACGTGTCACTATTCTTTCTGGAAACTGAGACTTGTTCCCATTCTCTGGTTTTGTAGCTGCATTAGAAATCAGTTTGGCGACAATATAAAAATCTGTGATGACATATTGACATGGCAATAATTCCCGAAAATTTAAACTCATGTAAATTTGATATGCCAATAGCGAAAGGTTGAAATTAAACGTTTAATAAGTTTCGACCAAAAGGAACATAAAGAACATGGGCTGGAGTTTATATTATGCATCCGTTTGTCATATATTCACCACTTTGTCATGCACTTTCAAGAGTTTTGAGTCAAACAATAAAGATCCCAACATCTATCCAATATAATTAAAGATTACATGGGTGGGAATAAAAGTGTAATATTTATCATAGCCATACGTTTTGATGTAAACTAAAGCAATAAACAAATGAAATGATTTATTAAAAAATGAGAGAATATTATATCTCATATGGCTCTAAAATTCATGTTCATTGGTTTAATAGTATTTTAAATTCATCTTCAAAATTAAATTTGTTTTTATTACACTTCTCACTTAGATGCGTTCCTTTAAGGTAGATAAAATATTCATGATGAAGTTTTTGTATAAAATAATAATAAAAGAACTTGTATAAAGTATTTTAAAATTTAGCATGTCAAAGTTCTTTTAATAATAATTTTGTTCAAAATTATAATAAAGTTTCAAATAGGAATATAAAATCTATTTATGATCTCAATAAAAGTAATGAAAAAGTTGTAAAATTTTCAATTACATTTTTAGAAAGCCTTTATTACAATATTTGCAAAATAATCATAAGGCTTTGTAATGCTTTCACAAGTTAATGTAATTTGATAATAATATGACTTCATCATCGAAACCTTTTAAAAATATTAGATCTTTTATTAAAAAATGAAGACACCTTATTTGATTTAAAATGACTCTCATGATATATAATAGTGACGAATATTTGATGATAAAAAAGAAATAAAATGAAACCAAGCAAATGTTAATGAGCAACCACAAAGCCAAAACATTAGAATGACAAAGTCATCCAAATCATAAGATTCTCATGAAATGAAGAATCAAGTCCAAGAATAAGCGATGCAAGGAGTGAAATATCAAAGAAAGGCAACAAAGAACTCACCTACCAAATCAAGGAAGATAAGATAAAAGAAAACCAAAAATATTTACAAAATTTACATGGGGGTCCCTTGATTTTTACAACAATCAAGGGGAGGTTGTTGAGATGCCAACAAAACCATAAGTGGAAATACATGACATAGTTGGCAGAATCATCCCCTTGCTTTCCCTCGAATTCGGGGATGTCAACGAGAAGTTTCTTTGGCATAATTGGCCATGTTGGATCATGTGCAATGGGGTCATTGATTAGTTTGTCCAAATCGGGTAGATTTAAACTATCCATGAAATGTAAGGTAGGGGGAGTTGGTCCTGCCATTGTGTGTTGGGTGGAGTTTCCACGTGGGGGAGACCCAGGTGGTGTTGAAAATAACGAGTGACCTCCTACGAGAGAGGAGGGATCAAAGGGGTCCAAAGGGTCTCCCTGAGGAGAAGCTAGAGGGGTCCCTCTTCCGGTGGTGGATGAGGTGGGGGGATCAACACTTTTTTCGAGAGGAGAAAATGCTCCTAGAAATGCTCAGCCTCATCTAGATGATCCTATCAAAGTGTCTTGGGAGCGGACCCGACTAGAGTACCTTCCGTGTGAACCATGGAGAGAAGGTGTAAAAACACCCCTCGAGAGAGGGGAGAGGCCTTGCAGTATTTGGGACTGCCTTAGGGGGTTGTTTTGGTCTTCAATGGTGAAGGATTTGCGTCAAATGAGAGTGATGGTGGAAATAAACACATTTGAACAAATGCAAAAATATGCAAACCACAATAGATGCAAAAATGGTGCAATAAGTGAGTGATATGTGCAAAAGTATGTTTTAGTGCAAGTGTTCCCACATGAAGGTTCTTTTAATTATGAGTTAGTTGTTAGAAAAACAGGATCACAGAGCAATAACAATAAATAGAAATGCAAATATAATCACACATACACATTACAAGAGAGACACAGATATATCGTGGTTCACCCAACTTGGGCTACGTCCACACTGAATTTGCGAGTCCTTATTATTATTACTATCCAACAAGGTGAAGGAATACAACCTGCAGCATAGCCACTGCACTTCCTCTTCACTGTCTTACAGTCTCTCTCATGATCTTAGAGATCTTTACAATGCATAAAAACTAATACATCAACCCTAGTCATATTACAATGTCTTTCTTTTATAGGGAAAATATAATGGGAAAAATACCACAGGATACCAAAAACCATGGGCCCGCAAAACAACTGGCGAAAATAGCCCCAAAAAATTTTCTCGGTGGCGTTGCCTCCAAACCCCTAAAAATGCAGAATGGGTGTACAGTCCTCCGGGTTGCATGGCTAAGACAATATCATCTATGAGACTAGAATATTTGGCTCAACAACCAACAATCTCCCACTTGGAGACTGATCACAGCAACGCCACCGCTGCTACACTTGCTGGACTTGGACTTGGCAAATTTCTTCTCTTCACCTTCATGCTAGAAGGCCAACTGAAACCGAGAAAGAACTCAGTTTCTCTCTGGTTACTACCTTTGTGAACATGTCTGCAAGATTCTGGCTAGTATGTATCTTTTCCAGCTTCAACAATTCATCTTCCAGAACAGAGCATATGAAATGGTACTTGAGCTATATATGTTTAGTCCTGAAATGGAATGCTGAGTTCTTTGCAAGATGAATGGCACTCTGGCTGTCACTATACAACCTGCTACCCTTCTTCTTCTTACCCACTTCCTCCATAAACCTATGCAACCAAATCATCTCTTTACTAGCCTCTGTAATAGCAACATACTCTGCTTCCGTTGTTGAAAGTGCAACAACCTTCTGCAGTTTCTAAATCCAACTTACTGCTATTCCACCTACAGTAAACACATACCCTGTCGTGCTCCTCCTGCTATTCTTGTCACCTGCCATATCTGCATCAACATATCCATGTAGAACAGTGTCTGAACCTCCAAAACATAATGCTTGAGTGGTAGTACCTCTCAAATACCTGAGAATCCATTGTACTGCCTTCCAATGTTCTTTACCTGGATTATTCATATATCTGTTCACAACTCCCACTACATGTGCAATATCTAGTCTTGTGCACACCATAGCATACATCAAGCTTCCAACTGCTGATTGATAGGGAATCTTGGACATGTAATCAGTCTCTTCCTGTGTCTTAGGACACATTTCTTTACTTAGATTGAAATGGATAGCCAAAGGTGTACTAACTGATTTTGCATTCTGCATTCTGAACCTCTCCAACACCTTTTGTATGTAATCACCCTAAGACAATCTCAATTTGCAATTTTTCCTATCTCTTGTTATTCTCATACCAAGGATTTGCTTTGCAGCACCCAAATCCTTCATCGCAAATGAATTAGCTAGCTTCCTTTTGAGTACATTTATATCCTGCATGTCAGACCCTACAATAAGCCTGTCATCCACATACAATAACAAGATAATATATCTTTCATTGTCTAGCTTCTTGAAATAAACACAGTGGTCAGAATGACATCTACTATAACCTTGTTCTGTCATAAACCTGTCAAATTTTAGATACCACTGCCTTAGAGCTTGCTTCAAGCCATACAAGCTCTTTTTCAACCTGCATACCAAATCCTCCTTCCCTTTGACCTCATACCCTTGTGGCTGCTGCATATATATCTCTTCCTCCAAATCGCCATGGAGAAAGACTGTTTTTACATCTAACTATTCAAGATGCAAATATTCTACCGCCACTAGACTTAAAATAGTCCTAATTGAAGTCATCTTAACAACAGGAGAAAATATTTCATCAAATTCTATACCTTTCTTCTATGCAAACCCCTTTACAATAAGTCTGGCCTTGTACCGCTTCTTACCTCCTTCTTCTTCCTTCAACCTGTAAATCCATTTGTTCTGCAATGCTCTTTTACCAGCAGGCAACTGAACTAGATCCCAAGTCTGGTTTCCTACCAATGAGTCCATCTCCTCATTCATGCCTTGCTCCCACTTCTTTTTAGTTTCCACCTGCATTGCTTCTTCATAACATTCTGGTTCACCAGAATCAGTCATCAGTAAGTAATACATTGAAGGAGAGTATCGTTCAGGGAGTCTACTTAACATGGTAGATCTTCTTAGACTTGCAGGAGTTTCAGGTACTTGTTGATGTTCTTGATTTTCTGGCACCTTTGGAACTTCATTTTCTTTAATTTCATCAAGTACTATGTACTCTGTGTTTTCCTTTTCCTGTTTCTTTCCCTGCAACAAATCTTTATACATGGCCTTTTCATTGAATATCACATCTCTACTCCTCATGATTTTGTTATTTTCATAACCCCATAAATGATAACCAAATTCATCAACACCATATCCAATTTAGGTACATTTCTTGGATTTAGCTTCAAGCTTTGTTCCATTATCTTTATCAATATGGACAAATGCTTCACAACCAAACGTTCTCAGAAATGAGTAGTTTACCTTTTTATCTATCCATGCCTCCTCTGGAATACCACCATCCAAAGCACTTGAAGGTCCTCTGTTTATTAAATAAACAACAGTATTTACAGCATCCGCCCAAAACTGTAAGGGAAATCCTACATGCAATCTCATACACCTTGCATGCTCCATGATCGTTCTGTTCATCCTTTCAGACACACCATTTTCTTGTGGTGTTCCTACGAATGTCTTCTCTCTACGAATCCCATGGTATGAACAGTAACTAGCAAACTCCTTGCCATAGTAATCACCTCCATTATCAGATCTGAGACACTTCAACCTTTTTCCTATTTCATTCTCAACCAAAGCTCTCCACTTCTTAAAAGTAGCAAACACATCAAATTTCTGTCTAATGCAATAAACCCAAGTTTTCCTAGTTGCATCATCAATAAATGTAACATAATAATGAGAGCCACCAAGAGATTGTACCTGAGCCGGTCCTCATACATCTGTATGCACTAGCTCTAACTTTTCATTCTTCTTCTATTTCCCAACCCTAAGAAATATGACTCTCTTCTGTTTTCCATAAACACAGTTCTCACAGAATTCCAAACTTACCTGCTTCAAATCTGGCAGCAACTTCCTTGAGTGGAGAATCTGCATCCCCTTCTCACTCATGTGGCCAAGCCTATGATGCCACAATGTTGTATCTGTTCCTGTGGACGCTAAAGAGATAGAATGGTCAATATTATGAGGACATAAATACAACGTATATACCCTATCTCCTTTTGCTATCACCATTGATCCTTTAGTGATATTCCACCATTTTTCTCCAAATGTTGATAGACAACCGCCATCTCCCAACTGCCCTGTTGAGATCAGATTTCTTTTCATAATAGGAATATGCCTAACATCTTTTAACAGCTAGTCAGTTCCATTCTTAACTTTTATCCATACCTTACCCATTCCAACAATTTTACATGGCTCATCATCACCCAATAAATCATGTCCAAAATCGCCTAGAACATAATGATGAAAGTATTTCCTATGGGGTGTAGCATGACATGAAACCCCTAAATCTACTACCCAATAATCACTAGTATTATCTAATGCAAGAATCAAAGCATCTTGTAACACATCACCTACTACATTTGCTTCCTAAGTAGTTTCCTTCTCTGCATCTCCTTTCTTCTTTAGAGATCTGCAGTCTTTCTTCAGATGTCCTTTCTTTCCACAGTTCCAACACTCTATCTTTCCCAGTCTGGAATTGGATCTGCCCATTTTAGAATTCCCACGATTACCTTGGTTCTTTCCTCTCTCCTTTTGTCTTCCCCTGGTCTCCATGGTCAACGCATTACCTTATGTCTCACCTGTGCTTTTTCTTCGCATTTCCTCACTAAGAATAACACCAATAACATCATCAAATTTCAAGGTGTTTGAACCAGAGACAGAGTTACTTATAGCCATGAACAAGCTATTCCAGCTTTCTGGCAATGAATACAAGATTAGAAGGGCCCTAACCTCATCATCAAAGTTCACACTTATAAAACTTAGCTGATTTGTAACCGTATTAAACTCATTTAAATGATCACTAATAGATCCACCTCCAGACATCTTCATATTAAATAAATGCTTCATTATAAATACCTTGTTGGAGGTTGAGGGTTTTTCATACAGCTTACCCAATGCACTCATCAAACCCTTCGTTGTCGTTTATTTTGAGATACTGAAAGCCACCGACGAAGCCAGGCTCAACCGTATTGTTCCCAGAGCCTTTCTATCAAGAACCTCCCATTCTTTGTCCTTCATGGCCGTCGACTGCTTTGCTCTTCCTCCCAATGGCAGGAATAGATCCTTCTGGTACAGATAGTCCTCCATTTGCATCTTCCATAACTATAAGTTTTGGCCGTTAAACTTCTCGACCTTAAATTTTCCTTCTTCCGCCATTGCTCCCACTCGAACCAGAAACCCTAGCTTCCTGCTGGTTTATCTACCAAATAGACCTTCAGCTCTAATACCAATTGTTAGCAAAACAAGATCGCGGAGCAATAACAATAAACAGAAATGCAAATATAATCACACATACACATTACAAGAGAGACACAGATATATCATGGTTCACCCAACTTGGGCTACGTCCACACTGAATTTTCCAGTCCTTATTATTATTACTGTCCAGCAAGGTGAAGGGATACAACCTGCAGCATAGCCGCTGCACTTCCTCTTCACTGTCTCACAATCTCTCTCCTGATCTTAGAGATATTTACAATGCATAAAACCTAATACATCAACCTTAGTCGTATTACAATGTCTTTCTTTTATAGGGAAAATACAATGAGAAAAATACAACGGGATACCCAAAACCATGGGTCCGCAAAACAGCTGGGCAAAAATAGCCCCAACCCCTAAAAATGCAGAATGGGTGTACAGTCCTCCGGGGTGCACGACTAAGACAACATCATCTATGAGACTGAAAGATCCGGCTCCACAACCAACATTAGTGAACTTGTATTTAAAAAGAAAATAAATGTAAATTCCCTAAAAATACCTAATGTCCTTCCTCTCGAATGTAACGGGGCCTCCCAAAAGTACAATTGATGGTGACAATGGGGTCCACACACCAATTGACTAGTGAAAGTAACAAATATCTAGTTATATCGGCAATGGGGCCAATGTTCCAATCAAGATGACTTGGAAACACCTCTCAATGGTAATATCTAACTTCACGAGTCAATTGCACTCACAATTGTTCCTTGGTGATGCCCTAAGTTGGTCACTAAGATACCTTGCGTTAAGTGTGGATCAGTGGTTCAGCCTACACGGTATAGTGTCATATCCCTATAACAAGTTGAGTGGCGTCTAGGGGAGACAAAGGAAGTTATACCTCGTATTTCACCTCCTTGGTCACGACGCACATATGATCTGGGTTTTCTTTGAACACTTGCTTATAGCAGGATTTTGTAAGTACCCTATAAGTCAACAATGCTATGTTTCAAAATATTTCTAATGAAACTAGATTGGTGGGCATTAATGGATATCTAGCTCAATCAAACCTAATGAACTAAAATGTTAATTTGTGACCTCCGTGGAGAATTTTAGTTTGTTGGACAATTTACAAAGTTGATTTTAAGGGGTTTGAAATTTCAGTTAAGGAGCGTAAGAAAGGTATTTCACAATTCCTACATTTTTGATTCACCAAGCTCACAAGAAGTGCGAGGTGAAGAGCATACTTGGATCGGGAGAGTCTTTAGGTGTCTTAGTGTGTGCTAGTGGTGCAAACACATGTGATGAAAGCAAATCGATTGTCAAAAAATTACCTAGAAGAGTATATAAAGTAAATGCAAAAGTAGATTTACTTTTAAATCTAAAAGATGCTCATGGTGCTTTGCAAATCAAAATGCTAACTAATTGAAAAGTGTGCAATGGAGGTATTACACACTTCTCGCCCTTTTTTGATTCACCAAGCTCACAAGAAGTGCAAGGTGAAGAGCATACTTAAGGGGACAAGAGTCTTTAGGTCCTTGCTTGTGTGCAAAAAGTGGATTCTACACTAGGTTTAATCCTAAAAACATGTCAATTATGCATAGACAAGAATGGCCTTGAATACTAGTGATAGAAATGAGGCTCATTGAAAGCCTCAAGGTTGGTTACCTAGGTAAGTTTCAAGAGATATGAACTCTTTACTCCCTAATATTTGTCTAGGTGAACTAATTACTAAAAAAAAAGTAATTATTGAAAATTCACTTAATTTAAGTTCAATAGTGAGCAGTAGTGGAGCTGCAATATTGTAGTATGTAGATAAAAAGAAAATAAAATACTATAGCGTGGCCAAACAGTACTATGTCGCGCAGGTAGCACGGAAAAATACAAAATAGATGTGTTGGTAGTGGGGGTATAAGAGAGAGAAGGTGCATGGGTCAACCTATGGGAGGTCACGTGGGTCGTGAAATGATTACTTGCATAAGTAGCGTGACTATCGAAGGTTCTTCTACATTGGTAGTGTGGCCGAGAGGCTAGGATCCGCGTTACTATATAAAAATTTATTGTGGCCGACGGGGAGCCAAATTCTGGAGCAAGAGGTGGTAGACCTAATCTCTTGCAAATGATAAAGACCCAATATTAATTACTTAGCATAAAATAACCTAGATAAATAAGAAATGAACAAAAATAAGTGGAGTCACCATTAGAACTGTTGTGGAAAAAATTGCACAAGTGTGCACTCTTACACTTGATAAGGGGTTAGGAATTGTAGGCTGTATCAAGGCCTCAGTCCTTGGAGCCCCTGTGCTAGGTGGTTGGTTTTCCTCCAAGTGATCCTGCAATAGATTGTTAGTGGAATCCACACAAACTAAAAGAAAATTGAACAAAATGAAAAATAGAAGAGATGCAGGGAGAATGAAAACTCCAACAACAATCCAAGGTATGCCAAACCACTTTGTATTTCCAAATGGTCAAGCTGCACAACACCTAGAAGGTGTGGGATTCAAGGGAAGCCAAACATATCACTTAGGGATGCCTTTTTTGTCTAAACTATACGCTAAGTGAATGGTAGAACAATGGAGAGGAAGTATTGCCCCTTGATGGAAGGTGGCAAGTGAGCTTGGGAATGCTTACAATGGTAGGAAGAGGTGGGATATGAGGAAGCTCCAACACAAATCCAGTAGCATAAAATTGATCTTAATTTCTCTCTACAAAATGCATGCCAATGGCATCCTTATATAGGCC
Organism: Larix kaempferi; assembly: GCA_027924585.1. Lineage (NCBI taxonomy): Eukaryota > Viridiplantae > Streptophyta > Pinopsida > Pinales > Pinaceae > Larix > Larix kaempferi. The sequence goes on along the minus strand of BSBM01000865.1, from coordinate 1,613,826 downwards.
AAGTGGTGTCCAAAAAGCAACTAGATCCAAATGTGAACTCATATCCTCCATGAACTAGTTCCAAGGTACACCGAGAGGTATATTTAATGCCACCAAGTGTGCGAGGAGAAAGACTGTTTTTACATCTAACTATTCAAGATGCAAATATTCTACCGCCACTAGACTTAAAATAGTCCTAATTGAAGTCATCTTAACAACAGGAGAAAATATTTCATCAAAGTCTATACCTTTCTTCTATGCAAACCCCTTCACAACAAGTATGTCCTTGTACCGCTTCTTACCTCCTTCTTCTTCCTTCAACCTATAAATCCATTTGTTCTGCAATGCTCTTTTACCAGCAGGCAACTGAACTAGATCCCAAGTCTGGTTTCCTACCAATGAGTCCATCTCCTCATTCATGCCTTGCTCCCACTTCTTTTTAGTTTCCACCTGCATTGCTTCTTCATAACATTCTGGTTCACCAGAATTAGTCATCAATAAGTAATACATTGAAGGAGAGTATCGTTCAAGGAGTCTACTTAACATGGTAGATCTTCTTAGACTTGCAGGAGTTTCAGGTACTTGTTGATGTTCTTGATTTTCTGGCACCTTTGGAACTTCATTTTCTTTAATTTCATCAAGTACTGTGTACTCTATGTTTTCCTTTTCCTGTTTCTTTCCCTGCAACAAATCTTTATACATGACCTTTTCATTGAATATCACATCTCTACTCCTGATGATTTTGTTATTTTCATAATCCCATAAACGATAACCAAATTCATCAACACCATATCCAATAAAGGTACATTTCTTGGATTTAGCTTCAAGCTTTGTTCCATTATCTTTATCAATATGGACAAATGCTTCACAACCAAACGTTCTCAGAAATGAGTAGTTTACCTTTTTATCTATCCATGCCTCCTCTGGAATACCACCATCCAAAGCACTTGAAGGTCCTCTGTTTATTAAATAAACAACAGTATTTACAGCATCCGCCCAAAACTGTAAGGGCAATCCTACATGCAATCTCATACACCTTGCACGCTCCATGATCGTTCTGTTCATCCTTTCAGACACACCATTTTATTGTGGTGTTCCTACGAATGTCTTCTCTCTATGAATCCCATGGTATGAACAGTAACTAGCAAACTCCTTGCCATAGTAATTACCTCCATTATCAGATCTGAGACACTTCAACCTTTTTCCTGTTTCATTCTCAACCAAAGCTCTCCACTTCTTAAAAGTAGAAAACACATCAAATTTCTGTCTAATGCAATAAACCCAAGTTTTCCTAGTTGCATCATCAATAAATGTAACATAATAATGAGAGCCACCAAGAGATTGTACCTAAGCCGGTCCCCATACATCTGTATGCACTAGCTCTAACTTTTCATTCTTCTTCTATTTCCCAACCCTAAGAAATATGACTCTCTTATGTTTTCCATAAACACAGTTCTCACAGAATTCCAAACTTACCTGCTTGAAATCTGGCAGCAACTTCCTTGAGTGGAGAATCTGCATCCCCTTCTCACTCATGTGGCCAAGCCTATGATGCCACAATGTTGTATCTATTCATGTGGACGCTAAAGAGATAGAATGGTCAATATTATGGGGACATAAATACAACGTACCTACCCTATCTCCTTTTGCTATCACCATTGATCCTTTAGTGATATTCCACCATTTTTCTCCAAATGTAGATAGACAACCGCCATCTCCCAACTGCCCTGTTGAGATCATATTTCTTTTCATAACAGGAATATGCCTAACATCTTTTAATAGCTAGTCAGTTCCATTCTTAACTTTTATCCATACCTTACCCATTTCAACAATTTTACATGGCTCATCATCACCTAATAAATCATGTCCAAAATCGCCTGGAACATAATGATGAAAGTATTTCCTATGGGGTGTATCATGACATGAAGCCCCTGAATCTACTACCCAACAATCACTAGTATTATCTAATGCAAGAATCAAAGCATCTTGTAACACATCACCTACTACATTTGCTTCTTGGGTAGTTTTCTTCTCTGCATCTCCTTTCTTCTTTAGAGATCTGCAGTCTTTCTTCAGATGTCCTTTCTTTCCACAGTTCCAACACTCTATCTTTCCCAGTCTAGAATTGGATCTGCCCATTTTAGAATTCCCACGATTACCTTGGCTCTTTCCTCTCTCCTTTTGTCTTCCCCTGGTCTCCATGGTCAACGCATTACCTTATGTCTTACCTGTGCTTTTTCTTCGCATTTCCTCGCTAAGAATAACACCAATAACATCATCAAATTTCAAGGTGTTTGAACCAGAGACAGAGTTACTTATAGCCATGAACAAGCTATTCCAGCTTTCTGGCAATGAATACAAGATTAGAAGGGCCCTAACCTCATCATCAAAGTTCACACTTATAAAACTTAGCTGATTTGTAACCGTATTAAACTCATTTAAATGATCACTAATAGATCCACTTTCAGACATCTTCATATTAAATAAATGCTTCATTATAAATACCTTGTTGGAGGTTGAGGGTTTTTCATACAGCTTACCCAATGCACTCATCAAACCCTTTGTTGTCGTTTCTTTTGAGATACTGAAAGCCACCGACGAAGCCAGGCTCAACCGTATTGTTCCCAGAGCCTTTCTATCAAGAACCTCCCATTCTTTGTCCTTCATGGCCGTCGACTGCTTTGCTCTTCCTCCCAATGGCAGGAATAGATCCTTCTGGTACAAATAGTCCTCCATTTGCATCTTCCATAACTATAAGTTTTGGCCGTTAAACTTCTCGACCTTAAACTTTCCTTCTTCCGCCATTGCTCCCACTCGAACCAGAAACCCTAGCTTCCTGCGGGTTTATCTACCAAATAGACCTTCGACTCTAATACCAATTGTTAGCAAAACAAGATCGCGGAGCAATAACAATAAACAGAAATGCAAATATAATCACACATACACATTACAAGAGAGACACAGATATATCATGGTTCACCCAACTTGGGCTACGTCCACACTGAATTTTTCAGTCCTTATTATTATTACTATCCAGCAAGGTGAAGGGATACAACCTGCAGCATAGCCGCTGCACTTCCTCTTCACTGTCTCACAATCTCTCTCCTGATCTTAGAGATATTTACAATGCATAAAACCTAATACATCAACCCTAGTCGTATTACAATGTCTTTTTTTTATAGGGAAAATACAATGGGAAAATAACAACGGGATACCCAAAACCATGGGTCCGCAAAACAGCTGGCAAAAATAGCCCCAACCCCTAAAAATGCAGAATGGGTGTACAGTCCTCCGGGGCACGACTAAGACAATATCATCTATGAGACTGAAAGATCCGGCTCCACAACCAACATTAGTGAACTTGTATTTAAAAAGAAAATAAATGTAAATTCCCTAAAAATACCTAATGTCCTTCCTCTCGAATGTAGCGGGGCCTCCCAAAAGTACAATTGATGGTGACAATGGGGTCCACACACCAATTGACTAGTGAAAGTAACAAATATCTAGTTATATCGGCAATGGGGCCAATGTTCCAATCAAGATGACTTGGAAACACCTCTCAATGGTAATATCTAACTTCACGAGTCAATTGCACTCACAATTGTTCCTTGGTGATGCCCTAAGTTGGTCACTAAGTTACCTTGCGTTAAGTGTGGATCAGTGGTTCAGCCTACACGGTATAATGCCATATCCCTATAACAAGTTGAGTGGCGTCTAGGGGAGACAAAGGAAGTTATACCTCGTATTTCACCTCCTTGGTCACGACGCACATATGATCTGGGTTTTCTTTGAAAACTTGCTTATAGCAGGATTTTGTAAGTACCCTATAAGTCAACAATGCTATGTTTCAAAATATTTCTAATGAAACTAGATTGGTGGGCATTAATGTATATCTAGCTCAATCAAACCTAATGAACTAAAATGTTATTTTGTGACCTCCGTGGAGAATTTTAGTTTGTTGGACAATTTACAAAGTTGATTTTAAGGGGTTTGAAATTTCAGTTAAGGAGTGTAAGAAAGGTATTTCACAATTCCTACATTTTTGATTCACCAAGCTCACAAGAAGTGCGAGGTGAAGAGCATACTTGGATCGGGAGAGTCTTTAGGTGTCTTAGTGTGTGCTAGTGGTGCAAACACATGTGATGAAAGCAAATCGATTGTCAAAAAATTAACTAGAAGAGTATATAAAGTAAATGCAAAAGTAGATTTACTTTTAAATCTAAAAGATGCTCATGGTGCTTTGCAAATCAAAATGCTAACTAATTGAAAAGTGTGCAATGGAGGTATTACACACTTCTCGCCCTTTTCTGATTTACCAAGCTCATAAGAAGTGCACGGTGAAGAGCATACTTAAGGGGAAAAGAGTCTTTAGGTCCTTGCTTGTGTGCAAAAAGTGGATTCTACACTAGGTTTAATCCTAAAAACATGTCAATTATGCATAGACAAGAATGGCCTTGAATACTAGTGATAGAAATGAGGCTCATTGAAAGCCTCAAGGTTGGTTACCTAGGTAAGTTTCGAGAGATATGAACTCTTTACTCCCTAATATTTGTCTAGGTGAACTAATTACTAACAAAAAAGTAATTATTGAAAATTCACTTAATTTAAGTTCAATAGTGAGTAGTAGTGGAGCTGCAATATTGTAGTATGTAGATAAAAAGAAAATAAAAGACTATAACGTGGCCAAACAGAACTATGTCGCGTGGGTAGCACGGAAAAATACAAAATAGATGTGTTGGTAGTGGGGGTATAAGAGAGACAAGGTGCATGGGTCAACCTATGGGAGGTCACGTGGGTCGTGAAATGATTACTTGCACAAGTAGCGTGACTATCGAAGGTTCTTCTACACTGGTAGCGTGGCCGAGAGGCTAGGATCCGCGTTACTATATAAAAATTTATTGTGGCCGATGGGGAGCCAAATTCTGGAGCAAGAGGTGGTAGACCTAATCTCTTGCAAATGATAAAGACCCAATATTAATTACTTAGCATAAAATAACCTAGATAAATAAGAAATGAACAAAAATAAGTGGAGTCACCATTAGAACTGTTGTGGAAAAAATTGCACAAGTGTGCACTCTTACACTTGATAAGGGGTTAGGAATTGTAGGCTGTATCAAGGCCTCAGTCCTTGGAGCCCCTGTGCTAGGTGGTTGGTTGTCCTCCAAGTGATCCTGCAATAGATTGTTAGTGGAATCCACACAAACTAAAAGAAAATTGAACAAAATGAAAAATAGAAGAGATGCAGGGAGAATGAAAACTCCAACAACAATCCAAGGTATGCCAAACCACTTTGTATTTCCAAATGGTCAAGCTGCACAACACCTAGAAGGTGTGGGATTCAAGGGAAGCCAAACATATCACTTAGGGAGGCCTTTTTTGTCTAAACTATACGCTAAGTGAATGGTAGAACAATGGAGAGGAAGTATTGCCCCTTGATGGAAGGTGGCAAGTGAGCTTGGGAATGCTTACAATGGTAGGAAGAGGTGGGATATGAGGAAGCTCCAACACAAATCCAGTAGCATAAAATTGCTCTTAATTTCTCTCTACAAAATGCATGCCAATGGCATCCTTATATAGGCCAAGTGGTGTCCAAAAAGCAACTAGATCCAAATGTGAACTCATATCCTCCATGAACTAGTTCCAAGGTACACCAAGGGGGATATTTAATGCCACCAAGTGTGTGCGAAGATGAATTTGGTTTCTTGGAGGTGATGGAGCCTTCAATGCACCCAGGAAGTAGGTTGTCCCACTGTTTTGGAAGTAGCATGGCTATCGAAGGAATAGCCACGTGAGTATCGCGTAGGAACTGAAATGATAACCTACGATATAACATAGGTTAACAATGGTTCAGCTGTGTGACCTCTGGTTTTGATTGATCTTGGGAATTTTGGACTCATGCTATCTTTTGGATTTTTTTATGATGCCTATAGTGAGCTTCATTGGCTATGTTGATGACGCCTTACTGGAAGAATCATCAAAATGTCACACGTGTGCAAAATTCAGGTGTTAACACCATCCATGATTTCACAGGAAAAAGGTTTTCTTGGAGTACTCCACCAATAGAATGGACCTCCAATCTGCCAAAATATCATTCATCAAGAATGCTGCAGGTCTCCTGGATAGGGCATCAACAACCAAACTTTCTTTTCCCTTGACATACTTTATGTCAAAATCATATGCCTTGTTAGGCCTAGTATTTTTTAAGGAACAAGATAGTGTGGACGAGGACAAAGTGGAACCAGTTCAATGCAAGGGTTAGCTCCGACGAAGAGGGTAGAAAATGGGGGAAATGGTCATACTGATTGTGTCAAAGCTCACAAGTCGAGTTAGTTAGTTAGAATTGGTCCACATTGTAATAATGAGTCAGTTAGGAAGTTAGTAGGTTAGTGGGAGCGAGGCTATCTTAATGTGCCCTATAAATATGTATGAGGAAATAAATTTTGTGGTTGTTATTATGATTATTCAGAAATATAGTTTGTGTGATGTAATAGGAATCTATGTTGTATGTGTCGAAGATATTTGAGGAGAAGCTGAGTCGTGGATCTGCAAGATGTGTGCGCAGATCTATTGTATGCAATGAAGAAATCTGTAATTCCTACCTAAAGTGCTTATTTGGCGGCGAATCTAATAAAATACAAGCGCTTTGGTGGTTTTTCCCAGATTGTTTTTCCACGTAAAATATAGTGTTTTCATGTGTGTTGATGTATGGGTGATTTGTTGTGATATGTGTTTCTTTCCTCTGTTAAACACTTAATTGAATGAATGATGGAATTAAATGTATAAAGAATGGATGCAATATATTAATTTGTTCCAAGTTCTGAATTCTGTCGTAGTTATGAGTTTGTCGAAGATCTAGTTTGTCGCTACTTTGTAGGTGTAATATGGCGATGAATGATTGATCTGAGAATATTACCCCTCTTTACTACATGAATTCTGGTTCATGCAGTTTCCATAGATACTTCGGGGACCTCATCTTCTCTATAGGTGTTTCCGAAAGGGTTAATCCCCATTTCGGGCCGGTGTCTGTTGATTGTGGTGTCTGTTGGTAAATGTTAAGTGTTGAACCTTGGTCGAAGTAAAAGTGCACCATCAAATGGTTTTGTTGTCGGTACTTTCACGAGAAGGGGAATGTTGTGGCATCCGAGAAAATCAGAGATAGGATTGGGTAGATCTGCAACTGGAAGAATTTTCAAGACAGTATAATAGGCATCCTCACTTGGATAATGAAGGCTAGCTAGATAAGTATGTTTTTACCGATATTCATGAAATATTTTTCGCTGAGTTCCCAATAAAATTGTATGAATGGTTAGCAAGGTTAACTGAACAGTCAATGAACTTCCCAAGAAGTGAACTTAGACATTGGACACCTGAGTTAATACAGTGTATGAAGGGTGTTGACAACCGGATTTCTCACGTAGTGGACTTTTGTCTAGATCATGTGTTGGAAGGGTATATTATAGAATTCACTATTGACACTATCAAGTCCTATAGTGTAGCAGAACATGATTTCTTTAAAGGCTCGCGTGGTAAGTACCTTAAGTCTTCGAACTTGTCGATTAAAAAGATTCTTTGTGAAAAAATCATAATGCAAATGGAGTCCGATGAGTAGAGATATTGTGCGTGGTGGGAATGGGTATTGTACAGATGATGATCTTAGCGAGTTCATGGGATGAGATGGGATGATTGAAGGAGAAGAAATTGAAACCGATGAAGAGTGTGGATTTCGGTGAAGTGGAAGATGGTTTCGGTCGAACAAGAGGAGGAGAACTGTGATGGAAAAGAGAGACTGCAGTGCGACTGAGAGAAGAAGCTACAAAGAAGTACTGCATCTCGAAGAGGATTCTAGTGAAGAAGACGAAAACTACCGGCTCATTTATGAGGAAGAAGACGGTGCTGAAGGGTCATTTTAGACCCAAGACTATGACATACCTATGACCCCGCATACATCTCCAGAGACTAAGGTAAGACCTAATATTTCTTCACATTCTATTCTATTTAGTCAAAGTTACAGTGGTAGTGGTCTTAAGGGTATGTAACCGAGTGGAAAGGCTCCCAGTAGTGGTCCAGTAGTAGTAAATCAATCAAAGCCCCAGATATCTAGAATGGCTGGGGATGACATGAAGCTACCTATTTTTAATAGGAATGTATCAAAATATCCATAACAACATTAGTATTTTTGTAATGTTGTATGGACTGTGAAACAAGTTCAAGATGACAACGTAAGGCTGGCTCAGTTGATCACGACCTTTAGAGGTTGTTCCTTAGACTAGTTCATGAAGATTTATGAGGTCACCGGTAATCATCCCGCGAAGACATTGGCGGAATTCAAAGAGGGCTTGAAAAGAGAATTTAAGAAACCTAAATATGAATATCAATGTATTATGGAATTGAAGGAGATTAAACAAGAGGCAAATGAGTCTGTTTGGGACTTTGACCAACATTTTAAAAATTTGATGGGTCGTACTAGTTTTCCAATGAACTATCTACATCATAAGGAATGTTTTATTACTGCATTGCTGCCTCATATCATAGTACCACTTATGCAACAAAATATACTGACACAGATGAAATCCTTGGAATTAGCCATGAAATTATAATCATCCCCCATCGGAGAGACTGGCACCGATATGGCTCAAATCCAATCATAGTTATCAAACCTGTCTGTTCAGATACATGATATCAAGAAGGGAAAATAAAAGCATGAAGATGTCTGGTGTACTAGATGAAAAGATGATGGACACTCTACAGGTCAATGTACAACATTTAAGGATTATCGTAGTGCTGGAAACCCGGATCCTTTGAATCCTATTGCATGGTGTCATATTTTTTGGACTAAGGGGCATCGACCAAAACATTACTATTTCTTACAGAAAATGGAAGTAATCCCTAGATATTACAGTGTAGGTTCTGTAGTTATGTCGATCATGATGAGAAGCATTGTCACGTGTACTAGTTGCTCACTGAATGAACTGTAGATACATTTCTTATGAAGGGAGAAGGCTTGGCCAAAAGACCTGAGGCACAATTCAATCAACTGCGAGGTGGATTCAGAGGTCGTGAATGAGGAGGATTTGGTCGAGGAAGAGGACAACTCATATGTTATAACTGTGGGGTTTCCTAATGTCAGTTAGTTTATAGATGAATTTGAAACCCAAGTGCCTGAACAACAACACTTATTAGCCTTGGATGTCGCCTTGAAAGCAACACCGGCAAGATGGTGGGATACACATAATCCCCCAGTGTCTGGTTGGTTGCAGTGTCGAAGGTACTTGGAAATTCGGTTTGGGGAAGGGATTCCCTACATAGGAGAGAAATATACAGGACTTACTAATCATGCTAATTACCTAGCTACTTGCAGCACAATTTGGTAGAATATACCTGTAACCTACCTAGAACTTGAAACATTTTATGTTGTGGAAAAACATTACTTTAAAAGTTATTGTAAAGTTTTATGTTATTGAGCAAGGATGGTCAAGGATGACTGTAATTGAATATTTTTATTATTTAATAATTAAAATAGGAGACCTATCCAAAGAAGGCTGTTGAAGAGTGTTCACTAACCCACTAGGAGGAATGAACTGGTGTAGAAGGAAAATTGACAAGTGGAAGCATCTGCACTCACTTTCTAGTTGTTGTAGGAGGCAACTTCCCTAAAAATGTGGTCATGTTCTCCAAGGAAGGTGGAACTGAGAAGGTGGCTCATGAAATGATTAAAATGACCCAAAGACCTAGGAAATATTATATCCATCGAATGAGCAGGAGGCTCACTAGTTAGTTTTACCTTGTGGATGGATGCATACAGAAAATTTAAGCACACAAGAGGATTCGATGAGGGGAAATCTAAAGTGAGTTGCTAGTGTAAGGACTACAATTTTATTCTATTGAGTTTGCAGAGAGTGCATTGTCTGCAAGTATTTATGATTGCTAAGATACAAAGAGACTATTACATGCTTCTACACAGTGTCTTCGTCCTGGTGGTTCAGTGAACAGGCTCGGGGGTCCTGAAGCAAGTGATATTGGTTGCTTCTAGGAGATGGTTGAGAGGAATGGTCTTCTTTGGGTGTTTGTCCACCTCAATAGTTAAACATGTTCTACATTGTTCTGGTTTATTTACTTCTAAATTGTTCTGTATAATTTTGAAAGTTTTTATCTATAATTTATCAGTTGTCTAATGCTTCTTGGATTTTCTAATAGTTGTTAGAATTATTTGAATATAGAACTGATCATTTATTTATGTATAAAAGTTTGTATGATTAGAATTGAGTGATAGAATAATGAAATATAAATTCTCTCTATATTTTTCTTTTCACTGAAGTTATGTACTCTAGTACAGAGAGTTTGTTCAAATAGGTAGATTTGAAATGATCTCAACATTGTGAATAGAATGTTGCTCTTTTCAATGTATTATAAACAGATATACATGCTAGTAGTTTCTCACAGATTTTTAGTAAATGATTTATGTTAAGTATAAATTCAGTAACCACATAGCTGTAGATTATATGAATAATAATCATCCTTTAAATAAGTATTTCTATTATAGAACTGTAGCATGTATATAATACATATATATAATATTTACTATTACCATTTACTAGTTTCAGATTAACTCTATACATCATAAAATAAATCAATGTCTATGCCCTACTAGATGCATTATAACGCTTCTCATTATTCAAAATTATAACCAGACGTAAGACATTTTAGCTATCATCGACAAATATGGACAAGGGTTTATAGTATTTTAAAACTGAATATAGTCAGAGTTTCATCCATAGGTAATTACATCAAATCCCATATTCTTCCTTAAAAAAACTCAATATAATCGAAAGGAAAGAAAGAAATAATAAAGCTTTCATATTACATTATAAAAAAATCATATAGTCTTCATAACTAGGGCATCGCCCAGATTTTAAACATAAACATTAATAATATAGGCAATGATAGTTTGAAAAATAGAGCTACCATCCCACAAAAACGAAGTCTACATCATTCTGGAAAGCACAACATTTTATAGAACGAGATCGAATCCCTTAATCAAGTTTACACCTTCCTTATAAACACTTTTGAAAGTATTGTTCCCAGGACAGATTAATATAAGTCGAGGGTTCGAGACCCATGAGGGTTCAACATCCAAAACTCATAAGTCAACTTTGATAAACAATTACCTAACACAACAATGCCTCAGGATAGACCTAGAATAGGTCGAGGGCTCGAAATATCTTAAGGCTAAAATACATTTAAACACTAATAAAAAGAAAAAAAAATTATCAACTTACATGCAGCGGAAAGGCTCATCTTTTCCAGAGTTCAAATTATAGACAATATTTTTCATTGACGAAGTAATAATTTCGATACAACAAATAAGGGTTTGCCCAGTACTGAAGAAATAGAATAACAACCATCAAATCTATTCTTGAAACTGAGCACAATTCATGTCTAGGGTAAGTTCTAGATCAAACTTCATATTAAGAGAGTTCAAAATTAACCATTAAAATGCATTGACAGATTACAAAGTTAGCAAGCACTATATTCTTTCTATATATTCATAATGTTGGTCAAATCCCAAATATAGGATTTAAGCCTAGAAAAATTCATGAACGTTACCAATTAAAGTGTATTCTTTCTATATCTAAATGCGAGATTCAAAACCAATTAAAGTGTTGAACGTTACCTCTGCGAATCTGGGTTTTCCTTGGCCACTAGCAAAGCCTGCATGGGAGCTCCTCCTGATTTGCATTCACCATTAATTTAACACTGTGTGAACTTCCTCCACTGTCACACGACCAAACTTGTTTGGAGTCACCTTCATGGCCATGGCGACCAAGAGCCGAGGGCTAGACTCCCCAAAGGTGCAAATCGAACAAAGAGTTTTCGATACAAACCTTTTACCAAAGAGTTAGGGTTGAGCCAACTTGGCTCCCCACACATTGCCTTCACATGGTCACATTAACTCTGGCAACTGTAAACCACTACATGTTTAATTCATAACTATACTCTATAGTTTATGTTATGTTTAAAAGAATTTTCGATGCAAGACATAAAAACCTTGGATAAGACTTGATCTCCTAGATCGTCTTCACTTTGGGTTAATGCATGTTATTGCTAGATAGGATACCACTATTATATAGTTGGTAATCCTTGTTAACATTGTATAAAGATTTAAAAACTTATAGTTAGGTTATCTTCCACCTTAATAGATATTTTTTTCTTTTGATCTCCAATCCAAGTCAATGATAATTGGACCCTTACCCGGAACATGAACATCATTCGACATGCATTAGCTTCATGAAAGCTAAGTAAGCCTCGGGGCGTCACAAGAACCCCCTTTAAACAAAAAGAAGATAATTAGCATCACAAATGTAACAAACTAAGAAATCATACTATGACAATGAGAACATGCGATTATCTATAAACGACAAATTAAATATCGATGCCAATACAAGTGATAAATTATTATATTCAACACAATAAAAGAGATCCATTATCATTTTAATGCTTTTAGGACATAATAAATAAACATCGATTTTTGTGAATAAACAAGTGTCGTTAATGAATAAGAAATATAGTTAAGAAGTTAACAAAATAAGAAGTATTCCTTAAGCATGATTTGAGATATTATGGACAGTTATACTATATATATATATATATATATATATATATATATATATATATATATTATGGATTTTTGGAGTCGTTACAATACCCAAACAAGAGTGGGTCCATATGTTCATCCATACTCTTGACACTATCTCGAGAAATTGGCATACGTCGTTGGAGCTGCAACGAGGAACTACAGATTGGGATTATTTGGCTGCCAGCTTCAAACACACATTCAATTATGAGGATGAAAGTCCTGCAATAGTTGCAACATTGCAGATTATTAAAGCTAATATTTTTGAGGAAATCCAAGGACCTATATCTAACATACCACAATGGACTGCAACAATTGAGAAAATGATGGAATGCTACAACATCAATGGTGGACCAAAAGATGATGACCCGAGAGATATCCATGTTCCAGAAAGTGAACGAAGCCATGATTTGAAGGGGCCACACATCCTATCGGATAAGTCTCTACACCCATTGAAGATAAAAAAGGTAAATATTAGTTCTACTGAAAATCCAAAGTTTTCAAATATAGGTGATTATTGGGATGATGAAACCGTAGGAAAAATTACTGACTTATTGCATGAGTACCAAGATTTGTTCCCTACTAAATTTTCATAAATGAAAGGTATAGCTGTGATATTGGTGAAATGAAGATCCCCTTGAAACCAATGTTGGGGGGGAATATCAGTCATTGGATATTATTATTTTAGGAATATGATTTTGAGATTATAGTTAATCCCGAGAGGCTGAATGCGGGCCCCGAACATATGTCGAGATTGGAAACAGGAGAATAACCAACTAGCTTAGAAGACAATCTTCCCGATGCACAAATTTTTTCAGTAAGAAAGGTTGATGACTACTTTCAGGATATTGTGACATTTCTATCTACCAGAATTGCACCAGAAGGTTACACGACTGCCCATAAGAAGCATTTATTCATCTGATCTATGGATTATCAGTTGATCGTTGGACAGATGTATAAGTTGGGACCAGAAGAAGTGTTGTGTCGCAGTGTTTTGGAGCACGAGCGACCAATCATATTGTTTGAATCACATGATGGGGTGGCAGGAGGACACTACGCAGGGAAATCCATAGCAAAGAAGATCTTAAGAGAAGGATTATGGTGCTCGACCCTCCACAAGATGCTAAAGAATATTGTCAGAATTGCGACGTATGTCAGAGAATTGGGAAGTTTTCAAGAGGAGATGAAATGCTATTAGTACCTCATGTTACATTATAGGCATTTGACAAGTGGGTTGTCGACTTTGTGGGACCTATCAATCCACTAGGATGAATAACGGGAGCATGGTAAATTATCACTACAACAGACTATCTTACACGGTGGGATGAAGCAACGCTAGTGCATGATTGTACTACAATGACTGCTACGAAATTTTTATTTGAGAATGTCATAACCAGGTTTGGTTGTCCGCACATTTTATTAAGTGACCAAAGTACACATTTTTTTAATAATACTATAGACGCTCTTATTGAATAATTTCAAGTTTATCATCAGAAAAGTACTCCATATCATACACAGGAAAACGACAATGTTGAAGCATTCAATAAAATTCTAGAACATGCACTCACTAAAGTGTGTAATGTGAACTAAGACGACTGGGATTTACGAATACCTGTAGTATTATGGGATTATAGAACAACATGTAAACAGTTGACGGTTCAAACAAAATTCAAATTGTGTATGGACAAGAGGATGTGAGGCCCATGGAGTAAATTATCCCCAGTCTAAGGATTGCAGCATTTAAAAATATGTTTGATACTGGTTCTATTGAGGAAAGGTTAGCGCAATTACTTCAATTGGAGGAAGACCACTTCGTCGTAGGTACATAAGTGCCGAGAAAAGGCATGGCATAATCACCACATTACTAGGAAACATTTTCATCGAGGAGACTTATTTCTTCTCTACAACAGCAAATTCATTAAGCAGCTTGGTAAGATACAGATGCATTGGCTTGGGCCATATGTCATTAATTTTATTACAGAAGGAGGTGTCGTATAATTACAAACATTAGATGGTCAAATCCTTCAAGTATTAGTGAATAGGAGTCGGATGAAGCCCTATAGGGACAATTGTGGTGTGTCGAAGTGAAAAGAGATGATTGTAAATTTGTACATAGAAAAACAAAATTGGAAACCCCAAGTTTTTAGTTTTTTCGTTGTTAGACTTGTCATAGTTAGTTGTGTTGTGTTAGAGCTTCATGGAAACCCCCAGTTACCAATGCATCGAAGATATCTTATCTCGGGTACTCCAGACAAATTTCCAAAGCTGTCAGTTGGAAACCTCAACTTCCCAGAATGTTGAAGCATCTCTATTCATCGAAGTTGGTAAACTATCGAAGTATGACTAGAAAAATGTTATTCCTATCCCCTGGAAACCCAACATGCTAGACCTGTCGAGCACACATATTGTGGAGTGGCTAATTGTCGAAGTCATATCTGTCTAAATTCTGGGATGACCTTATTTGTTGAAGTTGCAGTTGGGATGCATTTATTGTTGTTTTTATGACACGTTTTTCCGCGGCGCTAGTGACCTTTTCGAATTAAATGTTGAAGTGACTGGCTTGTGTGAATGGATCCACTACTGCCCTTATCACCATTTGAGAATCTAGGACAATTAATCTATCTTGGGAATATTAATCTATATTGGGAATGATAGGCGGATCGCACGCACAGGATAAATTGAAAAGTCGCTCCTCCGTCGTTGATTATTCATTATGAACTTTGATCCTATTGTAGTCATGAGTGAGAAGGTAAAAGACAAACTCTGTGAGTGATCTTGTGAAGATTGTACGACAACAAGACGTAGGTCGATTTTTCACCATGGAGTGAATATCAAGGTTATATCGAGGAAATACATCTATTGGGATCCATTTCTCTTAGTGCGGAGCAACCAGAGGTTGTTTCTTCACAATTTCCTAAGAATGTGCCTTGGAAGCCAAGGAAAACCAATCAACCCAACCCTGAACTTAGAAGAAAGGCATGCCATGATGCAAGTAATTCTATGATGGGTGTTGGTGTCCATTTTGTCACTATTTTTTATTATCAAATCTACTCTGAATGGCGTTAATTTTACTATTTTTGATATAATAAGTTATTCTTTCCGCCATTCAGCCCATCAAATAGACCAGGTATGCATGTATTCATTTATCATATGAATTTTGGTCAAATCTCGCTATATTATGATTTATTAATGATTGAAGTGACATTTCCATACATGCATGGCATTTAGTTTTGATCTACAAGCTGCGGTTTCTCAAACGATCATTCATTCAGACTGCATGTTTATGTTGCTAATGTTCAGCCGTGTCTAGCCCATCATTCAGCCTTGCATTCAGCTCGCAAAATCCACAGTTGGCATATTTCTGGCTATTAAAGACAAAAACGGGTACGTGGTTTCTGTTAGCCACGTGAAGGTTACGGTTGATAAGCTCTTGTTTTGAAAGATTTGCCTTCCAAGCTCGACAACACATCATACCTCCACGTCAACACTCCATACGCCGATTCTCTCATCCATTCAACCTGGTATCACATTGCCTGTTCACGGAAGTGTTCTAGAGGAGTCCGTTCGCCCATGCTTAGTCCGCCAACATGCCACCTGTTTCCCCACGTCAAAGGAAGATCGATGTTGCAGTAGCCTCATGAAGGAACCGACCTCGTGAAGCTTGGTGGATGCTCCCTACACTATCACTCATCACTGAAAGCAACCGTTTGCAGTCATAAAAGCCTCTATTTTTAGAGAGGTCGAATTTGTCGACCTTCTCTCCCATCGTAAATGTATAAATAGACGCTTTGTATAATGAAACAGAGTTATTTTTTAGTTGGAAAAGATTATCAGATTAGCATATAGTTTGTAGAATTTGTAGCAGATAGCAGACGTTTTGTAATTTTCTCAGTTAATGGAAGTTTCAGTTTGTTGACGCTCTAAGTAACTAATCAGTTTATTTTTCCATCTCTGATTGTTGGGAATGGCCCCTCATCAACCAGAGGTTTTGTTTATGTTTTTTCTGCATTTCCTTTTCTGCAAATAGCTAGTTTATTTTCCTGTATATGTAGTTAATTTCATTTTCCTGTATATGTCATTTCTTTCTTCTTTGTAATTTATATTGTGTTGCTAATTTAATCTGTGTTTCTAGAATTAGTAAATGGTCAACCAAGCATAGCTTTGATAGTTTAATTTCAGTATTTTGTAATTAGATAGGTTGTTTTCTAATTTCCTGCAATTAGATAGGACTTAGTTAGTTGTTGTTTCCAGCTTAGTTTACAATTAGAATTAGTTTCATTAGCTTCTTCTCTGTAGCTGTAGGTTAATTCAATCTCTCCTCTCAGTCTTGCTTTAGCATAGAATAGGAATAGTTCATCTTCTTTAGACAATAATTAGAATAGGTTTCTTCCTATTATCGTAGCTTCTCAACAAGTCTTCTCATTCACTTGTTTGCATTGTAGGTTCATCTACATTCGCTAGCTGACGTTAAGATCATCAAAACTACATCTTTCCTTAGTTTAATTCGTCTTTTCTCATCCAGGCTGTCATTCAGACAGTCATCCGGATCGTCATTCGGACTTTCATTCTTTCTGCACTGTTTTTATGCTCATTTGAGTTCAGTTTCTTAGTTTTTCTTAACTCTAATCTTTCTTGCTCTTAAT
This sequence comes from Larix kaempferi, assembly GCA_027924585.1. Taxonomy (NCBI): domain Eukaryota; kingdom Viridiplantae; phylum Streptophyta; class Pinopsida; order Pinales; family Pinaceae; genus Larix; species Larix kaempferi. The sequence continues at coordinate 1,596,573 of BSBM01000865.1, read as the reverse complement.
TAGTATTCTTAACCATAATTAGGCCCATGTTTTACATTCTATAAAGTTTTAATTAAAGTCTTGATTAATTCTTAATTTGCTTTAACTATCTTTTAAATTATGTCTTTCATATTTAATTTGCTAATATGTTGTAGTTTTAGAATTTATCAGTTTTATTCCTAGTCTAGTTTATCACATGTTCTTAAGATTTATTTTAGATTAGAATTAATAATTTTATTCAAGTATTCTAGTTTTGATAGTTTCATTTATTAAGAATTAGGACCATTTTCTTATTTAGATAGATAATGAAGATGTCCATGGAATAGAATTTGGATTCGGAAATTAATATATTTATCAAGTTTTCTACTTGCTTCTATATAAATATCTTTATCAAGTTTTCTACTTGCTTCCAAATCAAGTTTAGAAGTACATATCTTTATTAAGTTTTCTACTTGCTTCTAGTTTTCATTAGTTTCATATTATTCTATTCATGGATAGTAGATAGATCAGAATGTTTAAAGTTAACTGTAATTGGTCTCTTTGTAGTTTACATCTCTTTGTTGAAATCAGATTAGATTTACTTCCATTTTGTTTTGCTATTACATTTGAAAGCCATTATGATACATTTACTCCAGTTCCTGTTACATGGGATTAGACGCTTTTCTTGAATTAGTTGTTGAAATTATTAAATAGTTTGCAATTTGCTTTGATCAGCATAGTTTTCTGCTTATGTAATTTATCATCAAATTAATTCATTTCATAAATAAGTCTCTAATTTATTTACAGTTGTTTTCTAATTCCTAGATTAGAATATGAAATTAGGCAGTTTCCATTTTCATAGTTAATAGTTCTCTTTTTAATCAGTTTCCATTATTAAGTTATAAAGTAGAGTAGTATGATTTGATACTATTCTAGTATGTTTGTTTAACTAGGTTTGATTTAGTTCTTTTTATTTTATCTTTTTTTAAGTTTGACTCGGTTTTTCATTTTGAAAGATGTTTTTATCTTTTCTTTATTAAATATTTTTAAGCTCTGACAAGCCGAAAATCTTAGGTGCCATTCTACCTTAGCATATACTTTGCCTCAACTCTAAGAATACCAACCTTGGTCGATAATTAAATATTAGGTGTTTTCTTTGAGATAGCTCACACACCTCAACAATAGGCTCTGCCACTTTATTTCCAGCGTACATCCCGCCCTGAAATTCAAGTGCCAAACTAGTGAAGCTACAGAATAATGCCTAGTATCAAATCGATACCATATCGATACCAAAGGGATTTATTGTCCAAGGTGATATACTGAAGAACATACAAAATTTGTCGTATGTTGATCATGATATAAATAAGTTTCTCGAATTCAATTACACAAATTTTATGAGACCTGTTGTTATAGCAGAGGGCCATCCGAATGAGTTAGATCTGTAGTAGTGGGTTCTCGGGGTGGCCCGCGCCAATCTTTTTCCTCTGTTCCATTTACAACACTTTGTTCACACTATGGAGGCCAATGCATGTGTGAAGAAACTCTTAGTTTGTTTGCATGTAGGGTTCCTTTGGTTGGAAACCAAGGTCTCTATTGACACGGACCTCATCTCTCGCATTATGGGCTTACCTAAGGCTGGGGTATACTTGTCGCAATTCTTTGTTGGCAAGGAGCGAGACTGTGACTTGGCGACAAGGATGAAAGAAAAGTACAATTTGACAAAGAGAAACCGAGGCTTTGAGGTAGCTTCTATTAGTGACCATGTTGACCAGTTCACTACAAAGCTATTAGACACTAAGATCGTGAGAAAGAATAGACCGAATCAGGTGACAGCCTCTGTTGTTGTTGCGACAAAGCAGTGTGCAATGGGAATTCAAATGAATTGGTCGACGTTATTGTTAAATGAGTTATTGGAAGATGTTGTGAATGCACAAGATAATGTTATACCATTCATATATTCGTGGTTATTGTTGGGCCTTGGAATTGCCCCTTTTTTACCACACTTATTACATCATGTTTCCCTATTACACCCTATTTCCATAAACCATATACATGCCTATATTCCAGATCAATCAAGAATCCTGACAAGGTATAATTCATTTTTGCTTCATTTATTTAATGCCTAATATTGTTATGGTTATGAATTCTAGCCTTTGATTTATGCTAACTTGTGTTGATTTCATTAAGTCAAGATCAAAGCACAGGTGTATCAGCCGCAATGCCTTGGGAAAGAATCACACGTGGTGCCAGTTGTTACTCTTCATATTTAGTTCCTCACATTAATGGGAACAGTGCACCTTTCCACGTGGAGCTGTAACAGGACTTCCTTGAAACAGAGCATTGCTGCAATAGAAAGGACGCCTCCCAATTAGTTAATCTGTTGATCCATTGACTGCCAGAGTAACAACATCCTCCATGTCCAATGACGTCATTCAATATGGATGTAACAGTTCAGTTGTAACTCCGCAGCATGAATATCAAAGATCTTCATTGCTGCACGAAATTAGTGGATCACGAATTGTACTTTGCATGTATACATATGGGAAGGCTTTCAGAGTCCGGGGTTGGTTAATTATCATTTTGTACGGGCTGTAACAGAGAGTTGATACTGTGGATTACCATATTTAATATAAAGAGCAGATTTCTTCATATTTCTTTGTCTTAATTTGTAGTAGTTCATGGCGTCTCTGTTAGAAGGCCTGGGCCTGCCTTCTCACAAATATTTCCAAGTGAAGTAGGTTGTTTAATTTCCTTTTTGTTATGTGGTGTGGAATTTCATTAGATACGTTACTGCAAGCTGCAATAGTAGATTAGCACTTGCATTCGTTTTTGGTAGTTTATGATTGCATCCTGAGTAGTTACAACTGTGTGGTGTGATAGTCGACTATGTAGCTTAGTTTGTTTAATGCATGGTGTGTTAGAATTAGTTGTTACAACCAAGCTCATCTTTAATTATTTTCAGTCATTTATGCTTTCTAATATTTCCAATATTAATCAAATCAGAGTTCAAGTTTATTTCTAGTTCTAGTTGTTGTTGTATCTTTCCTGAATTCATTAGATTAGACAGATTGTGATTGAGTTATAGTAGCTGCTAGATGAATTAGTTTGGTAGAGATTGAATACTGTAGTTTGATAATTATAGGATTTAACTTCTTTCAAAAGCAATCTATTTTATCTTTATTCTTAGATCAGTAACTACTGGGTTGATATCTGTAGGAAGGTAATTGTACTTTGAATTCCTAGATGGATAAGTTAGATTAGCTTTAGTTATGAAGTGAGTCTGGTTGAGCAGATAGGTAGGATTATTTATCTCCATTTACTTAATCAACTACTTGAAATGTTTATGCATAGATTGTGCTTATTGCCATTGAAATAAAAGACTTCCCTGGGTTGACAATTTATATTGAGCATCATGTGTGTTAGTTGTAATTAATTAGCATATAGGGTGACCAACATTTTGGCACCGTTGTCAGGGATGGTAGTTGATAGACATAGTTATTAGTTGATCTCTTTGATTTCATTTTGGTTTGATTATTTATAGCATGCATGAATACAAGAAAAACAAATCAGGAACCCCCTTTGAATACTAACATTACAGGTGGAAGAGGTCGAGGCTGTAACACAGGTCTGGGAAGAATATTTTTATCGACGATATAATTGCTAGAGATGATTCTTCCACTAGACTACTGTGGACGTCTACAAGAAGAGGAAATTTTGTTCCTCCCAATATTGAGAATTCAGCATCAACCGTGGAGAACGCAATGGGACCATCTACTCCCATTGCAGAGAAGAAACCTCCTGAAGACAAGGGAAGCGTTGTGGGTGCATTGGATAAAGAGGATATTTATCATATTAACAGGACCAGATTTACTAAAGAAGTGTGGTTGGTGACTCGCCGAGAAGTAGGGGAAGAGAGAAGGCAAGAAGAAGAAAGGAGGGAAGCAGAAGAAGCAAAAGCAGAGGAAGAAACGAATAAAGAAATCCATTGAATTTTGGAACAACATGGCTAATAGAGAACATGAAGGAGAGAATGAACGCCAGGAGAATCATGAAGAGGAAGTGGGAGATAATCATATTGGTGACACTATGGTCACACTTGAATTCCCTATCCTCCAGACACCTGGAGCAGCTCCTATGAAAAATATTTCACCATTAGTTCTCCCAAATTTCCATGGTAAGTCCTATGAAGATCCCGATGAATTTCTTTTTGAGTTCAATATCCTTTGTCCCAGTTATGATTATACCTCCAATGCTCAGAAGCTGAAACTATTCCCATCCACCTTGAAAGGAAATGCTCTGCGCTGGTTCATGAGTCTAGGTCATGAGACCATTACTACTTGGGATAAAATGAAACAAACCTTTCTTTCTAAAAATCAAGAATATTGTAGAACCAGAGATAGAAAGGAAGAGTTGTTTAAAATGGTTCAGAAGGAAGAGGAGAGCTTGGAAGATTTTGTGGAAAGATTGTTGTGTAATTTACAAAGGTATGGCCACACTGCAATTAGAAAAGGTGTACTCAAGATTATCTTTCTACGAGGAATTAGATAAGATTGCCTTGATATGTTGAATTTTTTGGGGAAAGGGGATATCTCAAAGGAACCTTTCGAGAATATCGTTGAATTATGTCGACGGTATTCAAGGGGATCCTCTAGAACTAACAAACGGGACAAGGATCAATATCAGGATGTCTTCACTAGGACACAGAAGTCAGCTAGTGGAGGAGCAACTCGAGTAGAAATAGGCAACTTACTTGAGAATTTTAAAACCGATATGATGAGCTCCATTTCCTCAGAGTTAAATGTTTTGAGAGAAAACTAGAGGCAAGCAGTAGAATATCTTACACTCAGTGTATTCTGTCCTAAATGTAGAAAAAAGCACCCACTGAAAGAATTCCCGTTGGACAAGGCAGAGATATGTAGGATATGTGAATTGGAGCATGATACCAAGGAATGTCCTTCATTACCCAAAGTCAAAGCAGTCCTGCAGGAATCCACTTCAGATGTGGAACAAGCTTACTTTATTACACAGAAGAAACCTTGGAAGCCTCGAAATCAAGGTATGAATCCAGATCCATCATTTTTCTTGAATAATATGAATGGTATGAATCATATGAATAATATGAATACACAATTCCCTTCACATTATTCTAATAACCAGTGGCATCCATCTCAGAACCCAATGCAAAATCCTAACTCTTGGACACCATGGTCACAACAATCGAACCATCAAGCTCCCTGGAATCCCAACTGGAGAAATTCTTACCAAGAAAATAACTTTCCTAATCACCAGACTCAATATCAACAACAGGGTATTTTTTAAGGATTATAAAAGTATACTTAAGTATAGTATTCTAGGCGATTATTTTGAATTGAGAAAAACATATATATAGATTGGTAGGCGAATATTAAATACGAAACATACAATTTAATAGCAAAACTTGTAAATTTTGGCAAATATTATGATAAAAAAACATATTTGATGTAAATATAGGCGATATTAGAGAACAAAAATGACCAAATAGCAAATTTATTTTTTGAAAAAAACCCCAAAAATAGCCAATTGGCTAAATTTTGCCCCTAAAAATTTGCCTGATCAATAGTACCCTCCTCAATAGTATCCTCACCAACCGTATCAGCAACCATGGCTCCAATTCCAAAACAATGCCGCACCTTTGAATGCACCACTTCGACCACAACTACTTGCACAACCTAACCCAAATCCAATAAATAAAGCAGGTCATCAATTTGAGACTGCCAACATGCCTGCGTATTCCATCTCCCAAATTCCCTGCAATGACATACAATTACGATTAGGGAGGGTAGTGGAAGCCATCATCACTGAGGATGTCCCATCCCCAGTGACTAAAACTGGAGTGAATCAACACTTTGAGAATATGGTTAACTCAACAATCCCCATCATTGAGGATGCTGACATTCCTACTGAAACAGTAGCTGAAACTCAGGAAGTAACACACGATGAAGCACATCCTACACAATCGATAAGAGAACTGCCATATCCTAAGCAATTGGCCCTGCAGAAAACATTGGAACAACCTCGATTCAATCTCTTAGGAGAATTGAAGAATTTGTATGACAAAATCCCACTGTTACAAGCCCTCCATGACGTGCCCATTTATGCCAAAACCATTAGGGATCTATGTGTAAAGAAACCAGGAAGAAATCCTAGGGATCCTCCCACTGTCCATGTATTGGGAAAGCTTTTTGAATTAATAATGGGCAAGACTCTTGTGGAAAAATATGATGATCCTGGAAATCCTATTGTTATAGTTCACATAGGAAACATGCAAATCCCCAACGTATTGGTAGACTTAGGCGCGACTATCAATGTTATGACCATAGAAACTGTGAAGAAACTTGGACTCACTAACCTTCAACCAACCCCTACCATCTTAGAACTTGCTGACAGATCAACAATCAAGCCTGAGGGAATCCTAGACGACCTAGTAATCTCTATTGACTCATGGGAATACCCTGTGGACTTCTTAGTGTTACAGCCAAAGTCTCAGCTGGGGGGACACCCGCTGTTCTTGGGAATACCTTGGTTAGCCACATCAGACGCATTTATCAGCTATCGGTCAGGATCCATGACTAGCTCAGACGGGACTGAAATCAAAAGCCTGACTTTATATCCTCCATCCCGACGAAGCACAGAAGACGAAACTCCACTTTGGGTGGATTTGAAGGAGGAGGAAGGCGTTCAACCATTAATAATGATAGGGAGAGCCTTAACTTTTAAAGATGAAACAGAGGACGATACCATTAACAGTTTCATCAGTGATCCCATGTCCGTCAATAAACATGTTTACCAGATTCTAGACAGTACATTAGATGAGAAAGAAAAAGAAAATATTACAGAAGAAACGCTAGTCAGTGATGCCAATATAATTCCAGTACTTAAAATTCGAAAAGTGTCCCAGTAGAAATTGAGCGAGGAAAGACATTGAAAATCAATCCGAACCTTGCGCCCAATGAACTGGAACAGCTGTTCACTCTGCTAAAAAAACACAAAGGAGATTTCACTTGGGAGTACACAGACATGAAGGGTATTCCTTCTAATTTGTGTACCCATCACATTCATATCAAGAGCGACTCCTGGCCAGTGTTCCAACCACAACGAAGGATGAACCCGAACCTAAGGGACATAGTGAAAGAGGAGATCCATAAAATTTTGGAAGCACGGTTTATATACCCAATTTCAGACAATGAGTGGGTTTCTCCACTCGTGATTGTGCCAAAAAAGAATGGGAAATGGAGAGTCTACATGGATTATAGAGAATTGAACAAAGCAACGCAAAAAGACCACTTTCCCCTACCTTTTATTGATCAGGTCCTTGATACCTTGTCTAGCAAGAAGTATTTTTCCTTTCTGGATGGCTTTAGTGGCTATAACCAAATCCAGATTGCTCCAGAAGGCCAAGACAAAACCACTTTCACCTGTCCCTGGGGCACTTTTGCATACAGGGTACTTCCTTTCGAGTTGTGCAATGCACCAGCCACATTTCAAAGAGTAGTGATTGGAATCTTTTCAGAGATGGTAAATGACTGCATGGAAATTTTTATGGATGACTTCACTCCATACGGTAGTAGTTACAAAGAAGCATTGAAAAAATTAGAAAAGGTTTTGAAACGTTGTGAACAAAGCCAGCTATCTTTAAGCACTGAAAAGTGCCATATGATGATGAGCGAAGGCATAGTTCTGTCACTTCATCTCTTCTGATGGTATCCAGGTAGACCCATCCAAAATTAAGGTCAATGAAAATATACCAACTCCTGGAACACAAAAATATGTACGTAGATTCTTAGGGCATGCTGGCTATTACAGAAGATTCATAGAAAATTTTTCCAAACTAACTTCTCTTTTGTTCACCCTGTTGATGAAGGATGCACAGTTTGTTTGGAATGATGCATGCCAAACAGCATTTACTGAACTTAAGAAAAGGCTGTCTACAGCACCCATCTTACGAGGGCCTGGCTGGGATCTGCCTTTTCATATCTCTTCAAATGCTTCAGACACTGCCATTGGAGCAGTTTTAGGACAGCAGGAAGGTCATGCCCCATATGCAATTTATTACGTTAGTAAGAACCTATCCCCTGCTAAACTAAACTATACTGTCACAGAGAAGGAATTCCTTGCCATAGTTTATGCCATCAACAAATTTAGACACTACATTACTGGATATTCCACTTCTATGCATACTTATCATTCAGCCATCAAGTATTTAATGAATAAACCAATCACAAATGTGAGAGTAACTAGATGGCTTCTACTGTTACAGGAATTGGACATCACAATTATTGATAGAACAAGGAAGGAAAACGTTGTTGCAGAATTTTTATCTCGACTTACTAACAATGATGGCAACTTACCAGTCGAAGATTCCTTCCCTGATGAACATTTGTTTGCAGTATCAGCTCTTTCCCCATGGTATGCAGATATTGCTAACTTTTTGGCTATAGGTAAGCTTCCAGCAGATATGTCAAAGAGAGAAAAAAGAAAGAACATACAACAGAGTGCTAGGTATTGCTGTATTGATGGACATCTTTTCTACACAGGGCTTGACTTAGAAATCATAAGATGTGTAAGAGAAGATGAAATCTTCAGTATCCTGAAAACTTGCCATGATGATCCCTGTGGGGGACACTTTTCTAACAAAAGGACAGGTCATAAAGTTTTAAGGATGGGATATATTTGGCCTACATTGTTTAGGGATGCGAAGAAGTATGTTCAAGCATGTGATAGATGCCAGAGGATGGGCAATCCCAACAGACTAGATGAAATTCCTCTTCAGCCACATCTTGTGGTTAAACCTTTTGATAGATGAGCTCTGGATTTCATAGGGCCTATCAACCCTCCCTCAAAACAGAAATTTCACATCTTGGTTTACACAGATTACATGACCAAATGGGTGGAAGCTGTAGCCTTGGTCAAAGCTAATGATCAGGTTATAATTGATTTCCTGTATGAAGATATTTTTACTCCATTTTGAGTACCCAAGGAAATCGTTACAGATGGTGGACCACAGTTCGTGTCTCACAAATTGGAAGCCCTGTTACAGAAGTTTCACATTCAGCACAAAATAACCTCACCATATCATCCACAGGCCAATGGCCAAGTGGAAAGTACAAATAAGGTCATCGAGGCTATTTTAACAAAAACAGTGAAAAGCCACCATAAATATTGGGCTAAGAGACTTCTAGAGGCACTATGGGCCTATCGCACTACATGGCGCAACAACACTAATTTTCCCCATATGAATTGGTGTATGGAAAAAATGTTGTTTTCTCGATTGAATTTGAAATCAGAACTTTGAAGACAGCTGTAGAAGCAAACCTTGATTTATCAGGAGCTTAGAGGAACCGACTGAATCAACTTAATGAATTGGATGAGAAGCACACAGCCGCAGTGCATCATACAGCTTTAATTCAACAATAGCGCTCTAAATGGCATGATAGATTTATAAAGAAGAAAGTCTTCCGAGAAGGAGACTAGGCTTTGTTATATGATTCACAGTTTAAGAGGGATTTCAAAGAAAAATTGCGCACCCGTTGGTTGGGTCCTTACCAGATAGATCAAGTATTTGATAATGGAACAATTCGATTGATCACCATTGATGAAAACAAGACAGCATTATTTTCCAATGGTCATCGTCTGCGACTGTATCACAAACCAATATCAAAGAATGCCTTCATTTCACATGTTGCAGCTAATCCAAATTATCAGTTAACACCAGGGCAGGTACTTTTCTCAACCCCTGTGAATTTTTAAAAATGCAATTTCCACACATAATTTGTATATAAATAAATTGTTTTCTTTCTTTTGTTTTTATTTATTCTTCCTTTACGCTTGATCAGGTTTGTTTGAAGAACTATGTACAGGAATTTACTTGAGGAGCAGCAGTCGTGACTGGGCCAGACGATTGCTGACACCTTATATTTTTTTCCTTATCGAATAAGCTCCTTGAAGAAGATGGATGATTCGTTAGCTTTCAGTAGCCAACTGAGAATTTGCCTATTACTCCATTTTGTGCAGCTACAATGATCCAGGAGGATCCAAGAAGGAAAAATTTTGAAGTCCTCCAATCTCAGCAAAACCAACACCAGATCGAAGGGCTCGTCGAGATGATTCCAACGGCATTCATTTCACCTCAAACGGACTCCGTATGAGAAAGTTATCACGTTCTGTTCTATAAGGTCAACAGGCAAAATTGGCAAAAAGAGGTGCCACGTGGCACCACTGACAGGGTGACATGTGGCATCCGTACTGTACGGACATGATGATGTGGCATGTGTACGAACCAATGAGACAATGACACGTGGCATGTATGGACGGATGACATGTCAATCCAATCGACAGTACGGACCAATGATGAAGTGACACATGGCAGTACAGTCGTAAGCTGGCAGGTGACGTGGAAGACGTTGGCAGTCTAGTTGTCGTTCCAGTCAGCACTAAGATTCGAGTTGGCAGACAGCTCAGCAGTACCGGTATCCCACTTGTCGAATTAGCCGACGGTACGATCACTGATGTGGCGATCGAGTGGACCAATCCACTCTCGCCATGTGGCAGTCGTATGTTGGCCAAAAGTTTGGGATTCTCAGCATCTACAGGATTCGAACCGGCGACCTCATATCTACTTCCCTAATGTCTTTACCCGCGCGCCAGAAGATATTGCTTGCCAACAGAATGGGCGCAAAACTATTTACGGTTGCTGCTTGTTTCATATGGGCACGAAAAGGGGTCGGGGCTAGCCCCAACCCCTAGTCCTACCACACGACCACACGACCGGGAGCTCAAAACGGAGGCCAGCGCAGGGGTCACATGGTATGCACCAGCCCGTTCCATGCGCCCACTCTTTAACACATGATTCAAATGGAGGGTGGTTACAACCACCGCTCCGCTCCACCCTTTGAACATAGCCACCACGTGGGACGCGCCCACCATTTAAACACATGTGTTAATTAAAACTTTGGTTATGGCTTTAAAGGGGTTCGAAAACATTATACCATGTAATGAGTTTCAACCTATACTTGGTATAGTTTTAAACTATAACGAACTATATGGTTGGAATATTAAAAATAGAACACTACATAGTTTAATAAAAGCCTAACCAACTTGGAGGTTTTCAACCATATGCCCAATTAGGCAAATTTGTTGTAACTAAGAATTCATGAGAAACATGTGAAGGGGGTCTTCTCAAGCTATATAAACCCTCTTATTCTCCATTTGCCACTCATGCTTTGGAGTAGAGACTTTGTAGCTAAAGGAGAGAAGGGAGATTGCGTAGCTTTGCAAGAGGAAGGAACGAGTGTTTATACTTGTTTTACACCGTCTTCAGACTTCGGAGTTGTTGGAAGCAGTCTTGTTGTGTTTTGGGCAGCGGTTCTCTTCCTGGCCATTGTCGCCAAGGTATCATTGTATCATTGCCATGTATTTTGCCTTTATGCTGAGATTTTAGATCGGCCGTCCTATTGAGAAGCAGGCCCGGAGACGTAGTCCATCTTGGACGAACTCCGTTATCAACTTGTTGTCTTTATGTGCATGTTGTCTATGTTGTTTGGTTCTCTTCTTATGGATTTGTGAGCTTCGTTCATGCTCTTTATGCAATTCATGTTAACATCATAGAGTAGCAAAGATCTTGTTTTCGGATCATGTGGTATCAGAGCAGGTCTATTGCCGAGTCCAAATTGAGGTCTATTGCCGAGTCCAACAGATCGAAGAAGAAGATGTGAAGATTCAGTTGGCTTCACTTCGGCTGACAGGCACCACACTTGTATGGTGGGAAAGCAAGCTTCAGCAAGGTAGCAAACAAATGGGTAATCTTCTCTCATCGTGGTCTGCTTTTATTTCTGCTTTACGTAAGCAATTTTATCCGTTGGGTTATGTTCAGAAGGAAATGATGGATTGGCAAAGTTTTAGACAAGGCAAGGGTCAGAGTGTTCAGAGTTTTACTGAAGAATTTAGAAAGAAAGCTTTAGAATTGAATATTGCTTTAGATTATCCTGACACTCTTTTGAAGTACATTGGTGCTCTTCATCATTATCTACGCCATACTTTGCTGTTGTTGAATCCTACTAGTGTTGATGAAGCAAGTGTTCAGGCTACTCATCTTGAGAACAGGGGGAAGCATTTGTAAGAAGACCATCAGAAGAAGCCTTTCAATCCCAACAACCACCACAAGTTCAAGAAAAAAGACAAGAGCAAGAAGACAGCTACTGCCAAGAAGGAAGGAGGAAAACCCCATTGCAACCATTGCGATACTGATGGGCATGATGAAGGAAGTTGCATCCTGAACAAAGGCCAAAGCATTATGGAGGCAAAAAGAAGAAAAAGACCGTTGCAACAGCGCAACGAGATTTGGGTTCCGACTCAGGTGACAAAACCATGATTACAGCAGTGGGAATGCAAGGTAACAAAACTCCTCATACTGGTTCAATTTCTACTCGTGTTTCTAAAGAAAATGATAAAAGAAGAAGTGAGTTGTTTCACATCAGAGTTGTGTCTAAGCATACAAAGATTGAAACATTATTTGATCCGGGTTCTCAAGTAAATTTGATCTCAGAATCAGTTGTTAAGAAGTTGGGCATATAGACTAAACCTAACCCCAAGCCTTATCCTCTTGGATGGGTGTGTGATAATGCTAAGTTGCAGGTGACTAAGCAATGCAGGTTAAGGTTTGCTATTGCTTCAAAGTTGATCGATGAGGTGGACTTAGATGTTGTTCCTCTTGACATCTGCGGTATCGTATTGGGAAGCCCATACTTGTATGATCGAAAAGCAGTGTTCTTCCGTCATGAGAACAAGTACCATCTCACCAAAAAAGGGGTGGAGTACATTGTGAGAGCTCACAGTATGAAGGCTAACACCACTCTGGTTAGTGCAGGACAGATGAAGCGGCTTATCAACACTAATAAGAGATACATGCTCATGGTTGTGAGAGCAAAAGATGCTGAGGCATCCGATGCTTTCAAAGGTTGTGATCCTTCTCATAAAAAGGCTATGATTGATATTGTGGCTAACTATGATGAAATATTTCAAGAACCTACAGGTTTGCCTCCCAAAAGGGAGATTCAGCATGAGATCCATCTCCAGCAAGATGCCCCTCTTCCTAATGTGGGCATGTACAGGTTGTCCGCAATTGAAATGGCAGAGATTAAGAAGCAGGTTCAAGACTTGTTGGACCAAGGAGTGATCAGACCCAGCTCCTCTCCATGTGGTTCGCCGATTGTGTTGGTGATGAAGAAATATGGCACATGGAGGATGTGCATTGACTATCAGGCTCTCAACAAGATCATGATCAAGAATCGATACCCGCTTCCTCGCATAGATGACTTGCTCGATCAGTTGAAAGATGCTATGTTCTTTACCAAGTTGGATTTGCGCAGTGGCTACCACCAGATCAGAATTGCAGAAAGTGATGTGTGGAAGATGGCCTTCAAGACCAAGCAAGGTCTATTTGAGTGGTTGGTGATGCCCTTTGGGCTTTGCAATGCACCTGCAACCTTTATGCGGGTAATGAATGATGTTTTCCGGACATTCTTAGATGATTTTGTCATTGTATACTTAGATGATATCTTGGTCTTTAGCAAAAATTGGGAAGCACATGTGGGGCATGTAAAGCAAGTATTAGATACTTTGAAAAAGGAGAAATTGTATGTAAAATTGTTAAAGTGTGAATTTGGCAAAACTTCATTAGTTTACTTGGGTCATATTGTAGGAGGTGGAAATTTAAAAATTGATCCTTCAAAAGTTGATGTAATTGTCAATTGGCCTAAGCCTACTAACGCTACTGAAGTGAGAATCTTTTTAGGAGCTGTTCAATATTAGAGGAGGTTCATTCAGAACTTCTCATACATAGCATCTCCTTTGCATACCTTAACAAGTGTAAAGAAAGCCTTCCAGTGGGGAGGAAAGCAGCAGAAAGCCTTCGACACATTGAAGGGAAAGATCAGCACCGCCCCAGTCCTAGCCTTGCCTGATTTGCAGCAGCCATTTGAGATAGAGACAGATGCCAGTGGATATGCCATGGGGGCAGTATTGATGCAGCACCGCAAGCCTATTTGCTACCATTCAGAGACTTTTACTCAAGCAGTGATCAACTACCCCACCTATGACAAAGAGTTGTATGCTTTGGTTCAGAGTGTCAAGAAGTGGAAGCACTACTTGATGGGTAAGGAGACGATCATCCATACCGATCATCAGCCCTTGCAGTATCTCCAGTCCCAGACTAAGCTCCAGCAAGCTCGTCATTTCAGGTGGATGGGATTCCTTCAACAATTCCATCTAGTGATCAAGTACAAGAAGGGTACTAGTAACAAAGTGGCAGATATGCTCTCTAGACCTCCTATTGTTGCATCTATTGTTTTGAAAAATGCTTCTTTGTCCCATGAAAGTTATATTGAGCAGTATGCTATTGATGATGATTTCAAGGAGATTTATGAGAATCTAACCAATGGCACACAGGTGTAAGACTACTATTTGCAGGGAAAGTTGCTTTATCATTTGGGAAAGCTATGTGTTCCTATCAGTGAAAGAGTCCATGTAATACGAGAAGCTCATACTTCTCTTGTATCAGGGCATTTTGGGGTAGGTAAGACTTTGGCTCATTTGCAAAGACTTGTGTATTGGCCTCGCATGAAAGACATTGTAACAAAATATGTAAAGGGGTGTGTGATGTGCTCTATTTGTAATCCCACTAATAGAAAATTGGGGCTGTACTCACCACTTCCTGTTCCTTCCCATCCTTGGGAAAGCATTTCCATGGATTTTGTGGGGGGTTTGCCTATGTCTAGGAGGGGTCATGACTACTTGTATATGGTCGTGGATAGGTTTAGCAAGATGTGTATTCTTATGCCATGTAAAAAGCAGGTCACTGCAGAGCAGGCTGCTTCTCTTTTCTTTCAGCATGTATGGGTTCACTTTGGACTCCCTACGTCCATTATCTCGGATCGGGACTCCCGATTCCTTGGAGTGTTTTGGACAAAATTATGGTGTATGATGGACACCAAGCTAAAGAGGAGCACCGCTTTCCATCCACAGACCGACGGACAGACAGAGGTAGTCAACAGGACAGTTGTCCATTTGCTTCGAGGCTATTGCAACAAGCATCCTAAGTTATGGGATGAACAGATCCAGTATGTGCAGCATGCCTACAATAGGGCTATACATTCTTCCACTCAGAGCTCGCCATTTGAGACATGCTTTGGGTACTTTCCAAAGACTCCATTAGAATTGACTTATGGGAGAGAGGTTGACTCAAGCACTTCCAAGGATGAAGACAAAGCCCGCAGGTTCATTCAGAGTATTCAACAGGTACATCAAGCAGTGCAAGAGCAGTTGGAGAAGAGTCAAGCCCAGTACAAGGCTCGCCATGATAAGCATAGAGTTGATCATCAGTTTCGGGTAGGAGATCAAGTGTGGCTTCACATCAGCAAGGAGAGGATGAAAGGAGAAGGAAAGAAGCTCAATCCCATTAGATATGGTCCCTTCACCATCTTGGAGAAGATTGGGACGAATGCCTTTCGCTTAGAGCTACCGCCATACATGCAGATCTACTCAGTGGTGAATGTGGAGAACTTGAAACTCTATGAGCCTCCCATGATCATGGATGAAAGGGAGAATATCTCATTACCATCAGTTGATGAATTTGCTCCTGAGTACATGGATGAGCTAAAAGAAGATGTCATCTTAGATAGAAGGACAAGGACTTCTCGCAGAGGTGATGTTGAGTATCTTCGAGTGGGCATCAAAGGCACTCATCCAAGCAAAGCCAAGTGGATCGAGAAGGAGAAAGTGAGGGAGCAATTCCCTCACCTATCTGTTGATTAGTAAAGGCTTTTGGAGGCCAAAAGCTTCTCAGTGGGGAGGAATGATCCAGGAGGATCCAAGAAGGCAAAATTTTGAAGTCCTCCAATCTCAGCAAAACCAACACCAGATCGAAGGGCTCATCGAGATGATTCCAATGGTGTTCGTTTCACCTCAAACGGACTCCGTATGAGAAAGTTATCACGTTCTGTTCTATAAGGTCAACAGGCAAAATTGGCAAAAAGAGGTGCCACGTGGCACCACTGACAGGGTGACACGTGGCATCCATACTGTACGGACATGATGATGTGGCATGTGTACGAACCAATGAGACAATGACACGTGGCATGTACGGACGGATGACGTGTCAATCCAATCGACAGTACGGACCAATGATGAAGTGACACATGGCAGTACGGTCGTAAGCTGGCAGGTGACATGGAAGACGTTGGCAGTCCAGTTGTCATTCCAGTCAACACTAAGATCCGAGTTGGCAGACAGCTCAGCAGTACCGGTATCCCACTTGTCGGATTAGTCGACAGTACGGTCACTGATGTGGCGATCGAGTGAACCAATCCACTCTTGCCATGTGGCAGTCGTATGTTGGCCAAAAGTTTGGGATTCTCAGCGTCTACAGGATTCAAACCGGCGACCTCATATCTACTTCCCTAACGTCTTTACCCGCGCGCCAAAATATATTGCTTACCAACAGAATGGGCGCAAAACTATTTACGGTTGCTGCTTGTTTCATATGGGCACGAAAAGGGGCCGGGGCTAGCCCCGACCCCTAGTCCTACCACACGGCCACACAACCGGGAGCTCAAAACGGAGGCCAGCGCGGGGGTCACATGGTATGCACCAGCCCGTTCCATGCGCCCACTCTTTAACACATGATTCGAATGGAGGGTGGTTACAACCACCGCTCCCCTCCACCCTTTGAACATAGCCACCACGTGGGACGCGCCCACCATTTAAACACATGTGTTAATTAAAACTTTGGTTATGGCTTTAAAGGGGTTCGAAAACATTATACCATGTAATGAGTTTCAACCTATACTTGGTATAGTTTTAAACTATAATGAACTATATGGTTGGAATATTAAAAATAGAACACTACATAGTTTAATAAAAGCCTAACCAACTTGGAGGTTTTCAACCATATGCCCAATTAGGCAAATTTGTTGTAACTAAGAATTCATGAGAAACATGTGAAGGGGGTCTTCTCAAGATATATAAACCCTCTTATTCTCCATTTGCCACTCATGCTTTGGAGTAGAGACTTTGTAGCTAAAGGAGAGAAGGGAGATTGCGTAGCTCTGCAGGAGGAAGGAACGAGTGTTTATACTCGTTTTACACCGTCTTCAGGCTTCGGAGTTGTTGGAAGCAGTCTTGTTGTGTTTTGGGCAGCGGTTCTCTTCCTGGACATTGTCGCCAAGGTATCATTCTATCATTGCCATGTATTTTGCCTTTATGCTGAGATTTTAGATCGGCCCTCCTATTGAGAAGCAGGCCCGGAGACGTAGTCCATCTTGGACGAACTCCGTTATCAACTTGTGGTCTTTATGTGCATGTTGTCTATGTTGTTTGGTTCTCTTCTTATGGATTTGTGAGCTTCGTTCATGCTCTTTATGCAATTCATTTTAACGTCATAGAGTAGCAAAGATCTTGTTTTCAGATCATGCGACTCCATACCCTGCTCATTTTTCCTTTTTCACGCAGCTGTGACTCCGGTATTTTCATACACTTCACCTTTCACGTAGCTGTGACTCCGTTACTTTTGCCCACTCTGCCAATTTTTGCAGCTGTGACTCCGCTATTTTTCATTAATTTCGCCTTCTCCAGCAGCTGCAACCCTGTTACTTTTTCCCATTCTGCCAATTTTCGCAGCTGTGACTCTGCTACCTTTTCCCATTCTGCCAATTTTCGCAGCTGTGACTCTACTACTTTTGCCCATTCTGCCAATTTTCGCAGCTGTGACTCCACTACTTTTTCTCATTCTGCCAATTTTCGTAGCTATGACTCCGTTATTTTCATCCATTTCGCCTTTTTCCAGCAGCTTCAACTCCACTACTTTTGTCCATTCTGACAATTTTTGCAATTGTGACTCTGCCAAATTTCGTCGAACTCTGCTAAAATTGTCATAAGATTGCAGTTGCAATTTAGCCTAAATCCTACAATTTCAACTTATCTTTGCCAGCTCGTGTTAGCTTTATCCACAATCACCACGCAATCTTATTGATTGACATCAACATTGATACACCTTATATGTCCAATCGACGATAGCCAACTCATGGAGGCACGTGTGTATTTTATCAGTGATGCGACTGTGAGATAGAACCACCATGGCAGAATGATGGCTTGAGCATTAATTTTAAAGATACGGGTTCTAACTATAATCATGATTAGGAATACACTGACGTCGCAAGCAATAATTATTATATTGGTTGTTTATCCCTTTCATCCATCTGCAGCCAATCAAATGAACTAAAACCATGTTTAAGTTGTTACTCATACTTATGATTATGACCGTCATTCTACCCCAACTTGTGCGATAATCCTGCCACGGATTTTATTCCAAAACTAACTGTGCCACTTTTCCAAAAATGCTCAATTCAAACTTCAAATATCCATCAACCATGTTTGCATGCAGTCAGCTCGACGTTTGAAACTGTAACTGGTGCACTCGCTAGAATATTTCATAGAAGCTCAGCAGTATGGGTATCCCTGTGAGATATGAGCCTCTAACAATAGAATCTCTATATAAGAACAGAGAAGTCTTTGCTATCTTCCAGGAAGTAGGGTGGATATATTACTTCCAACGTTTGAGTGGTTTTCACGAGGAAATAGCCCTTGAATTTGCTCAAAATATGACTTGCACCCATTCAGAAGTTCGAGGTATCAGGATAGATGTTTCAGAGGAAATCCTGGAAGAGGTAACGGGATTGCCCAGAACCAGGCAGCATTGGTTTAGTCGGAATCGCCATCATTTGACTGCAACTAAATATTTTCTCGCAGCAGGAGAAAGTGTTCAATCACAGGGTAGAGGAACAACGCTAGAAACCCTTCCAAGTCCTTGGGACCAAGTTGCACTCTTTTTGAAGAAATACATCACATGTGAGGGGAGGTACACTGTTGTTTACATTTATGAATTCTTCCTCCTATCACATTTATGACATCTTAGGCTGTTAAATATGCCATACTATCTTTTTAAATCTCTGCAACGCATGGCTTACTATGATAAAGGTGCTCAACACCCCTTATCATCCCTCTCAAATCATGGGCTAATTAAACTATTAGTCTTGCGGGTCCTTGCACACCACAATTTGACATGGGAACAACTTCTGGTTCGTCCAGGGGTACCCCATGAATTTTCTGCAAAAATAGAGGATGAGGACTGGAGTTCCTCAAACTTAGTTGGGGGGAGGGTTGGAACACCACAAGTTCGATTGGAGTATGGAAAGGATACATATATAGAGGAGGTTGAAACTGGAGCAGATAAAACTGAAATAACAGAAGAGGAACATCAAGCAAAAGCAGTAGCAGGAAGCAGCCTATAAGTTCTGAATGTTGAATCCTCCCCTGAAATAAGAAGAACATTAATTCAAGAGGAGGGATTCGTCCCTGTTTATAAAGTGATAAGAGTTTCCTTGTTTCAGAGGAGAAAGGAAGGGATAATGAGCAAGGGCCAGATGTCCATCCCAACAAAAAAGAGGAGAATCAAAACGGTTACTGCCGCAGAAGCGGGTCACTCGATCGGGGTAAATATTGGAATTCCCATCTGAAAACCTCGACCAGCTACTGATATACAAGAACCTGTTGTAGAAGAACCTCAAATAGAGAATCTTCTTTTTGAAAACAAGTTGTTAAAGGAGGAGGTGCAAATGCTTTGCAAAGAATTAGAGAGATGGAAGGAACATGCAGGAAGCAGGCAAAGAAGTATGTGAATACAATGGTGGAGGCTGTAGACCAACCGGAGAATTTATCTTCCGTTCTGTGGAATGAAGGACGCAAAGAAATGAGAGCATAAAGTTACAGTGCTAAACTTAGCGGTACAAAGATCTGTAGGAGTAAAACAATCAGAGGAACCATTCCTGAGCTCAGTATCATCTTTTTGAGGACAGTGAATCAAACTCAGCAGGCTAAAAAGAATCGAGAAACAGGACGTTGTTACAAAAGAACCAGATTCCTTGAAAAGTTGTTGGAAATACAACTCAGATAGAAGATGCTGAGATTGAGATACAAAGGAAAGATGTTGTTACATAAGAACCAACATTATTGGAAAATCTGCTGAATTCCAACATAGGCTGAAGCTGCTGAGGATAGGGGGATGCTGTTACACAATAACTAGTGTTTCCAATGATTAATTGTCAAATTTGAAAGATAGATGGAGGCTATTACAATAATGACGGAAGGAGAAGCTGCTACTCTTGTTTTTAATGAAATATTGGGCACAGGTCAGGAACCTGCTATTCCCTTCAATTCATCTGCATAATATGAACGAGGATCAGATTCATATTCGAACTAGTCGATTGTTGCATGAGGAAATGCAATCGGATAGTTGGGGGGAGATGTTGGGCCTTGGAATTGCCCCTTTTTTACCACACTTATTACATCATTTTTCCCTGTTACACCCTATTTCCATAAACCATATACATGCCTTTATTCTAGATCAATCAAGATTCCTGACAAGGTATAATTCATTATTACTTCATTTATTTAATGCTTAATATTGTTATGGTTATGAATTCTAGCCTTTGATTTATGTTAACTTGTGTTGATTTCATTAAGTCAAGATCAAAGCATAGGTGTATCATCCACAATTCCTTAGGAAAGAATCACATGTGGTGCCAATTGTTACTGTTCAGATTTAGTTCCTCACATTAATGGGAACAACGCACCTTTCCACGTGGAGCTGTAACAGGACTTCACTGAAATAGAGCATTGTTGCAACAGACAAGACACCTCCCAATTGGTTAATCCATTGATCCATTGACTGCCAGAGTAACAACATCCTTCATGTCCAACGACCTCATTCAATATGGCTGTAACAGTTCAGTTGTAACTCCGCAGCATGAAGATCAAAGATCTTCATTGCTGCACTAAATTAGTGGATCACGAATTGTACTTTGCATGTATAAATATGGGAAGGATTTCAGAGTTTGGGGTTGGTTAATTATCATTTTGTACGGGCTGTAACAGAGAGCTGAGACTATGGATTACCATCTTTAATATAAAGAGCAGATTTCTTCATATTTATGTGTCTTAATTTGTGGTAGTTCACGGCATCTCTGTTAGAAGGCCAGGTCCCCGCCTTCTCACAGAGATTTCCAAGTTAAGTAGGTAGTTTAATTTCCTTTATGTTGTGTAGTGTGGAATTGCATTAGATACATTACTGCAAGCTGCAACAGTAGATTAACATTTGCATTCATTTCTGGTAGTTTATGATTGCATCCTGAGTAGCTTCAACTGTGTGGTGTGATAGTCGACTGTGTAGGTTGGTTTATTTGATGCATGGTGTGTTAGAATTAGCTGTTACAGCCAAGCTCAGCTTTAATTCTTTCAAGTCATTTATTCTTTCTAGGATTTCCAATATTAACGAAATCAGAGTTCAAGCTTATTTCTAGTTCTGGTTGCTGTTGTATCTTTCCTGAATTCATTAGATTAGACAAATTGTGATTGAGTTATAGTAGTTGCTAGATGAATCAGTTTGGTAGAGATTGAATACTGTAGTTTGATAATTATATGATTTAACTTCTTGCAAAGTTAATCTAGTTGATTTTTATTCTTAGATCAGTAACTGCTCGGTTGATATCTGTAGGAAGGTAAGTGTACTTTGAATTCCTAGATGGATACGTTAGATTAGATTTAGTTATGAATTGAGTTTGGATAAGCATATAGGTAGGATTATTTATCTCCATTTACTTAATCAACTACTTGAAATGTTTATGCATAGATTGTGCTTATTTCCATTGAAATAGAAGACTCCCCTGGGTTGACAATTTATATTGAGCATCCTTTGTGTTAGTTGTAATTAATTAACATATTGGGTGACCAACAGTTACTATTACTCATTTATTTTGTAGGCTGGGTGGAGCTTGCAAACTATCAAGGAATGCAACCTATCGACCCAGTTCAGGGGTCAGGTTACATGAACCTACCTTATTCGGATATAAGGAGCCGACAACAAGAAAGTAACGTGTCCCTGTATATGCAGTTAGAGGAAATAAGGTATTACATGGTCTAGATACCAAGGATTGATGAAGTAGTAGTATCAAAGTACCGTTCGGTGGCAACGTTCAAAGCTGGGCCCCACCATATGCATGTCTAGGCAAGGAGGGACCCACACTAGCAGTGATTGGTGATGGGATTCAAATTATCCAATGAATAGGACAAGAAAATGATTCAAGAATGGTTGACAGAGTGGCAAGTAACTATTGATCCTGAAACTATATAGCCGGATCCATCATAGTAGAAATATGGTACTAGTCAGGACACACCACCAATTGAAGGGGGGGTGACAATGACGATCAACAATCCAGTCAGACCCCCATTGATCCAGAAATTGGAGAAAATTGAAAAGGTGAAATTTCAAGGAATGACACCAGGAAGAAGCAGAAAGCTCAGCGCCATGAGAGTGCCCAGGCATTGATGGACGATGACATAAACATCCTGTTCGAAAGGATGACAAAAGTGGCAGAAGAGAATAGAAGAAAATGAAAGATAAGGAAATACAACTATTCAGAAACGTCACCGACGTTCTTGATACATTGTGTACAGACGTGAATAGGATTAGAATCTCAGCTCCGTCGTCGAGTATGTATATACGGGTCGAAGTTGAGGATGAAGTACAAGCACCAATCCCATAAGCATCACTTCCCTCTGAGGAAGGGGTAGTAAATATATTTCCGTGAGCAATTGCATTCAGAGAGTCAAGCAATGTCGAGATTCCAAAGATGGAGTATGTATACCTTAAACTACCCGCTTTATCCCTCTACATGATACATCGATTGCAGAAAAGTGTTACACAAGAGATCAAGTCAAGGGAGAATTCCCCCTTGGATTACCTGAGGGGGTCTAAGAACCAGGCCACCACGTTGAGGGATTTAAATGCAGAACTCCAATAGGATAAGCATCTGCTCCGACAAGCAAAGGAAAAGGTAGAGAAAGATGTCGAAGTTTCCTTCCAAGTGGTACCAGAAGCAAAAGTGATTAATGAAATAACAACTGAAGAGAAGGTGCAGCGGTTATAGGAGGTAATCTTAAGATATCATCTTAAGTTACAAGAACTAGAAGTAAAGTTGGTTCCTAGAACCCCTCCTGAAGTCCTGGAGCAACAATGAGCAGAGGTACATAAGTCAATTAAAGAGTTACAAGGAGTAGAAGCAAAATCCATGAATATGTATGACATTGTGTCACAGTCCCGGGACGCCTTGTTTGAAGATGCTGAGCTACAGGAGATTTAGATGAGGCTTGAGGCTGCTGAGAGAAAAATGAGTGCTTTGCAGGAGCAGTTGAACACTCTCCCTCTGGTTCAAAGGATGACCAGGGCCAATGAAAGCAAAAATTTACAACAAGAATTCAATTAACTTCGGTTGCAACATAGGAAACACACTGAGAGGGTCCAAACACTTCAGTATGAGGCCCAACATATATCAGAATATATTTGGATTCACCATGCTTCTATCCATTCGGCAGTCACTCAGGATGTCGAGATAAGCAAGAACCACCTTTCAGTGGAAAGCTTTGGCCAGAAGAGCGAAGAAGTCCAACAGTTGGTCGCAACTAGCAATACCATTTTTGAAGAATTTTCGATGAAGCTACAGGAACCTGACTCACAGCACTGAAGTAGCTCGGGACGATCCACATGTGAGTGTTGGGGATCTATTAGGACTAGTATTTTTAAAGGTATCATTTTTGAAGGAACAAGTTAGCCTGGACGAGGACAAAGATGAACTAGTTCAGCGCAAGGGTCAGCTCCGACGAAGCGGCTAGAAAATGGGGAAAACGATCATGTTGACTGTGTCAAAGCTCGTAAGATGGGTTAGTTAGTTATAATTGGTCCCCATTTTAATAATGAGCCAGTTAGGAAGTTAGTGGATTAGTGGGAGCGGGGCTAACTTAGTTCTCCCTATAAATATGTATGAGGAAATAACTTTTGTGGTTGTTATTACTATTATTCAAAAATACAGTTTGTGCGATGTAATAGGAGTCTATGCTGTATGTGTCGAAGATATTTAAGGAGAAGTCGAGTTGCTGATCTGCAGGCTGTGTATGCAGATCTATTATATGTAATGAAGAAATATATAAGTCCTACCTAAAGTGCTTATTTGGCTGCGACTATAATAAAATACAAGTGCTTCTGTGGTTTTTCCCAGATGGTTTTTCCTCGTAAAATCTGGTGTTTTAATGTGTGTTGATGTATGGGTGATTTGTTGTGATGTGTGTTTCTTTCCTCTGTTAAAATATTAATTGAATGAATGATGGAATTAACTGTATAAAGAATGGATGCGATATATTAATCAGGTCCAAGTTCTGAATTCTGTCATAGTTATGAGTTTGTCAAAACTTTGGTTTGTCATTGCTCTATAGGTTTAATATGGTGATGAATGTATTAATCTATGATTATTCCCCCTCGGTATTGCATGAATTCTAGTTCCTGCAGTTCCCATAGTTACTTCGGGTGAGACCTGTAAAATCTCTATCAAAGTAGGATATAGCTACTATAGATACCTCACAATTGAAATATTTAACTTATTATGCAAGAAACAAGTGCATATACATTTCTGGAAAACAAATGATAAAAAACCAGGAATAAATAATCAAATATCAGCACAAATGATAAAAAAAATAGGAAACACAAATGATCAAATATCAGAGTTTGTTAATTGTCCAATGTTACAATGAGTTTGGATCATCCTTATATAGAAATAGGATGCACTTGGAGTGTCCACACTTAGATAGCTTATATTGAGCCACAATCCCCCCTAGGTTGACCAAATAGCTCCCAAAATAACCCAAAAGGATAAAAAATGACCATGTGAACATTGGGTGAGCATGGGAAGTCATAATGAGGTTCACACATGTGGAGGATAAGGTTGGGTGGAAGTTATGTATGCTAGGTTACGCCAAAATAGCCAAACGAGGGGCAAAAGACTAGGTTCAATGCATTTGCGCCCTTGGTCAAACCCAGATCCATAAAATAGGGAAAGGAGGGTGCCTTAGGCATGCTGGTGGTAATAAATGCATGTGGTGGTATCAAGGAGAGCGCCCAACAGCTATATTTGGCCATCCTTGGCCCATGCATTGTGGTTTAGTTCACACTTGCCCTAACAAGTTCTAACCAACTTATAACAACTTCCTAACAACCCAGGGATGTAATTATTAACTAGTTTGGCACATAATAACCATTAATTAATTAATGATTAAGGTAATAAGGTATAATATTGTTCTAAACCCCCCCATAAGCTAGACTTAGTGGAATATAAAAAATAAGGCCTTGGCAACTAAGGCTCAAGTCACCTTTTACAACATAAAATTTATTTGTCCATGTAACCAAGGAAAGAAGGAAAACCACATGGGAAATAAAACCTCCCCTCTAAAATGGACATGAAGCACACCAAAATTAAAGTTCTCCAAAACTAAAGTAGGTGTGAACTTGATTATATGTCTGGAGGAACCTTCTTCTTTGGAAGAAGAGATTGTTGCTCAACTAGATCAGAAACATGAACAACTGTATGATGGAGAATGTAGCCATGTAGAACAGCTCCAATAAACTGATGTGAGAGCAGAAGTGTCTTCTCATTAGACTTGAAATTCAAACTGAAATCAGATCCAAATGATTCTTGAGATGCTTGTGCCAAAAAATTTGAACCAAAAGTGGAGAAATCAACATCAAGCAAAACTGAAATTTCTTGAAACTTTGAACCCAAAACTATTATGGAAGCTCCAAGAATGATGAACAATAGTTCCAAATGATATTTTGAATTGAAATCTGAACTAAAATCAGATCCAAAACAAGTATGATCAGGTCCAAGTAAGAGGAACAAAGGTTCAATGCATGCCAATACAATGGCAATGTCTCCTTCTTCAATAAAATTGTGAGAAAATGTGCTAGTCACCATAGAGGAATAGGTAGAAGGATTTGGATCAGAATTGGTGAGTGAATTTGCACACATATCACACCTTGATGCAGCCTTCAAATAATCCAAAATATCAGAAAATTTTGCACCATCATCTAGTGAAGTATGCAAAGGATCTTCAACAACTAGCTTATCATCCTCAAAATCAGCATTTGAAGAATTATTGGAGAACAATGAATGTAGTGACAGTTCTTCTTCAACAATGGCTGCTCCATTTGCTGTATCTTCATCATTTTTAGCAACATCTTGTGCAATAGATTATGTCTTTTCACATTCTACTTCATAAAATGTAGAGGAAGCATTTGAATCAAAGATATCTATAATAATAGGAACTTGTGTTGAAGATTTTTCCATTCGATCTTCATGCACAACTTCATCAAAGAGAGTAGAGGACGAACCATAAGGAGGGAGAGCACATGTAGAGGTGTCCATAGGGTCACTCAATGCACCATTCTTCTACTTATCAAGAGCTTTTTCCAAGTTGTACCATAGCTTGAATGGATAATCTGCAGAACAAATCAAGTAGTGCATGCATGGAGACATGGCTAGACACATAGCTCCGAATGCTCTGTCACAATCATTTAGCCAATCACTTTTCTCTTCATAAGACTCTGGTTCATTCTCAGCACCAATGGAAAAATAATAGAGACCTTGTCTCTTGAGATATGCACACAGTTTAGGCTTCCATTCCACATAGTTGAATGGAGTAAGAAGAGGAAATTTCGAATCCATGTAGAAGTTGTTGTACCTGCAATAGCAAACTCTCAATACTCAAGAGGGGATCTACACTAACATATTCGAACCCTTCTTGATAGTTGGTGCATTCAGGATAGCATCACAACCTAGATAGAATCCAATGGATTTCTCCAATGGATTCAATGAAATGGTTCCAAGGACTTCTGTGGTTTCTCCACAGCTTTTGGCACACCACTAAAACAGTCTATTGGTTCGAATAATAGCTCCAAGAGCTCTGATACCATGTAAAATATCTGTCACAGTAGGATATAGCTACTATAGATACCTCAGAATTGAAATATTTAACTTATTATGCAAGAAACAAGTGCATATACATTTATGGAAAACAAATGATAAAAAAAACAGGCATAAATGATCAAATATCAGCACAAATGATAAAAAACCAGGAAACACAAATGATCAAATATAAGAGTTTATTAACTGTCCAATGTTACAATGAGTTTGGATCATCCTTATATAGAAATAGGAAGAAATAGGATGCACTTGGAGTGACCACAATTAGCTATCTTAGATTGAGCCACAATCCCCCCTAGGTTGACCAAATAGCTCCCAAAATAACCCAAATAGGTACAAAAATGACCATGTAAACATTGGGTGAGCATGGGAAGTCATAATGAGGTTCACATATGTGGAGGATAAGGTTGGGTGGAATTTAGGTAGGCTAGTTTAGGCCAAAATAGCCAAAAGAGGGGAAAAAGTCTAGGTGCAATGCATATGCGCCCTTGGTCAAACCCAGATCCATAAAATAGGGAAAGGAGGGCGCCTTAGGAATGCTAGTGGTAATAAATGCATGTGGTGGTCTCAAGGAGAGCGCCCAACATCTATATTTGACCATCCTTGGGCCATACTTTGTCCCATACATTGTGGTTTAGTTCACACTTGCCCCAACAAGTTCTAACCAACTTATAACAACTTCCTAACAACCTAGGGATGTAATTATTAACCAGATTAGCACCTAATAACCATAAATTAATTATTGATTAAGGTACTAAGGTATAATATTGTTCTAACAAGACCTCATCTACTCTGCAGGTGTTTCCGAAAGGGTTAATCCCCTTTCGGGCTAGTGTCTGTGGATTGTGGCATCTTTTGGTAAATGTTAAGTGATGAACCCCGGTCGAAGTAAAAGTGCGCCAAAAAATTTATCTATTGCTAGGAATGAGACTTTGACAAGAAGGGGGATGTTGTGGAATCCAAAAAAATTGGAGATAGAGGATCAGGTAGATCTGCAACTGGAAGAATTTGTAAGATAGTATAATAGGCATCCTCACTTGGATAACAAAGGCTGGTTAGAATAAGTATGTTTTTACTGATATTCATGAAATATTTTTCACTGAGTTCCCAATAATATTGTATGAATGGTTAGCAAGGCTAACTAAATATTCGACAAACTTCCCAAGGAGTGAACTTAGACATTGGACACCTGAGTTAATACAGCGTCTGAAGGGTGTCACCAACCAGATTTATCACATAGTGGAATTTTGTCTAGATCGTGTGTTGGAAGGGTATATTATCAAATTCTCTATTGACACTATCAAGTCCTATAGTGCAGCAAAACATGAGTTCTTTAAAGTCCCATGCAGTAAGTACCTTAAGTCGTTGAACTTGTCGATTAAAAAGCTTCTTTGTGAAAAAGGCATAATGTGAATAGAGTCCGACGAGTAGAGCGATTGTGCGCAGTGGGAATGAGTATTGTACAGATGACGGTCTGAGCGAGTTCATGGGATGAGATGGGATGATTATAGGTGAATAAATTGAACCCAACGAAGAGTGTGGGTTTATGCGAAGTGGAATACAGTTTCGGTCGAACAAGAGGAGGAGAATTGCAACATAAAAGAGGGATTGTTGTGCAAATGAGAGAAGAAGCTACAAAGTAGTATTGCATCTCGAAGAGGATTATAGTGAAGAAGAGGACAATTACTGGCTCATTTCTGAGGAAGAAGAAGGTGCTGAAGGATTGTTTCAGACCCAATATTGTGACATACCTACGACCCCGCGTACATATCTAGAGACTGAGGTAAGAGCTAATATTTATTCGCATTGTATTCTATTTAGTCAAAGTAGTGGTAGTGGTCCGAAGGGTACGTCACCGAGTGGGAAGGCTCCTAGTAGTGGTCCAGTAGTAGTAAATCAATCAAATCCCCAGAGATCAAGAATGGCTAGGGATGAAATGAAACTACTTATTTTTAATGGGAATGGATCATAAGATATAGAACAACACTGGTTTTTGTGTAATGTTGTATGGATCGTAATCCCGACCAGGTGTTCCCTTTCCCATGACTTGCAAGGGTAAAATAAACTAATTTAGTATGGTCACTATGTAAGGAACCAAATAAATCATACTTGTTACATGAAAAATTCCCAAAATATTCGTACCTATAAGTTGGGTTATCGTTGGCAAGTTTTAATTAAAAACCATATCGTCATAAAACTGGCGATAATTATCACATGCTTGCCTCATAGACTTCTCAGAAAACCTTCACAGTGCAAAAGTCATCTAGTTCAAAATAAGCAACCAAATATTAAACAAATCCAGTAGGTTGAGGGTCATTCTAACCATAAGGATAAATTTTAACTGATAAACTAGCTAAACAAGAAGGAATATTTTACCTAGATATTCCCCCCCCATGGAATTCATTTTTCTCCTGTGTTATCTTAGATCCGAATACTTTGTAAATCCATAAACTTGGTATCAACATTAATTTATGGATCTTAAAAATAGAACAAATATTACCTCTGATTTAACAATCTGAGAATAACAAGGGCAAGATATTTACGTGAGAATAAAAATTCTCGAGCTCTTGCACAAGCCTCTTTTCATCTATTGTATGAAAGGAAAACCCTTCAAATACTATGGCTGGTAGTAAGTATACATGGAAATTCTACCATATCAGCAACTCTTCACCACGCTCATAAAATATATCTTCAATCTGCAATAAACAAAGACGAGCAAGTCAGCCACAGGCACACACATATCTTTCACAGTAATAAATTTACAACAAGCCTCTCCAACCTTCAATCCTTTGAAAACTTGTTGTACCCAGACCTTGTAGCATTCTAATAGCCAGAGTACATGCAGGTGCTACATCATCAACAGGTGGATATATATAAAAAAATCAGGAATTAATTAATTAACATGGATAATTAGTGGTATTATCTAATTAATTATTATTATTTTATTATCTCATGACCAATAGTTTATTATTATATTAATAGTAGATAATAGCACTAATTAATTCTAGCTTATTAATCAATAATGGCAGCAAGTCAAGTCCTTGCCTCTAGTATCTGAATATGCACTGTTGGGCACCTGTGATTTGATTCAACTTGGATTATTGTGAAAGATATTTAGATTCCTTTTGTTGGAGGTCTCTCGGGTACAAAGATGTAGCATTGGTGTTTAAACAAAGATTTAAAATAAAACGTTGTTTTAACGCTTGCTTTTAAACAGAGACTCCAACAAGCATTCGTTTTAATAATGTTTGCCTCTTAAAAGCAGATAGCATGATCCAACAACTTTCTTGGCTGATAGGAAACCTTTGCTCACTTAATTTCCTTTAGCTGCAACTGTGATGCGAGGGTATGGAAAACCAAACACAAATGTTGACTTACTACCTAGTCCCTTCAGGAATTCCCTTAGCCATTTTCACACAAATAATGAGATGAGACCATGAGCTTTTTATTTGTTATTTATTTCTTGTTCTTGCTTTAACGTGCAATTGAGTAACCAGAATTGGGAAGAACTTGTTATTATTGTTCTATTGAATGACATGATGTCCCTATTAACTGTACAAGTATTTTTAAAAACAAAACATAGTTCTTGCTTCAAAAAAATTTCCATGAACAATATCGTTATCACTATTATTACTTCAACTTTTAATATATTAGGTTATCACTACTATTACTTTAGCTTTTAATATATTATAAATTTAGAGAAAATATTTCACGGACATGACAATTATTGAATCAAAGTCAATAGAATTATTACCATTGCTCACTTCACCATTATGTTATTTAGAACCTTGAAATAAGAATTAAGGAATTTTGTTTAAAATTTTGAAATAGTATTAATTATAAAATAATGGAAAAACTATTTGTAAAATTACATAGTTTCAATTTAATTTTTTTAATCACTTCAAAGCTTTGAGCTTTCAAATAGATATTTTTCAGTTAAAATGAAAAAACTATTCATATTAAGAATAATTGTGTTATACTGTCCTGAATGGTAACTGTAATATATTAGTTTATCTAATGTTTTGTCCTGAATGGTAACTGTAATATATTAGTTTATCTAATGTTTTGTCCTGAATGGTAACCATAATATAGTTTATCAAATATTTTGTAATCGACTGAAATTCTTTGGTAAATGCATATTTTGATGTGGAAATGGGGACGAAAAATGCTGGAAAGTAATGGAAGGCGACGGCGATACTGAAGCGCCAGCTGGAGGACAGAGAGTCAAATCTATATTACTGTGCTTCGCCATGCAGATGGCAGAGTGAAGGACAACCAGATGGAATTACAATGTTATTACACACTTTGTATCTATTACATTTCTTCCTTCTATAGATAACATTTCTTGAAAAGTTTGCATTATTATTGTCCAACATATGTGTGTCCGCAAAATCTAGGTACTCTCTACATTAGACAATGGTAACACCCGTTTAATCCACCACATGCCACTTGTGGACTCATATGTCCTGTTTAATCCAGCACATGGCACTTGTAGATTCATATGTCAATATTTGAATGCAATGGCAACACCATTGTTAAGCTCTCTATGGGTTTGGAGCAATGTAGTTCAATTGTTTTACATGTTCTATGTTTGATTTTACCTTTTAACATTTGTAGTTGTCACTTGTTGACATTTATTTTTTACATCTGCAATAAACCTACTCATCCGAATAATTTGAGTTTTGGATACCAGAGAGTTCACCTCAGATAGGACCATCAGCCTCTATACTCAACAAAATAAGTATGCATGCACAAGGATTATGGTTCAAGGTAAGCTACTAGCTATAGAACCAGAATCGTTGCAAAAGTATCTATCGTCTCTTATGATTTTTCCTCTATAGGAAATGCATTTACTTCCACTCCCACCAATTCACCAACCAAAGAACCTTAAGTTGGCTATCAAAATCAAATTTCCTTTGCCTAGCAATACTATAGGTAATGGCATTGCTTTCTCAAGTGATTCCTGTGTTTTTTCCTATCAAAATGGGTTTTAACTCACACCTTATGTAACAATCATACAATTTGTACTAGAAATAGTGGGAATTAATATTATGTGAACATGTGAAACAATGATATAATTCAATATAATTTGTACTAGACAAAACTGGAAAAATATTATTGTAAATTTGTGAAATAGCCATAGAATTCAATAGAAATAAAATATTATGTGAACTTGTGAAATACTCATAGAATTCAATAGAATTTGTACTAGAAATAAGGGGAATTAATAGTATGTGAACTTGTTATAGGTAAATATCATAATCATGATCGAATTCATATTCCTTAACTAATGGGGATTCAACTAGGTAACTTGGATATGGTTTTGAGCGAATGGATGTTACCTATATACTTGATATTGGATACAAGACAAGAACCCATCAAAGTTAAGTTGGGGTTATGTTTCTCAATCTATAAGGGATGCAACCGCTACACCCATTACTTGGTCAAGAGGGTGTTGGATGTTGTCTGGGATTCTACAACATAGTCTACAGTGAGTGCTTAACATAGTCTACAGTGAGTGCTTATGTTGGAGTGTTATTGCTACTCGCTCATCTTGTTGATTAAAGTTACAATCCTATTGCTACTAGAAATGTTTTCATTGAAATATTTAGACTGGATTTGCAGGAGCTAAGGCTGCCAACATCTTGTCCATGAACTCGAAGGGCTATAATTGAACAACAACAATACCAATTACACATTGTGCAAAGGGATATGTATTATGTGCAAGATATGAGTGATCATGGCATTTCTACTTGTTTTATAGATTGAGAATTATGATAATTGTGTCTTCTCACTAATTGTTGCAGAAGCCATTGCAGTTTCATTGTTCACATTGAGTCAAAAAACTGTAGGAGAGCGGAAAAAATAGACGAGCTGTTCAAACCTGAGGTGAGGTTCCCATATGTATTCCCACAAGCATTGGCTAAGTTTGTACAAATCAAAGTCGACAACATCATTAAGCAATCAAGTGTGTGATGCATAATGCATAGATTTCTTCAGTTATTAAATGGGTTAACAATAATAACAGGGACTAAATGACTGGATTTAGAATTTTGAGGAGAAGATGTGTGTAATTAGCTGAAGAAATTTTCTCTAAATTTTATGGAGGAAGACTAGAGAAAAAATTTATGCACCTAAGAAAAACCTGCCCAAGAATCATCACAGAGATGATAGGGTCGACGGAATTCTCTTCTGTTGTTTTGAGGCAACACAGAGATGATGGCATCGACGGAATTCTCTTATGTCGTTCTGATCCAAGCTGAGTCTATCAAAGCTATGCATAATAGTTAATGTTGTTGGATTGTTCAAACCTTTGTCCCTCTGTCCCTGTTTTTTATTATGGGTAAGTTTAGTCAGCTATCCCTGCTAATGGATACACTCCATATACGGAATTCAAAGCGTTGGTTACTCTTCTCATGCTTCCATGCATAAATTAACCTAGCCCAACATTCCAGTGTTGCTCTAAACAACAAATTAAGGAGAAAAATAGTGAGGGCCTGGGCATCGATTTGAATACATAGTTTCTGGACAACTCAACAAAGTAGTTGAATGTAGACAGATGGACGCGTAGTCTTGACATATTTTTAGAAATCCATGAACATGAGTGTCTACGTGCCTGAAAGTGAAATACCTAAAAGCATTGTTCTACGTGCTTGCTCGAGGGCCTATAATACAAACCTTGATTGGAAAGAGCTCATATACTAATAATAAAAAATGGCCCAGCCTCGGTTTGAGGCCAAATAAGGATCTAAATTACTTCATTGGCCAAAAACAAATATATGCTAAAAAACTTTGGATATAATGGTTGGGATTTCTGATCTTAAAAATTGGGGTCAACAGAATGTCTTTAAAAGGGATTTGAGCCATGTCCTCTTGCCAACCTAAAAATAATCCTTTTTCTCCATATTTTAAGCGTAAAGTCCCCAACTTACTTTGGGAACAGTGTCAGGGTAATAGAATTTGTTGAAAATGATTTCTATAGTCCCTGCTGCTGCTGGTGGACAGGGACTAATAAGTTTGAAATTCAAAATGGTTAGAATTTAAAAACATAAAGAGATGTAAATTATAACAAACCCTGTATTCTCAAATCGCTAGTGAATAATATGATTAATCTAAAAATTTTGATGAACAACAATTCTGGAAAGAATATTGAATACTTTTTTGTAAAATCATAGTAAAGAATCTGAATACTGGAAGGATTTTACAAGACTAAACCTTTTCTTCCATTAACTCATCATTCTTCCTCATAATTTTGGTTTCACATAGTAAATTCACTTTCAATATATTGAATCAATTTATCAAATATTATTAAAGCTAATATAGAGTTTACATAAACTTATGTTCTATTCCACATCCTACTTATTCTTTCCCATAAACTACCAAGTGCAGCTTTGTTATATGTCTGGAATTTGGGATATAAGATAAGGAGGCTTGAATTTGTAAAACATTGAAAGTCCAAACACAATACCAAGGTAGATCTGTCAACGGTTGCACAATCTCTTCAACTACAAAACATTTTCGAAAATTATTCTACCCTCACTGATGATGCTTCCCCTCTTGTCTACCTCCCTGTGATATCTTCTTGGTGGGAAGGGTTTTGGCATCAGTGAAGAATATGAGGCTTCCCATATCCTTTTGTGCAGTGGCACATATGCCATGGCTTCTTCTACAACTCTCAACCAATCGGTGTATATCAACCCAATGAATGCGTATAATTGTTCTTTTTCAGAGCTAGAAATATCCATTGTTGTTGAACCTTAACATCCATTTGTATTTTTTGTGGATGCTTATATCTGCTTGCTTATTATCCATGTATAGGCCTGGTTGGTGATGTCCATGTTTATATGGATTGATCGCTTCATGTGGGCATGGGGTCAATGGTTGAAGACCTATATTATTCATATCTCATTCCTTAAGTTTCTCTCTGTATAGAAAGGGATTTAACTTTTGTTTTTTCGATTCATGGACAATATATGTCGTTTGCCTATATTAAGCGTTGTAGTATTTGATCAGGACCTCCTCCGCCTCTAGGGCTTGGAGATGGAGGACCTCCAGCCTGGAAATCCTTGAGAATCCATTAATAATGATTTCTTTCTTGACATGATTCAAAAAATCAGCTCTTTATGCAGAATTGTAGATGGAAAAAATAAATTATATAGTATTTTGAGAGTGCCCATGATAGCCAAGTTTTCACCCAACAATATACAGTTAAAATCCTATCATCACAGCTAATTGCAGCCTTGCATGGTATGTAATAAAGAGACAATGTGCATATATCTTGCCTAATAATAAAAACTTGGTCTCTATACAAATTAGAACGTATGGCCTTCCTTTCTTTGCCTACTATTGTTTTTCATATTTTAATTTGGTTTATAGACTCGTCTCATAATCATTGAGAATAAAATGGATTTCAAAATGGTTGATTTGAAACCTGTACAACAATCATGTTTTCTGAGTCATGATTTTAAATTTTAAATTTGATGCAATTTTAAATTTGAATGTAGTTAACCAATACAACAGTTCCAATTTGTTGCATTTTTGTGGATAATGAGTCTGCAAGCCATCGTTGTATCGATTCTTTAAAGAGCTATTTATTGCTAATAGTCCTAACATACAGTCCTGGATCACCCTAAGATCATATGAGATGACAGGTTGGAAAAAATATTGTCATTAAACAAAGAAATATTTTTTGAATTATTTATTTGAAATTTAATCTCCTCATAAATATTAAGTTCAATCATTACTATTGGGAACGTCCAAGTTTAATGCAATGAATGGGGAATATTGATTTCATGACAATATATTTTAATATGAATCTAAATTGTTTGGAATATGTGTTTTTCCATAAGAGAGTTTTGTGGGTGAGATTTATTTTTTGATATTATGAATATAGTGTGCTCAAACAATTATGGTGGCTTTCAAAATGATAAAAAATATTTTTGAGAGCACACTATTAAGAATGGATCTAAATTGTTTGGGATATGTGTTTTTCCATAGTCGTCATTGAAGAGAGTTTTGTGTGTGAGATTTATTTTCTATTATTCTGAATATGGTGTGCTCACACAATCGTAA
Organism: Larix kaempferi; assembly: GCA_027924585.1. NCBI lineage: Eukaryota > Viridiplantae > Streptophyta > Pinopsida > Pinales > Pinaceae > Larix > Larix kaempferi. The sequence continues at coordinate 1,560,592 of BSBM01000865.1, read as the reverse complement.
TGGCCTTCAAAATGGTGGCATTTAGAATGATAAAGAAGAACATGCTCTCATAGTTCTTTATATTAAAAATATAAGTTCCCAACTTCCTGACACATGTTCAAAGAACCCATAATCAATTCAAATCATTACTGAAATGAAACAGCTCTAGACAAGCAGATACATGGCTACGTATTCACCAACGCGAGGGGAGGTTTCAGTGGTGAAGAAAGGGGGGTGTCCAGGCTTGACCTAGCTCCAAGCTAGAGCCTTTAACTACAACCAAATCCATTGTGCGCGGGGGTAACAACGAGCTGCGAGAGGAAGACCCAACGCTAGGGTACCGATGACAATGGAATGGTGAGACGGTTTACAAGAGTTTGAAAAGGTGAAACTCAGCCACAGGGTCAAATGACACCAAAATTACTTAACCATAGAGCATGTGTTGGAAATATGATCTAATTAATGAGCTGATAGCGTATCAGATTTACGCGGCTCTGTCAGTCACCCTGTCAGTCAGTTTGTGTCAGTGCACAGAGTCTGAGATGTCAGTATGTCAGTAATTTCTCAGCCAATCTGGCGCACCTCATGTTAGTATTTATGTTAATGCGCAGTAAGTTTCAACACATGTTGTCGTTCTCATGTTTTAAGAAGAAAATGTTTTAAGACAAAGTTTATTTAAGTTTGAGTTGTGCGCACTTAAATAGGTATACAAAGTTAACCATGCAGTTAACCTTTGTAAAAGTGAAAAGTGTGTGCAAAAGTGATTTGTATAAAGTGTGCAAAGTCAAGTTCCGCAAAGTTAGAGTAGCGTGCATTTATGCAAAGTAAAGTATTGCGCAAAGTTAAGAGTTGTGCATTTGTGCAAAGTACAACTGTGCACTTGAAAAGTAGAATCGCACAGTTAACTTTTGCGCAGGAAGAAAGTGGAATCGCGCAGTTAATCTACGTGCGGTAAAAGGGTAAAGGTGAATTGCGCATGTAATCTCCGTGCGATCATTTTGTGAAGTAAATTGTTTTATAAAGTGGAAGAAAATTAAAGCAGAGTATTTGATAGGTCTAGCGCATGTCCTTAGCAAAAAGAAAAAGAAATATTCATGTATCGCATAGTAAATTTTTAAATTGACTATGCATGCCCCCTTTTTCCCTTCATCTGGTATCAGAGCCTGGTTTACGGAAAGTAGAATTTGTATTTACGTAATAGAAAAGTGATTAAGAATGGCTTCCACTTCGGGTAATTTGCAAACCCCAATATTTACTGGTAAAAATTATGAATATTGGTCTCTAACAATGAAGGCTTTGTTTAGAGTTCAAGATGTATGGGACATAGTCCAGACTGGTTATGTAGAACCAGCAGATGCAGCAGCATACAACAATCTCACACAAGCTGAAAAGGATGTTCTGAGAGAACAGAGGAAGAAAGATGGAAAGGCATTGTTCCACATACATCAAGCGACACATGAATCAATACTCCCAAGAGTAGCAACAGCGTAGTCGGCTAAAGAAGCGTGGGACACACTCGAAACAACATATCAAGGTTTCAACAAGGTAAAAACTACCAAACTTCAGATTCTTAGAAGAGAATTTGAATCTTTGTCAATGAAAAACACAAAGTTAGTAGACTCATTTTATACTCGTGTTATTGGTCTGGTGAATCAAATAAAGTCTCATGGCGAAACTCTAACTAATCAAAGAGTTGTTGAAAAGGTTCTTAGAGTTCTGCCAAAGAAATTTGAATCTTTGGTTGTAACCCTGGAGGAAAACAAAGACCTAGCCACGTTTACCATTGATGAATTGCAAGCCTCATTACTCAATCATGAACATAGAATCAGTGGTTTAGATACATCAATGGAAGGTGCATTCGCAGCACAGTCATCCATAAGCCGTGGAAGAGGCAGAGGAAGATCAAACTCTAGAGGCAGAGGACGAAGTTCGTTCAGAGGAGGTAGCAGCAGCAGCCCTACGCATGTCACCGGTAGAGGCCAGAATCAGACCCCCAGTCAGCCAAGTGGACAAAGGTATGATAAATAAAAAATTCAATGTCATTACTGTAAGAAGTATGGACACTTCGCATATGAATGCAGGAAGAAGCAGTATGACCAAGGAAAACAAGGTGAAGCACAGTCAAGCAACAACATCACTTCGAACAGCACACTGCTCTTAGCATGCGCATCTCCACTGGAATGCAATGATGTCCAAGAAATTCCAAATGACATATGGTATTTAGAATCAGGCTATAGCAATCATATGACTGGTAATTTAAGTTTATTTTCCAGTCTAGATAAATCAGTTCAAACTCATGTAACACTTGGAAACAATTTTTGAGTCACTGTTTTGGGAAAGGGTACTGTTGATATTCTAACCAAACAGGGGGAGTAGAAACATATGTCTGATGTCTATTATGTTCAAGGTTTGAAGCACAACCTGATGACCATTGGTCAGTTGTTGGAAAAAGGTTACAGAGTTCACATGGTAGGGAAGCGCTGTGTGATCAAGGACAAATATCCAAGAAATCAGTTAATTGCTAAGGTGCAGATGCAAGCAATCGCTTGTTTCCCTTGAGGATAAGACCCATCATAAGAGGAAAAACAACTGAAGTTGTACATGAAAGACAAAATGAAAATTATGGTTTTGCATTCAGCGCATAGAGCAAAGAAGCATACATTCATTGCGCAGAGGAAAAGAATGACAGCGCAATGCAAGCTGCATTTTAGACAGAAATGAAAGATGAGTCCTGGTTATGGCACTTCAGATTTGGACATCTGAATTTTGGTGGGCTGAAGCTACTGCACACAAAGGACATGGTGAAAGGATTTCCATTGATCGAAAGACCAGAGAGAATTTATGAAGGCTGTATTTTTGGCAAACAGCACAGAGAGGCTTTTCCAGTCGGAAAGTCATATAGAGCGCGCGCACCCCTTAAAATTGTGCACTCAGATATTTGTGGACCGATGCAAACACTGTCCATGGGAGGATGCACTTATCTTCTCACATTCATTGATGATTTCACAAGAAAAACATGGTTCTATTTCTTAAAGCATAAATCTAATGCATTTAGTTGTTTTCAGCAGTTCAAGGCACTCGTGGAGAAGCAGAGTGGTTACATCATCAAGATTTTGAGAACAGATAGAGGTGGTGAGCAGGTTTCGAATGATTTATTAAACTTTTTTAAAAATCATGGCATACAGAAGTAGTTCACTGCGCGGTATACACCACAGAAGAATGGTATCACATAAAGGAAGAACAGAACCATCATGGAGATGGCGCACAACATGTTGGCAGCCGCGCATCTGTCAAATGAATATTAGGTTGAAGCAGTGGCAACTGCAGTATACATCATGAATCGATGTCCGACGAAGAGCATGAAGAAAAAGCTTCCGCAGGAAGCATGGACAGGTATGAAACATAGTGTTTCGCATTTGAAAGTTTTGGTTATGTAGCATACGCACATGTTCCAGATGATCTAAGAAGGAAATTAGACAAAAAGGGACAAAAATGTATTTTTATTGGATATTTTGAAGACACAAAAGCATACAAGTTGTATCATCCTATTGCAAGGAAAGTCATCATCATTCGCGATGTTCAGTTTGTAAAAAATGAAGCATGGGATGGAACAGTAGACAAGAATGTGAAAATCGTGTCATGTGTTGAACATGATGACAGCGCAGAAGATGTGGATGAGACTCCACATGTAAATCAAAACTACGCAGCTCCATCTACTCCAAGGATTACACAACATGCTCCAGCACAAGCAACTTCAACATAAGGCACAGCTCAAGCTACTCCGACAAACACACCAAGTGCACAGCAAACTCCATCAAGTAGTTCGCGCAGCTCGTGCAGTTTGACACCAACAACTCTACCAAGGACAAGAAGTCTGCGCGATATATATGAGGCTGGTACACCTAATTCATTTTCATGCTTTGCATTATTTTCTCAAGTTAATGATCCTCTAACATTTGAAGATAAAGTTTGGGCGCAAGCCCTGGATGAAGAAATAGAATGCATTGAGAAAAATCAGACATGGGAACTAGTTGATGTTCCTAAGGACAGGTATGTGATAAGCGTGAAATGGATTTATAAGACCAAGCAAGATGCTGATGGAAATGTGCAGAAGCACAAGGAAAGATTGGTAGCAAGAGGATTCACTCAGCAACCTGGCATAGACTTCAATGAAACCTTTGCACCTGTAGCACGAATGGACACAATCAGAACAGTCTTGGCCATCGCAGCACAAAATAAATGGCCTGTTTATCAAATGAATGTCGAGTCTGCATTTCTAAATGGTTATTTGGAGGAAGAAGTATATGTTGAGAAACCACAAGGCTATGAAGTTCCAGGACAAGGACACAAAGTGTACAGACTGAAAAAGGCACTCTGTGGTTTGAAGCAAGCTCCTAGAGATTGGTACAGTCGCATTGACTCATATCTCATTCAGAATGGATTTCACAGAAGTGAATGTGAGCCAACGCTATACACAAAGATCAACAAGGAAGGTAATAAGCTAATTGTCTGCCCGTATGTAGATGATTTAATATTTACTGGTGATTTTGGCATAGATGAATTTAGAACAATCATGGAGAGTGAATTCGAAATTACTAATTTGGGGCTTATGAAGTATTTTCTGGGCATTGAAGTCCAGCAGAATGAAAAGGGTATTTTCATATCACTGTCAAAGTATGCAAGTGATGTCTTGAACAAGTTTAAGTTGTTGAATTGCAAGACAGCTCCAACACCAGTGATAACAGGTTTTAAATTGAGCAAGGATGATGATGGATCCACTGTAGATCCTACTCTATTTAAAAGGCTTGTTGGAAGCCTTATGTATCTTACAGCAACAAGGCCATACATCATGTATGGAGTCAGCCTAATCTCAAGATTCATGGAGTCACCAAGAGAATCGCATTGGCAAGCAAGTAAAAGAATTATGAGGTATGTGAGTGGAACAAAAGACTTTGGTATTTTGTATTCAACCTTAGAAAATTTCAAAATCATTGGATATACTGACAGTGACAATGGAGGCAACATAGATGACAGAAAAAGAACATCTGGGAATACATTTCTTGTAGGAACAGGTGTTGTATCATGGGATTCAAAGAAACAACCCATAGTAACTCTCTCTTCAGCAGAAGCAGAGTATGTTGCAGCTACAAGCACTGTATGAGTATGTTGCAGCTACAAGCGCTGTATGTCAAGCAGTTTGGATGCGCAGAATGTTAAGTGATCTGTCACAGAACCAGCAAGAACCCACAGTCATTTACTGTGACAACAATTCAGCAATTGCACTGTCAAAGAATCATGTGTTTCACTAGAGAACGAAGCACATTGAGACAAGATATCACTTCATTAGAGAATTGATAAACAACAAGGAAATCTGTTTAGAATTTTGCAGGTCTGAAGATCAAGTAACAGACATATTTACAAAACCATTGGCAAAGGACCCATTCCAATTTCTGCGAAGTTGTTTGGGAGTGACAAGTTCTACACAGTGAACTATGTCATGAATAGAGCATGCTTCAGCTCTAAAATATTTTGTAATATTGTATTTTTGTTTAATAATCCCCACCCGCTCATAATTAAGGGGGAGTGTTGGAAATATGATCTAATTAATGAGCTGATAGCGTATTAGATTTACGCGGCTTTGTTAGTCACCCTGTCAGTCAGTGTGTGTCAGGGCGCAGAGTCTGAGATGTCAGTATGTCAGTAAGTTCTCAGCCACTCCGGTGCACATCATGTTAGTATTTATGTAACCGCTCTTGTATTCGGCAAGATCAGATTTTCTTAAGTAGAATTTATTACAGTCTTTAATGAAACCATGTAGCTTCTAAGCAAATCCATCTTGGGTCGGTGAAATGAAAATCTATAAATGTAAATCATTCACAGAGGATTAGTAAGAGATGAAGAGATAGGGATAAGAGTGAAGAAGAAGAAGTGAAAACTGTGAAGTAATTCAAGAGCCCAAGCTCTGTGTAAATGGTGAAAGATTGAAGTTAATATCATCTCTCTGTAAGTGCGCAAAGTTACTCTGTTTTACTAAGTAATATATATAAGTCTATAGTTTCTCATATTCATTCTCAAGAATGTTAAATGTTGTGTTGCGCACATCTTCTTGATATTTAGTTGTGTGAATGTTGTTTACATTTACGCGCAGTAAATCAAATCAAGAATTCTCAAGTATTTCATTGTGGTGAATGCCCTAGTTTAACGTGTAGTAAGTTTCAACACATGTTTTAAGAAGAAAATGTTTTAAGACAAAGTTTATTTAAGTTTGAGTTGTGCGCACTTAAATAGGTATACAAAGTTAACGGCGCAGTTAACCTTTGTAAAAGTGAAAAGTGTGTGCAAAAGTGTGCAAAGTCAAGTTCCGCAAAGTTAGAGTAGCGTGCATTTATGCAAAGTAAAGTATTGCGCAAAGTTAAGAGTTGTGCATTTGCGCAAAGTACAACTGCGCAGTTGATAAGTAGAATCGCGCATTAAGAAAGTGGAATCGCGTAGTAAAAGGTCGAATCGCACAGTTAATCTGCGTGTGGTAAAAGGGTAAAGGTGAATTGCACATGTAATCTCCATGCGACCATTTTGTGAAAGTAAAGTGTTTTATCAAGTGGAAGAAAATTAAAGCAAAGTATTTGCTAGGTCTAGTGCATGTCCTTAGCAAAAAGAAAAATAAATATTTATATATCGCACAGTGAATTTTTAAATTGACTGCGCGTGCCCCCTTTTTCCCTTCAGCATGGAGGAGAGCAGAATCTGCACTTCAACAGAAAATGACAAGTGATTGGGAGATTCGGCTCTCATAACTTAGAAGCAAAATTGTAGAAGGTAATGGTGAGGCGGTGGAGCATGCATGCTGCGAAATGGGAGGTGGTGGTGGCAGCTAAACCTTGCATTGACAGCTTCCCATCAAGAGGTGGAAAACATGCAGGAAATCACGAAACATAGGAGAGAGGCCAATACCTACGCTAACAACTAAAATGCATTGAATGGCCTAGTTATGAGGCCAAATAAGACTCCAAAATAATTCATTGGTTAAATAGGAAAATTGGATAAAAAACTTAGGATATAATGTATAGAAAAACATGTAAAACTAATCTAATTTCTCAAAATCGATTTCTATAGTCCTTGCTACTTGGCAGGCACAGAGGGACTCATAATGTTTGTCTGGGGCAAAGACAAGTTACACATGAGAGATGGAAAAAAAGGTCACCGGGAATAAGAAAGATAGTAATATAAGGTGTGAAATAGTTTTTCAAAGTTTAAAGAATGAAGGGGATTTTAAATTTGTCCACAAAAAGTGGATATTGTCTATGAGTGAAATAAATCTTCAAAATTCTATTAGTGAATAAGAATACATGAAATCTCTATTGAAATTATATAGTTGACTCCTTGTAACAATTATAATAATTATTAAGCATAATCATAGCCCATCTTTCTTGGTTTCCCATTTAGATTTTGAGGATGGTCTTTATTATTTAATTTTGCTTATAATAACCTTTATAATATGCTTATGTTCCATTATGTGAATAATAATGAATACAAACAGAGATACAAAACTATCATGAATGTATGGATAGTTGTTTGGGTTCCTCAATCAATTAGTAAGCTCCTTTGATCATTTAAATCCTTTTAATTGGATGGTTGGATGGTCTCTATATTCTTATTTATCACTTTAATTGAATACTTTTTGCATCCATGGTCATTTTTTTTCAATTATTTTGATTGCTAGTATAATTTGATTATCTACAACTCGATCCCATTTATTGGATTGTTTTCTGTTTCTTTTTTAGTATTCAATGTTTTACATTTTAGATTTTTGTGGATTTTCAGAATTATGTGATGAAATATTTGTTAAAATTATAATTTTTTATTTTTTAAATTTGATTTTTTTTATTGTTGAGATGGATTCAATGTTCTCATATATAATTCTATCTAATTTTTTATTACAAAAAATCACCCAAAAAAATCTAAAACCTAAAACATTTAGCATATTCCTTTTTATATAGATATAATGCTATGCACACCAACAACCAGTTCCTTTGATTCATTGATTCAATAATTAGAAAATATTATTGTTTTCCTACATCCATCGTAAATGGTCTTTTCCATTATGATTACATATTGAATCGCTTCCAACTACTTTACGTACATATAGATGTGAGAAGGGCCATGATAACATATTGAATCGTAATTGGCATTATTTTCGTGGCGCATATTCATATATTATTAATTAACTGCGAAGGGCCATGCTTGTACATTTAAAAAGAATACATATTTATAAGAATGATATTTTCCAAGAAAGAATTATATTTGGTTGGCACTTAATATCATAGTGCTTTTGGATATGTGTAGAAGGTCTACCAACTACCGCGCTGCAATAGATAATGTTTTTAATGATAATATTTGTTGAATGGTATGTGTGTTATTAATGAAGTTTTGAGTTCAAACATTTCATTATAGCATGGTGGGAAACTTTGTTGGCATTATATAAAGATAGTGGACTTCTATTTTGTTGGGCATTAAAAAGTTTAATTTTAATTTATTTTTGGTTAGAAGAGAATTAATCAATTATTATAGCTAATATTGAAACCATAATTGGAATACAATACATTTATATAAATTGGAGAATAATTAAGTAAAGAGGTATCCCTTCAATGTATTTTTGGTTAGAAGAGAATTAATTAGGGATAATTTTAAGGATCCATATTTGTTTAAAAGTGTATAGACCTTAGTGAATCTTACCAATTTTTAAAATGTCAACTATAAAATATTTGGCAATATTGTTCTAAAATTATTTCAATTTCTAAGGATTTTATATAGTTTATATAATAATTTGGCAATTTTTAGAGTGAAAAATGTTTACCCCATCAAAATTAGGCGAAATGGGACTTCAAAAAATGCAAATTGACAAATCTAATTTTGGAAAAAATCATGGAAAAATAGCCCATGGGCTAAATTTCGCCCCTAAAATTATCCTTGGAATTAATCAATTATTCTTTTGTATATTATTATATAGTATGTGTTAATGAGATGCAAGAGTGTAATGTCATAAATTTTGCATTGGGTCACAATGGCCTAAGCCCATTGGTCATATTCATGAGAATTTGTCAAATTGATGTTAAGGGTCAAATAATTTCCAAAGAGGAAAATTACTAGTTTCCTAGGCTGGGGATGGAAGCTTTGGGATTTGGAATAAGAAGGATAATAAATGATGTGTGGACACTAGAAGAGCATAAATATTTAATAAATGAGCTAAATAAATATATACAATGGAAAATCAAAGTGGCATTTGATCATGAAGACACATGGAGGAAGTGGGACCCACACAAGCTAGATTTTTTCTACCACATGGCATTCTCCTCTTGTCATTTCAAATCCATAAGAAGACCAAGGGTCTTGGGATGGGTTGGAAGGTCAATACACTTGGCATGAATCAATTAAAGTCGAATTGGAGTGGAAGAGTAACTCCCATGGAAGAGGAAGAGGCATTTTGGAGCTAGTGATACACTTGGACTAGATTCCCTAGCTCTATGACAACAATGATGAAGATGTTATGACACTTATGACACAAATCAGACCTGAAGGCTAACATCTGACATATATGACATGTCAGGGATAAAAATATCCTCCAAGAGGGCGCTCAAGGGAGTTAGGGAAGCTAAGATGCTTCCACATGTGATTTGGTGGAAGTGGGAGACTAGGAATTGTTGTACAGGTGGCATTCTTTGGAATCTCTTCCCAACTTGAGTTGGAATGCATCTCTTGGAAGGAATTCGACCCATAGAGAGCTTGGAAAATTTATGAATGTCAAGAACAAAGAATGAAACCAGCTTTTGATCATTTTGAGAATTTGCAATTGCATTTGTGAGAGAGGAGCTAGTGGAAGACTAGTTTCTTTCCTTAGCCAATTTTGAGGGTGAAAGATTCTCATCCAAGTTGGTGTTTGGAGAGGCCATTCAGGTCTTTCATGGAGTCTTTATTTGTAGGTGTAAGCTACAAGGAATCTCATGGTTTCTTCTATTGCAGCTCACTCACTCAACCATTTCCAGTTTTCATTGCATATTCTTACTCCTTGAGGGAGGGAGTTTTTGGTGAGCTATTGTACTTTTTGGGGGAGCTTCTAATGCCCCATTTATTTTGTAATATGAATTAAATACTCTTTTATTCATCTTCAGAATGTTTCAGGTCGAAATTCCAAGTGGAAATGTGTAAATATAATTGTTAATTAAATAATGGTGCCATTTCCCCACTACCTTGATGTATAGCAATGATGTATTGATGTATTCGAATGAAAGATCATTCCTATGATGTATTTATGATTCATGTACTTTCATTTATGAGCTGCACAAGTTTCATGTTCATTACTTAAGCATTTGGAGTCATTTCGATCAGTTTAATACCATTTGGAGAAGATTTAACGTCATTTCCCCCAAGGTTGAAACTAGTCTTTTTGCATATGATTTAAGGGAGTTATAAAAGACATTAAAAGTTGAATGGTGATTCATATGAGTTCATGTTGATGTAATTTATATGTCCCCTTCTTCCATTCATAAATTTGAGTTGGATTGAGTGCATTTGGAAAGTCATTTTCATCATTTACCCCTAGGGGATTTGAACCACAATTTACTAGTAAAAATCCCTATCTTGACCAAATTTGAAAGAGGAGTTGAAAAAGTAATATGAACACTCCAAAGCATCCATAAACATTATAAATATGTCTTAATATCATCCATGTACCTTATGTATCCATTTGGGAGAATTTGGATTCATTTGGAGACCAAGGGACCAATACTAGTCAAAGAGAAATTGCTAGTCAAACTCCTTACTTTGGCCAAAATATTAAAGGGGTTTGCAGAAGTATTTTATTGGTCTTATATCATCCCTGAACATCATATTCGAATCATAATATAATTCATATACATTCTCAGAATATTTGGTAGTATTTGGAGCAAATTGGAGACCTAGACATTAAAACTAGTCAAAGGTCGAATTAGGGAAAAAAGTGAAAATTTTGCAATTTTAATAAAATTCTTAAAAAGGGACATTACAGTGGTATCAGAGCATGGTATTGGAACCTGATGGTTTTGAAAAGAATCCAAATTAATAAGACACCACCCTTAGAACCTGAAGTTGAAGGTGTTTTTGTTGAAGAGAAAGAAGTAGGAGAAGAGGAGCAAATTGTTTAAAAAACCATTACTAGGAATGGAAAAGAAACCTCAAAACATGAGGAGGAATTTATTGTAGCCATAAAACCATTTTTTGATGAACTGTTAATGGGAATGAGAGGCATGAGAAATCAGACGATGAAAGTCTTTGAATTGATGGCTAGCCAGCTAGGAAACAAAGGGGTAGTAGGAGGCAGCAGTAGTACAGAATCAGAAGAAAAGAAGACACAGGGTGATCATATTCTCTCAAGCACAGGACCCCCTAATAGAGAAAATGAATTTCAGAGAACACCAAGGCCTACTGCACCAAAATTTCTTGAGTCCAAAGCAAATATTAAAGCACCAAATGATGTGGAAGAAATTCTACTCAAATGGAAAAATTTGAGTGAAGATTGCAGAAACACTTTACCATTTGATCAATACCTCATTGTCTCAAACAAGCTCAAGATGAAGGAAGGTAATAAGAATCCATTTCAAAATAGAGAATTGAATTGTGCAATAAGTAAAATGACATTTCCCACCTTTGATGGCTCATCTCAAGGTTCTACACATACTTGGGTACAAAATGCATTAGCTTGCTTGAAGGAGCAAAAGGAAAAGACACATTCTACCTTGGACATGAATAAAACATCATATACTGATGGATTCTTAAACTATGAAGGAGCGCCTACAAATGGGTGCTCACACCTCTATGTTGGTGACATAGAGACAACTTTTGAAAGTGTTGCTGCAAGCCAAACTTCCATAAGAATGAAAATGAAGGCCTTGTAGCAATTGAAGAAGAAACAAGATCAACTTCCCCATCACCACTTGAGCTTCATGAAGTTGGTCCAAGCAAGAAGGAAGAAGATGAGGAGGTTCATTTACAAGAGCCTCATTTTCTTGAAGGGTCCTTGAATATGAATGAAAAGAAGATCCAAGAGACCCTTAGCATGCTCCATGACACTCAAGCATTAGTGTCAAATTTGTTGATGTATATGTAACTTTGGAATGTATTTCATCTATGTATTTCATATATAATTATTGTACCCTTATAAGAGATGTGTTATTCCTTTATAAAGAAGTGTCGTCATGTGGATTGACAAGTGTCGCAAGTGTGTGTACTTTTCCATGGGTTATTAGACCACCATGTGTGGGGTTGGCCCTAAAATACATATTATATTGTGGATGTATCTAGATAGACAAGTCGGCCCCATAAGGTCACTGGGCAAATAGGTTAAGTATAAATAGAGATCAGGAGATCTCTATTTGGATCATTCGAAAAGACACACTTCTCTCACTCAGAAAGTGGCGCACTAGTGAGGAGGAGGATCATCTGCTCTAGGAGACTATCTCAAGTGTATTTTCATTGTACTTTGGTTGAGCCATTGCTCTCTCTATCTCTAAGGAAATTGTGGGGTTTTTCACCTTAGGGTTTTCCCCACAGAAACTCTGTGTTTTTTGTCTCTCATTCTTTTGATTCTTGTGATGCTTGTCATGCTTATTGTGATTGTTATGCATTGATATACTGTATATGTTATTCTCTCAGTAAAGATCCAAGAGTATTGTGAATTAATGCTCAAATTTTAACATGGTATCAGAGCTAACCTGAGAAGAAGACATTTTGTAGTGATGAAAACTTGAGTTTCTTATTTATTGGGTTTCTCTCCACCGTTTTTGGAAAAGCAGTATAGTAGATTGGCTCTACTCATCAAGGAGAATCTATCTGTCCAATCAGAATTCAATTATGAGCATTTTCAGATTTGGCCCTAAGAATTAGGGTTTCCACAAAAATAAGAATTTCTGAAATCTGAAGCCATAGCTGGAAGCTCCTTGCAAAAATCAAAGTTTAGAGCTTTGGATCGAGATTTTTGGCTGGGTAGATCTCCAGGAAACTCAAACCCTAATTCAGGGCTCTCCCCAGTGAACCCGAGAGGACAAAAAGGAAAATTTGAAGGGTAAAGCTTTGCTGATCTCAAATTCTGAATACACCAAGCTAATCAGCTCATCAAGGCGCATCTTTCTATCCTTTCAGAAAGTTGAAATTCATATTTTGAATTTTTAGGGTTTTTCCAACAAACCCTAATCCGAGACCAGATCCAGTTTTCAGCATTTCAAGTGGTAAGACCTAAATCTTTTCTATTTCATTTGAAGTACTCTTTAAGATGTCTCACCACACCAAGCTTGAGGATAATCTTGAAGGGGCTGATAACTTCCGAGGTTGGAAGTATAGGATTGGGTTAATCCTGGAAGAGAATGATTTGGACTCATATATAAAAGAAGACATCCCTATCCCAGAGGATGAAGAGCCTAAGGTATTGCATAAGAAGAACTTGGTCAAGGCAAAGAGAATCATTGTTGATTCTGTCAAAGACCATCTCATACCCCATGTGTCTTCTCTAAAGACACCCAAGGCTATGTTTGACTCTTTGACCAAGCTATTTGAAGGAAAGAACATAAATCGGAAGATGACCCTGCAAAATCAATTGAAAGGGGTCAAGATGTCGAATGGAGAAACCATTCAATCCTATTTCTCCAAGGTCTCTCAGATCAAGGAACAACTTGAAGCTGTAGATGAAATGGTGGAGAATGGTGAAATTGTTATGACTACTTTGAATGGCCTACCTAGGTCATGGGACTCTTTTATCCAAGGGATCTGTGCCAGAAAGAAGTTAATATCCTTCAGCAGATTATGGGAGGAATGTTCTCAAAAAGAAGCAAGGCTTGTGGAAAGAGAAGAGAAGATGGGAAATGAAGATCAAGCTCTCACAGCTCACACTAAGAAGGGCAAGTTCAAGAGGGAGCCATCCCATCACAAGAAGAAATATTCTCATCATTTTCACAAAGACAAGAAAGATCTAAGGTGTTTCACTTGTAATGAGAAGGGTCACTTTGCTTCAGAATGTCCCAAGAACAAAAGGGACAAACACAACAACAACTCCAGCAAGAAGAAGAAGGGTAACAAAAGAAGGTACCATGCTCATGCTGACAAAGATGATGAACTTCCAAAGAATAAGGCTAGGGAAGAAAGTGATGATAGTAATGATGACTCATCAAGTGAAGAAGAGTATGTTCTAATCTCTGCTCTCACAGGTACTATCTCCCATGGTTGTAATGATTAGTTAATTGACAGTGGGGTTTCCAAACACATGACTGGGTTTAAAGAATCCTTTGTAAATCTGTCTGAACATGAATCACCCCATAAAGTGAAACTTGGGGATGATTATCAATATCCCATCAGAGGAAGTGGTGAAGTCTCCTACAACCTAGATTCTGGAAAATATTTGAAGATGAAAGAAGTCCTTTATGTACCTGGGCTCAAGAAGAACTTACTCTCCATCTCTGCATTGCATACAAAAGGTATGAGGGTTGCATTTGTGGATGGCCAAGTCCTAATGTGGCCAAAGGGAAAGACCATAGATGATGCAGTTGTGATTGGAGAGCAAGAGGGAGGTTTGTATAAATTAAAAGGACAACCTGAACATGCCACGATGCATGAATCCATGGAGCCAAGTGAACTTTGGCATAGAAGACTTGCTCATATTCACTATAGGGCACTTCCAATTGCAAGCAAGGCTGTAGAGGGTCTTCCTGAAATCAAGACCAAACATGAAGGTGTTTGCAAAGGATGTGTAAAAGGTAAGAATATTAAGAAGGCTTTCCCAATCAGTGAAAGCAAGGCAAAATATATTTAAAAAATCATCCACTCAAATGTATGTGGTCCTATGTCATCCAATTCTCTAAGTGGGTATGTTTACTATGTCTCATTTATTCATGACTTCTCCAGGAAGACTTGGGTATACTTCTTGAAAAACAAAGATGAGGTGTTTGATAAGTTCAAGGAATTCAAAACCTTGATGGAGAATCAAACTGACAAAAAGATCAAAACATTCAGATCCGACAATGGTGGAGAATTCACCTCAGGTGACTTCAAGAAGCTTTGCAGTGATTCAGGGATTAAAAGGGAGTTGCCTGCTCCTTATAATCCTCAATAGAATAGAGTTGCAGAAAGGAAGAACAAAACAATCATGGAAGCAGCAAGGGCAATGCTGCATGACCAGGATCTACCTATGCATCTATGGGAAGAAGTAGCTAGAACAGTTGTATATGTGCAGAACAGAACACCCCGCAAGATATTGGACAACAAGACACCAGAAGAGGTATTTTTTGGTAAGAAACCTGAAGTCAGCCATCTCAGAATATTTGGTTTTCCAGTATACACTCATGTCCTAAAGGAAAAGAGGACCAAACTAGATCCTTCAGGAAAGAAGGGTATCTTTGTGGGTTACAGTGAAAGCTCGAAGCCTTACAGAATATTCTTTCCAGGGTTCAAGAAAATTGATGTCAGCAGGGATGTAACATTTGATGAAAACTCAGCATTCATCAAATCAAGGAAGGTACCTATCGAAGTTTATGAAGAACCTAAGGAAACTATATTT
Source organism: Larix kaempferi (assembly GCA_027924585.1). NCBI lineage: Eukaryota > Viridiplantae > Streptophyta > Pinopsida > Pinales > Pinaceae > Larix > Larix kaempferi. The sequence goes on along the minus strand of BSBM01000865.1, from coordinate 1,545,039 downwards.
CAAGACACTACCATGATTGAAGCAATTCCAGAAGTTGTTCGTGAGTTTGAAGATCTGCAAGAACCTGTAGATCCACCCCGTGAGGATAACTCTCACAAGAGGAAACCTACATGGGCTAGAGAGCTCATTCAAGATGTAGAAATATTTGGCATTCTAGAAGAAGAACACAGAGCAAAGAAGAGAACCAGATCACATACCAGCTATGTTGCTTTACTCTGTGACATTATGAACAAAGAACCTTCCAGTTATGAAAAATCAGCGAAAAAGAAAGAATGGAAGGATGCCATGGTTGAGGAATACCAATCAATAATGAAGAATGATGTTTGGGATGTTGTCCCAAGACCTAAAGAGAAGTCTATTGTGACTTCCAAATGGATCTACAAAATCAAGCATGCTGCAGATGGCAGTGTAGAGAAATACAAAGCAAGATTCGTAGCTCGTGGCTTCTCTCAGAAAGAGGGAATAGATTATGAAGAAACTTTTGCACCTGTAGCCAGGTATATTTCCATCAGAACAGTACTTTCCCTGGCTGCAGCAATGAAATGGAAAATACACCAGATGGATGTCAAGACTGCTTTCTTGAATGGTGTAGTTGAAGAGGAAGTATACATGAAGTAGCCACTTGGTTTTGAAATACACGACAAGGAGTCATATGTGTGCAGATTGAAGAAAGCCTTGTATGGCTTGAAGCAAGATCCTAGAACTTGGTATGGTAGGATGGATAGTTTCCTATCTAGATTGGGCTTTACCAAGAGTAAAGCGGATTCCAACCTCTACTACAAGGTTGGGGAAGGGAATCCTGTGATTCTACTCCTGTATGTGGATGACTTATTTGTAACAGGAGATGACAGATTGATTGCAGATACTAAGAGGAAGCTTGCTACTGAGTTTGATATGAAAGATTTGGGAATGATGCATTATTTCCTAGGTATGGAGGTGTGGTAGAATTTAGGTGGGATCTTCCTTGGTCAAGGGAAGTACACAGTAGATATTCTGAAGAGATTTGGGATGATGGATTGCAAGGCCATGGCCACACCCATGGCATCAAATCTAAAGCTTCTATGTGATGCTTCATCTGAGCCGATTGATGTCTCTATGTATCGTCAGATGATTGGGTCCTTGATGTACCTGACGAACACGAGACCAGATATTTGCTTTGTAGTGAACACATTGAGCCAGTTCCTGACGGATCCGAGGAGTGTTCATCTGGTTGTTGTAAAGCATGTTCTGAGGTACCTGAAGGGTACAGTGGATTATGGGCTCAAGTATGAAGCGAATCAAAAGTTTAACCTGCAGGGTTATGTTGATTCAGATTGGGCTGGCAGTGCTGCAGATAGGAAGAGCACATCTGGGTGTTTCTTTAGTATGGGATCAGGTGTGATCTCTTGGTTCAGCAGCAAGCAGTCCTACGTAGCACTGAGTACAGCTGAGGCAGAGTATGTTGCAGCCTGTTCAGCTAGTTGTGAGGCAGTATGGCTATGGAAGCTACTGTCTAAGTTATTTGATCTCCCATTGGATGCTAATATTCTGAAATAACCAGAGTTGTGTGAAGCTGTCTAAGAACCCAGTGTTTCATGACAGGTCGAAACACATAGAGATCAAATATCACTATATCAGGGATATAGTGCAGAGAGGAGCCGTGAATCTCCTGTATGTTGCGATGGACGAGTAGATTGCAGATGTGCTGACGAAGCCACTAGCCAAGGTGAAGTTCGAGTACTTCAGGGAGAGGCTTGGTGTTCTTCAGATCGACGACACTTCGAGGAATAAGTGATGGACACATTTGCTGAATCCATCCCAAGCATGTTGGAAGAAGGATCCTTCACATGGTTGTGGAAGTAAGTGTTGGATGATGAGTATTAGGACGATGCTCCAGTTACTGCTCTGTATATGCATCATGTTGGATGCTAGATATGATCAGTTGGATCATTTATATTTGTATGTGTGTACGCATCATGTTGATGCTGGATATGATCAATTGGATCATTTATATTTGTATGTATGTACGCATTGTGTTGATGCTGGATATGATCAGTTGGATCATTTATATGTATGTACGCATCATCTTGGATGCTGGATATGATCGGTTGGATCATTTGTATGTATTTGTATATGCATCATGTTGGATGCTTAGACCATGTATCTGTATCAGGTGGATACATTGTATGATCAAGTAGATCACGTATGTTGATATGTATGATGTATTTGTATTTGTATCAAGTGGATACACTGTATGATCAGGTGGATCATGTATGATGATATGTATCAGGTAGATACTTGGTGTGCATTAGGTGGATGCATTGTATGATCAGGTTGATCATGATGATGAGCTTCAGGATGTTGCTCCAGATGATATGTACCAGGATGGTACAAGTGATGATGATCAGTATGATCATGGGCATCAGGATGATGCCTCGTGCGATGATGATCCATTGGATCATGAGTATCAGGTTGATACTTGGAGGTCAGAGATGATATGTGGTAGGTTGTGCAAATAACATGTAATCAGTCCTGGGAGATCTTGCTGGTCATGCTGCGGCACATAAATGTTCCTGGGGTACTCTTTCCGGTATTGCTATGTAGTATGTAATCAATCCTTAGATATCCAATAGGTTGAGCTGTGTGCTCGTAATTAGTCCTGGGATGAGGTATTACTATGGAGACATGTAATCAGTCCTGGAGATCCGAGAGGTTGAGCTGTGTGCTCGTAATTAGTCCTGGGATGCTCTTTAGAGATCTTGCCAGTCGTGCTAAGGCACATAAATGTTCCTGGGATGTTCTTTAAAGGTTTTGTCTATCCTCATGTAATCAATCTTGGAGATCCGAGAGGTTGAGCTGTATGCTTGTAATAAGTCCTGGGATGCTCTTTAGAGATCTTGCCGGTTGTGCTACGGCACATAAATGTTCCTGGGATGCTCTTTAAAGGTATTGTGGAGGATATGCATGTAATCAGTCCTAGGATATCTTGCCAATCGTGCTTAGGCACATAAATGTTCCTGGGATACTCTTTCCGGTATTGCATCCACGCATAAAATTAGTCCTGAGAGGCCACCTCTATCAGACCATTCGCATAGATGATGAAGACCTACAGGTGGTGGGCCTACATCCAGTATGAAAAATGACTGGCTCTGTAGAACTTCCTATGATGAGTAGAGTCAGAGATTGGTTGAGATAGCAGCAGCAGTGACGATGATGATGACGATGATCCTGAGAAGAAGACTTGTCTAGCAGAACTGTGTCGAGAAATACCTTCCTAGTTAAGAGGGAGTGTTGATGTATATGTAACTTCGGAATGTATTTCATTTATGTATTTCATATATATTTATTGTACCCTTATAAGAGATGTGTTATTCCTCTATAAGGAAGTGTTGTCATGTGGATTGACAAGTGTCGCAAGTGTGTGTAGTTGCTGATGGGTTATTAAACCACCATGTGTGGGGTCGGCCCTAAAATATATATTATATTGTGGATGTATCTAGATAGACAAGTCGGCCCCATAAGGTCACTGGGCAAACAGGTTAAGTATAAATAGAGATCGGGAGATCTCTATTTGGATCATTCGAAAAGACACACTTCTCTCACTCAGAAAGTGGCGCACTAGTGAGGAGTAGGATCATCTGCTCTAGGAGACTATGTCAAGTGTATTTTGGTTGTACTTTGGTTGAGCCATTGCTCTCTCTATCTCTGAGGAAGATGTGGGTTTTTTCACCTTAGGGTTTTCCCCACAGAAACTGTGTGTCTCTTGTCTCTCATGCTTTTGATTCTTGTGATGCTTGTCATGCTTATTGTGATTGTTATGCATTGATATACTGTATATGTTATTCTCTCAGTAAAGATCCAAGAGTATTGTGAATTAATGCTCAAATTTTAACAAAATTCTTGTTGGAAAGTTTCTTCATTAGAGGATCCATCCTTCCTTGAAGACATGGAGAAGATTCAAAGAGCAATGTGCAACAACAAAGGTAATTTCATGTCTTTGCTTTTTGATAGGAAAAATTTGGTTGAGTTTAATGAATTATTACATGATGCATACTTGGAGAATGATGACGATATTCATAAACTCAAAATTCAAAATGAGCAACTTCTTGAAAAGTTGCAAGATACTTGTTTTTCCTCCTATGTTTCAGATTGTCAAATGGTAGATTGTTTGGAGGATTCTCATGACATGGTGGATCATGAGAAATGTGGAAATTTGAATGTTCTTGATGTGTTTGAAGATGAACTTGATGAGATCCAAACACTTGATGTGGTGGAAGAGGAACTTGAATTATCTCTTGATGAAGGTTATGCAATTTTTAAAGAAGAGCATGATTCCTCTACATTGGAACTAATCTATAACAAAGGTTTCACAATTTTGAAGGAGCTACATGATACTACCCATATGGATCCTTCCCATGATGAAACTTCTGCACCCTTTGATCAATTGGGTGAGTTAATTCATCCTCCTACATCCTACAATTACATGTTTCGCAGCATTAGTCTCAATGAAGTATGGGTGAAAGGGTTCTTTTTTATGGTGCCACATGAGGAGTATGAAACTCCTAGATTTACTTTTTATGATGACATGGTTGGAGCACATTCTTATTCACATTTGTAGCAGCATCCTTTGTTACTTTATGATGATGCACATCTACCTAGATGCACATATGATATGCATTTGAGTCACTTGAAGACTCATGGTTTTTCTTGCTCAACATTTGGTTCATTTGATGTTGGAGGAACTTCATCCAACACTTGGGTGAATAGATTTATGATTGGAGAAAAATTTTGTCGGGAGCCACATACTTTGTTATATCTTTATGATTCTCACATTCATGGATGTATGGGTGAGACTTCTTTGAATCATTTGAAGTCTCCTTGTTTTTTTTGCTCATTATTTGGTTCATATTTTAGTGGAGATTCTTCATTCACTTCTTGGATGAAAGAATACATGGCTGGATATTTTGATGCATATCACATCCGTTTGAACCAGCATGATAGGACATGGGATCCTCACCTATGTCATTGGAGCAGATTTGATTGGTTACTCGATGCTTGTATGCACTTGGAAAATGGTGGTCTACTTACTTGGAGGTATAAGCACTTTCATGATTATTTGATGAAGCATCTTCTTGATGTACATTTTCATTATGTTGTTATGTGCTTTGATGATATATATTATGTACTCATGATGTTTGGAAGAATGCATACAAGAAAATGGGATCCGAGAACTATGAAATGGGGAGCACTTCTAATTGTTGGAGTGCAATACAAGCAATGGGACCCTGGGATAATTCTTAGTCTCATTGGTTTCAATTTTTTTAGGGAAACACGTAGTATGCGGGATGGATTAACCACTTAATAAAGTGATTTTAATCAGAGTAGTGCAGCAGCAAGAATGGTGGTTCCTCTCTAAAACCTTCATGGAATCTCAAAGACTCAAGGTTGGGCAATTCAGTGGAAACTTTAAAGAATTATACAGGAAGCAGGTTCTTCAACACCCATGTTTGAAATTGCTTGAGGACAAGCAATACTGGGAAGGGAGGATTTGTAATGTCTCAAATTTTGCATTGGGTCACAATGGCCTAAGCCCATTGGTCATATTCATTAGAATTTGTCAAATTGATGCCAAGGGTCAAATAATTGCTAGAGGAAAATTACTAGTTTCCTAGGTTGGGGGTGGAAGCTTTGGGATTTGGAATAAGAAGGATAATAAATGATGTGTGGACATTAGACAAGCATAAATACTTAATAATGGAGCTAAATAAATATATACAATGGAAAATCAACGTGTCATTTGATCATGAAGACACATGGAGGAAGTGGGACCCACACAAGCTAGATTTTATATGCCACATGGCATCCTCCTCTTGTCATTTCGAATCCATAAGAAGAACAAGGGTCTTGGGATGAGTTGGAAGGTCAATCCACTTGAAATGAATCAATTAAGGTCGAATTGGAGTGTAAGAGTAACTCCCATGGAAGAGGAAGAGGCATTTTGGGGCTAGTGAGACACTTGGACTAGATTCCCTAGCTCTATGACAACAATGATGAAGATGCTATGACATCTATGACACAAATCAGACCTGAAGGTTGACATCTGACATATATGACATGTTAGGACTAAGACTATCCTCCAATAGGGCTCTCAAGGGAGTTAGGGAAGCTAAGATGCTTCCACATGTGATTTGGTGGAAGTGGGAGACTAGGAATTGTTGTACAAGTGGCATTTTTTGGAATCTCTTCCCAACTTGAGTTGGAATGCATCTCTTGGAAGGAATTCGACCCATAGAGAGATTCAAAACTTATAAATGTCAAGAACAAAGAATGAAACCATATTTTGATCATTTTGAGAATTTACAATTGCATTTGTGAGAGAGGAGCTAGTGGATGACTAGTTTCTTGCCATAGCCAATTTCGAGGGTGAAAGATTCCCATACAAGTTGGTGTTTGGAGAGGCCATTAAGGTCTTTAATGGATATTTAATGGAGTCTTTATTTACAGGTGTAAGCTATAGGGAAGCTCATGGTTTCTTCTATTGCATCTCACTCACTCAACCATTTCCAGTTTTCATTGCATATTCTTGCTCCTTGAGGGAGGGTGTTTTTGGTGAGATATTGTACTCTTTGGGGGAGATTCTAATGCCCCATTTATTTTTTAATATGAATTAAATACTCTTTTATTCATCTTTAGAAATTTAAAGGTCTAAATTCCAAGTGGAAATGTGTAAATCTGATTGTTAATGAAAGAATGGTGCCATTTCCCCACTACCTTGATGTATATCAATGATGTATTGATGTATTCGAATGAAAGATAATTCCTATGATGTATTTATGATTCATGGACTATAATTTATGAGCTTCACAAGTTTCATGTTCAATACTTAAGCATTTGGAGTCATTTCGATCAGTTTAATACCATTTGGAGAAGATTTAATGTCATTTCCCCCAAGGTTGAAACTAGTCTTTTTGCATATGATTTAAGGGAGTTATAGAAGACATTAAAAGTTGAATGGTGATTCATATGAGTTCATGTTGATTTAATTTATATTTCCCCTTATTCCATTCATAAATTCGAGTTGGATTGAGTTCATTTGGAAAGTCATTTTCATCATTTACCCCTAGGGGATTTGAACCACAATTTACTAGTAAAAAACCCTATCTTGACCAGATTTGAAAGAGGAGTTGCAGAAGTAATATGAACACTCCATAGCATCCATAAAAATTATAAATATGTCTTAATATCATCCAAGTACCTTCTGTAGCCATTTGGGAGAATTTGGAGTCATTTGGAGACCAAGGGACCAATACTAGTCAAAGAGAAATTGCTAGTCAAACTCCTTACTTTGGCCAAAATATTAAAGGGGTTTGCAGAAGTATTTTGTTGGTACTATATCATCCCTGAACATCATATTCAAATCCTAATATCATTCATATACATTCTCAGAATATTTGGTAGTATTTGGAGCAAATTGGAGACCTAGACATCAAAACTAGTCAAAGGTTGAATTAGGGAAAAAAGTGAAAATTTTGCAATTTTAATTAAATTCTTAAAAAGGGACATTACAAAGAAGCATATACTTACCATATCAAATTTTGGTGGGTAATTTTATTATGATTTTGAAAATATATATGGAGTAAGAAAAGTTTATTTTCAACACTTAGCATATCAATTTTTTTTCCAAAAAAAATTGTAGCTTTATTCATAAAAACAAAGATATATTTTTGTTATATAGTTCCAAAATATCACACAAAATCCACAAAACAAACATATATATCTCATTTAATTGTCTAATTCAAACTTAAGTCATGTGTTCTTCGCCACACTTGTGACCATTAGATAGCATATCTAGTCTTCTCTATAGAGTTGCATGAATAAGTTCTACAAAACACTTACTTATACTGCGCTCTTAATATGTTAAAGAAGGAAACAAAATGGTGGATGGTAATACTCAGACATTATTCCTATCGCCACCTCCATTATATGCCAATTTCCATGCTCCATGTTCACCCATTCTTGGATAGTTCATTTTCTTTATGATTCCTTTCCCTGTATACATGTGTAAAGGAAACCATCTTCATGAGATATTTTAATCTTTCAGTCTCCTCCATAAGTGACACAAAGAATATATTATGACATGCTTTGATGAGCATCACAGCACAATAAATATAATTATTAACATTTATAACATTATTAATAATAAATATACATTATTAACAATAAATACAATTTTTAAATTTATAATATAAAGAAAAATAAGATTGAAAAAAATTCAAAAACCTTTTATTATCTACCATTTTAAAATAAATATAATATTCCTTAACCCGTTGTTTTTATATAAAACTCTTAAATACCAAAAAAAATTAAAAATAAAACTAAAATAAAAAGAGGTTAAGAGGTTGGGCTAGATATTAATGAGGAGCAAGATGATTTAAAATAATACTGATAATGCTAAATTTTACATCCCTTTAAAATTTAAAGATAAACCTTAAATCACAATAAAATTATTAATAAAAAATATTATAAATATTTTATTATTAATTATTGGTTAATTAAAATTATTTTTACAATATTATAAGTTTTCTATTAAAACCCAACTCAACATAAAATATATGATTGAAAAAAATTGAAAAACATATTTTTTAATATACTTATCTTAAAAAATATAAATGATAAATTTACTTCATTTTATAGTTTAGTTAAATATTTAAATACATTTTCAACTACAAACCAATATTCATAACTTTTCAACATATTGAATAAAAAATAATAATATATACTTAACTATGAAGCATACAGGGAATTAAATCTCTTAATATACCCTATACTAGTGTCTAACTCATTATTATATTACTAACTTAACAAATATATATTCCCATATATTTTCCATTAGGTCAACTATTCCAATTCGACATCATGTTGTAAATGATATGGCATAAATCTTAGAAATAAGCAAAAGCTAATTTCATTAATTAATTATGAAGTAAAGAGTTGCAATTTACCTAATTATTGATTTAAAAATGGATTTGAACAAACAATGGTTGTAATACTTAGTACTTGTAATGCATTTTGGCAATGTATAAAGGTTAGACAATACTTTAAAGATATAAATTTTGTAAATGTTAATCAGAATAGAGAGGGAAAAGACAAATTAGGAGAGAAAAAATGAGAGAGGGAATGGGAAATGAAAAGCGATGGCTCTGGGCTTTTCCATTATCCCCAACTCTCCTATATGTTCTCTCATTCAAACTAACAATGGGACTTTTCTTTTTTCGTATTGCTGGCCCAAGCAGGAGAGTGCCAAGGAGCCTAGAGATGCATTGTAATCCAAATACTGCCAAAATGAAATGATGAGCAACCATTGAATGTTGATTTTCCATTTTCTAGGTTTCCAGTGGGTTTCTAGGGTAAAATATCAGTGTTCCATGGTGTGTAATTTACTATGTTTTCCCTTATTGCATCACTTATTTTCCACTTAGTATGATTCAAAGTCTTTGTATTGTTAATGGATGCTAAATTGTAAGAATATGCAAGGGATCTGGCAGCTGTAGCAACTCACAATCAAACTCACAAATATGTTGCAAAGATGAAGAGAAAGAGACACTCAATGATCACTCATAAACACAGTAGAATAGAACAATATCTCAGTATTATACAATGAATAAGAATGTAAGTGAATGAGTACAATAGCCATGAAGATGGCATCATATAGGATTCAAATAGGCCAAGTAGGGCATTCGAATTCCTAGCTCAGAGTGTGTCTTGAATGATAGTGGATTCATCATCCAGTCAATGTATCAGTCATCAATGGTAAAAGTCAGTCAACTAAGTCTAACTGAGTGAGGTAGGCACTAAATGAATGAAGGAGGCTCATTGGAGGGCACATGAGGAGTCTAACTGAGTGAGGTAGGCACTAACTGAATTAAGGAGGCTCAGTGGAGGGCGCATGAGGAGCTAATTGGAGTCAGAATGGGCAGACTAGTTCCCTAGAGGTCTATCGGAGTGAAACAGTCAATGGGGGAGTCAATCTAGCCTTAAATCAAGGAAGAACTGAGTGATAACTGACTGGTAGGTGAGAAAGGCGCCTAACTAGTTGTGGTAGGTGAGAAAGGTGCACTTACCATGAAGAAGAGCGCCTTTGGTAGGTAGGAGGCACCCTAGGGGCTGTAGATAGGCTACGGAGAGCTAGAACCAAGCTCTAGGAGCTGGGAAGTCCACCATGATGATGACTAGATGCATGCAGAATGCAAAACTAAAAAATGATGGGGAGAATATTCCAACACCCCCCGCAAGCTATACTATGAGAAAATAACTGAAGAGTTCACCTTGTAAAACAACAAGATAAGGCCCTAGTTACTGAGACCAAAGGTCACCTCATACAATCAATCTAAAATAAACTAAGTGAGGAAAGAGGGAAAACCCAGTGGGAAGAAATCCCTCCCTCAAAATAGACTGAAGGCGTTAAAGTATCATATCATGACTTACCCTTGAAGGAGGCAAGTGTCCTTCTTTTCTGAAGAAGGATCGATCGATCTGTAATGGATCAGTAATGTGAGAAGGATGAAACCTTCCATGTGGAAAGTCTGATCTGGTTCTTCTATGATCATGTGGATCACCAACCAAATCACCAGCAGATCGGAGTGTAGAGGATGCCTATCTAGGAAGAAGAGGAATATTAGGTGAGAGATCTTTAGGTTCTTGTGGATCTGGATCTCCCATTCACTCATCTTCATCATCAGTTGCTAGATCCTCAGGTTCTTGTGGATCTGGATCTAACATTCTATCATCATCATCCCAAGTTGTTAGACCTTCAAGTTCTTGTGGATCTGGGTCTAGCATTCCCTCTTCATATTCTGAATCTGGAATATCATGAGAAGCAAGTGAAATTGACTTATGCTCACCATGTGCAAACTTTGAAATTGAATACTCATGAGCAAGTAACACTGACTCATGCTCATCATCTCTTGAAGGAGTATAATCAAAACTGCTGATGTCATGAAACTGTTCTAGAATATACGAGTAGTCCTCCTTGGAACCATCATAACTGTAATCAATAGAAGAGCAAGAACTAGATGATGGATATTCATTTAGATCAAAGGAGGAGGTCCATTTTGTAACAGGAATTGTTTCATGCATTTGTACTTCTTCAAGATTCCTCCTTTTCTCAATCTTTGTTGGTGTTTCAATACCCTTTGAGAGAGGTATGAAGTGAGAAAACTCATAGAGTTTGGACATATGATGTGCAACTCCTTTGGCAATAATTTCCCTTGAAACCATGTGTTGTACCTCAACTTCATATGGAGTAAAGATCACTCTTTTAGGCTCTCCAGTATGAGTCATCTGATATACTGAAAGGACATTGGGTGCAAGAGAGGGAACATAAAGCACATCAGAAAAGTGAGCATGATCAAGATTGATTCTCCCAATCCCTTGAGAGGAAACTAGTGAATCATTCCCAAACCTGATGGAAGGGACAATAAAGCTTTCGAGACTAGAGAAAAGTTCCTTGGAGGAAGCCATATGACAAGATGCTCCTAAATCTATGATAAGAGAAGAACTAGTTGATGCAAATGCTATGAGAGCATTACATCTTTCTTTTCCTTCGGATCTGGGAGATTCAGAATCTTTCTTCCTTGCACATGCTGGTACATGAAGATTGTTCTCTTCAAGTAATTTTTCCATCAAATCTATAGTCTTCCGCATGCAAGCACTCTCAGGATGGGGCCCTCTATGATAGTATGTGCACTCTGCCTTTCCCTTTTGAGAATGTTTGGCCTTCTTAGAGTATGAAGCTCTAGTTGACTGGTGTGTAGGCCTTGTATCACCAGGATCTATAGATTTCCTATATCATTTGCTCTCTCTGCAACTGTAAGGGATGAATCCAATTTGGGTTCGATCATTCCAATTGAAATCAACTTCTCTTCCTCTTGGGTAAGAGATTGTGTGAAATCATCAAATGAGAGAAACTTACATCTTGGAATGGACAACCTAGCTAACTGGAAAGTAGAGACAAAAACTGAGAAATTTACTCCCAACTTTGAGAGAATGGAAAGTATAAGCTGCTTATCTTCCTTCACTATCTCATATATTTTCAACTGTGATATCAATCTTTTGAACTTGGTGAGAAAGGCATTGATAGATTCGAAGCTGCTAGGACTCAAACATATGAGCCAATTTGCATGCTTCCATATCATCTTTTAGCCCAAAAAGAGATCTGAGCTTGTCCCACACCTCTTTTGGAGATGTAAGATCGATGACATGAAAGTGTAGATCATCATAAATTGAGATAAGGAGGAGACCAATTGATTCATCAAGCCGATCTAGGTACTTGGAATTTTCAACTGCATTGGTTGGTTCTACCATCGTTCCGTTGAGTATTTGGGTGAAGCTCTTTGATCTCATGAAGAGAGTCATTTTGGCTTTCCACTCAACATAGTTGGAATATGTAAGCTTTAGATCCATCTGAACAGAGAAAGTCGAATAGTTGAAGAAGATTCTGAACGGGTGAATAAACCTGCAAAACAATAAAAGATGTGTTGATGGAGAATGCTACACTTCGACTGAACACTACCTTAAGGACACTTGGCACATAGACTAAGTCCTTCACACCTGGCTAGAGCTCACTGGATTTCTCCAATGAAATCAAGTAATAGCACCAGGATTTGCTGTGGAAATCAGAGGCTTCTGGTGCACAAGTGAAAGATAGCTTCTCAAAGAAGTGTTGCAACTGTTGTTGCTACAACTACTGCAATTCGAATAGCTGCTTCCCGCTTTGATACCATGTAAGAATATGCAAGGGATCTGGCAGCTGTAGCAACTCATAATCAAACTCACAAACATTTTTCAAAGAAGAAGAGAAGGAGACACTCAATGATCACTCATAAACACAGTAGAATAGAACAATATCTCAGTATTATACAATGAATAAGAATGTAAGTGAATGAGTACAATAGCCATGAAGATGGCATCATATAGGATTCGAATAGGCCAAGTAGGGCATTCAAATTTCTAACTCAAAGTGTGTCTTGAATGATAGTGGAGTCATCATCCAGTCAATGTATCAGTCGTCAATGGTAACAATCAGTCAACTAAGTCTAAATGAGTGAGGTAGGCAATAACTGAATGAAGGAGGCTCATTGGAGGGCGCATGAGGAGTCTAACTGAGTGAGGTAGGAACTAACTGAATGAAGGAGGCTTAGTGGAGGGCACATGAGGAGCTAACTGGAGTTAGAATGGGAAGACTAGTCTCACCGGACGTCCATTGGAGTGAAATAGTTAGTGGGGGAGTCAATCTAGCCTTAAATCAAGGCAGAACTGAGTGATAACTGACTGGTAGGTGAGAAAGGTGCCTAACTAGTTGTGGTAGGTGAGAAAGGCGCACTTGCCATGAAGAAGGGCACCTTTGGTAGGTAGGAGGACCCCTGGGTGCTGTAGATAGGATGTAGAGAGCTAGAACCAAGCTCTAGGAGCTGGGAGGTCCACCATGATGTTGAATGGATGTATGCAGATGACTGGATGCATGCAGAATGCATGCATGCATGCAAAACTGAAAAGTTATGGGGAGAATATTCCAACATAAATGACAATGAGAATGTATGGGAAATGAGTTAATAATAAGAGCCATGAATTTATGCATATTCGAGCTTTTTCTTTACCATTGGAGCTTCCAATATCTAGTAAACCACCACCATCATATGTTTCTCCAAGATTAGATATCAATGGATCTCATATAAGAGTTACTACAATTCTTTAGGTAGTTTCTAAATTGAAAATTTTAAATGTATTTGAGTTTTGAGGCATTTTCTATCATAGCTGGGCATTTTCAATGATACTTGGGGCATTTTTAGTGATGCTTGGGGCATTCTCAATAATGCTTGGACGTTTTAGTGATGTCTGGGGCATTTTCAGCCATTCATGTATGTGTTCATTGATGCATGGACGTTTCTATTAATGCATGGGGAGCTTTAAAACAATGTTGGGTGAATTTGAAAATGTTAGGGTGTTTTTCATCACTCTTGGGAAAACCTAGAAGTGCCTAAGCCATTTTAATCACTGTTGGGTGAATTGGAGAAGTGCTTGGGAAAATATAGAAGTCCCTAGGGTATTTTTATGATTGCATGGGATCGAAAAATTTGTCTTTCCTGGGGCGTTTTTATAAATTCATAGGTGAATTTATAGTTGCTTGGGGCATTTTTATACATTGATAGGTGTTTTGTTTGTTTCTTAGGGCATTTTTAGAAGAGGTTGGGAATTTTTATCATTGTTGGAGTGTTCTCCTCTCTCTCTTTCTAAACAAGAATGGTTTGGGGACTTTGTATTAAACAAAGCTTTGGGTGAGCTGAGAGAACGTAATATAGAGAGGAAGTAAGCTAAAGACCTCTAACAACGCAATCAACTTCCTACTTATGTTCTTGGGAGACAAATCCCAGTTTTTCCAAATGCATTTTCTTTTGTTGTTCTAGGATGCTTTACAAGTGTATATCTTCAAAAATTGTGAACATAAAAAAGCATATAAAATGTACATTAAATTTAAGTTGTTGAAATCCATATAAACAAGGGATCTAATTGAATTTGATATCCCAACATGATGTTTGCTTCTATTTTCTTTTCTCACCTTTCTTTGTCTTTCTTCCCCTTGTGAGAGGAGGAGAGGGATGAGTGGTATTTGAATTTTTTGGAGAGTCAACCCTTTTGAGAGGACCGAATTTGTGATTTGCATTTCCTTCTAAGACTATTTCATCCAATCATGTAAGGGACAGAGAATGTTGTACATGCCATGCCTCTTTCCTAGTAGTTGACGAAATTGGTTCAGAGTCCCTCCTGGTCTCCTTTTCTAGATCCATTGAAGGGGGGTTTATCGAGCATTTTTCCCCTAAAATATGTGTCTTCTAGTTCTTTGAGTGTTTCAAATTTACTTTTGCTTGTTGGGGGGACTACAAGAGATGGAGTTGAGCTTACAAGAGGAATTATCTTCTTAGGATTCTTATGTGGAGGGTTTTTATGATGATTAGAGATTGTCTGGAATTATTTCTCTTTAATTTTTGGGCCATTTGTAGCTTGCTGGTCTCTTGGAAAAATGCCCATAAACATGACAAGCACTACATTTGAATGGGATCTGCTAATAATCCAGTTCTTGAATGTGGCTCCTGACATCCTAATTGTTAAGTTTTAGGTCCTCTTGAAGCCCTTTCTATAGGTTGAATTCCACATAGATTTAGGCACAAGAGAAATGAACCCCTTTTGATTCAGCACTGTCCAAGAAGTGACCTATCTTATTATTGATGCTTTTGAGAGAACTTTCTCCCCACATGTGGAGAGGGAGATGGAGCAGTCCTACCCAAAAATGTGTAGTTGTAATCTCATCTTCTGGGGTAAATACAAGGACCAAGGATACAAGAACATTCCTCTTGATCCCATAAAGAAAAGTCCTAAGAAAAAAAGAGATATGTATCTTCTTTATTCAAGAAAAGGAAAACAAATAACCTCTACTAGTAGCAAACATAGTTACCTTAATTTGCATCTTTGGGTCCTAATGCTCTACTATATATATCTATTGCTTTTGGGATTGACCCTAACCCCATAAAATTTACTGCGAGCACTCTCTCAGAGAGGGTGAGGGATTTCATGCATGGGTGTTCAGGAGAGAGATCTAGTGAAGGTATATCATCAATCTTCTTAACAAATTTATTTGAGGGAAGAGATTTGGTCTAGTGTTTAGAGGATTGGACAAGGGCGTTAAAGGATTAGATATCCTCCAAGTTCACCATCTAGTTAGCTCACAATAGCAGCTTCTCCACCAATTGATTGCAACAAAGAATGGGGGGAAAAAACCCCTCCTGCCTCTATCTTCTCCTCATAGGTGACAATCCAACCTGCCACAACAATCCTCCTTCTAGCTGAGTGCCACAAAGGAGGAGGAAAAATTCCTCTCTACGTAGTCTCTCTTGCAGGCCGAGCCTTTACACTTATGGCATGTAGATCTGGCGGTCATAGATACTCCATTAGAGAACGACTCTAGTAGGTATTGCAGTAGGTTCAGGCTCACAACAATTGTGGTGTCTAGTGTATAAACCCTAGATGTGAGTATTTAGAGCTCCTTCGACGATTCATTCATCGATCTAGTCATTGGCCCTTTTATTCGTAATTAACATTATTCTTTGTTGGTGTTAAATTTTGAGCATTAATCCACAATACTCTAGGATCTTTACTGAGAGAAAAACATGTACAGTATATCAATGCATATCAATCATAACAAGCATGTCAATCATCATAAGAATCAAAAGCATGAGAGACAATAGACACACAGAGTTTCCGTGGGGAAAACCATAAGGTGAAAAACCCCACAACTTCCTCAGAGATAGATAGAGCAATAGGTCAACCAAAGTACAAACAAAATACAAGAGATAGACTCCGCCTAGCAGCTGAACCTCCTCCACACAAGTGCGCCACTTTCTGAGTGAAGGAAGAATGAGTTTCTGAGTGATCCAAATAGAGATCCCTCGATCTCTATTTATACTTGTTATGTTTTCCCAATAACCTTATGGGGCCAACTTGTCTAGTTAGGTACATCAACCATATATTACATAAATCAGGGTTGACCCCACACATGGTGGTCTAATAACCCATCGGCAAGTTAACACACTTGCGACACTTGTCAATACACATGACGACACTTTCGTATAGAGGAATGACACATCTCTATAGGAGTACAATAATATATGAATGAAATACATGGATGAAATACATTCCGAAGTTACATATACATCAACACTCCCTCTTAACTAGGAAGGTATTTCTCGACACAGATCTACTAGCACAAGTCTTCTTTTCTGGATCATCGTCATTGATGCACCGTCATCATCATCGTCACTGTTACTGCTATCTCAACCAATCTCTGAATCTACTCGTCATAGGAAGTTCTACAGAGCCAGTCCTTTTTAATATTGGATGTAGGCCCACCACCTGCAGGTCTTCATCACTGGCCATACTGTGGAATCCTCGGGACTTATTACGTGCATCACAAAACCTCGCAAGAGCATCCTAGGCTGTTACGAGCACACAAATCCACTTGTAGGATCTCCCAGGGCCATATTATATGTGACCTCACCACAAAACCTCACAAGAGCATCCCAGGCTGTTACAAGCATACAACTCTACCTATAGGATCTCACAGGGACATATTACATGTGGTCATGGAAAAACCTCGCAAGAGCATCCCAGGACTTATTACGGGAACACAGCCCAACCTATCGGATCTCCCATGGACATATTATATGCCATAGGACAAAACCTCGAAAGAGCATCTGCCAGATATCCCAGGGCCAAATTATATGCCATAGGCAAAACCTCAAAAGACTACCTGCAGATCTCCCAGGGCCAAATTATATGTCCTCCCAAAGCAAAACCTAAAAACAGCATTTGCCAGATATCCCAGGGCTAGATTACATTCCATATGCAAAACCTCAAAAGACTATCTGCAAATCTCCCAGGGCCAAATTATATGCTTATCTACACAACCTGTTCCATGGCCATAGAGTATCAACCTGATACTCACCATACGTCATCCTAATGTACACATGGTCATCCTGATCATCATCACTGCATCGTCCTAATGCATGTCATTTGGAGCAACATCCTGAAGCTGGTCATCCATGATCATCCTGATCATACAATGCATCTACTTGATGCATACCAAGTATCTACCTGATACATATCATCATACATGATCCACCTGATCATACAATGTATCCACCTGATACATGCATAGATACATGATCCACACAATGTATCCACCTGATATATATCAACATACATGATCTACTTGATCATACACAGTATCCACCTGATACATATCAACATACATGATCTACCTGATCATACACAGTATCCACCTGATACATATACAAATACATGGTCCAAGCATCCAACATGATGCATATACAAAAATGATCCAACTGATCATATCCAACATCCAACATGATGTGTACATACATATACAAATAAATGATCCAACTGATCATATCCAACATCCAACATGATGTGTACATACATATACATATAAATGATCCAACTGATCATATCTAGCATCCAACATGATGCGTACATACATATACAGAGCAGTAACTGGAGCATCATCCTGATGCTCATCATCCAGCGCTTACATCCATAGCCATGTGAAGGATCATCCTTCCAACATGCTTGGAATGGCTTCTGCAAATGTGTCCATCACTTCTTTCTCAAAGTGTCATCAATATGAAGAACACCAAGGCTCTCTCTGAAGTACTCGAACTTCACTCTGGCTAGTGGTTTCGTCAGCACATCTGCAATCTGCTCGTCCATCGCAACATACAGGAGCTTCACTGCTCCTCTCTGCACCATATCCCTGATATAGTGATATTTGATCTCTATGTGTTTCAACCTATCGTGAAACACTGGGTTCTCAAACAGCTTCACATAACTTTGGTTATCCCAGAAGATACCAGTAGCATCCAACGGGAGATCAAATAACTCAAACAGTAGCTTTTGAAGCCATATTGCCTCACAACTAGACGAATAGGATGCAACATACTCTGCCTCAGCTGTACTCAGTGCTACGCAGGACTACTTCCTGTTAAACCAAGAGATCACACCTGATCCCTATCTGCAGCACTGCCTGCCCAATCTGAATCAACATAACCCTGTAGCTTAAACTTTTGATTCGCTTCATACTTGAGCCCATAATCAACTGTACCCTTCAGGTACATCAGAATATGCTTTATAGCAACCAGGTGAACACTCCTCGGATCCATCAGGAACTGGCTTAATGTGTTCAGTGCAAAGCAAATATCTGGTCTCGTGTTCGTTAGGTACATCATGGACCCAATCATCTGACGATACATAGAGACATCAACCGGCTCAGATGAAGCATCACATAGAAACTTCAAATTCGATGCCATAGGTGTGGCCATGGCCTTGCAATCCATCATCCCGAACCTCTTCAAGATATCTACAGTATACTTCCCTTGTCCGAGGAAGATCCCATCTACACTCTGCCACACCTCGATACCTAGAAAATAGTGCATCATCCCCAAGTACTTCATATCGAACTCGGCAGCAATCTTCCTCTTTGTATCGACAATCAATCTGTCATCTCCTATTACAAACAGGTCATCTACATACAGGAGTAGAATCATAGGATTTCCTTCCTCAACCTTGTAGTAAAGGTTGGAATCCGCTTTACTCTTGGTAAAGCCAAAACTAGATAGGAAACTATCCATCCTACCATACTAAGCTCTGGGAGCTTGCTTTAAGCCATACAAGGATTTCTTCAATCTGCACACATGTGACTCCTTGTCATGTGTTTCAAAACCGAGTGGCTACTCCACATACACTTCCTCTTCGACTACACCATTCAAGAAGGCAGTCTTGACATCCATCTGGTGTATCTCCCATTTCGTCACTGCAGCCAGGGCAAGTACTGATCTGATGGAATTGTACCTGGCTACAGGAGAAAAAGTTTCTTCATAGTCTATTCCCTCTTTCTGAGAGAAGCCACAAGCTACAAATCTTGCCTTGTATTTCTCTATGCTGCCATCTGCAGCATGCTTGATCTTGTAGATCCATTTGGAAGTCATAACAGATTTCCCTTCAGGTCTTGGGACAACATCCCAAACATCATTCTTCATGATTGATTGGTCTTCTTCGATCATGGCATCCTTCCATTCTTTCTTTTCCGCTGCTTCTTCATAACTGGAAGGTTCTTTGTTCATGATGTCACAGAGTAAAGCAACATAGCTAGTTCTCTTCTTTGCTCTGTGTTCTTCTTCTTGAATACCATATCTTTCTGCATCTTGAATGAGCTCTCTAGCCCATGCAGGTTTTCTCTTGTGAGAGTTATTCTCATGAGGTGGATCTACAGGTTGTTCTGGATCTTCAATTTCGCGATCAACATCTGGAATTGCTTCAGTCTGTTGATGTATATGTAACTTCGGAATGTATTTCACATATATGTATATTGTATTCCTATAGAGATGGTATTATTCCTCTATAAGGAAGTGTCGTCATTTATATTGTAAGTGTCGTAACTTATACTTGATGGGTTATTAGACCACCTTATTTGGGGTCGGTCCTGTATAAGTCATGTGGGTCAAAGGGTTATTAGACCACCCTATTGGGGGTCGGCCATGTGGGTCAAAGGGTTATTAGACCACCCTATTGGGGGTCGGCCATGTGGGTCAAAGGGTTATTAGACCACCCTATTGGGGGTCGGCCATGTGGGTCAAAGGGTTATTAGACCACCCTATTGGGGGTCGGCCCAGTCAGCATTATGTTATGTGGTTAAGTTCGAGCCTACATGAGTTAGGTAAAAAGGCAAGTCAAGTCAAGTATAAATAGAGTGCGGGAGGCACTCTATTTACTCACTCACTTCTCACACATGCACTCAAGGAGGAGTGGCGCACTTATGGAGGAGGAGGATCTGCTGCTAGGTTATGGATATCTCTCTTGGTTGGTTGTATCATTGCTCTATCTATCTCTGAGGAAGTTATTGGGGTTTTTCACCTTTATGGTTTTCCCCAAGTAAATCTTTGTGTCTCTTGTGTGCTTGCATTATTGTCTCCATGATTGATATACTGTAGATATGCTGTACATGTTGTTCTCTCAGTTAAGATCCTAGATCAGATTGAAGTAAATTCAGAAAACTTAACATGGTATCAGAGCTAGCCTGAAAGAAGGCATGATATGGCATGTATGACACTTGTTGCACTTACGATGCTAGGGCTTGATATAGCAAAAACCAGTCATCGTAGAACTTTCACTATAAATCCGTTTTGGCGAAGTTTTCGGATCTGAAATTGTTGCAGGACGAAGCTAAAATCTCCAGGTACCTTTTGTCCAAAGGACAACCTCTAATTCGTTGTACTTTGTGATTTATGATCTGTACAATATAGGGTTTCTGCCTCTTCCAGATCTGAGTCAAAATCAGGTGACCTTGGGAAAAAGGTCATAACTTGGGCTAGGCAGCTCCAAATGAAATTTCGTAAAAAGTGACAGGTATTACACAGTCTGTACTATCTCAGAAAACTTTGTCAGAGGCCGAAGTTGAACCAGTGACACGTGGAACGCCGTACAAGTTCGCTCTACTGTTTTATCCCATAAACAGGTCATGTTGCGACACTTGGCATAACTCTCTCTCAGAAAATCCAATTGAGGTCAGACCTGTCAGGATGGAAAGATAACAGGCCGAGCTATCTCAGAAAACTTTTTCAGAGGCCGAAGTTCAAACAGTGACACGTGGCACGCCGTACAATTTCGCTCTTCTGTTTTATCCCAAAACAGGTCACGTTGCGACATTTGGCATAACTCTCTCTCAGAGAATCCAATTGAGGTCATACCTGTCAGGATGGAAAGGTAACAGGTCAGGCTATCTCAGGAAACTTTTTTCAGACCCTGTGGATCCAAAATTTTAGAGTTACACCAAAAACAATCAGGTACATATTTCTGTCAAAACAGAATTATTTTTTAGTACCTTCATTCATGGCTTCCGGAATTTAGGGCTTTGAACAAAGTTGGAATTTTTGTAATCGGAGACCACGGCTGAATGCTACTCATCAAAATAAAAATTTAGAGACCAAAATCAGAATTTTTTGTTGGGAAGAAGGCCGGGCTTGATCAGACCCTAGTTCGGGACTTTGATCAGGAAAGTGGAAAATTAGGGCTTCTGTAAAAATGGGAATTTTTGAAATCTGAGACCACGGCTGGAAGCTCCTCAGAAAAATAGAAGCTTAGAGCTTTGGATCAAACCTTTTGATTGGGAAAAAGAGTGGGATTCATCAAACCCCAGTTCAGGGTCACGTCCAGTGAATCCGGAAGTTTCAAAGGCAAAATTGAGGAGTGAAACTTTGCAGTTTTCAAATTATGAATATACCAATTTGATCAGCTCATCAAGGCGCATATTTCTATCCTTTCGGAAGTTTGAAATTCAAAGTTTGAATTTTTGGGGTTTCTCTGACAAACCCATATCCAGCTCCAGGTCCAGTTCTTGCACATCAAGTGGATTGGGTTAATCATAGAAGAAGATGGATTGGTCACCTACATAGGTGAAGAAGTTCCTGTTTCAGAGGGAGATGAGGCTAAGGCCTTACTTAAGAAGATTACAAGCGATCTCGACAGGTATGACTCATCGAGGTATGTTTTGATATTTGTCCATGATTAAGTTTATGGTATGTTTGTCTTCATGTTATTACAGTTAAGTACAATTTTGTTTTTAGATTTGTCGTATCACCTTAACAAAATTATGAATGCATGATAGAAGATATTCATTATTTAGGGTGTTGACACTTATGATTGTACTAATGCATTATGGTGTTGTATGAGGTTTATGTTGTCTACTAACATGAAAGGTACACCAAGAAAGACAAATCATGCTCCAGTTCAAGAACATATGATCATGGTGACATGAGGATAAAGACTCATCCATTGTCATGGATCTCATAGAAGATCCATTTACGAGGTATGTATAACTTGGTTTTATAATGGCTAACCATTGAGACATGCAGGTTACTAGCACAAGTCATTGAAGAGAACCAAAAGACATTATACGGGTATGTTAGACATAACTAGCTAGCATGCTAATCCAGGTATGTTTTTCCTATATCAAGCTAGAATCCTACCTTGTGTTAGGATCTTATACTATTGTGTTGTTGATAATGATTATTCACAAAGAGTCATAGGTTTGAATAATCATGGTTGTATGCATATGTTTCTTACCATAATTGATGATATGACTAACCAGAAGAATCATGAAGGTATAGCTTTTATGCATATTATATCTCTTATCTTGATTGATGATTCAACTAACCCGAAGAGTCATAGGTTTGAGTAATTACAGGTTTAGACATGTTATGTTTCTCATGATTTGACTAACCATAAGAATACTACATAAACCTTGAATGCTAATGCTTATTATTTCTGTTTGAAATGATCATGACTATACATGCTTGAGATTATTGTGTTTTAATAGTATACTAATGAATGTATGATTTTATATGAGTTCACAAGGATAACACAATCATGATACTAATAAGCATGCATAGGGACCAAGGATGAATATGAGTTCAAGAACAGGTAATTTAGGAAGCAAAGATCAAGAGGGAGCACACTCCAGTTGTTCCTGCAAGAAAGCAAAGGAGCACACTTCAGTAGTTTCTGCAAGGATGCAGATATTCAGAGGGAGTTGACCATCTCTCTACATTCCACAATAGAAAGGTGTAGAAGAAGCTACTTCAGATTAGGACTCCAGCAGCTCCTGCAAGGAAGCAAAGACTCAGAGGGAGTCCACCCAACGAACAAACAAAGATAAGTATTTTAAATTATCATTTCTTGCATATTTGTCTGTTTAAATAATACTGTTCAATAATGTATACACTGATGTTCCTAGAATTAGGTTGTGTATTATGCATATTAGAATAGTTGCATTGATGAACAGTATACTACTAATATACATGGGTAAGTGGCCTATGGCACTGTACAACATTCCATTGCTACTTATCTAGAATGAAACCTCTTTGCTGACATGTTGGGAGTTGTGCACACTCTTAACAATGTTCTGGTAGAGATTGGAAGGCATCTAGAAAGTTACAGGATATGGATAAATGTTGTATTGAAGCATTGGCTAAGATAATTGCATGATTGTATGACATATTTCTTTATGTGTAAGAATTTGTTCTGAAAACTATGAGATGTTTTCTAATCATGCAATTTAACTTGTTGTGTAGGAAAGATCGTATGCCATCTCCTACAAAAGAAGAACTACAACATTTTGTTCCAGCAACAAAGATATCTATTGAAGATATTGAAGATATTGAAGTTCCCAGGATCTGGGATGAAGAAATGGAATGCCATGATCCGTCGATCATGAAGAATGATGTTTGGGATGTAGTCCCAAGATGTGAAGTGATGTTTTTATGACTTCCAAATGGAACTATCAGATCAAGCATGTTGCAGATGGCAGCATTGAGAAATATAAAAGTGATAAAATAGAAGATGCACTAGATGGATCTCAAGACAGCATGGTGTAGTCATATATGTGTGCAGAACTTGGTATGGTAGGATAGACAGCTTTCTATCCAGTTTGGGCGTTACCAAGAGTAAAGCAGATTCCAACCTTTTCTACAAGGTTGAAGAAGGCAATCCAGTGATACTATTTTTTTATCCAGATAACCTGTTTGTTACAGGTAAAGATAGATTGATTGCCGACACGCAGCGGAAGCTTTCTTCCAAGTTCGAGATGATGCACTATTTGTTTTTGGCATGGAGGTGTGGCAGAGTGATGGAATCTTCCTTGGACAATGGAAGTATGCAGTAGAGATCCTGAAGAGGTTCGGGATGATGGACTGCAAGCTATGGCCACACCTATGGCATCGAATCTGAAGCTTCTATGTGATGCTTCATCTGAGCTGGTTGATGTATCCATGTATCGTCAGATGATTGGGTCCTTGATGTACCTGATGAACATGAGACCAGATATTTGCTTTGCTGTGAACACATTGAGCCAGTTCCTGACGGATCCAAGGAGTGTTCACCTGGTTGCTGTAAAGCATATTCTGAGGTACCTGAAGGGTACAGTGGATTATGGGCTCAGGTATGAGGCGAATCAAAAGTTTAACCTGCAGGGTTATGTTGATTCAGATTGGGCTGGCAGTGCTGCAGATAGGAAGAGCACATCTGGGTGCTGCTTCAGTATGGGATTAGGTGTGATCTCTTGGTTTAGCAGGAAGCAGTCCTGCGTAGCACTGAGTACAGCTGAGGCAGAGTATGTTGCAGCCTGTTCAGCTAGTTGTGAGGCAGTATGGCTACGGAAGCTACTGTCTGAGTTATTTGATCTCCATTGGAAGCTACTGGTATCTTCTGTGATAACCAGAGTTGTGTGAAGCTGTCCTAGAATCCAGTGTTTCATGACAGGTCGAAACACATAGAGATCAAATATCACTATATCAGGAATATGGTATAGAGAGGAGCTGTGAAGCTCCTGTATGTTGCGACGGACGAGCAGATTGCAGATGTGCTGACGAAGCCACTAGCCAGGGTGAAGTTCGAGTACTTCAGAGAGAGGCTTGGCGTTCTTCAGATCGAGGACACTTCGAGGAAGAAGTGATGGACACATTTGCTGAAGCCATTCCAAGCATGTGGGAAGGAGGATCCTTCACATGGCTGTGGATGTAAGCGCTGGATGATGAGCATCAGGATGATGTTCTGGTTTCTGCCTGGATATGATCAGTTGGATCATTTATGTATGTACGCATCATGTTGGATGCTGGATATGATCGGTTGGATCATGTGTATGTATTTTGTATGAACGCATCATGTTGGATGCTGTTGGATACATTGCGTGGATCATGTATCTTTGTATGATTAGGTAGATCATGGATGATGATGGATACATTGTGTGGATCATGTATCTTTGTATGATCAGGTAGATCATGGATGTTGATGGATACATTATGTGGATTATGTATCTTTGTATGATCAGGTAGATCATGCATACTGATGGATACATTGTGTGGATCATGTATCTTTGTATGATCAGGTAGATCATGTATCCTGATGGATACATTGTGTGGATCATGTATCTTTGTATGATCAGGTGGATCATGTATGTTGATGGATACATTGTGTGGATCATGTATCTATGTATGTATCAGGTGGATACTTGGATGATCGTGGATGACAAGCTTCTCCAGATGACATGCAGCAGGATGTTGCAGTGATGATGATCAGGATGATCATGTGTACATCAAGATGATGTTTGATGAGTATCAGATGATACTTTGTGGCCGTGGATCAGGTTGTGCAGGAAAGCATGTAATTTGTGCCCTGGGAGATTTGCAGATGGTCTTTCGAGGTTTTTCCTATGCCATGTAATTCGGTGCCCTGGGACATCTGGCAAATGCTCTTGCGAGGTTTTGCTTGGGAGGACATGTAATTTGTGCCCTGGGAGATTTCAGGTCGGAGTTGTGTACCCTTAACATCCTAAGATGCTCTTGCGAGGTTTTGTCCTATGGCATGTAATTTGCTCCTGGGAGATCTGGACAGGATGAAAAAGGCCTCGGATGCTTCAGCCAGGTTTTGTGATGGGTCACATGTAATGTGCTCCTGGGAGATCCTACAGGTAGAGCTGTGTGCTTGTAATAGCCTGGGATGCTGCAGCCAGGTTTTGTGATGCACGTAATAAGTCCTGAGGATTCCACAGTATGGCCAGTGATGATGAAGACCTGCAGGTGGTGGGCCTACATCCAGTATGAAAAAGGACTGGCTCTGTAGAACTTCCTATGACGAGTAGATTCAGAGATTGATTGAGATAGCAACAGCAGTGACGATGATGATGACTCAATGATGATTATCCAGTGACGATGATCCAGAGAAGATGACTTGTGCTAGAAGAACTGTGCTGAGAAATACCTTCCTAGTTAAGAGGGAGTGTTGATGTATATGTAACTTCGGAATGTATTTCACATATATGTATATTGTATTCCTATAGAGATGGTATTATTCCTCTATAAGGAAGTGTCGTCATTTATATTGTAAGTGTTGTAACTTATACTTGATGGGTTATTAGACCACCTTATTTGGGGTCGGTCCTGTATAAGTCATGTGGGTCAAAGGGTTATTAGACCACCCTATTGGGGGTCGGCCATGTGGGTCAAAGGGTTATTAGACCACCCTATTGGGGGTCGGTCATGTGGGTCAAAGGGTTATTAGACCACCCTATTGGGGGTCGGCCATGTGGGTCAAAGGGTTATTAGACCACCCTATTGGGGGTCGTCCCAGTCAGCATTATGTTATGTGGTTAAGTTCGAGCCTACATGAGTTAGGTAAAAAGGCAAGTCAAGTCAAGTATAAATAGAGTGCGGGAGGCACTCTATTTACTCACTCACTTCTCACACATGCACTCAAGGAGGAGTGGCACACTTATGGAGGAGGAGGATCTGCTGCTAGGTTATGGATATCTCTCTTGGTTGGTTGTATCATTGCTCTATCTATCTCTGAGGAAGTTATTGGGGTTTTTCACCTTTATGGTTTTCCCCAAGTAAATCTTTGTGTCTCTTGTGTGCTTGCATTATTGTCTCCATGATTGATATACTGTAGATATGCTGTACATGTTGTTCTCTCAGTTAAGATCCTAGATCAGATTGAAGTAAATTCAGAAAACTTAACACAGTCATGGTAGTGGCTTGAAATCTAGTTTCCTTAGGTTCTTCGTAATCTTCAACAGGTGTCTTTCTTGATTTGACGAATGTTGAGTTTTCATCAAATGTCACATCCCTGCTGACATCAATCTTCTTGAACCCTGGAAAGTATATTTTGTAGGCCTTCGAGCTTTCACTGTAACCCACAAAGATACCCTTCTTTCTTGAAGGATCTAGCTTGGTCCTCTTTTCCTTTGGGACATGAGTGTACACTGGACAACCAAATATTCTGAGATGGCTGACTCCAGGTTTCTTACCAGAGAAGACCTCTTCTGGTGTCTTGTTGTCCAATATCTTGTGGGGTGTTTTGTTTTGCACATATACAGCTATTCTAGCTGCTTCTACCCATAGATGCATAGGTAGATCCTAGTCATGCAACATTTCCCTTGCTGCTTCCATGATTGTTCTATTCTTTCTTTCTGCAACTCCATTCTGTTGTGGATTGTAAGGAGCATCCAACTCCCTCTTAATCCATGAATCACTGCATAGCTTCTTAAAGTCACCTGAGGTGAATTCTCCACCATTGTCGGATCTGAATGTTTTAATCTTCTTATCAGTTTGGTTCTCCATCAAGGTTTTTAATTCCTTGAACTTATCAAATACTTCATCTTTGTTCTTCAAGAAGTAAACCCAAGTCTTCCTAGAGAAGTCATCAATGAAGGAGACACAATAAACATACCCACTCAGAGAACTAGATGACATAGGACCACATACATCGGAGTGGATGATTTCCAAGATACCTTTTTCCTTGCTTTCACTGCTTGGAAATGCCTTCTTAATGTTCTTTCCTTTTGCACATCCTTTGCAAACACCTTCATGCTTGGTCTTAATTTCAGGAAGACCTTCTATAGCCTTACTTGCAATTGGTAATGCTCTGTAGTGCATATGTGCAAGTCTTCTATGCCAAAGTTCACTTGGCTCCATGGAATCATGTACCATGGCATGTTCAGGTCGTCCCTTCAATTTATACAAACCTCCCTCTTGCTCTCCAATCACCACTGCATCATCAATAGTTTTACCCTTTGGCCACATTAGGACTTGGCCATCTACAAATGCAACCCTCATGCCTTTTGCATCCAATGCAGAGATGGAGAGAAGATTCTACTTGAGCCCAAGTACATAAAGAACTTCTTTCATCTTCAAAGACTTTCCAAAATCTAGGTTGTAGGAGGCTTCATCACTTCCTTTGATAGGGTATTGATAATCATCCCCATGTTTCACCTTATGGGGTGACTCATGTTCGGATAGGTTTATGAAATATTCTTTAAACCCAGTCATGTGTTTGGAAGCCCCACTATCAATTAACCAATCATTACAACCATGAGAGATAGTACCTGTGAGAGCGGAGATTAGAACATACTCTTCTTCACTTGATGAGTCATCATCACTTTCTGCCCTAGCCTTCTTCTTTGGAGGTTCATCATCTTCGGCAGCATGAGCATGGAACTTTCTTTTGCTGCCCTTCTTCTTCTTGCTGGGGTTGTTGTTGTTATCCCTTTTGTTCTTGGGACATTCTGAAGCAAAGTGACCCTTCTCATTGCATGTGGAGCATCTTAGATCCTTCTTATTCTTTTGTTGGTTGTGATAGGATCTCTTGTAGTGAGAGTGCTCCTTCTTGGGCTTGCTTCTTTTGGTGTGAGCTGCAAGAGCTTGATCTTCACCTCCCATCTTTTCTTCTCGAGCTACAAGCCTAGCTTCTTCTTGAGAGAATTCCTCCCATAGTTAACTGAAAGAGATCAATTTATTTCTTGCACAGATTCCTTGAATAAAGGAGTCCCATGACCTAGGTAGGCCATTCAGAGTGGTCATAACAACTTCACCATTTTCCACTACTTCATCCACAGCTTCAAGTTTTTCCTTGATCTGAGAGACCTTGGAGAAGTAAGATTGAATGGTCTCTCCATTCAACATCTTGACCGCTTTCAATTGATTCCGTAGAGTCATCTTCCGATTTATGTTTTTCCCTTCAAATAACTTGGTCAGGGAGTCAAACATCTCCTTGGGTGTATTTAGAGATGACACATGAGGTATGAGATGGTATTTGATAGAATCAACAATGATTCTCTTTGGCTTGACCAAGTTCTTCTTATGCAATACCTTAGCCTCTTCATCCTATGGGATAGGGACCTCAGAGTTAATGTAGGAGTCCAATTCATTTTCTTCCAAGATTAACCCAATCCTATACTTCCAGGCTCGGAAGTTATCAACCCCTTTAAGCTTATCCTCAAGCTTGGTGTGGTGAGACATCTTAAAGAGTAATTCAAATGGAAATAGAAGAGATTTAGGTCTTACCACTTGTTTTGCTGAAAATTGGATCTGGTCCTGGATTAGGGTTTGTCGAAAAAACCCTAAAAATTCAAAATGTGAATTTCAACTTTTTGAAAGGATAGAAAGATGCGCCTTAATGAGCTAATCATCTTGGTGTATTCAAAATTTGAGATCTGTAAAGCTTCACCATTCAGAAATGCCTTTTAGTCTTCCCGGGTTTACTAGGGAGGACCCTGAATTAGGGTTTGAGTTTCTTGGAGATCTACCTAGCCAAAAATATCAATCCCAAGCTCTAAACTTCGATTTTTGCAAGGACCTTCCAGCTATGTCTTCAAATTCCAGAAATTCCTATTTTTGTGGAAACCCTAATTTTTAGGGACAAATCTAAAAAAGCTCAAAATTGAATTCTGATTGGACTGATAGATTCTACTTGATGAGTAGAGTCAATCTACTATACTGCTTTTCCAAAATCTATGGAGAGAAACCCAATAAACAAGAAACCCTTGGTTTCCATCACTGCACAATGTCTTCTTCTCAGGTTAGCTCTGATACCATGTTAAATTTTGAGCATTAATTCACAATACTCTAGGATCTTTATTGAGAGAACAACATGTACAGTATATCAATGCATATTAATCATAACAAGCATGTCAATTATCACAAGAATCAAAAGCATGAGAGACAATAGAGACATAGAGTTTTCATGGGGAAATCCATAAGGTGAAAAATGCCACAACTTCCTCAGAGATAGATAGAGCAATAGATCAACCAAAGTACAACCAAAATATAAGAGATAGACTCCTCCTAACAGCTGAACCTCTTCCTCACAAGTGCGCCACTTTCCGAGTGAAGGAAGAATGAGTTTCTGAGTGATCCAAATAGAGATCTCCCGATCTCTATTTATACTTGTTCTGTTTGCCCAATAACCTTGCCCGATAACCTTATGGGGCCGACTTGTCTAGTTAGGTACATCAACCATATATTACATAAATCAGGGCCGACCCCACACATGGTGGTCTAATAACCCATCGGCAAGTTAACACACTTGCGAAACTTGTTAATACACATGACGACAGTTCTGTATAGAGGAATGACACATCTCTATAGGAGTACAATAATATATGAATGAAATACATGGATGAAATACATTCCGAAGTTACATATACATCAACAGTTGGAGTGTTCTTCTCATTTTCTACACGTCTATTTAATTATCCGAGACATTTGTTTTAGTTGCTAAATATTATTTACAATAAATGGATTGATAT
Source organism: Larix kaempferi (assembly GCA_027924585.1). NCBI lineage: Eukaryota > Viridiplantae > Streptophyta > Pinopsida > Pinales > Pinaceae > Larix > Larix kaempferi. The sequence continues at coordinate 1,514,300 of BSBM01000865.1, read as the reverse complement.
AACTGCTAGCCCTGAGTTTAATTCAAAACTCCCTTTCATTTTATTTTTATTCATGACATTACTGGAAATATTGAAGAGGATATTAAAAACGTGTTTATTCTTATTCCAATTTAATAATTGCTAATAGATACACATAGGTTGCAACCATTTCCTGCAACCTTCGTCATACATGGATATTAAAATATATTGTATGGAGTGTTGGCCTTAGAAATACCAACAAAGCAAGGACACCCATCCAGTCATAAAGTGAGCAGTGCAACCAAACCTAAATACCAAGTTCATAGTGAAAATATAAGTCAATGGAGAATTTGCATTCATATTTTCATAATACATTCTCGAGACAAAGGATCTTGCATAAGACTAAGAATCAAGGATCTTAAAATCATATATTTATTTGTCAGTGCATTGTCTTCCAGGGTTTTGTGTAGGTTACAAAGAGGAATAATCTTGACAATAAACTTTGAATAGTGTTGTTGAGAAGTAATCCATTTTGAATTCCACCAAAAATAGATGTCTTGCAACCATTAGAAAGGAAAAGGAGATCTTTGAATCACCCAAAAACCAAAAACCGGACTCAAAACAATGAACAAGGTTATTTTTACACACCAGGTTTGTGTTGGTGAGTTGAGTGGGCTATAAGTCCCTCGATAATGAATCAATTATTGATTAATACACGATTATTACAAAACTAATATCTAACTCATTGTTCTATTATTAACTTAACAATACATAATCCAATATATTTTCCATTATAATCATCCAGGCAACAACTATACCAATTTGGAATCGTGTTGTAAATGATAACACATAAATCCTACAGATAGTCAAAAGTTGTATTAATTATTTAATTATGAAATAAAATAGTTATTTAGCCAAAACTAATATTTAAGGCATTGTTCTATTTTAAGTTAACAATGCATAATCCTTATAATAGTTCACAAGACAACTATTCCAATTTGGAATGGTGTTGTAAATGATAACACATAAATCCCGCAAATAGACAAAAGTTGCATTAATTAATTAATTATTGTGCTTTAATCCATATCAAATCAAGGTAAGACGAATTAATACACATAGATTTAGTTTTCTTGTAACTATTGATGAAAACATTTATTTAATATCTAAGGTGTATCTATGTATCAATTGAATTTGAAATTGAAATTTGATATATATTTATATCAATGAGTTTTACAATGTAGCGAATTCAAACTTGGTGCCTACTTGTGCTTGGATTTATAATTCTTTTTTATATATTTATTTGTTATAGACTTGACACATATCAGCCACTTGAACTTAAAAGCACCTCTCTTGAATTTTTTGACATCATGGGAAACGATATTTTTGCTATGGTTGAAGATACCATATTATCAGGTAAGGTCTCGGTTGCTATAAACTCAACATTTATTGCTTTAATACCAAAAGATTCCAATCCAAAAACCTTTGATGAGTACCAACCAATATCCATGTGCAATTTAATTTACAAATCACAACCAAGATTATTGTTATAAGAATAAAACTTGTATTGTCAAGATGCATGTCCAGGGAGCAATTTGGTTTCTTAGAAAATAGATAGATTTTGGATTCCATTGGAGTGGCTCGGGAAGCCTTCCATAGCATCAAAGCGAGGAATTTAAAAGGTTTAATCCTTCAGTTGGATTTATCTAGAGAATATGATAAGGTGAACTAGAGCTCTCTAAGATTGGCTCTAATGCAAATTGGAATCCCATGGAAGGCCATTAGATGGATTATGGCATGCGTTTCCTTGGTGAATTATGAAATCTTGATTAATGGATGTCCTATAGACATCATATCTAGTTCTAGGGGCCTCAGACAAGGTTTCCCACTCTTGCCACTCTTGTTCCTGATTGCCATATAAGGCTTGAGTAGGCTATTTCTAAAACTAAAGGAAAATACAGTTATAAAAGGTATCAAAATATCTCCAATGATAGCTATTACTCATCAATTATTTGTTGATGATGTAATTCTTTTTGGGGTTGACTGATTGGTTGAATGGGAAAATATCAGAAATATTCTAAATCTGTTCTGTAAGTCCTTAGGGATGGAAATAAATGCAAAAAAATATATCATACTCAAGCATAACACAGAGGATAATTAGCTGGAGGAGATTCTTCACATCATGCCTTATAGAGTTATCGAACTTGTTGAAGGAACAAAATACCTTGGATACTTCATCAAGCCAAATGGATACAAGACTGTGGACTGGATCTGTATTCTGAAACGATTTGAAAAGAGGATGAAACCTTGGTGCTGGTGATGGTTATCAATTGGTGGGAGATTAACTTTGGCTAAATCTGTTTTACAAAACTTATCAGTGTATTGGCTATCTCGGTGTAAAATTCCTAAGACAATTCTTACAGGGATTAGAAGGAAAATATTTAATTTCATTAATTAGTGTGGATGTGATAATCATAAGATCCACCTTGTCGAGTGGAAAAGACTGGCAAGTCCCTTTTCCTGTGGCGGCTAGTCATTAAAAAACATCTATCATTTTTCAACAACTCTATTGGCAAAGAGCTTATGGAGAGCAATATCGATGGATAGTTTATGGAGCTGCATGATTAAGGATAAATACTTCGGGAATTTGACAACTCTGCAATGTATTCGCACTAAGAAAAAGAACAAGAAAGGAATTACAAACATCTAGGTAGGTCTATTATCTGCTTTCCCTATTTTGGCCGAATGGCTGGCTTGGTTTCCGAGAACTGTAGATTGATACAGGTTGGAAAGGATCTGATTATTGGTGATTCACTGAATTCTAAACTCTCACCTGAGCTCATTACTCATTTACGCTCGCATGGAATCTTCACACTATATCATGCATTATTTTCCAATGCACCAAACATTGTTGTGCATAAATGGATTGATGTCGTGCAGTTAGGTTTACACGGAAGTCTTGCTAAGGAGTAGACAGATTACATATTTTCCCTATGTTGTCGTAACATATAGATTTCAGAAGGAGATGACCAAATTAAATGGTCATGGAATACACAAGATGGTTCCCTGACTGCAAAACTGGCCTATGATTCTATTATATCAGTTTATCGAGCGTAACATCAATGGTGGTATAATAGATGTTGGAAATGGAAACTCCCAATGAAGGTAAAGATCTTTATATGCTTGACACTAGAAAATAAGATACTTTCTTGGGACAATTTACAAAAAAAAGAGGTTTTACAGGCCCAAATATATGTTCTCTATGTAAAAAGGAAGGATGCAGAATCGATCCAACATATGTTTATTATCTTTCCTTGCACTGCTCAAATTTGGTTATCTGTCAGGCTCTCTCTCACAGGTATATCTGCCTGGCATGGGGATACTCTACAAGACTTCCTAAAGAATTAGCTCTCCCAAAATCATCAATTTGGAGAAGTTGCATGTTTTATTCTTTGGGAAACTTGGAAATCAAGAAATTTTTGTATCTTCGAAGGAAAACATATTAATCCTGAGTGGTGTGATGGAAAATCTATTTTAGGTTTTTTGAAATATTCCAGGCTTTCCTTGGGCTATTCTCTTAGTTCGGTTAAGGCCATTAGACAACCACTTCCTCTTATGGCTGGCAATAGGGAAATATTCGATGGAGCTCCTTGTGATGGTGCTAGAAAATGTGGAGTTGGAGCAATCATAGAATTGGACCAAAATTGTCTCTTTAATATTTGGATGAACCACGGTTCAGGGACAAATACGAGAGGAGAGCTTATGGCTCTATGGCTAGTGCTTTATTTTGCAAAGGTTCAGAATATTATCTTACAGCATATAGTGGGTGACTAATTTCTCATTATAAACTGGGAAAGGGGAAATGTCCTATAAGGGATTTGGCCCTCTCCCCTTGGATGAATCATGTCAAATATCTTCTCAAAGACCTGCCACGGGTTTCCTTTTCACACACATTTCGGGAGCATAAGGGCCCTCGCACGAAGTTGAGGGGCCCTTTTGGTGCAATTGTGCATTCGCAAAATGCACAAGAATTGTATAAATCAGAAACACGCGAGCGTTACTTAAAACTAGGCATGGGAGGACTCTGACCCTGCCATGTCAATTGACATGTAAGATAGGATTACAAAACACGCGCACATTATAGTGATGCAAAATACGCAGGCGTTTTGGTTAATAGAAACAAAAAAAATAAACAGTTCGTGCACCGCGGCACTGTTTTACCCATTGTTTTCTCAAAACGCGAACGCTCAAGCAATTTTGACTTGCCAAAATGCATTGGAGAAGCTCAACGAGGGAGATTTCATCTTGCATGGAGGATTGGAAAGGTAAGATCCAAATCCTTGCCTCATTTCATCATTAAAAATATAAATTTTGATGTTTCCCTAAACTAGAAATCTTTGTAAATGAAATACCAAAACTAAAAATTATAAAATTTGTTATTTAACATATCTTAATTCCTCCCTACTATCAATCCCTTAATGAATTTTACATCCACCCTATTAGACACAATGGCTCAATTCAATATCATATTCATCCATGAACTATGTACCAATCACAAGTCATTCATCAAGTAAACACACCAACACATTGCACAAGAGACACAAGATATAATCTTTGTAATTTTGTAATTTTGTCTCCATAATTTCTTCATCAAATAGGAACCCGACTTGTCAATATTAAATCAAATTTTAATTTGATTTCCATAAACACCTCATAAATTATAAATATATATTGTATATTTTTATTTAGACTTTCTTTTTCCCACCTAAACGTGGTCTTCATACCCACATCATCACCATTTTCTTTTGCTTCCATCATGCCCACACTAGCTTGTAACTCATGCCGGCAAGGGCCATATTTATGCCTTTGAACATGCATGTAGCTAGACCTTCTTCAATTTCCCGCATGGGGGTCTTTGGCATGCCTCTAGGATGCCTGCAGCTTCCACAAACATGATTGCATATGCATCTTCAATATGCCTGCATGTCACCTTGTCCACATGCCTGCATGTCCATCAGCTTCATTTTTGGATGCCCGCAGATGCCATAAGGGATGCCCCCAATCTCCTTTCCAAGTTTCAACTTCAAGCTTCTTTGTTCACTTCATGCTTCTTTGTTCATGTCACTTGTTATCTCCAAGTCATCCTTATCTAATGTATTAGGACCAACTCCAAATGACCACAGTATGGGTCATTTGGCTCATTAGGTGTGCCAATTCCCATCACCTTGTCTTTTGTCTTGTCTTTGCCATCCTTAACCAATAAAAATACATATCTTTGCCACATCATCATGGTCTTTATGCCCGCATGGTCTCCACCCTTATGCCGACAAGGACCCATAATGTATGCTTGCAATGGTCATACGAAATGATATTTATGTTTGCAATGTATTCGTTCTTGCACAAAGTTTGTACATTTTTCATTTTTGAGAGATGTCATTATAGCACATGTATAGGTTTCTAATGATTTGTTTATTTTTATTTTTTGATTGCAGTGACGACCATGGATGCACAGTCAAACATCCAAAGAGAAATTCAGAGGCTCATAGAAATTCGAGCCTCAATTACTATTGTTGATGATAGACATCTTATGCTTGCATCCAATTTGGATGCAATGATAGAGACCTTTAGTAGGTCTGATGGTGCACTGGAAGATATTGAAATTCGAGCCTCAATTACTATTGTTGATGATAGACATCTTATGCTTGCATCCAATTTGGATGCAATGATAGAGACCTTTAGTGGGTCTGATGGTGCACTGGAAGATATTGCCACATTCAGAGAAAGAAAGAGGCAACAATATCAGGATGGACTTAGCTGCAAAGAAGTCAAGAAGTTGAAAATCTCAAAACAACATATATTTTCCCTCTTTAGAGATCCATGGTCGGGTGAAATCCCAAATGCAAACAAAAGGCACATTTCTATCGAGTGGTGTACATATCAACCATTCATAGATAACTGGATCGACCGATGGTACATGGTGATTGATGCACCACCACACAACAATAGGTAAATGCCCCTATATTTTTTGAGAAAGATGTACGTAGAATTTGTGATGGGGAAGCATGTTAACTATTTTGATATCTTGGAATACTAGGGCATTGGGATGGGGATGCCTCAGCAACGTCCCAATGCGAGGCACATAGATCCCAATTTTCCAGTAGCTCCACCTCGTAGGTAGCTACCCAGGCCAGATGTGTCACCTGCGCATCAGTTGGTCTGAGAGACATGAGATTCCTTCCTACTATTGGCACAGGAGACTATTCGCCATAACACGTATCTTCAAGGTATGTACCAGGCGGGGCCATCAAAGCCACCATATATGGGTGGATTTGAGCCACCACCTGTCAGTGGGGTAGATCCACCACCTCCCGGTGGGGTAGATCCACCACCTTCCAGTGGTGGAGGAGCATCTAGTAGTGGCCCTAGACCTTTACATCATGAGCACAGCCGAGAGTCACACCCATGCACAGTATGCATCCATCCTTGCTTTGGTCCTGTCCAAACAGATGATACCTTTACTGGATACTTTACACATGTAAGTTAGTGGTTAACAATTTAGTGTCATTTGTAAATTATTTTTCCTTACCATACACACATATATATAGGTTGCTAGTATTTTTGATGATTTTAAAACTTGTAGTTGCTACAAGAAGGGCACGGGGTTGAAGACCTTTGCACCAATGATGCAGAGCATAGTCCACAGGCTCATGCACCAGCACCGCCTGATGTAGATGATGTTGTCATACTTTCAGTGACAACAACTCATAATGAGGTAACTATTTAAACATGGCATTATTTTAATACATGAGTAAATCCAGTTAACAATAGAGTGTCATTTGTAAATTATTTTTCCTTACTATACACATATATAGATTGCTAATATTTTTAATGATTTTAAAACTTGTAGTTGCTACCAGAAGGGCATGAGGGACAAGAGGCTCATGCAGTAGCATTGCCCAATGTAGATGATGTTGTCATACTTTCAGCGACAACATATCACCCCGAGGTAACTATTTCAACATGACATTATTTTAATACATGAGTAAATCTAGTTAACAATTTAGTGTCATTTGTAAATTATTTTTCCTTACTATACACATATATAGATTGCTAATATTTTTAATGATTTGAAAACTTGTAGTTGCTACCAAAAGGGTATGAGTGGCAAGAGGGTCATGCAATAGAACCTTCTGAGTTACAAGATGTTGTCATACCTTCAACGACAACATCTCATGCTGAGGTAACTATTTCAACATGAAATTATTTTAATACATGTTAGTTTGTAATCACATGTTACTTAATTAATGCTACACGATCTAATATTTACAATTTTTTAAATTGTAGGTTGTAGATCTGATACGAACCGTTACACCAAAACCTCGAGATGTTAGTGAAGGCTGTCCACTAGGATCTTAACATCCCACCAGGCTCCACAGTCCAGACTCTAGGCTAGATGTGCGCCCATACGGTGGTGTCCCCTTTGCGTCGTGCGAGCCTCGGACGAACACTGCAATGCCGACATTGCCACCCGCTCTGTGACTTGAACCTGGGTGGAGGCTCTGATACAAATGATACGAACTGTTACACCAAAATCTCGAGATGTTAGTGAAGGCCGTCCTGGCAAAGTTTAGTGAGGGCTCCGGTGAAGTCATCAAAAGCACTAGGACCAAATCGTTGCAAAAGGAGCTGGCAATAGTCTGACCATTTGGGCTCTGGATGAGCCTTGATGTACCAATGGTACCATTGAAGAGCTTCCTATTCCAAGTGAAAGGATGCCAGCGGAACTTTGTTGACATCAAAAGTATTATGCAGACTGAAATACTATTCTGCACGATATATCCATCCAGTTGGATCAGTACCATTGAAGCGTGGAAAATCAAGCTTCGGACCATGGAAATTGTTGGAAGAAGAGAACCCATTGTCTGATGAAGACTCGGACTGTCGTTTCTTGTTCATAGCTGAATGTTCAAGATGGAGGCCGAGAAATTTTTCATCCAGATCCTGGAGTTTGGCTTGGATGGTTGCAAGTGCTTCTTCCATGGTTTTTGCTCCTGCACGGGTGACAACCATAAACAGGAGTTTTTTTTTTTTTTTTTTTTTTGGACTGGGTAGGAAAACAAAAACAGAAACTGCTTCAGTAAGGGAAAATCTGGACTTGGGAAAAAATCTGATGGGTAATTGGGGTTTGACTAGATTTTGGACACTCTCGAAAGGACAAGAAGGCAAAAAGGGGAATTTCAGAAGCAGGGTGATAGAATGAGAAAATTTGGCAGAGAGGGACAAAGAAGCAGAGTTCAGAAAGGAAATCTGTGGTAAAATTTGAAGGCGATTGGGTGAAATCTGAGGAAGTTATGGAAAACCCTAAAAATAGACAAATGTGGGCTTTCGGTCTTTGGGAAGGGGAATTGGGGATAGGGTCCTCAGGAATGAAATATGCAGAATGGGATGACAGGGGTTCCCCGAAAATTTCAAGGGAAACAGAGTAAAAACAAGGGAGATATGGAGTGGCTACGGCTCCATATCTCGGAAGCCCACATTTTATTTATTTATTTTAGACTGGAGCGGCTACGGCTCGGAAGGAATCTGGAACAGCGCTGAATGTATTGAAAACGGCTGGATCTAGAACAGCTTGCCTAATGGATCTGAAACGGCGCAATAGTGATTGACAATAGTTCAGATGAAAGTAGATATGGAGCCCAGGTATGTGCAGCTTCCTAACAGTTCAAGGGTTTCACTCGGACACCAATGCTGTCTGACGGCTTGCGTATTGGGGCAATACCCCTCATTCCACGGCTCAGGTAAGACTGATAACCGCTTTGCCACAAACGACAGCTCTTGGTTTACCTCACGGGTGGGAACTAGTCAATCAGGTAGGGGTCGTTGCCCTTTTCGCTGGCAGGTCCTCTCAATGGGCCAGCTACTTCGGGGTTCCTGTGGTACTCCTCACAATGAGTTTTAGGGCTTATAACCAAGTACTTACCACAGTTAAGTGGATAGAGATTATTCCCAAATCCGAACCTCCAACAGATGCGAAAAAAGAATTGGCAAAAATTTCACCCAGCGATCCCAAGAAAGTGCTCTGATACCAGATGTGATGCACCTGCAACAATTAATTAATACGAATATGCGAAATAGCAGAAATGATAGAACTCAGAATCACTTTTATATTGATCACAGGCCACTTCGAGGGGGCAACCTCCTATGAGCAAGCTCAATACAAATAACTTCACGGTCCATCATAGGTCTCAACACACACTTATATACTAAGTGTAGGCGCCAAAACTATGGGTCAAAACCATGGGCCGCTACAAACTATGGATCAACAATACTACAGGCGACTTACAAAGCATATGCGCCAACAACAATAACACAAACTATTGATCAACAATTACTATGGGATGAATTACAAAGCATATGCATCCAACAACAACATACTAACAAAGTAAAGACATGGGTTCCTAACAAGATCCCCCTCAGAGGGAAATGATTTCATCTAGTGAGCTCTTCCTTAGTGGGAATACAAGCGATAGCATGCCCATGGAGGTACAACGGGTGGCAGGCAGTTTCTTAGAATTGGTTGAATTATACAGTACATTGGTATGTATTTCATCATTGTCAATTTGTTAATACATGTTATTTCATTGACCAATGCATTTCTAACTACGTTAGTATTGGTGATTATAGCCACCAGCCTCTATACTTCATAGACTGTCAGCAGTTGGATTTCCTCATAGTACAAATGTGCAAAAGGAACAAGTGTATAAAAGAGGCTCCACTCCTAGAAAGGGTGTGTATGTCCTCTATAGAAGACACACGAGAGATCCATCTACCCCTCACCTAACAAGGGTCATTGATGATGCAGTTAGTGCCACATTTCCAATAGGCACAAGTCATACAGAGGTAACTATTTTAACAAGCACAATGCATAGTATTTAACCATGTTACTATATTATTTATTCATGCATTTCTAACTATTTCCCCATATGGTGATTGTAGCCATTAGCGGCAGAAGTGCTCGGCCCTTCTGCTCAATCCATGGTTCTGACCGGGTCTCCTCTTGTGGTGAGATGTTCATTAATGACCAATTTTTTTATTCAATTTAGCCAAACATGTTAATCAATGTTGAATTGTTGAATTAATTGAGATATGATATTTTATTTGCAGAGCACAACTATAGAGAGGCCCTCCATGAGCACACCGCTCACATCTATACCCCATGAGGATTTGGTGAGTGTTTGTCATAAATAAATTGGCCAGAAGTTAATTTTTTAAGTTTGTTAATGGTAGGGTATTAGTGTAATTATTTGATAAAAATAATGATTATTTTTGCAGACTCCTGATATGCAGAGCAATCCTAGGGAGATGGTGGATAGAGGAAAGTCGGGGAAAAACAAGCAAAAGATTGATTTTTGATGTTGCATAGTCTTGTGTATATGTATTTTGACATGTACATGTACACATTGTTGTACTTAGGGATACATGTACATTGACAGGCCATTTGAGGGTCGTCTACACTACCATATTTTGTATTACAAGCATTCGACTATCAATGCATAATACAATTTATTCCATATTCTCTCTCGAGTTTCCACTTGTGCTTGTGTTGATTTATCTCTGAACCACTAACTGATAAATTATGCTATTGAAATTTATGTAATTACATTTTAAGCAATATTTATTTTCTTACATTTATTGCATTGATCAAGTAACATCTCACCATTGTGTTATGAAAACATTATCTTAATGGAAAAAACTAATAATATCTTTCAACAGTTCAATGAACTTAGCACATGCATGAAATAAGTCAAAATATGTTTGAATAACCTCTGTCATAATAGTAACATGCTATGCATATCATCAATGTAATCCTATGACATTTTCAGAAACTAAGAGGAAGTCTAATAGATGCTACACATTTCATCAATGCTATTGTATTTCATCAAACGCTACGTACACAAGCATCTATGCAGTTCAGTTGACGTGTGCGTACTCTAGCATGCTAAAAACAATGGCAAAGTATCAAGTACAATGGAAAGGAATGCATGAAGTGTAATAAAATTCATTGGGCCTTCATGTACATACGGTCAAATATATGTAACAAATATACCCTAGTTTGTTCCAATATGCTAACCAATAGTTGGTCATGAATTCACTCTCATAAAATCATTGAAGATATAAACCCTATCCTTACTAAACCCTAGTATGTAAGACCCTGTTTTGTGCTTTACCTCTTTCATATGTTCATTTTCCACTTGCCATAATGCAAAAGCAATCATACAGAATCCATGGAAAATGAAATACCTAACTAGTTTAATGATATTCCTTGATAATGTTGTTTTGATGAAAGAAAATAATATGTTCATGGTCCTATGTTTGTAAAAAGGATGGATTATCCTCATATGAAAATGTATTTAAAATTGAATGTTTTTTATTGATACAAACGATGATGTAATGGTTGTTCATTGTGATTTGGAAAGTATTCCCCCATAGCTTGATGGCAAAGTTTCATGGTGACTTTGATCTAACAAAGCTAGCAAGCATCAGAGGGATATCATCGATGAAACATTGCCTCCATTTTTTATTTGTAACTTTAAATTCTTAAAAATGACATTAATTACTCAAAATCAAAATATAGTGGAACACTAAGGAGTTGTTAAATGGCGTGGCACACTAAGGACATAGAAATCTACCAAGGGTGCAGTGTGGTAGGTTTGATTGCCACTCTTTGAATGTCTAGTTCTAGAATCAAAATAAAAAACTTTCCAAGTCGAGCCCCATGTGCAAAACTGCACATTCCCTTACTGAGAAAAACCCTAGTTTCCAAAATGGACCTACAATATGACACTTGGGCCATGGGACCGTCGGACAAGGGCACCCCTAGCCCTATCTCGATCTCCTGAATCCAACGAAGTCGATGGTTTTTTGATCCAAGCCATGGTCATCATTATATGGCTCGTTTCGTCTCGCATCCAAAAGGCCTTCATGGACACCGGATGGATACCTACCAGGGGCATAGAATTCCAACCGTGCAACAAAACTAGGTTCCAGGGAGTCCTGCAAGTGTGTCTAGGAAGGTTCCAGCTAGGAACACTAGCCATAAGTGCCCAGTGGATGATTTTGCAAATTTGACCCCAATGTGCAAAAATTGCACACTCCATTACTGAGAAAAACTCTAGTTTTCAAAATGGACCTACAAGGTGACAGCTGGGCCATGGGACCAGAGGAGAGGGGCACCCCTAGCACTATCCCGATGTCCTAAATCCAATGGAGTCGACAGTTTGTCGATCCAAGCCACTTCCTCATTCTATGGCTTGTTCTGTCTCGCATCCAAAAGGCCTTCAGGGACACCAGATGGATACCTATCGGAGGCATAAAACTCCAACCGTGCAACAAAACAGGGTTCCGAGGAGTCCTGCAAGTGTGTCTAGGAAGGTTCTAGCAAGGAACACCATCCATAAGTGCTCAGTGTATTATTTTGCAAATTTGACCCTTGTGTGCAAAAAATGCACACTCCCTTACTGAGCAAAACCCTACTTTCCAAGATGGACCTACAAGATGAAACTTGTGCCATGGGACCGGCGGAAAGGAGCACTCCTAGCACTATCCCGATGTCCTTAATCCAACATATTTAAAGGTTTGTCGATACGAGCCACGGCCGTCATTCTATGGCTCATTCTGTCTCGTATCCAAAAGGCCTTCAGGGACACTGGATGGATACATACTGGGGGCATAGAACTCCAACCGTGCAACAAAACTAGGTTCTGGAGAGTCCTGCAAGTGTGTCTAGGAAGGTTCTTGCTGGGAACTTAAGCCATAAGTTCCTGGTGGATGATTTTGCAAATTTGACCCCCGTACGCAAAAAATGCACACTCCCTTACTGAGATAAACCCTAGTTTCCAAGATGGGCCTACAAGATCACACCTGGGACATGGGACCAGAGGAGAGGGGAACTCCTAGCACTATCCTGATGTCTTAAATCCAATGGAGTCAACGATTTGTCGATCCGAGCCACGGTCATCATTCTATGGCTCGTTCCATCTCGCAACCAAAAGGCCTTCAGGGACACCTACTGGATACCTATCAGGGGCATAGAATTTCAACCGTGCAACAAAACTGGGTTCCGAGGAGTCCTGCAAGTGTGTCTAGGAAGGTTCTAGCTGGGAACACTAGCCATAAGTGCCCGGTGGATGATTTTTCAAAGTTGACCCCAATGTGCAAAAATTGCACACTCTCTTACTGAGAAAAACCCTAGTTTCCAAAATGGACCTACAAGATGACACCTGGGCCATGGGACCAACGAAGAGGGGCACCCCTAGCACTATCCCGATGTCCTAAATCCAATGGAGTCGACAGTTTGTTGATCCAAGCTAGGTATGAATTCTATGGTGCATTCCATCTCGCATCCAAAAGGCCTTTAGGGACACCTATTGGATACCTACCGGGGGCATAGAATTCCAACCGTGCAACAAAATCAGGTTCTAGGGAGTCCTACAAGTGTGTCTAGGAAGGTTCCAGCTGGGAACACTAGCCATAAGTTTTCGGTGGATTATTTTGCAAAGTTGACCCCAATGTGCAAAAATTGCACACTCCCTTACTGAGCAAAACCCTAGTTTCCAAAATGGACCTACACGATCACACCTGGGGCATGGGATCGGCGAAGAGGGGCACCCCTAGCACTATCCTGATGTCCCGAATCCAACAAAGTCGACGGTTTATCGATCCGATCCACGGTCGTCATTCTATGGCTCGTTCTGTCTCACATCCAAAGGCCTTCAAGGACACCTACTAGATACCTACCGGGGGCATAGAATTCCAACCGTGCAACAAATCTGTGTTTCAAGGAGTCCTCCAAGTGTGTCTAGGAAGGTTCCAGCTGCGAACACTAGCCATAACTTCCCGGTGGATGATTTTGCAAAGTTGACCCCAATGTGTGAAAATTTCACACTCCCTTACTGAGCAAAAACCCTAGTTTCCAAAATGGACCTATAAGATGACACCTGGGCCCTGGGACTGATAGAGAGGGGTACCCTAGCACTATCCTGATGTCCTAAATCCAATGGAGTCGACAGTTTGTCGATTTGAGCCACGGTCATCATTCTTCGGCTCGTTCCGTCTCGCATCCAAAAGGCCTTCAGGGACACCTACTGGATACCTACTGGGGCATAGAATTCCAACTATTCAACAAAACCGAGTTCCAGGGAGTCCTGTAAGTGTGTCTAGGAAGGTTTCAGCTAGGAAAACTAGCCATAAGTTCCTGGTGGATGATTTTGCAAAGTTGACCTGAATGTGCAAAAATTGCACACTCCCTTATTGAGCAAAACTCTAGTTTCCAAAATGGACCTACAAGATGACACCTGGGCCATGAGACTACTGGAGAGGGGCACCCCTAGCGCTATCCTGATGTCTCGAATCCAATGGAGTCGATAGTTTTTCGATATGAGCCACGTTTGTCATTCTATGGCTCGTTCCATCTCGCATCCAAAAGGCCTTCAGGGACACCTATTGGATACCTACCGGGGGCATAGAATTACAACTGTGCAACAAAAAAGGGTTCTGGGGAGTCCTGCAAGTGTGTCTAGGAAGGTTCCATCTGGGAACACTAGCCATGAGTTCCCGGTGGATGATTTTGCAAATTTCACCCCAATGTGCAAACATTGCACACTCCCTTACTGAGCAAAACCCTAGTTTCCAAAATGGTCCTACAAGATGACACCTGGTCCATGGGATCAGTGGTGGGGGGAAACCTTAACACTATCCCGATATCCTGAATCCAACAGATTTGACGGTTTGTCGATCCGAGCCACAGTCGTCATTCTAAGGCTCGTTCCATCTCGCATCCAAAAGGCCTTCAGGGACACCTGCTGGATACCTACTGGGGGCATAGAATTCCAACTGTGCAACAAAATCGGGTTCCGAAGAGTCTTGCAAGTGTGTCTAGGAAGGTTCTAGCTGGGAACACTATCCAAAAGTTCTCGGTGGATGATTTTGCAAAGTTGACCCCAATGTGCAAAAATTGCACACTCCCTTACTGAGCAAAACCCTAGTTTCCAAAATGGACCTACAAGATGACACCTGGGCCATGGGACCCACGGATAGGGGCACCCATAGCACTATCTCGATGTCCTAAATCCAACAGAGTCAATGCTTTTTTCGATCCGAGCCACGTTCGTCGTTCTATGGCTCGTTCTGTCTCGCATCCAAAAGGCCTTCAGGGACACCAGATGGATACCCACCGGGGGCATAGAACTCCAACCATGCAACAAAATTAGGTTCCAGAGAATCCTGGAAGTGTGTCTAGGAATGTTCCAGCTGGGAGTGTTAGCCATAAGTGCCCGATGGATAATTTTGCAAATTTGACCCCCGTGTGGAAAAATTGCACCCTCTCTTACTGAGAAAAACCCTAGTATCATAGATTAACCAACAACTATTCCATTAGATAGCTTCATTTATTGATGGACCTGATTTGACTGATATAGAATTAGATAGCTTCATTTAATCATGGGCCTAATTTAACTGTCATAGAGTAACAATCAAAGACTGCATTAGTTAGATTCACCGACTCCTTTAAAATTCAGTTGGATATGACATGAATGATTTAAATTCAACACCTTAGCTAGCTTCATTTCATTTAGTGATGGGCCTAATTTGACGGGAGCATGGGAACCTAAACTCCATTAAAATTCAATTGGACGTGACATGAATGATTAAAATTAAACTCTAGATGCATACACAAGCCACTTGGACGATGGTTGAAATTCACATAAAATCACATTTAAAGTCATTGAGGAAATTCATTTAAAATCACATTTAAAGTCATTGAGGAAATTCATTTAAAATCACATAAATTTTGGATCGAGATATTGATGATGTGCAAGTAGGCTCGAACAACTTGCTGGTCCGGGTCCTAAAAAGACCAAAATACTCCACTCAACCTGCTTAAATGTATTTGAGAAATAATAACCCTGTGACTCTATCGGGTTAGTTTCAACGGTTAAAAATTTCAGGTGGGTAGGCCAGAAAATTTTAATCAATCTTTAGTCCACCTATAAAGTTGAATCAGATAGTTCAAAACCAGAATCAGAATACGCATCGGTGCTAAAACCAAAGTACATTGGGACACCGAGTAGTCCTGCAAGTGTGTCTAGGAAGGTTCCAGCTGAGAACCCTAATTTCCAAAATAAAATAAAGATAAAGATAAACACTCAATAAAGATAAACCTTTCATTCAAGGTGCAAGAACATGCATAAGGATTCTCCATATTTCCTTTGTTGTCCTCTTCCTGACAAATACAACATTCAGCTAGTGTAGCATCTCCACTCTCCATGGGTGGTTTCTGTTTGAAAACAAAATGATAAACATTACTAGGAACCCAAGCTGCTATTCAAAAATTAAAAAAAAAAAAAAACTAATATCAAAGAAAAATGCCCAGCTATGCAAATACGAACGAGTTCCCCCTCTTCACCTTTTCCTCTTGGAGTTTCTGTTAGGTTCTCTCAATCTGGTCTACACTAATTAATGCCACCATTAAATGTAGGGTAAGCATCCCTATAATTCCATAAAGGAAAGAGTTCATCATTTAAAGCATCAACGTACTAGATGTTCAGTAACAGAGTGTGCATTTTTTGCACACGGGGGTCAAATTTTCAAAATCATCCACTAGGCACTTATGGCTAGCGTTACCAGCTGAAACCTTCCTAGACACACTTGCAGGACTCCCTGGAACCCGGTTTTGTTGAACGGTTGGAATTCTATTCCCCGGTAGGTATCCAGTAGGTGTCCTTGAAGGCCTTTTGGATGCGAGATGGAACGAGCCATAGAATGACGACCGTGGCTCAAACCGACAAACCATCGACTTCGTTGGATTCAGGACATCGGGATAATGCTAGGGTGCCCCTCTCCACCAGTCCCATGGCCCAGGTGTCATCTTTTAGTCCCATCTTGGAAACTAGGGTTTTGCTCAGTAAGGGAGTGTGCATTTTTTGCACACGGGGGTCAAATTTGAAAACTCATCCACTGGGCACTTATGGCTGGAATTTCCAGCTGGAACCTTCCTAGACACACTTGAAGGACTCCTTAGAACTAGGTTTTGTTGCACGGTTGGAATTCTATGTCCCCGATAGGTACCCAACAGGTGTCCCTGAAGACCTTTTGGATGTGAGACATAACGAGCCATAGAATGATGACCGTGGCTCGGATCGACAAATCATCAAATTCGTTGGATTTATGACATCAAGATAGTGCTAGGGGTTCCCCTATCTGTCGGTCCCTTGGCCCAGGTGTCATCTTGTAGGCCCATCTTGGAAACTAGGGTTTTGCTCAATAAGGGAGTGTGCATTTTTTGCACATGGGGGTCAAATTTGCAAAATCATCCACCAGGCACTTATGGCTGGTGTTCCCAGCCAGAACCTTCCTAAACACACTTGCAGGACTCCCCGAAACCTAGTTTTGTTGCACGGTTGGAGTTCTATGCCCCCTGTAGGTATCCATCTGGTGTCCTTGAAGGCCTTTTGGATGCGAGATGGAACGAGCCATAGAATGACGACCGTGGCTTGGATCGACAAAATGTCGACTCTGTTGGATTCAGGACATCGGCATAGTTGTAAGGGTGCCCCTCTCCTCCGGTCCCGTGACCCAGGTGTCACCTTATAGGTCCATTTTGGAAACTAGGGTTTTGCTCAATAAGGGAGTGTGTAATTTTTGCACACAGGGGTCAACTTTGCAAAATCATCTACCGGAAACTTATGGATAGCGTTCCCAGCTGGAACCTTCCTAGACACACTTGCAGGACTCCCTAGAACTCGGTTTTGTTGCACGGTTGGAGTTTTATGCCCCCAGTAGGTATCCATCTGGTGTCCCTGAAGGCCTTTTGGATGCGAGACGGAACGAGCCATAGAATGACGACTGTGGCTCAGATCGAAAAAAGGTCAACTCCATTGGATTCAAGACATAGGGATAGTGCTAGGGGTGCCCCTCTCCTCCCGTCCCATGGCCTAGGTGTCACCTTGTAGGTCCATTTTTCAAACTAGGGTTTTTCCACGGGGGCTTCACTCAATTACTGCCTACCATAGCACGTTCATTTGTGGAATATGAAACAATACCCCTAATTTAAGTAAATATTTGAAAATACCTCCCAAAATCATTTTTTTAAATCCCTACCAATATGCCTTCCCAATTTAAAAAAACCCCTATTTTCCCTATATATTGTATGTATCCATTTTTTTCATTTTGTTCGGGTACAAAGGGTACTACCAAAGTACCGAACACCAAGAGAAACCACTTCACACAAACAGATCACAGATCAACACACCGATGTTTTGACGTGGTTTAAACCCTCTTAAGGGAAACACTCCACGGCCCCGACCAAATAGCTTATATGGGACAATTTATTATGCAAAGAAAGAAAGTTACAAATGAGATTCTCATAATCGATCAACTAAACAATGACCCTCCATGCTTTTTAAATAGAAATCATGGACCAATCTGGTGTTAAGACACAGATCAAGGTTAGGTTTGATCTAAGAGAAGTTGAGCCATTGGATCACTCTATGTCGGGAACATATCGTGACAGTCGGATTAAGTATTTACAAATGCATACTAAATAAACACACTTTCCCTAATGGATATATTACACAAGTTGATCTTAACTAACTCCTAAGTGTCTAAATATCCTAACATCCCCCCTTAAGAACAACTTGGGATAGGATTGAAGGATTTACAAAAGTGACACTATTAGGAGAAGGAAGGAGGCATTAGAGCTTATCCCCCCTTAATGACAAGTTCCCGAACTGCTAACATAGATCGAAGTTTAGAAAACTTCGCTTCTATAAGAGAATTGGTGAAGATGTCTGCAACTTGATCATCTGTAGGGCAAAAGAGCACTTCAAGAACATGATCATGAACAAGATTTCTGATGAAGTGTATATGTAGCTTAATGTGTTTACTGCATTGATGTAGAATTGGATCTTTGGCAAGCTTAATGGCACTTTGATTGTCGCACCAAAGTGGAGTAGGCTACTGCTGCTTGAATCCAAACTCTGAAAGGATCTGTCGAAGCCATAAAGATTCCTGATTGGAATTAACTGCTGCTCGATATTCTACCTCTGCTGAAGAAAGAGCAACAGCTTGTTGTTTCTTACAAGCCCAAGTGATAGGTCTAGATCCCAGACTGAAAACATAACCTACAATAGACTTTCGATCATCAGGATCGCTGGCCCAATATGAATCAGTGAAACCAACCAACAAAGGTTTCCCCCCTGTACTGTAATGAATCCCAAACTGAACTATACCTCGAATATATCGAAATATTATTTTAGTTTCTTTCCAGTGACTTTCATGAGGTGTCTGCATATAACGGGCAACACGACCAACAGCAAAGGAAAGGTCAAGACGGGAATGATTCAAGTATAAGAGACTACCAACAAGCTGACGATACAAGGTGGCATCGACTTCCGGTGAAGTAAAAGTGGCAGAAAGTTTGGCTTCAAACTGGAAGGAAGAAGGGGCTGGTGTATAATCTTCCATGTGAAAGCGACGAAGAAGGTCACAAGCATACTTAGACTGAGAAAGAAAGATTCCTTATTTGGTTTGCAGGACTTGGAGACCAAGAAAATAATGCAAATGTCCTAAGTCTGACATTTCAAAATTTTGTTTAAGACTAGATTTCACATGGGTTATAAGCTTAGGGTCACTACCAGTAGAATAAAGTCATCAACATATAGAACAAGTATGATGAGATGGTTTCCTACTTTCTTGGTATAGACATTGGGGTCAGAATGGCATCTAGAAAAACTAGTGTCAAGGAGAAAGTTATCCATTTTGGCATACCAAGCTCTAGGAGCTTGCTTAAGTCCATATAAGGATTTCTTAAGGTGGCAGAAAAAACTAGAGCTATTCTGAACATATCCGGGAGGTTGTTCCATATAAATTTCCTCCTGTAAATCACCATGTAAGAAGGCAGACTTGAAATCCATTTGATGGACTTCCCAGTTGTGTAAGGCTACAAGAGAAAGAACAAGGCGGATGGAGTTCATTTTTGTGACAGGGGCAAAGGTTTCATTGTAGTCAATCCCTTCAACTTGGGAAAAAACTTTGGCAACTAGCCTTGCCTTAAGTCTTTCAACACTTCCATCTGATGCATACTTAGTTCTGTAGACCCATTTACATCTGACAAGTTTTCTTCGTTTTGGAAGAGGTACAAGATCCCAAGTATCGTTCGCCATTAAGGAATGATATTCTTCATCCATAGCTGCATCCCAATCTAGATTTCCTGAAGCTTCTGCAAAAGTTGCTGGATCATGATTCTCGGAAACTTGAGCCAAAAGAGAAGAGGCTTGTTGAAATTGAGAATGTGTTCGACATTGATCTCTAGGATCGCCGGTAAGATCACTAGCTGCTTCACATGTTGAACGGACCCATCAAGGAAGCACTTGTGCTAGTGCAACTGGAGGAACATGAGCAGGCGGAGGTGTATTTTCATCCTCATTGTCATCATCAAAAATTGGAGTTGGAAACCTGTCAAGGAAGTTGGAAGAAGAAGAAGAAGGCACAAACGCTGAGTCAAGCTCGCAGGCCAAAGATGGCACAATCGCTGAGTTAGGCTCACAGGCCAAGAGATTTTCATCAAATTTAATATCTCTTCTAATGATTATATCATGAGAATGTGGTTGAAGAAGTCCATAACCTTTTACATCTTTAGAATATCCAACAAATATGCACTTTTCACTTTTAGGCTGCAATGCTTTCCGTTTTTCATCCAGAATGTGAGCCCATGCTTCACTACCAAACACACGGAAGTGACTTACATCAGGTTTAGTTTTACTCCATGCTTCTTCCGGTGTTATACCTTGTAATGCTTTAGTGGGGGTGCGATTAACTATGTAATTTGCACAATTTATGTCAGCCCAAAATTGAAGACTTAGTCCCTTAGATTGGATCATACAATTAGTCATTTCTTTTAAAGTGTGGTTCTTCCGCTCAGCTACACCATTTTGTTGTGGTGTATATGGAATAGTGTGTTGTTGTTGGATTCCTTGTTCAGTGCAGAAAGTAGTGAACTTTTTGTTAACATATTCTCCTCCATTTTTAGATCTTAACTTAATAATTTGATGACTAGATTGTTTTTCAATAAGGGCCTTGTAGGCCAAGAACATATTAAATACTTCGCTCTTAAGTTTTAGGAAATAAACCCAAGTGCATCTGGTGTAATCATCAATGAAATTTAAGAAATATTTGAAACCAGAAAAGGAAGCAGATGGAAGAGGAACACACAAGTCACTATGCACAAGATCCAAGGGAACCGAGGCGTGCCAAGAGGCATGTTTGTCAAAACTGTCCTGATGATGTTTTCTGAGTACACAACCGGAGCAAACACCATCCCTGCAAGATACCATCGGAAGACCTATCACCATATTTTCTTTACATAGTTGTTGCAATGAGCGATAATTTAAGTGACCAAATCGCTCATGCCAAAGTTTGTTCAAGTTATCACTATGAGCAACAAGAATTGAAGGGAAAGGTGATGACCCAAAGTTGTTAAACTTGTACAACCTGGTAATGTCATCAACAATTCCGGTAGCTAGGACCTGTTGAGGATCTTTAAAATCCTTGATTACAACTTGGTGAGGTGTAAAGGTCACAGTTTTACCTTCACCAGAATGAGTGATCTGATAGACTAATAACAAATTGCAGGAAATTCTTGAAACACATAGTACATCACTAAAATGACCATTATCTACTGGAACTGTTCTAGCTCCTACAACACTTAGAGATCTATCATCACCAACAAATATTTGTTTGGTGTTACATTCATGCATAGTAGAAAAGATGGCTTGATCCTTAGCCATATGATAAGATGCTCCAGAATCAATGAGCCATTCATTTGAAGTAGAAGAAGAAGATGCATTATATGAATAACCAGAAGCACAAAGTGCATGTCCATGAGAGGCAGATTTTGAAGGCGAATCTAGGCTGATGTGGTACTTCTTCATTGCTACTTCCAAGGCTGCCATCTTCTTGAAACCCTTAGATTCATCATGATTATCTTTCCCGCAATAGTTGCAATGACGCTCAGTCTTCTTTCCTTTTGGCTTGGATCCTTTATAATTTTTTAAAGAAGGAGCTGACTGAGAGGGTTTGGGACCCTTGTTTGACTTATTATTCCAAAAATTTTGTTTCTTGGGAGGCTTGGGATTTTCTTTCTGTTGAGACAATAAGGCTTTCCCAGATATATCTGCATTGTTGATTATTCCAAGATGAATGAGTTTATCTTGCTCTCTAATCAAGGAATCACAAAATGATTCAAGACTAGGCTCTTGATAGTTAGCTGCATTCAATGATTCTTTCATGGAGTAAAATGTAGATATAAAAATACAATATGCAAGTCCAAGTTTGGAAAGAATATGATAAATGCATTGTTTGTCTTCCCTCTTAATTTTACATTCTGCACATAAGAGTTTAAGAGTTTTGTACTTAGATAAATAATCTTGAATGCATGAAAAGTCACTTGGATTTAAAGAAATCAACTCATTTTCGAGTTGGTGACCTCGAATTTCATTGTGTTTACCAAACATAGATTCCAACTTGTCCCAAGCAGCATCAGGTTCATCAATTCCAGATATGTGGAATCGCAAATCAGTAGAGATTGACATCCCAATCAATCCACGAGCTTCCACACATCTATCTATCCATTTTATTTTCTTATCATCATCAATGGGTTCTGTTTCTTTCCCTGAGGTAATTCTGAAAGTCCCCTACTTCGTAGAACATCCTCCATACAAGATTTCCATGAGAAATAGTTGAAACTGTTAAGTAGAATATCACAAGGGGCAGCCATATTTGTAAATTAATGGTTATAAAAGCAAAAACCAATAGTCTGGTTGTGAAAAGCTTGAAAAAATAGGCGGTTTAAAGAAAAACGGCATTGAAAACGGACTTCGGATGATGAAGTTATGCTTGAACAAAGAAAATGTTGAAGATGTCCCCAATAGTGATGTGGCACATAGAGAATGATCAGCTTTAAAAAAAAGGACCTCCCTCTTCCCACGATGAACCTTTTACAATCACTTTACAACAAAGTTGCTTTAAGTGAATCACTTTTGTAAAATAAGTGATTTCACTTTGATAATGATATTACTTTTAAATAGTGCAACAATAAAAAAGAACTTAAGTGACTCACTTTTTATTTTTATTTTTTTATTATTTAAGTGAGATGCACTTTTACAATAAAGTAACTTGAAAATAGAAATTGCATGCACTTTTCCTTTTAAAAGTAACTTCCTAAGACTTGAATTCAAGACCTATTAAGGAATAAATCAACTTTAAACCAAGTGAGCTAGATTAAAAGGTATGTAAAATATGGGAATGAGGAAGGGTTTTTTTCTTTTTTTCTTTTTTACTCTTCTTGCTCGGTTTCCGTGCTTGCATTTTTTCCTTCAAATCACACCACAAACCGAAACAAAAAAAAAAATTCACACTTGTGGACTTAGATCTCGTTAGCTTGTCCGAAAAGTCTACATTTTCTCTCTGTTTCTGATTTGCCGAGATCGCGCAAGGTGCACGGCAAAGAGCATATGCAGCCGAGAAAAACTCTTTCCCTTTCTGTTTCTGATTTTTCGAGATTTCTCAAGGTGCACGGCAAATAGCATACGCAGACAGGGAAAGCACAAATCCAAAACCAAAAAAATCTAACAGTAAAAAAATGATAACAATATGAGATTTTTTATTTTAAAACAGAAAATAAAAAAAAATGCATCACTGTAACATTATACCTTCAGATCTGATGAAATACGCATTTCTGAAGCAACCAGGAACTGTTTTCGATCAAACGAAAACTATTTCCCAATGGAAATGGCGCTCTGGACGCAATGGAACACCTCCCACAGCCCAGAAATGCACAAAAATACCAGGACTAGAAACCCTTTCGATTTTCGGCAACAACAGTTCAAAATCTAGATCATAACTGGAAGCGACACTTCATAAAAGCTCTGATACCATGTTCAGGTACACAGGGTACTACCAAAGGACCGAACACCAATAGAAAACACTTCACACAAACAGATCAGAGATCAACACACCGATGTTTTGACGTGGTTTAAACCCTCTTGAGGGAAACACTCCATGGCCCCAGCCAAATAGCTTCTACGGGACATTTTATTATGCAAAGAAAGAAAGTTACAAATGAGCTTCTCATAATCGATCAACTAAACAATGACCCTCCATGCTCTTTAAATAGATATCATGGACCAATCGGGTGTTAAGCCACAGATCAAAGTTAGGTTTGATCTAAGAGAAGTTGAGCCATCAGATCACTCTATGTCGGGAACATATCATGACTGTCGGATTAAGTATTTACAAATACATACTAATGCATACTAAAGAAACACACTTTCCCTAACAGATATATTACACAAGTTGATCTTAACTAACTCCTAAGTGTCTAAATATCCTAACACATTTACATTTTTTAATCCCTTTATATATCTACCTAGTATATTAGCATGATACCGTGGTCTTGACTAAACCTCCCAAGGCCTGTAATATGAACAAGTGGTTGGGCATTCAATCCCCCAAGGCCTATCGAGGGCCTATAACAAGCCTTGGAGGCTTAGAGCCTCCCAAGGCACCCTAGGGGCTTGGATACCTTCATGGTATACAAAACCCACGGAATCTTTGCATAGCACCCTCACCTAGGAGGTTGCCCTAATCGACATAATAACTAACCCATTAGGTGTACACAATGGGGGAGTCAGTTGCTCGATTAAGAGAGGTACCTACCTAGAACAAGGATGAGCATTGGGCACTTGGAGGAGAGCAATTAACACTTGAAGCTTGAGACTATGTGATAAATACCTTATAGCTTGGACACTTGACTTGGATAATTAGGTTGAGGAGCATATTTCATGGAGGTTGGTGATGGACTCGGATACATATGTTCAAAAGCATTGGAACTTAGCACTAGTACAAAATGAGAGATAAGTGACCAGAAAAACGACCAAAATCCACATATAAATGACTACTTTTGAGTTGGTGACCACTGGTAGCAAATTAGCGGTCATATATCACGCGACCAAAAATGTGGTCATATTTAGCTTGGTCATTTATAGCTTATCTTTGTGTCATATATTTGGTCATTAATTTGTTAATATATTTTTTCATTAATTGTCACAATTAATGACCAAATTTATGACCACATTTTTTTTCACGTGATAAATGACCGATAATTTACTACCAACAATTACCAACTCAAAAGTGGTCATTTATATGCATATTTTGGTCATTTTTTTGGTCACTTATATTTCATGTTGTAATGGTGGTTGTTTATATGCAAATTTTGGTCATTTTTTTAGTCATTTATCTCTTTTTAGTGGTTTCGGAATATAAATAGGGAATGGTGGAATCAAACCACCAACCTCCTGCCTATAGGGCAGGTGCTCTACCATTGAGCTAGCACCCTTAAATAGAACACAGGAGCTTGAAAGATGAGCATTTGCTTGCGTGTTGTGGACAACTTCTTGCATCTGTATCATGTACCATGAAAAATACCTCATGTTAGTTTAAAAGATAATAAAATTATAATTATAATAAAAACACCACATTACTGCTTCTATACATATCAATATCTGCACCCTCCCATTATCTCACATTATTAATATCTTCACAAGTTGAATAATAGTACAGAAACCCTTCAACAAAACTAAGATGATAGCAATTAGAAACCTCATTTCCAATAATCAGAATGTTCAGATTGTTCCTATTGATTGACTTGCCTCTGAGAGGCACAGTCTGGTTTGAAAGTTATTTTTCTGAGTATAAAGGAAGGTCTTCACCCCCAGGTAAGTTATCAAACTTTTTCATTAGATACTTTACTAATGTTATAAATTTGTTCAATTTACACTACTATTGTCGATTACATGTTAGTACACGTGTAGTATTAAGGACTCTTAATGCTTGTATTACAATAATTTTGCATTTATACAAGCAAATAATTAATTAATTTTCCTGACTTGTGTGTGTCTGTGTATATATATATTAGCAAAAGATAATTAAAATAAAGTGTTTTCAGCCTGCACATTTTTCAATTATTTTTTAAATAGACAAACGATAATTAAGTATTTCTGACCCTGTAAAGCTACGAATTATGAGTATGGACTAATTTTATTTTAGTTTTATGTACAATTAATAAGAATTGTGATTATTTATTTCTCTCAAGACACAAACAGAAGTCAAGCCAGCTTATCCAAATAATTTTCATTTCATAGTTTCCAAGTAAATGGTTTTCTTTTCCCTTTTCTACAGAAATATTCTCACCTGGAGGGCACTCATCTACTGAAAGTAAAAGAAAGTTGACTTGCACATAATCTGTAATATTAGAAAATGGAAGTTAAACATTACACATTAATAAAATGAAATTGAAGTTGGGTGGGTTAGCTCGAGTGGTCAAGCACTGTGAATTGAGATAAGAGGTCTCAGGGACAAGGCACCTAGCTGGTTATATGTGATATGTCCTGTAGCTAGGTTTTTCATCCTAGCTGGTGCAAATGAGCACCTACTAAGGAGAAGGGCCTCCTTAGTAGCAGTTCAGTAAAACAGTAAAACAAGGTAAAATCTAAGCTAACATGTGCATCAACAGAAAATAAAAAGACAATAATATAATGGGAATTTTTCTTTTGTATTAAAAATGAAAACAAAGTTACATTTACCTCAAATGTTGAGGTTGGTGGAGCTCTTGCAGTAGTCCAGGAGGACTACTTCTGTGCTCCAATGGGTTCCTTCTCCTTCTCCAAGGTGTTTGAATAATGGGACAAAAGGGGCACTCAAATGGGAAGCTAGCTCAAATGGTGAGCTAGGGTTTCAAGAGTGATTTTGGCATAGTAAGGATAGGATAGATTGTGGATATGAAATGGGGAGCCTCCATCACCTATTTATAGCTTTTTAGTGATGGAGTATTGACCTATGGTTTTTGGCACCATATGGTTTAGGTCAATGGTTTAGGGTTTTTGCTTCATTTTTCTCTCTTTTTCCTCTTTTTTATATTTTGTATTCCCTTGTATTTGATTTTTGGAAATTTAGAGCCCTTTTAGAGGGTTTTTGCTATCTTTTGAGGAAATTTAAATTATTTTTGGGGAGAAAATGGGTTTTTTGGCCTTTTGGTGGCTTTTTAATGGTTTTTTGAGGTTTTGGAGGCAAAGATGGTGGGAAAAATAGACAAATGAGTCATGTGGTGAGGGAGATGTGGTAATGAACACTTTTTAGGTGTTAACAGATTACCCCCTGATGTGTGAGGGAAGGAGCTCATCGTATGGACGATAGACATCATAGGTCTTTTATGGTTTTCCTGGGGTGTGGAGAAGAGAAGAAACAGACTGGAGATCAGAATAGTGGTCCTGAAACAACTGCAAAAACTGAAAATACATGACCTAAACAATGAATGAGGCATAATCTCAATATATGGACAAGGCGGGCATACCGATGCTCGTATCAAGATATATAAAATAACAATGAGGCCCAAAAAGGGGACTTGAAAGATACATGGAGAACTAATGTGTACATCATAAGGGTCCATAGGGGACACAAATTTGTGACATACTGTCGGTCTGACCATGTCTGAGCTGAAGAACTGATACAGTGGAATAATAATAGTGTTGTTGAGTGTGGTACTAGAGGAACTGATGAGTTGTTGGATCATAATGACGGGGAGTCATACCCTCAATGGTACACTAGACTTTAGCTATACTGGGTACTCAAAGAAGCATCTGAGTGGGTGGCCTCTGAATACTATTTCCAATGCAACCCGGATATCCATGGGAACATATACTTGGGTGTTCCAAAGTGACTCACCAATGTGCTAGAGTCGGGGGAAGTCCGGGGTCTTCGACAAATAACTGAAAGGACTACTACCCTGTACGAGTGTCAATGATGCGATCAAGGTGTTGACGTCGAGCATGTGAGAAACAATCATTTAGAGAGGAACTGAAGACTCCTTTCGAAATGATCCATAGGCACTCACCATTGATGGTGATGAGTCCAAGGCACAGGGACCTCTGGGTCTATCCTCTTGAATAGATTAGTTGTCGTCGATAGAGGGAGACCTTGCAACTATCAAGGAAATAATGATATTTCCTCGATAGGAGCGTGAGGTGAACAACCAGAAGGTGATAGTTCTGATAGTGGGACTGACATATTTTGGGGATGGGGAATAATTGGGGTCGCGATGTGGGGGGGGAACTCAAAATTCCTTTATTCAGAGTATGATGACATGGTTGGCCTGGCAGCATACGAAACTGAATCTTAAGGGAAAGGGATCATATATTAAGGGATCAGGGGATATGACTGTAATGGGACAGGCTCGGGGGGTCAAACTGATGTATGAGATCCAGAAACTCTTAAGGGTGGCATATTGCAGAATACTCTGAACAAAGGAAACAGTATTGGGGTTGCTGCGATAATGTGGGGACAAGATATGATCTGTCATGGCACTAAGAGGCATCGTTGGGTCCTTCTTCGTGGTTTAAGCAGCTCAAAGAAGGTATAAAATGGTATTGTCATGTGGATTTATACGAGCCTAGGACAGTTCATGCTCGTGATTGCTTTCAATTTTAAGGAGCCTGAAAGCGATAAGAAGATTTTGAAATAATTGTTAACACCCAAAAAGTGCTCACTAGCTCATTTCCCTATTCACATGACCCATTTATCCACTTTTTCACCATCAGAGCCTCTGAAACCAACAAAAGGTCACCAAAAGACCTTAGTACACCCCTTTTTCCATTAAAAAAGATTATTTTTCCCAAAAAAGCATAAAAAACCCTCAAAAAGGGTCCAAATTCCCAAAAATATTAAAAAGGGAATTAAAATATTATTTTTATTCAAAAAAGGAAAAAGGAGGGAAAAGTACCTAAACCATGTTGGTCAATACCATTTGGTTTCCACAAAACCACAAATGGTATTTCCCACCACCAAAACCTATAAAAAGGTGGTAGGGGCTCCTCATTTCCCATCCACCCATTATCTCATCCTTATGCTGCTGAAATCTCCCTTGAGCATTTTAGCCATTGCAAACCACATTGGAGAAGAGACCATTGGAGATTGAAAGTTGCTCATCCTTGGAGCTATTCAACCTCACCATTAGAGGTATTGATTTCGCAAGCACTTGCTTGCCCCATCCTTTCAATACAAATTCTTTATTTTATATGTTCTTGTTCTTGATCTTAAATTATTTTTGTTATTTGCTTAATATCTTTGCTTAGATCCATGAATAGTCTTGTTTAATTAGTTTATTGTTATTTATTTCCATTGAAACTGCTGCTACTAGTTAGCAGGTGCCCATAGCACTAAGCCTGGTTGCAAAACCGGGCCAACAGTTTTTGGCGACTCCGCTTTGGTTTGAACTATAGATCTCTAGTTTTGCCTTTAATCTTAGTTTTTTATGAGTTTTTAACCTTTAGATCCATAGATCTGCCATCTTAGACAGCAGATCCATTGCTGCTCTGAGATTTGGCCCCATAAACAGCCCGAAATTTTCAATTTTCGGGTTCGTTTCTCGGTTTCCGTGCACGGCTTCCGCCTCGCGGTTTTTTGCCAGACAGTCGCGCGGTCCATCGCGACTTTTCTGCACTTTTCCGCGCGGTCCATCGCGGCTTTTTCCCAGACAGTCGCGCGGTCCATCGCGACTTTTCTGCGTTTTTCCGCGCTGCACACCACGGCTTCGCGGCCGATTTCCGCGCTGCCCATCGCGACTGTGCGGCTAAAACACGCGCGGTCCATCGCGACTGTGCACCCAAAACCCGCGCGGTCCATCGCGACTGTGCGTCCAAAACCCGCGCGGCCCATTGCGGCTGTGCGTTCAAAATCCGCGCGGCTGAATTTTTCATTCGGCCATCCCGATTTTGAAAAAGTTTTTTACTGTACTTTCTGCCCATAGCACATTTTTTACAGTATTAAATTCTGCATATTTTACAGCTTTGAAAAAAAAAAATTTACTATTTAAAAGTGCATATCTAGAAATCTTTTTAAAAAAAATTTCAAGAAAGTGAAAGAAAGACTCATTTTGCATTTTCATCTAGATTCAAATTTTTTCTTGTTTACTTCTTTAAAATCTTGCCCTTAGCAATTTTTCTTGAAACAAAGAAATCCATTTATTTCTTTTAAAAAGAAGTCTATTATTTGCTTTCATAAATCCAAAAAATCCATTATTTTTTGAGTTATTTTTTGAAAAGCATTTAAATTCCTTTTAGTGAAAAGTCATAAATATTTGCTTTTTATTTTCGAAAAATCCTTTATTTTTTGAAAATTTCCTATAAAGCATTTAATTTTTTCAAGTTCAGTTTACAACACCTCACGTGCACTCACACGATCACTTAATTGAACTAAGCCTTAAAACATACCTTAATTTGAACACACTTTTAACCCCACTTGGGGAACACTAAAAGAATTCTTGTAGCTAGGTAGTATTGGGGGGATAGGTGTTCCAATAACACCCCTCAATTCATACATCTGAGACATAGAAGTTGTCCAATTAGGGAGCTAAAATCTCTTAGTACTTTTTGGCGCGGTCACAACCGGTTTGTGGGAAGGCCTCTCCCTTAGGAGGGTTGAAGTCGCGAGGATGGTTCCGGAAGCCTGAGTGGAATACCGAAATCCATTCAGTAACCGAAGGGCTACCATTCGCAGTTCTCGGGACATCCCTGTATTGGGATATTGCGATCAAAGGACCAAATGGCAGATTTACCTTTTCTCGACGCGTCATGAACGGAGTATCCTAGTAGCCTGTCTTTAGGATTGATTACCCGGTGTCCCTCCCGGTAGGGGGATATCTAGCCGTTGTCTCAACATTCATATTGTCTGAATTGGATTTCATCACCTTGCAGAGGATATCGTTTGTTTGAGTCACAATACTTTTAGATTAGGTGTTTGCATGATTTCAACCTACCTGTGGTCTAGTTACACCTATTTTTTCTAGGAGCCCCTTGTGTGTTGGTATTCTGACCAGTTGTTGCATTCCTCCACTTATTGTAGCACAGCTGCTAGAATAAGTGCCTTTTTCTGAGGATTGATTTTTTGGCCTGAGGGCCTTCTTTTTTCACTCCCCTTCTTGCACCCTTGGTTGCATAAGGGTTTTGAGTCTTTTATATATATATCACCACCTGATAATTAAACAAATTTTTTATACAACAACATATTCTCACCATTGAGAATTTTAGACGCTCTCGCCGTCTATAGGGCGAACTCCCAGAGTTTAGTCCACTTCACTCTCCACGTCACGGACGCAGAGCCTTATCCCTTGATTCGACACATCGTCAATCAATTAGACAGTCATCCGATTCTGACATACCCCACTTCACCTTTGATTTGGAGGTAGAATCCGAAAACCCCACAGAGTTACCACCAACCACAATTATGTCTGGAACACCATTTGATCCACTATTTACAACTACCATAGGTCAGACATCTGCAGACCCTTCTGCTGTAGTACCATCCACGGCAACAACCACCCCCCTGGGTATGCCCAATATGGTTAACACTCCACATTCAGGAATGCCTGTTAAATTTTCAGAATTTACTTCAATCTGATATAGGATCTTAACTGAGAGAACAACATGTACAGCATATCTACAGCATATCAATCATGGAGACAATAATGCAAGCACACAAGAGACACAAAGATTTACTTGGGGAAAACCATAAAGGTGAAAAACCCCAATAACTTCCTCAGAGATAGATAGAGCAATGATACAACCAACCAATAGAGATAGCCATAACCTAGCAGCAATCCTCCTCCTCCATAAGTGCGCCTCTCCTCCTTGAGAGCATGTGTAAGAAGTGAGTAAGTAAATAGAGTGTCTCCCGCACTCTATTTATACTTGACTTGACTTGCCTTTTTTACCTAACTCATGTAGGCTCGAACTTTACCACATAACATAATGCTGAGTGGGCCGACCCCCAATAGGGTGGTCTAATAACCCTTTGACCCACATGGCCGACCCCCAATATGGTGGTCTAATAACCCTTTGACCCACATGACTTATACAGGGCCGACCCCAAACAAGGTGGTCTAATAACCCATCAAGTATAAGTTACGACACTTACAATATAAATGACGACACTTCCTTATAGAGGAATAATACCATCTCTATAGGAATACAATATACATATATGTGAAATACATTCCGAAGTTACATATACATCAACAATGCCTAACACAGGGCCACCACCTGTCATGGGTATACCCAACATGGGGGTCATACCCCCTTTGGTTTCCACAAACCCCATACCAGGAATCCCTAGTATGATTCCTAACCCAAGTGTAACCCATGTTACACTTGGGAGTGCTATCCCAGGAATCCCTAGTGCGATTCCTAACCCAAGTGTAACCCAAGTTGCACTTGGAGGCGCTGGCCCATACCAGACTACACCTATCGGAGGGCATATACCCTCCATACCTACCATACCTTTAGGCGCTACTGGACCCCTACACCATACCACTATGGCCAGGCATGTCCCAGTTCCAGTCACCACATCTTCTAGTCTACCATACATGGCGAGTCTGAACCTGCCAGATTTAGCTAGGCTCACAAATGACCCCATTAGACATGATCCGGCGTGGCCTCAAATGCCCACCAAACTCCCCTCTGACATCCCTAAGTTTGAGGGTAAGGCAGGAGAAGACCCACAAAACCATATCATGTCCTTCCATCTATGGTGTTCCTCCAACTCCATAGTGGACGACTCTGTCCGCCTCCATTTATTACAGCGCACCTTCACTGGCTCTGCAGCCAAATGGTATATCGAGCAACCCCATGGGACGCATTCCACATTTACCTCCCTTGCCTCGACCTTCCTGCAATTCTTTCAGCTACCTGTCCGCTATGATGCAGGCGTCGAAATCCTACTGTCTTGCAGACAGAACACGGCCACGCATATCACTGACCATATTCATGATTGGCGCCGGCGCCGAAGCCTATGCAAAATCAAACTAGACGACCGAATCTTTTTAGACTGGTTCCTTAAATCCCTCCTTCCTCTCATTGCGAAGGATGTAGCATCTGAAAGACCCCAGTCCGAGGAAGAGGCCATCCTCAAGGCCCAACAGTTTGATCTCATCTACGCCCAGTCGGGTTACTTATACACGATCATACCGGACGCCCCACGAGGCGACTCTGCACGCGGTGACACACCGGGGGCATCACATGCCGCTGATGGCATTATTGGCCAAATTACACCGCAAGCAAAACCTTTCAGTATGGTGAGCACCATGCCCGCCCCAGACCTTTCTAGGGCTACATCGAGTTCCGGAGCGACAACTTCTTATGCTCCAACAAACCAGACCCATCACGTTCATGGACCCTCTTGTCCACAACATTGTTATGGCCAAGCGCCATCAGCATATGTACCTCCTACATACTATGCTCAACCTACGGTACAGACCCCCATGCAGTTCCCACAACAGCCCATGCATTACCCACAACCGGTTGCACCAGCTAACCTCACACCTCCACCAGCTCAGGGGTACCAACAACCCCAACAGGCAACTGGACCACCTCCAGCTCCACCTGCATACTATCCACCGCAACCTGCTCCCGCACCTGCGGCTCCTCAGAATCCCCCCAATGCTCAAGGGCATGTGTACGCATAACAACATCAGCCCCAATACCAAAATAACCAACGCAACCAGGGTGGGCAACCAAACCGCGGAAGAGGACACAACCGTGGAAACAATCAAAACCGTAACCAAGCTCCACAACCTACCCATCCTCCGCAAAACAATAACGCGGCGCCTGCTCATCAGAATCCTGATCGACCACCTAAGCAAGCCAAAAATGCTAATTTACGAACAAACCATCCTTGTTCCATTTGCGGTGTTTATGGCCACTATACCCACGCTTTCTGTGAGGCACCTGCAACAATTAATTAACAAGAATGCGCGAAATAGCAGAAATGACAGAACTCAGAATCACTTTTGTATTGATCACGGGCCACTTCGAGGGGGCAACCTCCTTTGAGCAAGCTCAATACAAATAACTTCACCGTGCCTTCATAGGTCTCAACACACACTTATATACTAATTCTAGGCGCCAATACTATGGGTCGAAACCATGGGCCGTTACAAACTATGGATCAACAATACTACGGGCGACTTACAAAGCATATGCGCCAACAACAATAACACAAACTATTGATCAACAAATACTACGGGACGACTTACAAAGCATATGCGTCCAATAACAACATACTAACAAAGTAAAGACATGGGTTCCTAACATCCCCTCCCCCTTGAAAAAAAGCTTTGTCCTCAAAGCTTTAGATGTGGAAATTGTTGTTGAATCTGAAGGAGTGGTTCTCATGTAGCATCCTCTGGTTGCATGCCGTGCCACTGAATTAAGACTTCTGTGATAGAGCGAGAGCGAAGCTGACGCGTGCGCCGATTGAGGATGGCCTCTGGCTCCAAAAGGATGGATCCTTCGTTATCCAATTCGGGTAAAATCGTTTGGCTGCTGATGTTGGTGCCAAGAACTTTCTTCAGACAAGAGACATGAAAGACTGGATGAATGCGGGAAGAAGGAGGAAGTTCCAATTTATAAGCGACGGACCCAATCTTCTGAAGAATCCGATATGGCCCATAGAACTTTGGAGCGAGCTTATGACGTCTTTTGAATTTCAAGGAGGATTGTTTGTACGGCTGGAGACGAAGAAAAACCATATCGCCGACTTGAAAGGTGCGCTCTGAACGGTGCTGATCAGCTTGTTGCTTCATGCGATTCCTTGCCATGTGAAGATTGTCCCGCAAAATGCGAAGAATCCGATCTCGGTTGCGAAGGACCCTGTCAACTTCCTGAACTGGTGAACTGGTGGGGGTGTATGGAAGAAGAGCTGGAGGTGCCTAACAATATACTGCTTCATATGGGGTCATTTTGGAGGCAGTGTGGTAAGAGGTATTGTACCACCATTCAGCGAGAGGAAGCCACTTTGCCCACTGATGTTGTTGTTCCGAGGTGAAGCAACGAAGATAAGTTTCCAAGCATTTATTAACAATTTCAGTCTGACCATCTGTTTGTGGGTGATACCCTGAACTCATCTTCAGTTTGGTGCCAGTGTGACGAAATAGTTCTGTCCAAAAATGACTAGTGAAAGTCGCATCACGATCCGAGACAATGGAAGAAGGGATGCCATGAAGACGAAAGATCTGGTCCATAAAAATTTGAGCGACGGAGGAGGCTGTATAGGGATGGCTGAGAGCACAAAAATGACTATATTTGGAGAGACGATCAACCACAACGAGAATCACTGTCTTTCCGCCAGATTTAGGGAGCCCTTCGATGAAATCCATAGAAATATCTGTCCAAATCCGTGTAGGTATGGGCAAGGGTTCAAGCAATCCTGGAAGGAGTGTTGTTTCACCCTTATTGCGCTGGCAGGTATCACATTCGGCCACCATCTGTTGAATTGTTCTTTTCATGCATTGCCAAAAGAAGTTACGCCGTGCTCGTTCATATGTTTTGAGGAACCCGGAGTGCCCGGCTGATGGAGAAGCATGGAGTTCATAGAAGACAGCCTGTTGAAGATCTGTGCTCTGGGGAAGCACCAGACGACCCTTGTATCGCAGAGAAGCACCATCCCAAGAGTAATGTGGGACCGCAGAAGGATTGTTGGTCAAGCGCTGGATGATCTGAGATAAGGAAGAGTCATTGACATAACCCTGTTGAACAGATTGCAACCAATTTGGAACAGGCATAGAGATAGCTGAAAGAGAACCTTGGGTATCAAATGTACGAGAAAGAGCATCTGCCACAATATTGTCTTTACCCTTCTTGTAAGTGATCTCATAGTCATAACCCATGAGTTTGCTAACCCATTTCTGTTGTGCCGGGGAGGAGACACGCTGGTCCAAGAAATATTTCAAACTCTGGTGATCAGTCTTGATGCAGAAATGATTCCCTAATAGGTATGGACGCCACTTCTGTACTGCATGCAAAATAGCCATCATTTCCTTCTCATAGGTAGAGGCAGCTAAATTCTTACCGGAAAGGGCTTTGCTGGTGAATGCAATGGGGTGTTCATCTTGAAGGAGAACAGCACCAAGTCCATTGCCGCAAGCATCACTCTCAATCGTGAAGGGCTTGGAAAAATCGGGCATAGCTAGCACAGGTGTAGTACACATAGCTTGTTTTAGTTTGTCAAATGCACACTGAGCAGCAGGTGTCCATGTAAAAGCATCTTTTTTCAATAGGGCAGTTAATGGAGCTGCAATCTTCCCATAATCCTTGACAAACTTGCGGTAGTAGCCAGTCAACCCCAAAAAACCACGAAGGCTCTTGAGTGTCTGAGGATGTGGCCAATTGTTCATGGCATCGATTTTGGCAGGATCCACGCGAACCCCTTGTGCTGATATAATGTGCCCGAGATACTCAACTTCCTTTTGTCCAAAAACACATTTAGACTTCTTGGCATGGAGATGATGGTCAGAGAAAAGTTGCATGACAAGATCCAGATGCTGGAGATGTTCATCCCATGTTTTACTGTAGATGAGGATATCATCAAAGAATACCAGAATGAATTTCCGCAAGTAGGGTCGAAATATTTTATTCATTAAGGCCTGGAATGTGGAAGGAGCATTAGTGAGGCCAAAGGGCATGACCAAAAACTCATAATGGCCATCATGTGTGCGGAAAGCTGTTTTAGGAATATCCTCCTCATGAACTCGAATTTGATGATACCCAGAACGAAGATCCAACTTGGAGAAAAAGTGAGCCCCATGAAGCTCATCAAGAAGCTCATCAACAACAGGAATTGGAAACTTATCCTTGATGGTGAGGTGATTAAGTGCTCGAAAGTCAATGCAGAGGCGCCATGACCCATCTTTTTTGCGGACAAGAATAACTGGAGAAGAAAAGGAACTAGTGCTTGGGCGAATAATACCTTGCTTCAATAAGTCCCGCACGAGCATTTCAATCTCTGTTTTTTGGTGAAATGGGTAGCGATAGGGCCTGATGTTGGGAGGAACGCTGCCAGGAAGGAGCTGAATACGATGGTCTTCTGGCCTGGAAGGTGGTAATCCCACTGGTTCAGCAAAGACACCTGTATATCGATTCAGAATTTGTTGTAGATCCAAAGGAGTAGTGGAGACCGCGGATGGTTGCATCTGGATGGAACTGATCTGAGCGATGACACCATGTGAACTCTTCTTGAGGAGTTTCTCCATGCGATGTGAACTGATGATGCTGAGAGAACCTGGTTGTAATCCTGTCAATGTGTGTTTGTGTCCATTGAGGGAAAACTACATCCAAAGTTCGGCAAAATCCCATAAGATAGGGCCGAGTGTGCGTAGCCATTGAGCGCCCAAAACCACATCACATCCGCCTAAGGGAAAGGCAAACATGTCAGACCGCAGGATATAATCTCTCATAGAGATACGCACATTTCGACACTTCCCTTTGCAAGGTAAGGTGCCCCCATTGGCAATCATGACTTCAAAGTTGGAGCAAGGATGGATAAAACAATCAGCTTGTTTGGCGATCCGAGGGTCGATGAAATTATGAGTGCTACCAGAATCAATGAGGATTGTAAGAGGAAGCTTCTTGAAGTAACCCCTGACCCGCATTGTTTGGGGGGTGGTGATTCCAGCTAAAGCATGGAGAGATATCTCTGGCTGGTCATCCTGAGACGGAGGGTCAATAGGCGGTTCCTGAATGTCGACCGGAGCATCCAGTGTTTCTGGATCTTCGTCACCCATTTCAGAGGCAGGCGGAGACTCCACATCCAGGAGGTATAGTTTTTGCTGAACACATCGATGTCCCCGAGTGAATTTCTCATCACAATTATAGCAAAGACCCTTTTCTCTGCGTGCTTGCATCTCTGTTTCTGACAAACGCTTGATAGGAGTCGGTCGAGGAGCCTGCGGTATAGGAGGTCGCTGAGACCCCATATTTCTGAAGGGAACAAAAGTGGGCTTGGAGCGTTGTTGGGCTGCAATCTTGTCTTCCGCCAATTTAGCCAACCCGAGTGCTTCCATCATTGTGTTGGGGCAGAACATTTTGACCTCGGAGCGGATGGCATCCTTTAGACCACTGATAAAACAACTCCGGTAAAATTCATCAGACAATCCTTCGGTGTGGTTGGCTAGATTCTCAAATTCGGTTTGATACTCTCTCACAGTGCCGGTCTGGCGAAGTTTAGTGAGGGCTCCTGTGAAGTCATCAAAAGCACTAGGACCAAATCGTTGCAGAAGGAGCTGGCAAAAGTTTGGCCAGTTGGGCTCTGGATGAGCCTTGATGTACCAACGGTACCACTGAAGAGCTTCCTGTTCCAAATGAAAGGATGCCAACGGAACTTTGTTGACATCAAACGTATTATGCAGACTGAAATATTGTTCTGCACGATAGATCCACCCAGTTGGATCGGTACCATTGAAGTGAGGAAAATCAAGCTTTGGACCACGGAAATTGCTGGAAGAAGAGAACCCATTGTCTACTGAAGACTCGGACTGCCGTTTGTTGTTCATAGCTGAATGCTCAAGATGGAGACCAAGAAATTTTTCATCCAGATCCTGGAGTTTGGCTTGGATGGCTGCAAGGGCTTCCTCCATGGTTTTTGCTCCTGCACGGGTGACAACCATAACCAGGGATTTTTTTTTTTTTTTTTTTTTGATTGGGTAGGAAAACAAAAACAGGAACTACTTCAGTAAAGGAAAATTTGGATTTGGGAAAAATTCAGAAGGGTAATTGGGGTTTGACTCGTTTTTTGGACACTGTTGGATAGACAGGGAAGTGAAAATGAGGATTTCAGCAGCAGGGTGAAAGGATGGGAAAAATTGGCAGAAGGGAACAAAGAAGCAGAATTCAGAAAGGAACTCTGTGGTAAAAATTGAAGGTGATTGGGTGAAATCTGAGGAAGTTATGGCAAACCCTAAAAATAGACAAATGTGGGATTTCCGGCTGTAGGAAGGGGAACTGAGGATAGGGTCCTCAGGGATGAATTATGCAGAATGGAATGACAGGGGTTCCCTGAAAATTTCAAGGGAAACAGAGGTAAAACAAGGGAGATATGGAGAATTTATTTTTTTTTTTTTTTTTTTTTTTTTTTTTTTACAGACTGGAGCGGCTACGGCTCAGAAGGAATCTGGAACAACGCCGACCTGCTGGATCTGGAACGGCTTGCAAAATGAGTCTGAAACGGCGCAGCAGTGATTGACAATAGTTCAACTGAAAGTAGATATGGACCCCAGGTATGTGCGGCTTCCTAACAGTTCAGGGTTTTCACTCGGCCACCAATGCTGTCTGACGGCTTGCGTATTGGGGCAGTACCCCTCACTCCACGGCTCAGGTAAAATTGATAACCGCTTTGCCACAAACGACAGCTCTTGGTTTACCTCACGGGTGGGAACTAGTCAATCAGGTAGGGGTCGTTGCCCTTTTCGCCGGCAGGTCCTCTCAATGGGCCAGCTACTTCGGGGTTCCTGTGGTACTCCTC
Source organism: Larix kaempferi (assembly GCA_027924585.1). Classification (NCBI taxonomy): domain Eukaryota; kingdom Viridiplantae; phylum Streptophyta; class Pinopsida; order Pinales; family Pinaceae; genus Larix; species Larix kaempferi. The sequence continues at coordinate 1,474,889 of BSBM01000865.1, read as the reverse complement.
ACAATGAGTTTTAGGGCTTATGCCCAAGTACTTCCCACAGTTAAGAGGATAGGGATTATTCCCAAATCCGAACCTGCAACAGATGCGAAAAAAAATTTTGGCAGAAATTTCACCCAGCGAGCCCAAGAAAGTGCTCTGATACCAGATGTGAGGCACCTGCAACAATTAATTAACAAGAATGCGCGAAATAGCAGAAATGACAGAACTCAGAATCACTTTTGTATTGATCACGGGCCACTTCGAGGGGGCAACCTCCTTTGAGCAAGCTCAATACAAATAACTTCACCGTGCCTTCATAGGTCTCAACACACACTTATATACTAATTCTAGGCGCCAATACTATGGGTCGAAACCATGGGCCGTTACAAACTATGGATCAACAATACTACGGGCGACTTACAAAGCATATGCGCCAACAACAATAACACAAACTATTGATCAACAAATACTACGGGACGACTTACAAAGCATATGCGTCCAATAACAACATACTAACAAAGTAAAGACATGGGTTCCTAACACTTTCCCACATCTGGAGCGAGCTCGACAACTATGGACAAATGACGCCCATCGTCAAGGGCAGGCGGCTCCTCAGCCGCCACCCAACCCTCCACCACCTCCACAACAACCTTTGGTACTACAAAACCCTTTTCCAACACAAGGAGTGGTGAACACTCAGCCGTTAGCCCCCCCACAGGGCAACATGCAACCACAACAAATCACTTATGCCGCTCTTGATCAACCCATGTTTGATTCAGGCACTCACCACTTATTGATGATGTCCACAGCCGACGTCAATATCCAAACCCGACGGAACCAGTATGGTCCTACCTCCGAGGCTATCCCCGCCGATAAGGATGCTAACGCTCATCCCACCGATCAGACGTTACGGATACCACCTCTTCCACTCGATGGTGCCTCTAAAGCACCTCGTTTCCCTCTCCGTTGTATAAACAACAACCCCAATGCACGGGCTGCGTCAAATTACAACATCGTAGATGACCTAGCTCAATCTCCCGCTGCCATGTCTGCGTTAGAAGTCTTGAAAAACTGTCCTACGCAGCGCAAGACTTTACTTTCCGCCATTGGGGCGATCGACCCAAATGATTCGAAATTGATGACCTTTGATTTGGACCAGTCCGAACCACGTCTGCCTTCCACCATAGCAGTCCAAGTTTCTGTTTCTATTCGGAATCTTGTCATCCATCGATGTATCATCGACGAGGGTGCTTCCACATGCGTCATGTCCACATTTGTTTGGCAGAAGTTGGGATCCCCTCCTCTCCAGCAATCCACCACTGCATTGCGGGCCTATGACGGCCGGTCAGCTCAGCCTCAAGGTCTACTACCCAAGGTCCCCGTCCAATTGGGTGGGAAAACTGTGCTCATCGACATAGAGGTCATTAACGCCTAGCTTGATTATAACCTTTTACTGGGTCGTAGTTACATGTACGCCATGAAAGCGGTCGCCTCCTCCGTTTTTCCTACCATGATGTTCCCCCACGAGGGACGCGTGGTCAAAATAGACCAACTCACCTACTATGATCCCAATGCCCCTGCAGCCCCCGAAAATGTTCTTCCCATGATTGAACAACCCGCTTCTAGTGCAGTTACCTCCTTTGTGTCTTCTGTGGGACCCGGACTCTACTCAGATACACCAATGACCTCTACATTCCAGGCCATTCCACCACCGTCACCAGAGACCCAGGTCGCAAACCTCTGTACTCTTTCACAGAATACACAAACACCCGGTAGTCAACCACCATTGGTACCGAGTCATATCGGTGTTACACCCATCCACACCATCCCCTTTCTATTTCCTCCTTCGGGGGTAGTAAGCGCCCCGGTTATGGCTACACTGAGTCTACCCGGGTTAGCATTGGGATTACCCGTGTGGTATATTTCACCTCCCGTTCCACCGCCGACACCAAACGTCATCCTCCAACCGGTACAACCCATTGTTACCACAAATCAACCTCCTCCTGGTGTCGCAATCCCTCTGTCGTCAATGAAACCTCCTCCTGGTCTCACGATTGCTTCGACGTCAACGAATCCCCCTCTTCTTGCTAAGCCCACTGGGGGCAGAGGCCCACAACCGTACACTGCGATACCACCTCCTAAGGCAGTTAAACCCCCACCAGTGTTTCAAGCCCCACCCAAATGCTCATTATGCGATGAGATAGGACATCCAACTCATCAATGCCCACACTTACCGGCACTCCAAGAGCATATGAATATGTTGGACGATGACATCAGCATCCCAGTAGTCAGGTTAGAGCCACCTCTACAGCCTCGCGACAAATCACTGCGCACTAACCATCCTTGTGCTATATGCAGTGTTTACGGCCACTATTCTCACCATTGTCCTGATCTACCTGACTATAGAGCAGCGTTGTACGAGTTAAACAACGTCGACTTAGAGATATCTCCTCCCCTCATCGAGGAGATCCACCCCCCGCCATCATCCTCGTCGGAAGAAGTCAATACAATTTATATGATTTCAACAACTTTCAAACCAGAACCCCTTGATTTATGGTCTGACTACTTCAATACTGATGATCAAATTTTGGAGACACTCACTGCACCCGACTACCCTTGGGATGATATGCATCATCGCTCGTACTTCCTCCCGGAAGCATCTACATCCACCGCATCCAACCAGCTATCGGTCGAGTCGAAAGACTTCATACCCACTAAGGTCGATTGGTTAAAAGACCCCATCCCAGCACCGGATGCCTTTGAAGAAGGGAACATGTCAAACATTTCCCCCACTATACAGATAGACATTTCCACAACACCAGGCAAACCTGAGCTCATCTCGCTGGGCGCATCTTGCACTCAAGCAGAAACTCAGGCATACAAAAAGCTCTTTCAAGAGTTCCGAGACGTCTTTTCCTGGTCCTATACCGAGATGCCTGGTCTCGACCCCCGCCATTATTGAACACCACATTGATACATGGCCTGAAGTACCCCCTGTTCGTCAGAAACAGCGACCCATTCACCCTTCCAAGCTCCCCGCGGTTAAGGCTGAGGTCGAGAAACTTCGAAAAGCAGGGTTCATTTACCCTATCCCGTACACCACCTGGGTATCGAACCCCGTTCCCGTCAACAAAAAGCAGGGCACCCTTATAGTATGCACTGACTTCCGCGATTTAAACCACGCTTGTCCAAAAGACAATTTCCCCACGCCATTCATTGACCAACTCATTGATGAGTGTGCGGGCCATGAGGTCCTATCCTTCATGGACGGGTTTTTCGGATATAACCAGATCCACATCCGCAAGGAGGATCAGTACAAGACTGCCTTCACCACCCCATGGGGCACCTTTGCCTATCGCGTCATGCCATTTGGCCTTAAAAATGCTGGTGCCACTTTCCAGCGAGCCATGACCTATTGCTTTCATGACTTGGTCCATATCCTGCGAGTCTACCTTGACGACCTCACAGCTCGTTCCCGAAAACGATCAGACCACCTTAGTGACCTCCGGCAAGTTTTCCTGCGTTGTCGCAAATATAAAATCTGCTTGAACCCACACAAGTGTGTCTTTTGCGTCCCAGCGGGCCGGTTGTTAGGTTTCATTGTTTCCCAAGACGGAATCACTGTCGATCCCCTGAAAGTCAAAGCCATCTTAGAACTTCCCCCTCCTCGCACGCTTCGGCAGCTTCAGAGCTTGCAAGGGCGGTCCAATTTTCTTAGGCGATTCGTTCCTGATTATGCCACCAAAGTCCATGGATTCTTACGCTTACTTCGTACCCATATACCCTTTGTTTGGGATGAGCAAGCAGACACGGCATTCGAAGCCCTCAAGAAAGCTCTCACATAAGCCCCCTTGATATCCCCACCGGATTTCTTTCAAGACTTCACCCTTTATGTCTCAGCATCTGAACATGCTGTGTCCGGAGTTTTGGTCCAAGAAGATGCCTCCCACAAAGAGCATGTGATTTATTACGTCAGCCAAACCTTGTCTGGCCCACCTCTACATTACCCATACGAGGAAAGATTAGCCCTAGCTGTAGTCTTTTCCGTACAAAAATTGCGACACTACATCCTACTCAGTCATACCACGGTCATGGCCGACTCCAACCCCATGGTCTATCTCCTCACCCGGCGGCTCCTACAAGGTCGTGTTGCTAAATGGGTCATTATCCTCCAGGAATATGACCTCACTTTCAGAACTCCCAAAAGCACCAAAGCCCTCGCGCTTGCTCACCTCATCACGGACCTCCCATCCTCCTCAACATCACCCGTTATCCAAACGGACCTGATTGACGAGCAGATCTTCATCATTTCGTCTGACGACCCTTGGTATGGGGACATATTGACTTACCTTCGTACGCAAAAATTTAGACCCCACATCGATCGTGATGGACGCCGTCGCATACGACACCACGCCCCCCGATACCTCCTGATTGGGGATGTACTTTACCGACGCGGCATTGATACGATCTTACGCCGCTGCCTATCCCATAGTGAGGCAGAACAAGTCCTCAATGATTGTCATAGCGGTGCCTGTGGAGGCCATTTCTCCGGCATGGCTACCGCCCAGAAAATCATTCGGGCCGGTTATTTTTGGCCATCATTGTTTACTGATTGCATCACCGCAGTCAAGCATTGCCAGAACTGCCAACTATTTGCTCCCAAAGCAAGAACCCCCCCTACCCCCCTTCATCCAGTCATCACTGTTGGACCATTCTGCAAATGGGCCATTGACTTCCTCGACTGCAACCCCCCGTCAGCCGGCGGTCACAAACACATCGTCGTGGCCGTAGATTATTTCACCAAGTGGGCAGAAGCCATGCCGACCTATAATTGCAAAGCCGACACTACAGCACGGTTTTTCTTCAACCATGTTATCGCTCGTTTCGGAGTACCACAGCAACTAGTCTCTGACCACGGCTCTCACTTCGAAGATGCCGTCTGGAAGGAATTATCAACCATGTTGAAATTTGAACACCATTTCTCTTCCGCTTACTATCCCCAAGGAAACGGGCAAGTCGAAGCGATCAATAAAATCTTGAAGACCATTCTCCAACGTACTGTAGACAAGCACAAATCCAATTGGCACCACATGCTTTTCCCGGCACTATGGGCCTACCGCACCTCAACCAAAACCGCCACCGGTTTTACCCCTTTCCATTTAGTTCACGGTGTCGAATCCGTCCTCCCTATTGAGTGCCAGATCCCAGCCTTGCATATCGCCGTTGAACTCCTACCGGACACTTCCCTGATCGAGCAACGTTTACTACTCCTAGAGCAGGCCGATGAAGATCGGCGCACCGCCATTCAGAACATGGAAGCAGCTAAACAACGATCGAAACTAAGTTACGACAAACACGTCCCACCCAAGAACCTTTTCTGAGGGAGATCTTGTCCTCGCTTACGATCAAGCTCATGATAAAACCGGGAAGGGAAAGTTCGTGTCCATGTGGCAAGGCCCCTACATCATACACACCTGCCTCGGGCAGGGGGCATACATTCTGACCGATTCAGAAGGCAACACCCTACGCAACCCCCGCAATGGGTTGTACCTTAAACGATTTTACCCATAGAAAATCTGATGGACACCATCGTCCATTTTAGTATAGGCATACATTTTTCGTTCACAAAAAATTTCAAAAAACCTAAATATTTGTTTTTCTCTGCATGACCACAGATGGAGCCTCTTCCACTCTGCCATGTCAGTTTCGCTGATGGTGCAAGCCGTTGGTCTCCCAATCTCGCCTCCGCAGCTTGGGTAATATACTCCCCTTCACATGAATTAATTCACATTGACGGAGTATGTTTAGGTGCCGCCACCAATAATCAAGCTGAATACGATGCCGTGACCGGTCTCCTGGCCGCTGCTCTCCAGATGAGCATACGTCACCTCAACGTTTTCTTGGACTCACAGCTCCTAGTTTCCCAGCTCAACAATGATTACCAGGTACGCGATCCCTGTCTTTTCAGAAAATTCCTGTGCACTAAACAAATGGTTAGACAGTTTGAATCCATTACATTCACACATGTCCCAAGACACCTCAATAGTGTAGCAGATAATATGGCCAACAGTGTCCTCGACTGGCACACCAATCACATCATGTCATATCCATAAACAAAAAATGCATCCACGTGCATAACATGTGCCTCCACGGGCATAAAACAAAAAAACCAATATTGCATCCACGTGCATAACATATGCCTCCACGGGCATAAAACAAACAAACCAAATAATGCATCCATGTGCATAACAGGTGCCTCCATGGGCATACATAAATCAACAAACACACTGCATCCACGTGCATAACATGTGCCTCCACGGGCATATACAAAAGACAAATGTGCATCCACGTGCATACACGACAATATATCTCAAAAAATATATCCACATATATATATAAATCAAATAGTCAAATGTCATAAGTGCCCTCAGCACCCGATATACAAAAAATACATCTGTCATACAAAAATGCTCCCCCATATGCTCATCAGCATTTGGGGGCAGATACAATATATCTACTCATCTGGATCCCTAGGATCCTCCGGCTCCTCCTCCGACTCCTCCTCCGCCGGCCCCGCCGGGTCATGACGACCCCGAACTTGCCGCTCTGCTGGCCCCGCTGGATCGTCCCTCAGACGTATCCTCCCCTGAGCCGGCCCTGCCGGAGCATCTCGTCTACCATCCCCGTGCCTCGCCACGAACACCGCTGCCCTCAACAGGAGCGACTGCCACTCCGGCGGCGCACCGAGACATCCCTGCAAAATATCCCGATCCAGGTCTCTCCAACCATCCTCGGGGAGCCCAGCTACGATCCGGGCTAAGGTCCGTCGGACACCATCTATGGCGTCATCATGAGGGCCAACCCCTCGCCCACGGGCTGCATATCCTCCACCACGCGGAGGAGGTACAGGTACAGGTGGATGGGCGACCACCATCGCCCGCCCCCTGCCGAGCCACATAGTCAGGTGGTGGCACTGGACCCACATCTGCACAAAGCAAGTAAGCCATCAGATACTATACAAAAAATCATCAATGATAAATCAAACAACATATGATATAATATCAAATAAAACATAAAACATACCGTCTAAACTCCAGGCCTGTCCTGGGGCACGAGGCATCTCTGGATCACCTCGGTAGTCCATGCCGGTGTAAGGATAATCCTCAATAACCACAGGCATCTGCTCCCACTGCTGATAGAAATCCTCCGTGACGTAGCCGCGGACACCACCGCCGGCACGGGGCATCATCTGCCCCCACCTCATCATACGAGGCTCACTCGGAAGACCAGCACGGACGGGTACCCGTGGCCGCAAGGTCGGCACCCGCTCGAAGAAAAAACAACATAAAAACGAGGCATAACAAAACTCACCTCCCTCTCTAATGGCCTTGTCCAGATCTCTCCGGACACCGGCCAGGAACATCTGCGGCCAGGCATAGTAAGTACCCTATAGAACGGAATCCACCATCATCGTCTGCCCCCCAGACATACGATGTGGTGCAGCAGCACCCAATATCCTCAGAACACAGGCACCAACAGCTCGCATATCCCACTCACGTAGGAATTTCAGACCAATAGAGCTGTTTACCAAAACAACATCATCTACACAGAAAGTCTGTAAGAGGTCCTCCATATCTACACCCGGAGGCAACCTCGGAGAAATATCACCCACCTCACCCAAGCGAGGCAACCCAGTCAAAAAATATACATCTGTGAGAGTGATCTCTAACCTCTCACCACCAATAATGAAGGCACCCTCTGTCGGCACCCACCACTGCACGAGCTTGTTCAGGAGGCGTCTCACTGAACGTATAGGAGGGATCTGAGCGAACTTCAAGAGTCCGCTCATAGCCAGGGTCTGTCTCACCCCTGCATCAGTCTCAATCCTCAGCATGAGATCACCATCGATCTCCCTCTCCCGCCACACAGACTGAGGTCTCCGCAACATCCTGCCAAAAAACAAAAAAAAAAATTTTAGCCCCAGCACAAAAAAATTTAGAAAAATCCCATCGCGGCTTTTACACAAAAAGCCGCGATGCCCATCGCGGCTTTTCCACAAAAAGCCGCGATGGCCATCGCGGGATCCATGCAAAAACCCGCGATGAACCTCGCGGGTTTTGGCCGGACAGTCGCGATGAACATCGCGACTACCCCCCATGAACTTGCGATGAACATCGCGGGTTCCTACTTCACAGTCGCGATGAACATCGCGACTGTGAGCCTAGAACCTGCGCGGTTCATCGCGGGTTCAGCCCCGAAACCCACGCGGTTCCATGTTGGAGAGTCAACGTGGAGTTTCGCGGCCTTCGGGGGCCCGCCGCCAAACAAAAAACACATAATTGACAAGGTTAAGGCGAATAGAGTTACCTGCAACTCGCTAAATCGAAAACCAACGGTGAAATCTCCCGGAAATCGAGAAATAGCTCTGACAGCTCTATCAAACTCACACGTAACAATGAAATGTCATTTTGGGCCCCACGCCCTATTTATAGAAATTCCACAAATTTCAAACAACCATTGCGGTAGCATACGAAGTCCATTTCTCAAACCGTTGGTACCATTGGGATCAGCACAGCGAGAACTTCATACAGGTTCTTTCCGTTTCCCATTTTCACGAAGTCCATTTTTTCACCATTTTTTGGCCTCTCTCGTGGCCTCGGTTTGCGTGCCACATCGGCCGTTCTCCGTTTTTGATGTGCCTTATATCGCTGGATTCAGTTTTCCGCGCTCGTGATGATGCTTGAGATCATTTATCGCTCTCACCTTTAGATTTTTCGGGCATTTTTTCCATCGCCCCCCTCGTCGCCTCGGTTTGCGTGCCACATCGGCCGTTCTCCGTTTTTGACGTGCCTTATATCGCCGGATTCAGTTTTCCGCGCTCGTGATGATGCTTGAGATCATTTCTCGCTCTCACCTTTAGATTTTTCGGGCATTTTTTCCATCGCCCCCCCTCGTCGCCTCGGTTTGCGTGCCACATCGGCCGTTCTCCGTTTTTGACGTGCCTTATATCGCCGGATTCAGTTTTCCGCGCTCGTGATGATGCTTGAGATCATTTCTCGCTCTCACCTTTAGATTTTTTGGGCATTTTTTCCATCGCCCCCCTCGTCGCCTCGGTTTGCGTGCCACATCGGCCGTTCTCCGTTTTTGACGTGCCTTATATCGTCGGATTCAATTTTCCCGCGCTCGTGATGATGCTTGAGATCATTTCTCGCTCTCACCTTTAGATTTTTCGGGCATTTTTTCCATCGCCCCCCTCGTCGCCTCGGTTTGCGTGCCACATCGACCGTTCTCCGTTTTTGACGTGCCTTATATTGCCGGATTCAGTTTTCCGCGCTCGTGATGATGCTTGAGATCATTTCTCGCTCTCACCTTTAGATTATTCGGGCATTTTTTTTCCATCGCCCCCCTCGTCGCCTCGGTTTGCGTGCCACATCGGCCGTTCTCCGTTTTTGACGTGCCTTATATCACCGGATTCAGTTTTCCGCGCTCGTGATGATGCTTGAGATCATTTCTCGCTCTGACCTTTAGATTTTTCGGGCATTTTTTCCATCGCCCCCCTCGTCGCCTCGGTTTGTGTGCCACATCGGTCGTTCTCCGTTTTCGACGTGCCTTATATGGATGGATTCAATTTTCCGCGCTCGTGATGATGCTTGAGATCATTTCTCGCTCTCACCTTTAGATTTTTTGGGCATTTTTTTCCATCGCCCCCCTCGTCGCCTCGGTTTGCATGCCACATCGGTCGTTCTCCGTGTTCGACGTGCCTTAGATGGCCGAATTCAATTTTCCGCGCTCGTGATGATGCTTGAGATCACTTCTCGCTCTTGCCTTTAGATTTTCCGGGCATTTTTTCCCATGCCCCCCTCGTCACCTCGGTTTGCGTGCCACATAGGCCGTTCTCCGTTTTTGACGTGCCTTATATCACCGGATTCAGTTTTCCGCGCTCGTGATGACGCTTGAGATCATTCCTCGCTGTCACGTCCTGATTTTCAGGGCATTTTTTCTGCCCCCCACATCACCTCGGTTTACGTGCCACATCGGCCGTTCTCCGTTTTCGACGATCCTTAGGTCACCGGATCCAGTTTTCCGCACGGATGACGATGCTTGAAGACCTTTTTTCGCCCTCATCAGTCCATTTTTGTTCAGTATAAGTTTATCCCTTTTTCGGGCCGAGCAACCCCTTTTACGAAAAAGGTACTTAGGGAGTTTCCGTTAAGCTCTTTTCTTGACTCCTAAAACAATGAAAAGATCGCCGAGCAATCTTGCTTCCTTTCATGCTCGCTAAACGTATCTGAAAGGGCGTCTACCTGGTATAAGTTTACCCATTTTCCGGACTTTGTAGACTAATTACGAAAAAGGTATACTCTAGTCACATCGGCTAGAAGAGTTCTCCATCCGCATCATTTTATCCTTTTTCGGGCCTTGGAGACTAAACTTACGAAAAAGAAACACCAACAGAGTCCACTTACCATTTTCAGACTCTCTAAACATGAAAGCAACCATGAGCATGCGTCGTCCTGGGCTCACAAAATCCACAGGACCGTACCATTTCAGAGCACACTTTTATCCCTTCTTGGAGCTCATTAAAACTACGAAGAAGGAAGAATGGTGCCTCTTGGCGCTACAACACATCATGTCTACTCACATAGCAGCTTCCCCATTTTGGTCGCCTTTGTTCAGAGTATTCTGTAGTATGTCACTCTAAAACTCCCTTGACAGCTACCATCAGCTTCAACCCCCCCCCGGAGTCAGTACATACCCTTCAGTCCCTAAAAAAGCTATGATCCCTGCACCTACAAGTCAGTTCCCTACGCTGCCAGGTCAACCATGTTATCATGCTCTGAACAAAGGAAGTTTGAGTCTACCCATTTTTTGACCCAGTTATTTCCCATCCTCCACAAGTATGTCAGTCCTACCATCAGTACTACAACACTTTAGTTTTACACCTCGTGCTCCTATCAAGGAACATCATTGCCTTGTTAGTTGCTGGTCTCCCTCTGTCGACGACAACCACATTGATTCCAGAGGATAGACCTAGAGGTCCCTGTGTCTTGGACTCATTACCATTTATGATGAGTGCCTATGAATCATTTCGAGAGGAATCCCTAGTGCCTCTCCGAATGGTATGTTTCTTCACATGCTCGACTTCAACACCTTGATCGCATCGTTGAGACTCGCACAGGGTATTGGTGCGTTCAGTTATTAGTCGAAGACCCCGGATACCACCAACTCCTCCACATTTGAGAGTCTACCTATGGATACAACCAGTTACATTTTTTCTATAGATATCCGGGGTTGCGTATGGCGACAGTATCCCAGATGACTCACAGTCATTGAGTCCATACAGATGTTGGACACCTTCAGTTTTAGCAGTTCAACAGTTATTCCAGTGTATCAGTTATTGAGATCAGCCATGATCATGAGTATATCCCACAATAATGTCCCCTCTGGACCATTATGATGTACCAGTATATTTCTTTATGTATTAGATCCCCCTTCTTGGGACTAATTTTTTTGTATATGTCTTGATACGAGCATGAGAATGCCCGCCTCGTCCTTTATCAGAGATTATACCTCATTCATATTGAGGCCATGTAATATTTTTTGTTTTTGCAGCTTCCAAGGGCCGTGGCTCCAGTCTCCAACCGGTCTCTTCTCTCCCCTAAAAACCCCAGAAAAAAGACAAATGAACTATGATGTCTATCGGCCATACGATGAGCTCCTGCCCTCACACATCAGGGGGCAATCTGTTAACACCCAAAAAGTGCTCACTAGCTCATTTCCCTATTCACATGACCCATTTATCCACTTTTTCACCATCAGAGCCTTTGAAACCAACCAAAAGGTCACCAAAAGACCTTAGTACACCCCTTTTTCCATTAAAAAAGATTATTTTTCCCAAAAAAGCATAAAAAACCCTCAAAAAGGGTCCAAATTCCCAAAAATATTAAAAAGGGAATTAAAATATTATTTTTATTCAAAAAAGGAAAAAGGAGGGAAAAGTACGTAAACCATGTTGGTCAATACCATTTGGTTTCCACAAAACCACAAATGGTATTTCCCACCACCAAAACCTATAAAAAGGTGGTAGGGGCTCCTCATTTCCCATCCACCCATTATCTCATCCTTATGCTGCTGAAATCTCCCTTGAGCATTTTAGCCATTGCAAACCACATTGGAGAAGAGACCATTGGAGATTGGAAGTTGCTCATCCTTGGAGCTATTCAACCTCACCATTAGAGGTATTGATTTCGCAAGCACTTGCTTGCCTCATCCTTTCAATACAAATTCTTTATTTTATATGTTCTTGTTCTTGATCTTAAATTATTTTTGTTATTTGCTTAATATCTTTGCTTAGATCCATGAATAGTCTTGTTTAATTAGTTTATTGTTATTTATTTCCATTGAAACTGCTGCTACTAGTTAGCAGGTGCCCATAGCACTAAGCCTGGTTGCAAAACCGGGCCAACAATAATGGAATGGTATCATCGTGTGGATTTATACGAGCCTAAGACAGTGCATGCTCATGGTTGCTTTCAATTTTAAAGAGTCTGAAAACAATAAGAAGACTCCAGGGGGTTTCTTTTTCATGTGTTAGTTTCCAAGGCCCGAAAAAGCATAAAAGGATGCAATGGAGAACTCTTCTAGCTGGTGTGAGTAGAGTATTCTTTTTTCGTAATTGGTCTACTAGGTCGGGAAAAAGGGTTAAAATTATACCAGATAGATGCCCTTTTAGGTACTTTAACGAGCATGAAAGGAAGCAAGATTGCTCGACAATCTTTTCCTTCTTTTAGGAGTCAGAAAAGAGCTTAACAGAAACTCCCTAAGTGCCTTTTTCGTAAAGGACTTGTCCGGCCCAAAAAAGGGATAAAATTATGCCAAACAAAAGGAATGGCCAAGCAAGGAGAGAGTGTTCAATCAAGGGACATCGATGTGAACCAAGAACAAGGGTTGGGGGAGAACACTGGTGGTGCCTCCTTGCAGGATGGTGAATGGTGGAAAAATAATGAAATAACTACAGTATGAAGGGAGTGGAAAGTTCATGGATATGCTTGCAGTGTCAAAGCAAGTGTAAAGTGATGGCAGCCGATGTGGCTCGCAGACCGCGGTTGCACGGTGGACAGAAAAAATGTCAAAAAAGGGGTGACTGTGAAAGCGAGAAATGATCTCAAGCATCATCACGAGTGTGGAAAATTGAATCCGGTGATATAAAAAATGTCAAAAATGGATAACGATCGAGGTGGCACGCAAACCGAGATGACTAGGGGCTGGTGAAAAATGCCCGAAAAATATGGGGGGTGAGAGCGAGAAATGATCTCAAGCATCATCACGGGCTCGAAAAATTGAATCCGATGGTATAATGAATGCTAAAAACTGATAATGGCTGATGTGGCATGCAAATCGAGATGGCAAGGTGCATGGAAAAAATTCCAAAAAAAGGGGTTCGGAGAAAACGAGAAATCGAGTCGACCATTCTGAAGGTCTTGTCATTCTGGTTCTAGTGCTGGAAACGATTTGGAAGATGGACTCCATATGGATCCAAAATGGCCGAATCAATAAAAAGTCAACTGTCAATAAGAAGTTCCTCAATCTCTGCTTTAACGACAGAGAGCTTTGATGGGTGAATGGGGCACTGTTTTTGGTGAATGGGGGGCACATCTGGCCACGTGTCAATGTGGTGCTCTGTGATAGCAGGGTCAAGACCGGGCATTTCAGTGCAGGACTAGGCAAAGACATCGCGGAACTCCTGAAAAAGTTTTTTGTACTCTCCGACCTCGTACTCGGTGCAGGAGGCTCCCAAAGTAATGAGTTTAGGGGCACCACCTGTGACAGAGATATCAATGTGGATTGTGGGTGAGATATTGGCCATGTTACCTTCCTCGAAGGCATCGGGAGCGGGAATGGGCTCTTTAAACCAGTCGACCTTGGCGGGGAGGAAATCTTTGGACTCAACCAAAAATTGGATGGCTGTGGTGGGGGAGGACTCCTCCAGGAGGAAATAGGAATGATGGTGCATATCCTCCCAGGGGTAATCAGGTGCGGTAAGAGCCTCGAGAATTTCCTCATCATTGCGGAAAATTTTTGTAGTCAAATCGGTTGATGAGGGGATGCTAGCAGTAGAGATCATAAAAATGGTATTGATCTCTCCTGTTGGCGGAGATTCTGGGGGGTGGATATCTTCAATGGTGGGAGGAGATGTCTCAAGGTCCAAGTTATTCATCTTGTAGAGAGTAGCTCTGTAATCTAGGAGATCAGGGTAGTGATGTGAGTAATGGCCATAAATACCACATATTGCACAAGGGTGATTGGTACACAGTGATTTATTGCGAGGCTTAGGGGTAAGGTCGAGTTGGACAATCGAGATGTGGGGGTCGTCGTCAAGCATTTGCATGTGCTCTTGTAATGTGGGTAATTGTGGACATTGATGGGTAGCATGTCCCAACTCATCACACAAAGAGCATTTGGGAGGAGCGCGAAATGGTGGAGGATTCTTAGTCTCTTTAGGCACGGGCGGAGCGGTGTAAGGTTGTGGGCCTCTACCCCCAGTGTATTTGGAAAGAGGGGGTGGGTCAGTAGAGGAGGAAGGAGTGGTGACACCGGGAGGTGGCCGACTAGCAATGGTGATAGGTTGCACTGGCTATAAGATGACATTAGGCGTTGGAGGGGAAATGGGAGGTGTGATGTACCATACAGGTAGTCCTAAAGTTAACCTCGAGAGGTATAGTGTGGCCATCACCAGAGCGCTTACTACTCCCAAATGGGGGAATAGAAATGGGATTGTATGGATAAGTGTGGTGCCGACATGACTGGGTACCAATGGTGGTTGGGGTAGCAAGGGTAGTTGATGGTTGGGTGTTTGTGTATTGTGGAAGAGGGTACATAAGTCAGATATTTCGGTCGTTGGTGATGGGGGTGGAATGGATTGGAATGTGGAAGTCATAGACGTATCTAAGTAGACTTCGAGTCCAACTGAGGAAACCAACAAGGTAGATGCACCGCGAACAAGTTTTTCAACCATGGGAAGAACGTTTTCGGGTGCAGCGGGGGCATTGGGATCGTAATAGGTGAGTTGATCAATCTTGACCACTCATCCTTCATGGGGGAACATCATGGTACGAAAAACGGATGAGGCAACCGCCCACATTGCGTACATGTAACTGCGGCCAAGTAAGAGGTTATAATCAATAACCTCTATGTCAATAAGCATGGTTTTACCAGCCAACTAGACGGGGACATTAGATAAGATACCTTGGGGTTGAGCCGAACGTCTGTCATAGGCTCAGAACGCAGTGGTGGATGGCTGGAGAGTAGGGTATTCCAACTTCTTCCAAACAAATGTGGACATAACGCATGTAGAGGCACCCTCATTGATGATGCATTGATGGATTACAAGATTCCGAATGGATACAGAAACTTGAAATGCTAATGTGGAAGGCAGGCATGGTTCAGATTGGTCCAAATCAAAGGCCATCATTCGTGAATCAGTCGGGTCGAATGCACCAATGGCTGATAACAGAGTCTTGCGCTATGTAGGATAGTTTTTTAAGACCTCTAATGCAGACATGGCTGCGGGGGACTGAGCTAATTCATCCACAATGTTGTAATTAGATGCAGCGCGAGCATTGGGGTTATTGTTGATGCGGTGAAGTGGGAAGCGAGGGGCTTTTGGGGCTCCATCTAATGGGGCCGGAGGTATGCGTAATGGCTGATTGGTGGGAAGAGCGTTGGTGGTTTTGTTGATGGGAGGGGATTCAGGGGTGGAGTCATATTGGTTCCGACGGGTTTGAAGGTTGACATCGGTGGATGACATCATTAACAAGTGATGGGTGCCTGAGTCTAAAGTGGGGTGGGCAAGCACAGCATATGTGACTTGCTATTGTGGTGGTGCGGTTCCTTGAGGGGGAGCTAATGGTTGAGTGTTCACCACTCCTTGGGTTCGTAAAGGGTTCTGTAACACCAAGGGTTGAGTTTGAGGTGGTGGGGGCTTAGGTGGCACCTGAGGTGTCGCGTGCCCTTGGCGGTGGGCATCATCGGTCCAGAGTTGTTGTGCGCGCTCCAAATGTGGGAAAGCGTGTGTGTAATGGCCATAGACCCCGCAAATAAAACAAGGCTGGTTCATTCATAAGTTAGGGTTTTTAGCTTGCTTTGGCGGTCTGTCGGGGTTTTGGTTGGCAGGTGCCATGTTATTATTGTTTGGGGGATTAGGTGGCTGGCTGCCTTGGTATGGAGGGGGGTTGTTCCTGCGGTTACGTCCTTTTCCGCAGTTTTGCTAGCCTTGTTGCCGTCGGGTATTTTGGTTATGCTGCGGATTTTGTTGCACATACACTTGCCCTTGGGCGGCAGGTGGGTGCTGGGGTTGTGTAGGTACGGGAGTAGGCTGCGGTGGATAATAAGTGGGTGGGGGTGGAGGCAGTGCAGGTGTGGGACCTTGTGGGGGTTGTTGATACGTTTGTGTGACGGGTGGTTGATTTGCCGCAGGTGCTTCCTATGGCAGATAATAAGTGGGGGCGGCTTGAGAGGATACATGAGCATGCACGACCTACGGGTGGTAATATAGATGAGGTGCAACTAGGGGAATGTAAGTGGGGGATGCATGCCCAAAGCACTGAGGTGGACATGAGGGTCCGTGGGAATGGCGGTTATGCGCCATGGGAGCATACGAATTGGTTGCTCCAGAGTGGGATGTAGCCCGCGAAAGGTCAGGGCCATTACTAGTACATGTCATGGAAAAGGGCTAGTTATGCGATGCAACATGGCTAATGATTCCATCAGCGGTATGGGATTCCCCCGGCACATCATTTCGGGAGGAATCACTGCGGGGGCGTCATCCACTATGGAGTTGGAGGAACACCATAGATGGAAGGACATAATGTGATTTTGTGGGTCTTCACCTACCTCGCCCTCAAACTTGGGGATGTCTGATGGGAGTTTGGTAGGCATGTGAGGCCACGTAGGATTGTGTCTGATTGGATCATTGGTCAATTTGGCTAGGTCAAGAACGTTGAGACTAGCCATGAATGACAAACTAGTAGAAGGATGTGATGTACTAGTGGGGGCGGCCATGGTGGGACTGCTGCCCCCAAGTGTGAGATCTGGGTTCATGTTGGGGATGTTACCTCCAGACGGAGGAATGAAGGTGGTATGGGAGGGTCCTACGCCACCAAGTGTAACATGAGTTGCAGATGGGGTTGGGTTGGGTATGGTAGCCATTGCAATGGGAATAGTAACAGGAATGGTAGGTGTGGGACCCATCATGGGCATACCCAAGGTAGATGTGGGCCCCATCGAGGGCATACCCAAGGTAGGTGTGGTTGTGGCTAGTGTGCTCGCTGGGGTCATTCCACCGATCGTGCCTACAAAGAAGGGGTTGGAGGTCATGCCAGCCATGGGGCTGGTTGGTGCTGTGTAGGTAGGGTTTTCCAACTCTGCCTTGGAATTAGATGTGAAATAAGGAGCGTCAGAGTTAGGGGACGGAGCTCTATGGTGCCGACGAATAGAGTCGAGTGATGAAGCTCTACGTCTATGACGAGTGGTGTCAAGTGATGCAGTTCTACATCTATGATGGGTGATGTCAAGTGAACCGTGCTGTGGGGGCTCACCCCGGAGGCGCCGAGAGTGTCTCGGGGACTCAATGGTGACAGATGGTGTCAAGTATCTGGGGGTTGTGTCGAGTGAAAAAAGGCTCAAAAACCCTAATGCAGATGAGTGTGCAGAAGGAGAGCACAAAAAATACGGCACTCAGGCCAACAACCAACTCAAAAATGCTTACTGTAATAGCTATGCTACAATAAGCGGAGTATCAGAAAAAATGGTCAAAATATCAACAAGCAAACGGTTGCCTAAAAATAAAAATGGTGGACTCACTGAACCAAAGGGAGGTAAGGGAGCATGCAAACACCTAGCTAAATAGTATTCTGATTCGACTAGACATATCCTCTGCAAGGTGATGAAATCCAAGTCAGACAATATGGATAGTAGAACCAAGTGGCTAAAGATATCCCCCTACTGGGAGGGACACCGGGTAAGACAATCCTAGAGGAAAGGAAACTAAGATACCCCATTCATGACACATCCAAAAAAGGTGAATCTGCAACTCTTGTCCTATCACCGTGTGGGCCTAAAAGGAACACCACACGCGAATAGCGAGTAGGTAGCCTTCGGTTACTAGGTGGATTGCGGTATTCCACTCAGGCCTCCAGAACCAGTCTAGCTACTTCAACCCTCCTAAGGGAGAGGCCCTCTGATAAACTGGTGGTGGCCATGCCAAAAAATACTAGGGGGTTTTGGTACCCTAAAGGACAACCACAATGTCTCAAGTGTAAGCGACCGAGGGGTGTTATTTGGATGCCTATCCCCCCTGTCCTACCTAACTACAATATTCTTATGTGTTCCCCAAGTGGGGTTAGAATGTTGGTTGTGTTAAGTAGTGTTTTAAGGCTCACTTGAATTAGGTGACAGAGTGTGTGCATGTGAGGTAATGAACCCAATCAAAAGTGCCACGCGTGGGCAACTTTTTTAACCAATAATAATGCAGAAATTTAACTTGCAATGCAAAATTTTCTTTTTCTAATGTAAATGCTTAAACTTAAAAAATATGTAAATGGAACAGAAAGCAAACTACAGAAAAAGGCTGTAGGTAACTGTGGCTGCAGACAGGATAGGTGGTTGTGCAGGTGCATAAAATATTGCAGAAAAATTCTGGGTTCAAAAAACAGTAAAAATGCAGAAAACAGATTGCGGGTGTGTGACTGAAATGCGCGGCCTAGAGAATGGCTGTAGGGGTGAACCCTACGGTTGGATCGCGGGTCTGTAGCCAAAATGTGCAGTCTGGGGTGTGGCAAAATGGCAGAAAACTACGATTGGATCGCAGGACTGTGGCCAAAATGCGCAGTCTGGAGCATGGCAAAGGGGCAGAAAGCTGCGGTCAGATCGTGGGTCTATGGCCAAAATGCACTTTCTGGAGCATGGAAAAGGGGCAGAAAGCTGCGGTTTGGGCCACGGGAAAGAGGTAGAAAGCTGCGATCAGGTCGCAGAAAAATGGCAGGAAGTCGCGGTCTGGGCCACGAGAAAAAGGGCAGGAAGTTGCGATCTGGATTGCAGAAAAACTGCCGAAAGCTACGATCTGGGCCGTGACTGCGAGGAACAGAACCGCTATCCACAGCAGAAAACCCAATCGGTCGAAACCACAGCCAAATAGGGAAAACAAAAAAATACTTGCAGAAAATAAAAACTTTTTAAATTTTTAACCAGAAATTCAAAGGCCAATAGTGGAGTCGCCAAAACTGTAGCTAGGGTTTTCATCCTAGTTGGTGCAAATGAACACCTACTAAGGAGAAGGGCCTCCTCAGTAGCAGTTCAGTAAAATAGTAAAACTTGACAGTAAAACAAGGTAAAATCTAAGCTAACATGTGCATCAACAAAAAAAAAAAGACAATAACATAATGAGAATTTTTCTTTTGTATTAAAAATGAGAACAAAGTTACATTTACCTCAAATGTTGAGGTTGGTGGAGCTCTTGCAGTAGTCCAAGAGGACTACTTCCGTGCTCCAATGGGTTCCTTCTCCTTCTCCAAGGTGTTTGGATAATGGGCCAAAATGGGCACTCAAATGGGAAGCTAGCTCAAATGGTGAGCTAGGGTTTCAAGAGTGATTTTGATAGAGTGAGGATATGATAGATTATGGATATGAAATGGGGAGCCTCCAACACATATTTATAGGTTTTTAGTGGTGGAGTATTTACCTATGGTTTTTGGCACCATATGGTTTAGGTCAATGGTTTAGGGTTTTTGCTTCATTTTTCCCTATTGTTTCTCTTTTTTCTCTTTTTTATTCCCTTTTATTTGATTTTTTGGAATTTAGGGCCCTTTTAGATGGTTTTTGCTATCTTTTGAGGAAATTTAAATTATTTTTGGGGGGAAAAGGGGTTTTTTTGGCCTTTTGGTGGCTTTTTAATGGCTTTTTGAGGTTTTGGAGGCAAAGATGGTGGGAAAAATAGACAAATGAGTCATGTGGTGAGGAAGATGAGGTAATGAACACTTTTTAGGTGTTAACATGTCCATAATCTATGGACATGCTGGGACAAGCATACTAAAGACTATAGTATATGTGAAGGTTTACTCTGGTTACCACATGTCGACGACTTGAAGTCTACAAGGGTTTCTTGTGCATGGTTACATGGTAGTGATTAAAAAATATAAAAACCTCAAACTGACTATATCCTATAATTTCCTAGATAGAATTAGTCAAGCGCTCAACCAAGGGAGGATATTTGCAGGGAGACCGCTGGAAGTGGATTTCATTCAACGGTTGATATATTTTTGTTATATTGTGGACAACAAGGGACATGTGTACATACTCCACTTCAACCTATGCAAAAAATGAACTATTCATGGGTGTTACACCATTTTGTGGAAGGCTAGGCACATATAAATATACCCACTTCGGCCACAGTAAAATTCATTTGTTGGAGTATTTTTTGACTTTGTGTGAAGAATATACTGCTAATAAAAAAATTGCAGGCCCATAGGTCGAGAAAGAATGCCATTGCAGGGTTTATTCTCTGCATGTTTTTTGGTCATTTGTTTGCAAATCATCTTCACCATCTTCTCTATTTCTCTACGAATATATATTATTTCAATAAATTAGCAAAACTTTCCATACTTACCATACCAAAATATGGTCCCTCGTACTTTCCCAATATCTGTTTCACCTTTCATACTGTGTTTGGTAGCAAAGAATAAAAAATTCATTGTTTGTTAGTTCTTATATCCATATACTGACTTTCCCAGAGCCATCGACATTTACAACAGGATAAAAAATCCCTACTAAATAAATGTGACCCTTCAATAGGAAAATATTTTGAGAATTTTCATTGGGCACATCCAAAACAACGACTGACAAAACATGTATGCAGGTATCAATGTAGAACAAATATTTGGCATTTTGGAGAATTAGAGAAACAGAAAAGGGACATGAGTCTGTGGCTCTACAATTGCCACCATTGTAAGAGTTTATAGTGCAGATATGTAGCAGTGCCCAAGGAGGTACTGTAGTGCAAGCTTGAGCAACAATATCAACAATGTTGTGAGGCCAAAAGAAGCATACCTATGGGCATCCTCAATTCCCTTCATGGACTCTCAAAGAGAGGAGTTAGAGGTGAGGGGGGAGAAATCCTTCTTCCAGTGTTTGCAGTAAAACAAGAAACTCTGGGGAAGGTGTGTCTTGTTTGAATGCAGGCTCTATTATGTGATTTAAACACTTTCTTGAGCTCATGATGCAATTAAATCATGCCAAACACTATGTGCAGATAATAAATAGCCTAGCACTTATTGGAAAATTATTTGGCATTTTTCTAAAATAAAATAAAAATAAAAAATGTATGAAACCTGAGCTAAAGTAACTGAAGGCTGTAGATAAAAGGCGAGATCTTCATTTCCCTATGAGAGGTTTTGTATAGTTATTTCACTAGAGGAATTTTCAACAATGACCTACACTTCATGCCTGGAATTGGGTTATATTTAAGATATTGGTCCCACAACCATAATAATATTTAACTCCGCTATAAATCAAATTGCCTTTCCCTCAAATAAGATATTCAATACCATACTTGGAACAGTAGGGAATATGTTGGGATCTTTTTTCAAGATGGCAGATACCACAGTGGACAAGAAAAATATAGAAACATATGCCAAAAAAGGTGAGGTGACTTGAATAAACAAATCTTATGTATATTGCACTGCAGAAGATGAAAAATAGTGACCACTCAATCAAATTATCTAGAAGGGACCATATATATAGACTTAAGTCCACCCCGATGACCCTCATTCAGTTGTACCACAATGACATGATTCCATCAGGTCACCATCATACTCACAATAATAATAAGAATAGAGTCAATAGATTTGCTTCTAGAAATCACAATTTATATCATGGGCTAGGAAACATTGAAGAAGTAAAGACGTATCTAAAATAAAAAATCAAATTCTTCCTTGTATAGAACAAATAGTTTACAATATTTGTAATCTTAAATTGGGTGGTAAATATTAGCAACTACCTAATCCTATACTCCTCAAAGGAAGAAAATTCATTTAGTAAATATTTTTAACATTGAACTATTTTGATATTCTTATCCACCAATTTTTAAATCCACCAACTTTTGTCCAATAACAAAACCAAAATACCCTTTCAATTTCCTCATCACAAAAATTAGGGCAAGAATCAATGCCAGCAGAGTATGAAAATGCAGGACCCTACCAACTACAAACAATATCGAGAGAAAAAGTGATTCCAGATCATACAAATGTCTTCAAGACCATATTAGAAAAAACGTGACAGTAAACATTCACTTTCTGAAAGTCCACTGTGCTACAGACCAATGTAAATAACCCAGGTTCAAATACCAGTGCAAATAGAACCCTGATCATGTGTATAACATGTTTGATGGCCCCCACACTGAACTGGATTTAATGCTATAAGGAAGATATAGGGATCATAGCTGTAGCTAGGGTTTTCACCCCAGCTTGTGCAAATGAGCACCTACTAAGGAGAAGGGAGTCCTTAGTAGCAGTTCAATAAACAGTAATTAAAAGACAAGATATTAAAATGAAAATTATACTAAGCATGTGCATGAAATATAAAAAGACAAGAGATAATGTAAATGGTTTTTTGTATTAAAGCTTTACCTCCAATGTGAAGGTTGGTGAAGTTCTTGCAATGATCCAAGAGGGTTGCTCCAAACTCCAGCTTTGCTCCTTCTCTTTCTCCAATGGTGGAAATGGGCCAAAAGGGGCTCTCAATGGTGAAAGTAGCTCAAGGGTGAGCTAGGGTTTCAAGAGAGATTTTGGCAGAGTAAGGGTATACTTGATTGTGGATGTGAAATAAGGAGTCTCCATCACCTATTTATAGTTTTTTGGTGGTCGAGTGCTGGCCCATGGTTTTGGGAACCATATGGTTTTAGGTCAGCTGTATAGGATTTTTTTCCTCCTTTTTCCTCATTATTTTATATTTTTTATTCCCTTTTTAAAGGGTTTTTGCTATTTTGGAGGAATTTTGGATATTTTTGGAGGGAAAAGGGGTTTTTTTAGCCTTTTTGAGGATTTTTTGATGGTTTTGTGGCCTTTTGGAGGCTTTTTAATGGGATTTTTAGGGTTTTTTAAGGCAAATATGGTAGGAAAATGGACAAATGAGTCATGTAATGGGGTAGATGAGGTAGTGAGCACTTTTTGGGTGTTAACAATAGCTACCCACAAATCAAATAAATCTTTTACCTTCACCACAAAAAGACATTCTCAGGAATGCAAGGAAACTCCAGCCAATGATCCCAAATGGATCTGTAGAAAAAAACACAAATGGTTTGTAAAAATCAGTAAAGACAAGGAGCCAACAATAATTGAGGGTTCAAATTTCAAACAAAGAAAGGTTAATGCAAGAATTAAAAATTAAATGAATGAAAAGAAAGAAAGAAAAAAAATGAATCAGAAAAGAAAAAATGAAATAGGAAAAAGGAAAGCTGGGGAATGGAAAATGAAAGGACAAAGATGCTTGGCCTTCCCATTACCCCCTGCTCTACCTATATATTCTTGGAGATCAAATCACTAACGGTCTTTTGGGCCAATCATAGAGGATACAAAAAAGGAGACTAGCTATGTAAATTGCTGAATGGCCAGAGAGCCATGAACCTGCATTGTAATCCTGCAATTGTCGAAAATAAAAACTGAGCAACCATTCAAATCCGGTTTTCCTTTTAGGTTTCCAAGGTAAATACTTTGCTCATTATGTCTTCAATTGCTTTGTGAATCCATTGATTCGCTGTGTAATTGAATATCCTTCTCTGTGGATGTTGTATTTATTGTTGTCATGGTTATGTTAATTAGTGCCAACTGCCAAGTGGTGAATCGTAGTTTGATTAGTTACAACTAATCCTCCAATCTGAAAAAATTGCTACTAGTCCATCAGTCCATTAAGAAATGTATAAATCATAAGCTACAGACATACTTTCCCTCATCCCTAACTATGAGTTTCATTTGACGTTGATTCTTGAATGGTTCCAAACCCATTGAGCAACACCTGGCTACAGTTGAAACGTTGTTAAAGATACAAATTAAAGTCCGTTGCCAATCCTATGATCACACAATTCTGTTTAATCAACAGAAAAAAGATTCATATTGTCCATTAATTATCTTGAATGAGATCTACAGCTATAATAACTCAACTCTTCCATTTTTCTAGCTAAGTTGCTAATTCTATCTCTTGGCAATTAGCAAGCTTATTTCCTCCTCTGACTGTTGGGAAATAGATGGAGCCGTAAACTCTCAATGAGGGGTTTTTCTACTATCTGGGAGTTTTGTTTGGATGCATAGAAGTGAATTCAATAGCTATAACAATTCGCATGCTTTCTCAAATACTCTATCGATACCTGTAGGACAAGATTTTACCACCCACTGCATCCTTTGACAAAGGATGGGTTTGAGTCGCCTTGCAAGTAGGGCGTAGTAGATTGGCTTTGCCTTTTATGCTCTTGAAAATAATCCTATCACACTATCATACCTTAGCCAAATTAACCCTACTTCTTCCCACAAGTAATGCAAACTACCTGTGGGAATCATGCCAACATGTTGTTTTGTAATGGTGCATTAGAAAGAAGTGCTTTGATACTTCTTTACTGCTAAAGCATTATATTATATTTGCTGCGGAATGCTAACAAATGGCCACTGGATGTTTTCCCTTTCGATGGTATTGGAACACATTGGTTGCTGGAGCAATATGTTTCTAAATCCATTCTGCTCTTCTTTAGTGCTGGAGAGAAACACTTAGGCCATTGTTGAAGTATTAATTAGGTAAAAGTCTGGAGGCATGCCCAACTAGTTGTAGATAATGGCGTGAACATTCCAATGTTGGCTGAGCGTTCGACCAACATCCGAATGATCATTTAGATTGAGTTTGGAGGCGTTGTGCCCAATTAGTTGTTGTAGATAACAGAGTGAACATTCCAATGTTGGCTAAGCAAGAAGAGTTACAATTTTTGACAATATTCTATTAGCTAGGCACCTTTATTATTCATAATACTCATTAACTCCCTAAGTAACATACAAATATTTGAAGCACATTATTCAAAAATTCCCCTGGAGAAAGAAAGGGGAGCAATAACCTGGGGAATCTACAAATTAATGAAGGATCAAGGAGCATTGGGGATTCCAAACCGAAGAGCACAAGGGGTAATCATTGTAGGAAAATGGTTAGTGTGCTTAGTGGAGAAGGATGCTAATTGGCAAGTTTAAGTTCGACATTGGATTTAGCAAGGTCAACACATTCAAGGAAGTAAAGGTCCTTTTCAGTGGTGTGACATCATTAGTAATGCTCAAGCTTAATGAATTTCAGGTTTTGCCCAACTTAAGAGGGTGTAGGATCCTCGGTAGGTTCTGTCTTACTTTCTTGCATCACAATTTGAGGGGCCTAGAGACATCTAGGATTTGGGGTCACAATCGATTTGGACATTCCCAACACTCAATGGTCAAGTTGGGCATATGCTGTGGGGCACTCAAATCACCACATATCTGATGAGGGTGAATTTTCCAACAAGCATATTTCCACCACTTTCATACATTTTTTAAAAAAATTTGGTGATCTAGGCCATCTTAAAATGGGCCAAAACCCCCAAGGACAAAGTTCCCAACAATGGGATGGAACTATGAATCAGTGCCTACCGGATTTAGGGATATGTTTTGTGACTCATAGTTCCTACCAAATTTAGGGATAATTTTCCGTAAATAAGTGGGGCAATATGAGTGCCCCTTATCCTACATCATCAAGTTGGAATTTGATGATGTTCCAATGATATGAACTTGGCAAGAAAAGGTCTATTTTTCAAAGGATTTATAGAATCATGAGCACCAACACTGCATACTTGGCGTGCCCTTAATAAAACCCAAAAAATCATTGGTGTGAATAAATATGTTTTAGAGGACCTATTATCACATATATAGTAGCCGGGCTACCATACATTATTTTTCTGATTTCAGTACACTATTCAGTCAGTTCTCTTGCATTGAGATGCTGAGATGAGCATCTATATTGGATCACTATCAGATTTTGGACAGCATATATTTCCCATGCCATGACTGAGTCTCGGGACACTCAGAGAGATGACCGATGTAGCTATTATACCACTTGCACATGAGCAGTCAGTAGTGCCCAGAGTTACAGTGGCAATTTCAGAGGACAGATGATGGTTTAGAGGATGAGCATTCAGGTATATGACTCAATAGGTATACCATGGTGTTGTGGTTATATTTCTTTTATATTCATTCTTATGGCATGTCTTAGCATTTAGTATCATGATCTGGCGATCATATAGATATGTGGACCTGGTTGATCTTGTTATATATATTATATTGTCCCTACTTAGACTTAGAAGTTCACTATTCATACTCATCGGTTTTACCCTCCTTAGGGAGAATAGGGGTGATCATTCCACCATACCTTGGCTTGCTAGTGTTGGCTCCATTATTCATTGTCTTCATCCGTCCATTACCTACCTTTTAGTTTATCACCCTGACTTACTACTTGACTAGTGGCATGGAGGACTTTTCCCCACTGTAGCCTCTGTGTTAGATGAGCTTCCCTGTTTATTGTGTCTCGGCTCTGAGTTGGTGACAAAACTTACCTATGGTGAGTTGGATTTCCTTGATAAATCCCCCTAGTCACTAAAGTTGTGTTGGCTAAACCTGAAACTTTTAGTGCTGCCATGAATACAAAGTATGGGAGATGAAATGTTATATTCATGCAATGTGTTTTTAAACACGCATGAATGAAAGGCAAGCCAAATGAAAATGGCTATGAAATAAAATGTTATATCTTTTGTGAAATGTAAATACCTAGGTAAACAAGCTGTCTGTGACACACCTAGAAGTGCTCAGGTAAAAAATTGCCTTAAAAACACACCTACAAAAAGCCTAAATAAATGTAAATCTATGCAATGTGTTTATAAACACACATAGATCAAAGGCTATGGAAAATTTAGGCCCAAAAAGCAATGAAACTCAAATGCTATATCAAAATGATTGCTGGCCTCATTTGTATTATGGATTGTGCGCATCTGTTAAAGGTGAATAAATACTCTTTGAACAACTTATCCATTTGTGAGACACCGCCATTCCCTATGTTGTTGCTCATTAAGTATATGCTATGGTGTTTATTCCCTTTCCCATATCCAAAGTGTCACAATGTTGAGTCAGTAAGTCATCCCTTGGCCTAGCCAGTTTATTTTAAGCCTTCAACCTTCACTAGCAAATTAATCACAACTATGAAGTGAGTATAGTCTTGAAAGTCTAGTCTGAGTCATGATAATAATTAATGACATTATATATTTGTTGGTAGATCACTAGTAATGACTGCTACTTGTTATAATTTCAATTTGAATGAATTATAGAGCATGCATTAACCTCTGACACTTTGCAGCAGCTTTCGATGATATTTGGAGTTATATTTGGTCATGTTGACTTGGTCAAACCCAGTTTGACCAAGGTCAGCCACAGGACATGAGATGGTTAGACCTTATGATGACACAAATATATGATATATGGTCTATGCACATGCACATGATGGTTCTATACATCAGATGTAGGGTTATGATGATGATTTATGGTTTTCAGCATTATTTGATCATTTACAGATTATTATTATTTCACCTATTCGGGCATATTGGATATATTATATGATCATGCAAAGATCCATATGGTGTATGGGTACACATCTTGGATATATTTGGACCTTCTGAGTCCAATGAGACAGTCCACTTTCAGTTTTGGGTAGTTACAGTGATGATTGAGCCTCAGTAGGCTATCCTAGTGCAGTCTTGCTCTGTCGGAGACCCTGTTAGAGCAGAGATGGATTTTGTTTGGTTCACCTAGGGCGCTGTGCATGGAGGGGGTGGTCCAGCCACTTGATTTTACCATATTACCCTCCTCCTAGACATATTGGTGCCCTCACCTTGACAGCGCAGGCACTCTAGGAGGAAGTTTGGGTAGTTTCACGCTTCTCGAGGTAGTTCAGAATCAACAGAAATGGCTACAGAGGAATTCGGTTTGGGATACTGAATAAAATTTTTGGCATGGGATGATGAGTGGGATGTCTTCCACACCTTCTCCAGCAGTTTCAGCTTCATTGAGACCCACATCCATCACTTATGGCATTTTCTGATGATTTCTGGAGCCTCCTAATGCTCATGATTTGTCCATAGAGGCACGATTTGGTACTTTGATGACTATTTTATTATTATTGTGCTATGGAGATTGACCAAGGGTGTCTTAAAATACCCCTTGGACCCACCATGAGCTAGCTGTTATATTTTTTCATCATGATTTGGTGGGATCCCCTCTCCTAGGGCAATTTTGTCCACTTATTGCTATATTTTATTAGTGATCCATGTATTTTATTGTTGAGTTCATCTCAACCATTGATTAGATCTTTTAATATTTTAATCTTAGCCACTCATTCAAAAAGTGGTTAGATTGTGGACTCTCTCCCTCCTATTTAAAGGAGAGAGATTCTCATTGTAAAGGGGACTTGTGGCTCTGGATTATTGGAATAGAAAATTATTATTGCATCTATCTCCAGTGTTGTGGTGAATGCTATTGGTGTTCGTTAGTTGATTCTTCCTTTGCACTGAGTTATTGGAGATATTGTCTTGCCATATTTTTGTACCATTTTTTGCATCTACAGGTGGAGGCCGAATTCATTCAAGGAGGACGTATTGGTAGGGGAGGACCCTCCCTACTTTTTCTTTGGGTTTCTTCATTGGTAACAGGGAGTATTATTGTCCCAGGACCTTCTATTTCATGTTACATTTGCACTTTGCTTGTATCTCCTCCATACTTGACCTTTCTGATTGAAATCGCTTTCCTTGGATTGACAGGTAGAGGAGGTCGCACTTGTGGGATAGGGCATCATTTCGGCAAGCAAATTCAACAATCTCTCATTTGATCTCTGCGGGAGTCTTCCTCAACAACAAGGCATCTCTCTTCATCACTCAAGTATGATCTCAAGGTAATTTCTCTTTCAATGATCCATCCATTTGTCTAAGTTACTTCAAACCATAATTAATTAAAACCCCCATTTTTACATTTTCTCAGATCTACAAAGATCTAGTGGCTTCTTGGGTAAGACATTTAAAAGCCACCTCTATAGTATCCACGGCATCCCGGATCTATAGTTTGGTGAGGATTGGCCTCCATTTGACCGTCTTCCCAAGGCAACTTAGCCTCTCCAAGTGAGGTCGCACTCCTTGGTTTGGGTGAGTTAACCTAGATATAATATGTGGGTAGTTAAGATTTCACTTGATCTACAATCTACACATCCAATAACCTACCCCTAGACTATCACTTTAGTGATTTCTACCTTTTGGACCCTATTCCTCATTTTAAGGGTTAAACCCCATTTGGACCACTTGGAGATATCTTCAATCTCAGATCTATTGAGATCTATCCACTGGATTGCCTTGATTTCCTAGATCCACATTGATACTAGCATAAACTACTTGGATCTATATTTTTGTGGCCATTGGACTTGACTTGATCCCATTTATCATGCTTTTGGCCCTCCTTGGGCAAGGTCACACTCCTTGGGGAATTTGAGTTTGTCCACTTGTAGGACATGGGCAGTTGAGATTTTGGTGGATTTGGAATAAGCATACCTTGAAACGTATGTCTAGTATGTCATTTTGTGAAATCTTGCCTTGGGGGTAGCATTCCTTGTTTTAAGGGATTGTGGTCCACTTGGGTCACATCATGAACTATTAGATCTAGCAAGATCCAACCATCATACCTTTAGTAGCCCACTTGTCTTATATCATAGGGGTCACGATCTACAAGTTAACCTCTTTTTGATTCCATTTATCTCAATTCCCAAGGAACTTGTATTTCTCCAATCTCTTTCAACTTTCTTAGATTGTTGGGTTAACTTGTGGTTTGATCCTTGTCTTGGTCTCTTGAACCCCTCGACATTGTCATATCTTATAATCAAGTTAGTCTCTGGTACTGGTCAAGCCCCAATTCAACCCTTAACTACCTCACATTGGACACGGTTCCCAAGGTGGTGGATTTTCTCACAATTGACTAGTACCCTAATCCTTGATCCCATTATAAACTTCATAAGTCACTCACTTAAACATGTTGGACTAAATTTACACTATTTAAACCCTTGATCCAACTTATCATTTTGTTGGTTGTGGAGCCAAATCTTCTAGTCTCATAGATGATATTGTATCAGCCGTGTTTGTACCCCAGTTTATATGATATGTAGGTGGACTGTACACTCACCCCAACGGGGGGGTGTGGGGGGGCATCGCCCCCCCACGGGGTTCCACAGGGGACCATCCCCCCTGGCTAGGGGGTCCGGGGGCTAGCGGGGGTTCGGGGGCAGCCCCCGAAGGAAATTTTTGGGGCTGTTTTCCCTAGCTGTTTTGCGGGCCCATGGTTTTGGGTATCCCGTGGTATTTTCCCATTGTATTTCCCTTATAAAATTAAGACATTGTAATACAGCTAGGGATGATGTATTAGGTTTTATGCATTGTAAAGATCTCTGAGATCAGGAGAGAGACTGTGAAATAGAGAAGAGGAAGTGCAGTGGTTGTGCTGCAGGTTGTATCCCTTCACCTTGCTGGACGGTAATAATAATAAGGACTAGCAAATTCAGTGTGGACGTAGCCCAAGTTGGGTGAACCACGATATATTTGTGTCTCTCTTGTAATGTGTATGTGTGATTATATTTG
Organism: Larix kaempferi; assembly: GCA_027924585.1. Classification (NCBI taxonomy): domain Eukaryota; kingdom Viridiplantae; phylum Streptophyta; class Pinopsida; order Pinales; family Pinaceae; genus Larix; species Larix kaempferi. The sequence continues at coordinate 1,444,147 of BSBM01000865.1, read as the reverse complement.
CATTTTTGTTTATTGTTATTGCTCTGCGATCCTGTTTTTCTAACAATTGGTATCAGAGCCAAAGGTCTATTTGGCAGTTAAACCCGCAGGAAGCTAGGGTTTCTGGTTTGAGTGGGAGCAATGGCAGAAGAAGGAAAGTTTAAGGTCGAGAAGTTTAACGGCCAAAACTTCGGGTTATGGAAGAAGCAAATGGAGGAGTATCTGTACCAGAAGGATCTATTCCTACCATTGGGAGGAAAAGCAAAACAGCCGATGGCTATGAAGGATGAAGAATGGGAGGTTCTTGATAGAAAAGCTCTGGGAACAATATGGTTGAGCTTGACTTTGTCGATGGCTTTCAATATCTCAAAAGAAATGACAACAGAGGGTTTGATGAAAGCATTGGGTAAGCTGTATGAAAAACCCTCGGCCTCCAACAAGGTATTTCTAATGAAGCGTTTATTTAATATGAAGATGGCTGAAGGTGGATCTGTTACTAATCATTTAAATGAGTTTAATACGGTTACAAATCAGCTAAGTTCTGTAAGTGTGAACTTTGATGATGAGGTTAGGGCTCTTCTAATCTTGTGTTCATTGCCAAAAAGCTGGAATAGCTTGGTCATGGCTGTAAGTAACTCTATCTCTGGTTCAAACACCTTGAAATTTGATGATGTTATTGGTGTTATTCTTAGCAAGGAAATGTGAAGAAAAAGCACAGGTGAGACATCAGGTAATGCGTTGACCATGGAGAGCAAAGGAAGACAAAAGGAGAGAGGAAAGAGCCAAGGTAATCGTGGAAAGTCTAAAACTGGCAGATCCAAGTCCAGACTGGGAAAGATAGAGTGCTGAAAATGTGGAAAGAAAGGACATCTGAAGAAACACTGCAAATCTCTAAAGAAGAAAGGATATGCACAGAAGGAAACTACCCAGGAAGCAAATGTAGCAGGTGATGTGTTACAAGATGCTTTGATTCTTGCATTAGATAATACTAGTGATTATTGGGTAGTAGATTCAGGAGCTTCATGTCATGCTACACCCCATAGGAAATACTTTCATGAGTATGTTCCTGGCGACTTTGGACATGTTTTATTGGGTGATGATGAGCCATGTAAAATTGTTGCAATGGGTAAGGTATGGATAAAAGTTAAGAATGGAACTGATTGGTTGTTGAAAGAAGTTAGGCATATTCCTGCTATGAAAAGAAATCTGATCTCAACAGGGCAGTTGGGAGATGGCGGCTGTCTATCTACGTTCGGAGAAAAGTGGTGGAAGATCACTAAAGGATCAATGGTGATAGCAAAAGGAGACATAGTAGGTACGTTGTATTTATGTCCTCATAATACTGACCATTCTATCTCTTTAGCTTCCACAGGAACATATACAACATTGTGGCATCATAGGATTGGCCACATGAGTGAGAAGGGGATGCAGATTCTCCACTCAAGGAAGTTGCTGCCAGATTTGAAGCAGGTAAGTTTGGAATTCTGTGAAAACTGTGTTTATGGAGAACAGAAGAGAGTCAGATTTCTCAGGGTTGGAAAACATAAGAAGATTGAAAAATTAGAGCTTGTGCATATAGATGTATGGGGACCGGATCAGGTACAATCTCTTGGTGGCTCTCATTATTATGTTACATTTATTGATGATGCAACTAGAAAAACTTGGGTTTATTGCATTAGACAGAAATCTGATGTGTTTGTTACTTTTAAGAAGTGGAAAGCTTTGGTTGAGAATGAGATAGGAAAAAGATTGAAGTGTCTCATATCTTATAATGGAGGTGAGTACTGTGGCAAGGAGTTTGATAGTTACTGTTCATACCATGGGATTCGTAGAGAGAAGATAGTCCCAGGAACACCACAGGAAAATGGTGTGTCAGAAAAGATGAACAGAACGATCATGGAGCGTGCAAGGTGTATGAGACTACATGCAGGGTTGCCCTTACAGTTTTGGGCGGATGCTGTAAATACTGCTATTTATTTAATAAACAGAGGACCTTCAAGTGCTTTGGATGGTGGTATTCCAGAGGAAGCATGGACAGATAAAAAGGTAAACTACTCATTTCTTAGAACGTTTGGTTGTGAAGCATTTGTCCATATTGATAAATAAAATAGAGCAAAGCTTGAAGCTAAATCCAAGAAATGTACCTTTATTGGATATGGGGTTGATGAATTTGGTTATCGTTTATGGGATTGTGAAAATAACAAAATCATCAGGAGTAGAGATGTGATATTCAATGAAAAGGTCATGTATAAAGATCAGTTGCAGGGAAAGAAACAAGAAAAGGAAAACACAAAGTACATAGTGCTTGATGAAATTAAAGAAAATGAAGTTTCGAAGGTGCCAGAAAATCAAGAGCAGCAACAAGTACCTGAAACTCTTGCAACTGTAAGAAGATCTACCAGGTTAAGTAGACTCCCTGAATGATACTCTCCTTCAATGTATTATTTATTGATGACTGATTCTGGTGAACCAAAATGTTATGAAAAAGCAATGCAAGTGGAAACTAGAAAGAAGTGGGAGCAAGGCATGAATGAGGAGATGGACTCATTGGTAGGAAACCAGACTTGGGATTTGGTTCAGTTGCCTGCTGGTAAAAGAGCATTACAAAACAAATGGATTTACAGGTTGGAGGAAGAAGAAGGAGGTAAGAAGCGGTACAAGGCCAGACTTGTTGTAAAGGGGTTTGCACAGAAGAAAGGTATAGATTTTGATGAAATATTTTCTCCTGTTGTTAAGATGACTTCAATTAGAACTATCTTAAGTCTAGTGGCGGTAGAAGATTTGCATCTTGAACAGTTAGATGTAAAAACAGCCTTCCTCCATGGGTATTTGGAGGAAGAAATATATATGTAGCAGCCACAAGGGTATGAGGTCAAAGGTAAGGAGGATCTGGTATGTAGGTTGAAAAAGAGATTGTATGGCTTGAAGCAAGCTCCAAGGCAGTGGTATCTAAAGTTTGACAGGTTTATGACTGAACAAGGTTATAGTAGATGTCATTCTGACCACTGTGTTTATTTCAAGAAGCTAGACAATGGAAGATATATTATCTTGTTATTGTATGTGGATGACATGCTTGTTGCAGGGTCTGACATGTAGGATATAAATGTACTCAAAAGGAAGCTAGCTAATTCATTTGCGATGAAGGATTTGGGTTCTGCAAAGCAAATCCTTGGTATGAGAATAACGAGAGACAGGAAAAATCGCAAATTGACATTGTCTCAAAGTGAGTACATACAAAAGGTGTTGGAGAGGTTCAGAATGCAGAATGCAAAACCTGTAAGTACACCTTTGGCTAGCCATTTCAGTCTAAGTAAGGAAATGTGTCCCAAGACACAAGAAGAGACAGATTACATGTCCAAGATTCCCTATCAATCAGCAGTTGGCAGCTTGATGTATGCCATGGTGTGCACAAGACCAGATATTGCACATGCAGTGGGAGTTGTGAGCAGATATATGAACAATCTAGGTAAAGAACATTGGAAGGCAGTACAGTGGATTATCAAGTATTTGAGAGGTACTACCACTGATGCATTATGTTTTGGAGGTTCAGACACTGTTCTACAGGGATATGTTGATGCAGATATGGTAGGTGACAAGGATAGAAGGAGGAGCACCACAGGGTATGTGTTTACCGTAGGTGGAACAGCAGTAAGCTAGATTTCGAAACTACAGAAGGTTGTTGCACTTTCAACAACAGAAGCAGAGTATGTTGCCATTACAGAGGCTAGTAAAGAGATGATTTGGTTGTAGAGGTTTATGGAGGAAGTGGGTAAGAAGCAGAAGGATAGCAGATTGTATAGTGACAACCAGAGTACCATTCACCTTGCAAAGAACTCAGCATTTCATTCCAGGACTAAACATATACAACTCAAGTACCATTTCATACGCTCTGTTCTGGAAGATGAACTGTTGAAGCTGGAAAAGATACATACTAGCCAGAATCTTGCAGACATGTTCACAAAGGTAGTGACCAGAGAGAAATTGAGTTCGTGCTCGGTTTCAGTTGGCCTTCTAGCATGAAGGTGAAGAGGAGAAATTTTCCAAGTCCAAGTCTAGCAAGTGCAGCAGCGGTGGAGTTTCTGTGATCAGTCTCCAAGTGGGAGATTGTTGGTTGTGGAGCTAGATCTTCTAGTCTCATAGATGATATTGTATCAGTCGTGTTTGTACCCCAGTTTATATGATATGTAGGTGGACTGTACACTCACCCCAGCGGGGGGGTGTGGGGGGGAATCGCCCCCCCACAGGGTTCCATGGGGGACCATCCCCCCAGGCTGGGGGGTCCGGGGGCCAACGGTCCCCCGACAGGGATTTGAGGGCAGCACCCCCGAAGGAAATTTTTGGGGCTGTTTTCGCCAGCTGTTTTGCGGGCCCATGGTTTTGGGTATCCCGTGGTATTTTCCCATTGTATTTCCCTTATAAAATTAAGACATTCTAATACAACTAGGGATGATGTATTAGGTTTTATGCATTGTAAAGATCTCTGAGATCAGGAGAGAGACTGTGAAACAGAGAAGAGGAAGTGCAATGGTTGTGCTGCAGGTTGTATCCCTTCACCTTGCTGGATGGTAATAATAATAAGGACTAGAAAATTCAGTGTGGATGTAGCCCAAGTTGGGTGAACCACGATATATCTGTGTCTCTCTTGTAATGTGTATGTGTGATTATATTTGCATTTCTATTTATTGTTATTGCTCTGCGATCCTGTTTTTCTAACACATTTACCTTGTGACTTTATCCATAGATCTAGGGTTTACCATACACCTTACGTACTTCACCTATAATCAATTTGATCTGGTGTTTTGGTTTGATCTCTCCTGTCGGGTGTAGATCTGGGTCTCCCCCTTTGTTGTCTTGGTCTAGATAACATAAAGAGAAGATTGCCTCGATTGGCGTGACAACCATCCATTGGGAGTCGAGGATATCTTGGTTGCACCTCTTTGGCTGCCCCTCCCTTCCGTTATCCATCTTGGATCCATCTCTAGGGGCACCTACAAGTGGTGATGACAGGACCTTTGTCACATTACTATTAAGGGTTGTCTTTTTAAAATGCAATTACATGGATCTGGGTTGTTTTGGTGGGATTGGCATGGAGAAGTCAAAAAACCTTTTACATATAAAAGACTAAGGAGATGTATGATATGGATCCCTTACTCAAAAATCATCACCAGATCCCTCACTTAGACATGGGTGGATGCTTCCTTAACTAAGATAACAAACATCCTTAAAACGTGGATCTCATGTCTTGGTTTTTAGAACAAACTCCTTGGACTTAGGGCACCGACCCTCCAAATACACTGAATTGATCATTGAACCTGTTACCACCCATTTTGTATGACTATCCACTCTTTAGAAGGGTTGACCTTGTCCTAGTGGTGGTTGAGAGGGAAACTTTAGAGAGCTGTCTTGGGCATGAGAGGAGCCTAACACCAGTTCTCAGCAGTCTAAGTCATCAACAACAACATCAAAGCAATGTTATAAGAAGTAAACTTGTTCATCTTAATTATGGGCACTGTTTGATGAATCCTGGGCATTTTTCACCATTAAAAAGAGGTTTTGTAAGGCAATCCGAACCATAAGCAAGCAAAATCAGTCACTAAATAACAATGTGGGTGAAGCAAGCAACAACATAGCACATAAGGATAAATCAAATCTTGGCATCAAACCTTGACCATAAAGATAGATCAAACAGAAACCATGAGAGTAGAACTTGATAAATTAGAGTTCAAGAGCATATATTGAATAAGGACAGATCAGACCTTGACTAGGAATGGGGTTTATGGTTTTGACCTTTGGGAATTTAGGGTTTTGTAGGTTTTTTCCTTAAAAGTTGTTTTTTTCGAGGGTTGGTGGGTCACAAAAGCATTAGAAGTTTCAGTACCCTTTTGAAAATTTCTGGATCTATTTTATTTTTCATGGGATCCATTTCATGGGATTTTAGGATCTATTTCCTACTCCAGCAGATCCATTTCCATGAAGGATCCTAGGTGGATCGTGGTGGATCCGGATCCAAATTTTTCATGAGCACTTGATTTTAAACTGGTCTAGCCTTGGCATTGCCTTGATATAAGGTTAGACGAAAATCAGAATGCACAGGGTGTTACAAAACCTGCAAATAAAGACTCTTTTTCTATGGTAGAATCTTTGAAATTCAGACGATACATTTGTTATAACTTATTTGATTTGATTAATCTAGAGGATAAATAGAACTAGAACTTCCAAATTCCGCAGTAAAAAGCTTTACATGACTATAAATAATTATTCCAAAGATCAAATTTACAACATAAATCACTTGATTTGCTCTGCGGCCAAGCCCCATAAGGAAATTGTCAGGCTTGATATCTCGATGAAGAAACTCTTCAAATGCACATACTCAATCATGTTGATTTGCAAATAGAAGTAGTAAAAAAAATAGTTTCCATCCATTTCATGCAATATTTCCATGGCCTCTTACAATTTCAGATTGTAGAAAATCACTATTGAACATGGAGAAGGTCAAGCACCAAGCTATCGCTCCTCAATTAAATAATGCAAAACTATAACTGATAACATGCATGTTTTGTTCAAAGCAATAATGTCGATTCATACAAAAGAGTATTTCTTCAGACGCTATACTTATAGGATGGGAATAGAGAAGGAAGAGGAAATCCCGAATATTTTGCATAATCTTAAAAAAAAAAAGATGATTCATTAGTGTTTGGTTAGAACACGAACCTTAAGATTAGACACCCACCAGTTGATTAGCAAGCATCAGAACAATCTTCAATGAGAACTTCCGATTGCAATAATTAAATAAATCCTCAAGACTTGGTCCAAGTATATCTAGGACCATAACATTATAATCACCTTCAACACCAGACCATCTTATATTCGGAAGTCTAGCTATATTCCAACAGGTATTCCAACAGTTTATGTGAGGAAGACATCCAGAAAACTTCCAGAAACTTATATTGAAAGACAAAATCTTCAAAGCAGGACCCATAATAGAAATTACAGTAAGTTTCCCAGGTAGAACAATTCTGAAATTAACTATGAAAAGAAAGTCGGAATTCCTAGTTAGACAGCAGTAATCTTACTTCCTCCTTGGAGAATCTTGTACAATTTGGACTCGTACAAAAGTTGTGGGTGCTTTGTTTTTGCATTCTCCTATTTTGTTGCAAAACATAGTTATAAAATTGTCTAATTAATTTGTATAGCAATTACACTGCACAAGAACTGCCTTGCATGAGAATAGCACAGGTGTTTAAATTAATTACATCTAGCTTAAATTCAACCACACATTTTGGATTGTTGTGACACATAATACCTACAAATAACAAGTCTACTCCTATGCATGTAGCTTGTTTCTTATTTCTTAAGCCCAACTAGCATGGTACACAAACTACATTTTTCTACAAGTTCAAACCAGGTTCGAGCACCATTTTTTTTATTTCAGTTCCAAGACAGATTCCTTGGGCTTCACCAAGAGGAAGGAACCCAACAAACCCTAGTACCCTATCGAAATTATTAAAAAAGAAAACTAAGAACCCTAAATTAATGTTGACACTAATACCATATGCATCTGTAAAATTTGACTCAAAATTAAGGAGAGAATATTGAGCAAACATAAATTTTGACACAAAATATGCATGTGTGCATGCAATTTTTCATTTCTGCAAACCACTAAATCTTGATTTATCAATCTAATTATGTATTTACAATCTATTCTTTTAATTTTCAAATCTTGTATTTCTTTATGTTGTCATAAATGTTTTATTTGATATGCCTGTTATGTGTCACCCAAGACAAAAAAAAAAGCAGGTCTGGAAAATGTTGAACTCGACCGACACTTGAATCCAATATACAACTGACACTCCAATTCCCTGCAGCCTTGGACTCAAAAGGAAGTTCTTCTAAAAGCACACACCTTCCTTATTCAAGGTAAATAATTTCTTCTAAGGCTTAATCATTGCTTCTAACAATGAAGTAGAGGCCTAGTGGCACTCCAAGGGATCACTATGAATCTAGACCATGGTAACCATAAAGCATCCATTATAGGGAATTTGACCGTCATCGTTTTCTCACTTCTAATGGGAAAACAACAAACTGCTAAAAGAAACATGAATAGCGTGAATAGCATAGAGGGCACTCTCACTAACTCAAAGCTTCCAATCTGTATCCAACTTACAACTCAAAAGAGAACTCAACAAGGAGGTGGATAGAATGGCATATGTCAGAGCTACCTTGCAAGAAGGCATGTTTTCTTTCTATGACAGTAGGGGGACAAGAGCATCCCCCCTCTACCTCTCTTTATCATATTTCCACCTAGAAGAAGGGATTCACAGCCTAAATAGGAAGTTAGAAGAAAGGATTCAAAGACCAAAGTGAAATTTGTTGTAGGCATCAAAGAAGTGGGGCCTCCCTCATTCACCTTTCAAGTCACTGGCATGCAGTAGTCAGGGGGGATTAAATGAACCTTTCCATTCACCTCCCATCTTCTCCTCATTTGGACACTATCCATTACAACCAGCATATCTTTGTCAGATCCTCATGCATGTGAACCTTCACAACTTGGACTGATGTAAATGCTTGGCTCATCTGACATGGGAAATTGTTATAGTTTTTGGATTAATTGGAAAGAAGGGAAGCTTGAAAACTGATCTTCTCTATCCATGGGGCACAGTCTGGCTCTTTCAAGTAGCTTAGTATGGTAGGAGGAAAAGCTAGGTGTACCTCTGCTCAGGCACATTCCTTGGTGCCATTCCAGGATTGGTAAACACTATTGACCTGGATTCCATGTCTCATCGTTGCTACTGCTATTGTTTGTTAGGGGAAAAGCGAGGATTGAGGAAATCTCTCTAGTAGTGTGAAAAACACATTGTGTAGCTATGGGCATGACCACTTCCTTAGCTATGGAATCGGAAATGTGAAAGAATGTCACAATACAAAAATATCAGAAGTAAACAAAACAAGAGACCACAACATGCTCTGGAGGTTGGGAAGCACCTCCTAGGAATCAGGCACTAGGAAAGGGAATCCCATGCTACTTTGATTCTGCTATGGAAAGACAAATGGAATTCTCAGCCACCATGGACACTCTCTCTGACCTAATGGTGTGCATCTTGGCCTAGATCAACCTCCCCCCTATGCATGGCCTACCTGATGACTCAACCTCTTTATCTCTGCCCAAAGACTCTACTAATTTACTAACCCTTCCTGGGGTGATGCTGGAAATATGGAAACCCAGGTGGATTCTATTATTGACAACCATCATGGACTTTAATTTCTGCTAATTTGTCTATGTTTTGTCAATAGTTTTATTGTTAAAATTGTTTATCCATATATATATCTGTTAATTTTTTAGAATTAATTCAACATACTCTAGGATCTTTACTGAAAGTATAACATGTACAACATATCAATCATATCAAGCATGTATCAAGCATATCAAACAATCACATAAGATAATGGACACACAGAGTTTCACTGGGGAAAACCATAAAGGTGAAAAGCCACACAACTTCCTCAGAGATAGAGAGAACAATGATACAACCAAAGCACAAGAGATAGTCTTCTCCTAGCATCTGATCCTCCTCCTCACATGTGTGCCACTTTCCGAGTGATGGAAGAGTGAGTAATGAGATAATGAAATAGAGATCTCCTGATCTCTATTTATACTTGTCCTGTCTTGCCCAATAAACTAGTGGGGCCTACTTGTCTAGCTTAGCCTAATAAACCATGGTTAACTTAATCAAGGCCAACCCCACACATGGTTGTATAATAACCCATCAACAAGTTATGACACTTGCGACACTTGTCAATACAAATGACGACACTTCTGTATAGAGGAATAATAACATCTCTATAGGAGTACAATATACATAGATGAAATACATAGGTGAAATACATTCCGAAGTTACATATACATCAACACTCCCTCTTAACTAGGAAGGTATTTCTCGACACAAATCTACTAGTACAAGTCTTATTCTCTGGATCATCATCAGCGAATCATCATCCTCAATCATCGACATCGTCACTGCTGCTGCTATCTCAATCAATCTCCGATCTACTCGTCATAGGAAGTTCTACAGAGCCAGTCTTTTTTCATACTGGATGTAGGCCCACCACCTGTAGGTCTTCATCGTCACTGGCCATACTGTGGAATCCTCGGGACTGATTATTTGCATCAACAAAACCTCGAAAGAGCATCCCAGGAATTTTATGAGCACACAGCTCAACCTATCGGATCTCCCATGATCTTTTACATGTGACTGTCACAAAACCTTAAAAGAGTGTCTTGCCAAGCAAGATCTCTAAAGAGCATCTGAGGCCTTTTTCATCTTGTCCAGATCTCCAGGACTTATTACATGTGACCCCTACCACAAAACCTTATAAGAGTGTCTTTCCAAGCAAGATCTCTAAAGAGCATCTGAGGCATTTTTCATCCTGTCCAGATCTCCAATATTTATTACATGTGGTCCCCACAAAACCTTAAAAGAGTGTCTTTCCAAGCAAGATCTCTAAAGAGCATCTGAGTCCTTTTTCATCCTGTCCATATCTCCAGGACTTATTACATGTGGTCTAGCAAAACCTTAACAGAGTGTCTTGCCAAGCAAGATCTCTAAAGAGCATCTGAGGCCTTTTTCATCCTGTCCAGATCTCCAGGAATTATTACATGCTACCCTTGCACAACCTGTCCACGGCCACAGAGTATCAACCTAATACTCACCATACATCTTCCTGATGTACATGATCATCTTGATCATCATCACTGCATCGTCCTGATGTATGTCATCTGGAGCAACATCCTGAAGCTCATCATCTATTATCATCCTGATCATACAATGCATCCACTTGATGCATACCAAGTATCTACCTGATACATATCATCATACATGATCCACTTGATCATACAATGTATCCACCTGATACATAATCCACCTGATCATACAATGTATCCACCTGATATATATCAACATACATGATCTACCTGATCATACAATCATATCCACCTGATACATATACAGATACATGGTCCAAGTATCCAACATGATGCATATACATATACATGATCCAACTCATCATAACAAGCATCCAACATGATGCATATACAGAACAGTAACTGGAGCATCGTCCTGATGCTCATCATCTAGAGCTTACATCCACAGCCATGGGAAGGATCCTCCTCTCACCATGCTTGGAATGGATAATGCAAATGTGTCCATCACTTCTTCTTCGAAGTATTATCAATCTGAAGAACACCAAGCCTCTCTCTGAAGTACTCGAACTTCACTCTGGCTAGTGGCTTCGTTAGCACATCTGCAATTTGCTCATCCATCCCAACATACAGGAGCTTCACTGCTCCTCTCTGCACCATATCCATGATATAGTGATATTTGATCTCAATTTGTTTCAACCTATCGTGGAACACCGGGTTCTCAGACAACTTCACACAACTTTGGTTGTCACAAAATATACCAGTAGCCTCCAGTGGGAGATCAAATAGCTCATACAGTATCTTCCAGAGCCATACTACCTCGCAACTAGCCGAACAAGCTACAACATACTCTGCTTCAGTTGCACTCAGTGCTACACAGGACTGCTTCCTGCTAAACCAAGAGATCACACCTGATCCCATACTGAAGCAACACCCAGATGTGCTCTTCCTATCTGCAGCACTACCTGCCCAATCTGAATCAACATAACCCTACAAGTTAAACTTTTGATTCACATCATACTTGAGCCCATAATCAATTGTACCCTTCAGGTACCTCAGAATATGCTTTACAGCAACTAGGTGAACACCTCTGCAATCCGTCAGGAACTGGCTCAATGTGTTCACCGCAAAGTAAATATCTAGTCTAGTGTTCATTAGGTACATCAAGGACCCAATCATCTGATGATACATAGTGGCATCAACTAGATCAAATGAAGCATCACACAGAAGCTTCAGGTTTGATGCCATAGGTGTGGCCATGGCCTTGTAGTCCATCATCTTGAACCTCTTCAGGATCTCTACTGCATACTTCCCTTGTCAAAGGAAGATCCCATTTGCAATCTGCCACACCTCCATGCCTAGAAAATAGTGCATCATCCCCAAGTCCTTCATCTCGAACTCGGCAACAAGCTTCCTCTTGGCATCGGCAATCAATCCATCCTCACCTGTTACAAATAGGTCATCCACATGCAAGAGTAGTATCACAGGATAGCCTTCCTCAACCTTGTAGTAAAGGTTGGAATCTGCTTTACTCTTAGTAAATCCCAAATGGGATAGAAAGCTGTCTATCCTACCATACCAAGTCCTAGGATCTTGCTTCAAGCCATACAAGGCTTTCTTGAGTCTGCACACATATGAATCCCTGTCATGTGTCTCAAAACCAAGTGGATGCTCCACATACACTTCCTCCTCGACTACACCATTCAAGAAAGCTGTCTTGACATCCATCTGGTGTATCTTCCATTTCATCACTGCAGCCAGAGCAAGTACTGATCTGATGGAGGTGTATCTGGCTACAAGAGCAAAATTTTCTTCATAGTCTATTCCCTCTTTCATAGAGAAGCCACGAACTACAAATCTTGCTTTGTAATTTTCTATGCTGCCATCTGCAGCATGCTTGATCTTGTAGATCCACTTGGAAGTCACAATAGACTTCCCTTCAGGTCTTGGGACTACATTCCAAACATCATTTTTCATGATCGACTAGTATTCCTCGACCATGGCATCCTTCCATTCTTTCTTTTTCGTTGCCTCTTCATAACTGGAAGGTTCTTTGTTCATAATATCACAGAGTAAATCAACATAGCTGGTATGAGATCTAGTTCTCTTTCTTGCTCTGTGTTCTTATTCTGGAATGCCATACCTTTCTGCATCTTGAATGAGCTCTCTAGCCCATGTAGGTTTCCTCTTGTGAGAGTTATTCTCATGGGGTGGATCTACAGGTATTTGTGGATCCTCATCTTCACGATCTGCTTCTGGAATTGATTCAGTCATGGTGGTGTCTTGAAATCTGTTTTCCTTTGGTTCTTCAGGATCTTCAACAGGTCTCTTTCTTGATTTGATGGAGGCTAAGTTTTCATCAATGTTACATCCCTGCTGACATCAATCTTCTTGAACCCTGGAAAGTATATTCTGTAAGCCTTCGAGCTTTCACTATACCCCACAAATATGCCCTTCTTTCCTGAAGGATCTAGCTTTGTTCTCTTTTCCTTTGGAACATGAGTGTCTACTAGACAACCAAATATTCTGAGATGGTTGACTTTAGGTTTCTTATGAGAGAATACCTCTTCTGGTGTCTTGTTTTCCAATATCTTGTGAGGAGTTCTGTTCTACACATATACAGCTGTCCTAGCTGCTTCTTCCCATAGATGCATAGGAAGATCCTGGTCATGCAGCATTTCCCGTGCTACTTCCATCATTGTTCTATTCTTCCTTTCTGCATCTCCATTTTGTTGTGGATTGTAGGGAGCAGTCAACTCCCTCTTAATCCCTGAATCACTACATAGCTTCTTGAAATTACCTGAAGTGAATTCTCCGCCATTGTCAGATCTGAAGGTCTTGATCTTCTTATCAGTTTGATTTTCCATCAAGGCTTTGAATTCCTTCAACTTATAAAATACTTCATCTTTGTTCTTCAAGAAATAAATCCAAGTCTTCCTAGAGAAATCATCAATGAAAGAGACATAGTATACATACCCACTCAGAGAACTGGATGACATCGGACCGCATACATCGGAGTGGATAATTTTCAAGATCCCTTTAGCTTTGCTTTCACTGCTTGGAAATTCCTTCTTAATGTTCTTTCCTTTTGCACATCCTTTGCAAATACCATCATGCTTTGTCATGATTTTAGGAAGACCTTCTACAACTTTGCTCGCAATTGGTAGTGCTCTATAGTGCACATGTGCAAGCCTTCTATGCCAAAGTTCACTTGGCTACATGGATTCATGTACCATGGCATGTTTAGATTGTCCCTTCAATTTGTACAATCCTCCCTCTTGTTCTCCAATCACTACTACATCATCTATAGTTTTACCCTTTGGCCACATTAGGACTTGGCCATCTACAAATGCAACCCTCATGCCTTTGGCATCCAATGCAGATATGGAGAGCAGGTTCTTCTTGAGCCCATGTACATATAGAACATCTTTCATCTTCAAAGACTTCCCAAAGTCTAGGTTGTAGGAGGCTTCACCACTTCCTTTGACAGGATATTGATAGTCATCCCCAAGTTTCACCTTATGGGGTGACTCATGTTCAGATAGATTTGCAAAAGATTCTTTAAACCCAGTCATGTGTTTGGAAGCCCCACAATCAATAAGCAAATCATTACATCCATGAGAGATAGTACCTGTGAGAGCAGAGATTAGAACATATTCATCTTCACTAGATGAGTCATCACTTTCTTCTCTAGCCTTCTTCTTGGGAGGTTCATCATCCTCCGCAGCATGAGCATGATATCTCTTCTTGTTTCCCTTCTTCTTCTTGTTGGAGTTGTTGTCCCTTTTGTTCTTGGGACAATCTGCAGCAAAGTGTCCCTTCTCATGACATGTGAAGCATCTTAGATCCTTCTTACCCTTTTTAAAAGGTTTCTTGTGATGAGAATGCTCCTTCTTGGGATTGCTTCTTTTGGTGTGAGTTGTGAGAGCTTGATCTTCACTTCCCATTTTTTCTTCTTGGGATACAAGCCTAGCTTCTTCTTTTGAATATTCCTCCCATGGTCTACTGAAGGAGATCAACTTCCTTCTTGCACATATTCCTTGAATGAAGGAATCCCATGACCTAGGTAGGCCATTCAGAGTGGTCATGACAATTTCACCATTCTCCACCATTTCATCCACAGCTTCAAGTGGTTCCTTGATCTGAGAGACCTTGGAGAAATATGATTGAATGGTCTCTCCATTCTGAAGCTTTACCCCTTTCAATTGGTTCCGCAGAGTCATCTTTCGATTTATGTTCTTCCCTTCAAATAGCTTGGTCAAAGAGTCAAACATTGCCTTGGGTGTATTTAGAGATGACACATGTGGAATGAGATGGTCCTTGATAGAATCAACAATGATTCTCTTTGCCTTGACCAAGTTCTTCTTGTGAAGAGCCTTAGACTCCTCTCCCTCTGGGACAGGGACCTCTTCACTTATGTAAGTGTCCAACTCATTTTCTTCTAGGATTAATGTTGGCTGCTTTTGGACAGACCCGGGTTTTTAGGAGGCGCAGCAACAAACACCCCTTGGCGCACTGGCCCTTTCGGCAACGAGCTGCGCAGCAGCCCGAGGTCCCACCCGAAGTGGCTATGGGGGGCTAAGGAATCAGGTTTCCTTAACTGGGGTGGAGTGGAATCCACAGTCTTCTCTCCTCCTCTCTTTCGGAGTAACTTCTAAACAAAGCGTCTGATTCTTTCACAGGTCATATAGCGCAACAACGCTGGAGCTTACTCGCCTTAGCCTAGCTGTGCGGTATCCCCGTACTTGCGCATGAGGCGTTTACCCTCTACATCTGATACACTATGTATCGTCTCCGCTCTCGTGCCACAGCACAGTAATACACTCCTTAACCGCTGCGGTGATAGTGTTCTTACAGACTCCTCCAACAGTGTATGAGTGTAACTTCTAAGGAAGCTTCAAGAACTTACTTTACATACTCATTCACAAAGATAACGAAACATTCATGTAAACATAGATAGTAAAGCATAGACATGCATTCACGTAAACATCACCATAAAAACAAGAATCATGTGGTTCGCCTCCACGGGGAAATCACATCCACGGGAACTGTATTTTATATTAGCTCGAAATGGGAATTACACAGTTACGCTGCGCACACAGCTGCAGCCTTAGATCTTTCTGGGAAATTCCACGCACACAGCTGGGAGCCTTAGATCTTTCTGGGAAACTCCACGCACACAGTTGGGAGCCCTTCTCTTAGATCTACTCTCTTCTTCTACAGAGATTACAATGACTCAGACATCAACTTAGACTGTCTGCAACTCAGTGACTAGCTCTATAGCTATCCAACTCTCTAATTCCTTGACCTTCTAACCAATCTATCTCTGACCCATCTAACCTTTTTTCCCTTTACAATTACACACATATATAGGTGGCCCTGAGGGTCACACCTTTACAAAACTACGGCCCTTTCCCAACAGTGATCCCCAAAAGCCCTAACCACTGACGGCTAGGTGTACTTTAGACGCCTCTTGCAGTCGCGTCACAACTTCCTGCAGGCTCTGTGATTTCCGGCGCAGATCGCGGGTATGGGCACCACTTCATCGTTCTCTGCTCCTCGTCCTTTGTCTTCAATGCTTTGGTCCGTTGCTCTTCCTTGGTCCGAGCAACCATAACTTCTGTACTTAGCCTTAATGAGGGTAGCTGAGCCCTCTATTCCGTCACTTCATTCATTTACTGTGGTGGTTGAGCTTTCTACTCGGCCACATTTACTCTTCTTTGGCTTGTGCACGCGAGCTCCACGATTTTCGGCCCGCACTCTGTGGTGAGCTCGTCCATCTAGCACTGTACCGTACACTGTTCACATCCGTAAAAAATGGTGCTTTTCCTCAAAATTAGCACTTCTCCTTCAAAACTTAGTGCTATTTTCCCCAAAATTGGCAGCTTTGCCATAGCTGCGGTCAATGCTCCAACAGGCCCCTAACACTTACTTGTGGCTCGTCCCCAAGCCACCCGCACTAGCTTGCGGTCGCTTGAGTTGTGCATCTGACTTGGCTTGAATCGCAGCGAAGTCTTGCTTCCACTGCGCAATAGTGGTGTCCATGTATTCGACGCACTTCGCAGCTGTCTGCACCATGTATGCAGTAGCTTCTTCTCCTTCTATGCCGTCGACCAACTCTTGAGACTCAGCAAATGATTTGACCTTGGCCTTTGCTTGGGCAGCAAGTTCAGCATACTCATCCATAAAGGGTTGAATGCTGTTGGAGAGAGTAGCATCTTTGTTTCTGAGCCTGTGCATTTCTTGCTGGACTTTACGGACTTTGCTCATCTTCCTCATTTTTGCTAAGCCTTCCAATGAATTAGCTTCTTCATTCAGAACAGTTAGGGACTGTTCTGCTGCTTTGACCTGTTCTACAAGAGCAACTTTAGAAGGGAGCTTCTCAAGCTCCGCCCAAGCTTCCATAGCTTGCGTCATTAGCTGCTGAGCTTCATCTATTTTGTGCTGCATCTGGATGGAAGCTATGCGTAGTGCTTCCAGTCATTCTTGCATCTCATCCACGGGAGGCGCTGCGACACGAGCTTCCAACTTGGTGAGCTACTTTCTATGGTTCTCAGCCATAGCAACTACTTGCTGTTCTAGGGCTTGCGCCGTCTGGTTGAATCTGGTAGGCTGGAAGCTCCTGGGTGATTTCATCTATGACATTCCTTAACCCAGTGTCTTGCGCTTTGTGAAGTTCAAGCTGCACAGAGATCTCCTTGTAGCCTGACCTTAGCTCTGCTTCCTACGTCTGCAGTCTTTGATTGGCATGGAATGTGGAGAGCTCCCTAGCTCTCAGCTCAGTAGAAACCTGCTCCTGAACCAAATGGAGAGTTTCCAACGGAATAAGTGACAAATTTATTTCAACAGCGCCAACCGCGCTTACCTGTAGTGCAGCTAAAGGATCCGGGAGTGTCATGCTTGCAGGCGGGATATGTACAATAGTATGCCTGTCGGCAGGTACTTCAACCCGTTCGGTGCTTGTAGACGCTTGCGGCGCCTACGAGCCAGTTGCTGGCACATGGGTCTGCGCAACTCGTCCTGTGAGACCTTTCAACTCCACGAGCTGCAGGTCCAGAGCACTTCTGATCTTGGCTTGAGAGGTATGCAGCTCGTGAAATTGCTCCTTCAAGTACTGGTCAAACCCCGCGGCAAGGGTCTCAGAGGGATATCCTATCGCTTTTGCCGGGTGCGACAGGTTCTGCTTCTTGGGAGGCGGTCCTGACGGACCTTCATCATTCTTCTGCGCGGCCTTTTCCTTTCCCTTATCTTTTTCTGGTGCCGCAGGGGGTGGCATCATGGTAGCGATGTTAGTGGCCTGCTTCCATTCATCTGGCTAGGACTTCATAGTGTCCTCCACATCCTGGGTGGTCATTCAGTAGAGCCCTACAGCCCATTCTTTCAACTGAATTCCACGAGGGCGGAAATAGATTTCATGCAAGTTGGCAGAAAAGACCAACTTCACTCCATAAATTTTTGTCGTCTCCTCAGTAAGCCTCGGCATCTGCAGGATGGTATACCTGAGGAGATTGTAGTACTCAAACAATACGGCGCGGTTCATCTTGCGCTTCACGGGATTATTAGAATCCCAGAGGTTGACATAACGCATCCCTATAACCTCTCCTGAACGGCACGGAAGAAACTGAGTGTTGGGCGGTTCCTTCCACCCGACAAAAGCACACAAGATCAGGAGCCAAGAAAAATGGAACAGCTGGTTGGAGGTGTCCTGAACGTTGCAGCAGTCATCCAAAAATGTATTCAGGAGGAAGAGAGACCAGTTATACTGCTCTCCTTTCGCAGCTGCGACTGCGAGCTCTACAACAGCTCCAGGGACTTCTTTCGGTCGGCACTTCGTTAAAATTCTGCCTACGATCAGACTACTTGTGAATCTGAGTGCTTCATCTTCAACTATGGTGAGGTCATAGGCCCGACCTCCTCGAGACAATTTGTATTTCTGCACCACCTGTGCAGCGAGCTTTCGGTTCCTGTCTTTACCAACGAAGTGGACGTTGGGGTCCTTACCAACCTTAGATAGGCTGGTAATTCGATGAATCAGATCCACATTCAAATCAATTGGCCTCCCCAGCCATAGATAACCACCATGAACACAAGATAACAAGACCTTAACAACCGCATTAACCTCATTGCTACGCCCGAAGTGCGGTAGCTTTAATAGGTTCAACAATCTAGGCCTCTCCAGATTTACTGCAAATTGCTGCGGGATGAATTCATCAACTTTCTTAACAGGGTTATGGACCACTGTCAGATAGTGATCCGGCGTGAACTGTGGATACGTTCTATAATATCCCAAATTATAGTCGAAAAACTTAACAAGCGGAAGATGTCCGAGCAGGAATCCTTCTTCGTGCATGATTTCTGCCATTGGTGGCAACGGAATCGGATACTTGGCATTCTTGGGAATATGCACCTCGGGTGCATCATCTGGCCGTGGAGGAATGTAGTTAACCATAGTGGCCAAGGGCTCTGGAACAGGTTCCTCCAGCTAGTGCGGTTGAGACGCCCTTGTGCCCGGAGACTGTCTGGGATAAGGGAGCTCGACAATCTTGATCAGGGTACCCATACCGAAATCTAAACCTCTGCGTCTAAACTGTCAGACAAATTCTTCAGTTGACAGGTTCTCCGTCATGAACTTACAAACACGACTTAACATTGATCAGAGAAGGGCAGAATAGCATAGGATACGAACTTTGAAAGCAAAGGGAGCAGTCTGCACGACACGGCTCTGAAAACAATGACTTAGACTCAAACAAGACAACTTATACAACTCGAGGGAAGTAACCCAAACATATACGAATGAGGGGTATTTATAGCTAAAGGCGGTAGTAGATACGGACAAGTGGGGCTAATAACCGTAGGCGCCTATGCATATGAGTTGACAACCCCCCTACACCCCGTGCCTCTGTGGTGCATTAAATGCGATGGACGGGCTCTGACAGCCTTTCGGAAGATAAGCTAAGACGTTCGGCTCCTTAATTAAATGCGGATCTTCAGGAATTCAAGCCAAATCTGTCAGATCAAATACAATTAAATGGCGGTCTCATCCTTCATTTAAGACTCAGACGCGGCTACAGAACTTCCGTAATTCAAATTTTCAAATTTTCGGTGGGTTACTTCAGCATGGGTAACTGTGCATATGGAGGGGTCCACAGCGGGGACTTTGTAAGAGCAAACACAATTAGACAACAGGGATCTCCGCAAGAGCGAAAATTTGACAACCCGGGGGGATTTCGCAAGAGCAACAATAGGCTCGCTCAGAACAGGTTTTATTGACTGCGCGGATGCTTCGGGGAACTGCGCGGGAAGCCAGAGACTGAAAATGTCTCGTGACTTCCGTGTAGACTGTGATAAGTGCGATGCCTCTTTCAACTACACTGGACATCTGCACGACTTTAGCAGTTGATTAGGTCGACAGGGCAGAGTGGTCGTCTCGATAAAGCTTGAGCCGACTCCCGTTGATCATTGTGGGAAGTAATTCTCCATTAAGCTTTGCAAGCTGAACTGCTCCTCCTTCGGTTATCTTCATCACTTGAAAAGGGCCTAACCAATGTACACGAAACTTGCCTAGAAACTTGATGAATTTACTATCAGAAAGGAGTACCAAGTCTCCTTCCTGAAAAACTTTATTCTTGATATGCCTGTCATGCCAAGCCTTCTCTCTTGCCTTCTTCACTTGTTGATGGAATCCAGCTAAAATTCTGTCTTCCTCTAAGGCAACCAATTGTGACAGCCTTTCACTCATAGTATCAGTATCTGCCATTTCTGTAATTTGAGCAATTCTGAGACTGGGAACAATGTATTCCATGGGCATAATTGCTTCTTGTCCATACACCAAACTGAAAGGTGTGTGACCTGTTAGTTTCTTGCATGTAGTTCTGTAAGCCCATAACACAGCTGTAACTCTAAGGTCCCAATCATCTCTTTGTTGGTTACAGACCTTGGTCAGGGCATTCTCCAGAATCTTATTGAATGCCTCCACCGTACCATTAGCTTGAGGGTGGTAGGGTGTACTCTTATGGTGACTAATGTGGAATTCTTCAGTAAGGGCCTCTATAGTCTCGTTCAAGAAATGTGTGCCCTGATCACTCATTAGAATCAGTGGACATCCAAATCTAGTGACAATATTTTCAAAAATGAACTACGCGGCAGTGGCAGCATCGCAATTCTTGACTGGCTTCGCCTCAGCCCATCTGGTGAGGTATTCAGTAGCTGTGATGATGTATCTTGCACCGGTTCTCTTCCCTGGTGGGTTGATAGGTCCCACAAAATCAATGGCCCATTTATCAAATGCATGCACTGTTATCTGGGGTCCTAGCGACATTTCATCTCTTCTTGAAGGTTTTCCTGTTCGCTGGCACACATCGCAACACTTGCAAAATTCCTTAGTATCCTTGTGCAATGTTGGCCACCAAAGACCTGCGGCTAAGATCTTCTACGCAGTCGACTTTCCTGCGAAATGGCCTCCTGCAGTTCCTGAGTGCGCTTCTGCGATTATGGAGTTCTTCTCATGCGGTAAAATGCATCTACGCAAGACTTCATCCGGGCCCAACTTATAGAGCTGGCCTGCTATCAAAGTGAAGTCTACGGCTTTGACAACAAGTTGTTTCTTCTGCTGTATTGTGAACTCAATTGGTGCTTTCCCTGTAGTGAGAAACTCAAGAATATCGGAATAATATCCATCTGCTGCTTGAATAGAGAATAGTTGCGCATCAGGCAAATTGTCCTCCAAATTTGTAGGTTCCTCCCCTGACTCTATCCTAGATAAATGGTCAGGTCCTGCATTCAATCTACCTGGCTTCACAATAATCTCAAAATCATACTCCTGGAAGAGGAGTATCCATCTGCAAATTCTTCCCCCTAACACTAGCTTATTGACCAAGTACTTCAAAGCAGAATGGTCAGTATACATTTTAGAATGAGCACCCAATAGATAGTGTCTGAACTTCTATAAGGCATACGCCATAGCTAGTCCTTCTCTTTCTGTAGTGGTGTAGTTCTTCTCAGCTGTGGATAGCTTTCTGCTAGAGTAAGCAATGGGGTGGTCAATACCTTCTTCTCCCGGTTGTGTAAGTACAAACCCCAATGCTATGGAATAAGCATCTACATGAACATGAAAGGGTTTTGTCCAGTCTGGGAAAACTAGAATAGGTGTTGTGATCATCTTTTCTTTAAGTGTGTCCAAGCTCTGTTGGCATTCTTCTGTCCATTGGATTTTCGAGTCCTTTTTCAGCAGTCTTTCCATAGGCGCAGTAATCTTTGCATAACCTTTGATAAATTTCCTGTAGTATCCTGTATGTCCCAATGTAGTGCACAATTGTTTGACTGAGTTGGGCGCAGGCAAGTTAGCAATGATGGAAACCTTTGTAGGATCCATCATGAGTCCTTGTCTGCATATAATGTGACCCAACAAAATACCAAAAGGAGCACAGAAGATACATTTTTTCAAGTTTAGGGAAATTTGATACTGTCTACATTTGTCTAACATCATCCTTAGATTCCCTATATGGTTCTTTAGTAAACCAAACACAATCCAGTCATCAAAATAGACTTCTAAAAACTTATGGATAAACTCTTTAAAAACAGCAACAACGACTCTGGAGAAGATAGGAGGAGCATTTTTAAGACCAAAGGGAAGTACCGTATACTGGAATGAGCCCCATTGAGTCGCAAAAGTGGTCTTATGGCGGTCGTTTGGATGGATTCTGATCTGATGGTATCCTGAAAAGCCATCAGTGAAGGAGTAAGCCTCTTGTCCTCCAACATTATCAAGCACTTCATCTGTAAAGGGCGTAGGAAATGGATCATGTACTGATGCGTCGTTGAGCTTGCGTAGGTCCACGCAGATTCTTATTTCACCTTTTTCCTTTTTCTCTTGTACCACCATAGGACTAATCCAATCACTTTCCTCTACTGGTTCAATGATACCAGCTGCGAGCATCTTATCAATTTCTTCTTTGACCTTTTCTTTATATCGTGGGTTCAACCTGTACGGGCATTGTTTTACTGGCTTAGCATCCGCTTTCAAAGGTATGCGCATAACTCCTAAATCTCCTAGGATGCCTTTTATTTCTGTAAACTTGGTAGGAAAGATATCTTGGTACTCATGTAGTAAATCTGCAATGTGGTCAACAGTTTCATCATCCCAATAATCCCCTATAGAGGCAACCTTGGGTTCGGCTTCTGTACCAATGTTAATTTTCTTGAGCTTGATGTGTTCTCTAATGGCAGGGATATCAAGCTGAGGGCCTTCGAATTTGCACGTCCCTTCTGACTCTGGAATATTGATGTTGTGAGGATCATCATCCTCTTCTACAGCGGCAAAATTATAGCATTCCAGGGCATGTTCCATCTGGATAGCCCAGTCTGGTTGAGAATACTCTGGTAATGGACATTGCTCAAATACCTTCTTTTTAATACACTTTAAAGCCTGATCAATGCTTGGATGTTCTGACTCAAAGTTGAAGGTGAGTTGAAAACTTTCAATCATGAGAGGCCAAGTGATAGTGCCTCTACCCAATTCTGTTTCAGTGTACCAGTTCCTTGGAACTATATCTAACGTGTGGATGAATAGGTGAGCCCACTCATCCTATGGAATATCTAACCATTGCTTAATACATGCTTCAACATGTGACCTGGGGTCACTCTGTCCATCATATTTGTGCAAAACTCCTGCTGTAGTCTCTTGAAATCTGCACAGTATCAACCTGCGACAGTCTTGCCATGTGTCGATATTTTCTTTATGCGCACCCCACCATCTCACGGGTGTAGCGCATAGTGCTACATCCAATGCTTGTATGCGCTGCTCATCTGGGATTTCTTGTTCATATGCATGTATGAATTCACTTACTCCAGTTAAACCATCGAAGATTGGAGTGTTATTCAATTCTGTGCCAATCCATCGAATTGATTTAGTCATCCTGGCGTAACGCCTTGCAGAAACTTCATGTAAGCAATTCTGCCAGTTTTCCAATCCTGCTTCCGAATCTAATGCGCACGAACTATCGCATCACCAGCTGATATGGCCATCCGCTATGGGATTGACATAATCATTATGACTAGCAATCGTCTGGTACAAACTTTCCATGTGGCGCACTTCTTCTTCTGCCCGAATGGGTTCACAATACCGTGGTCCTTGAAAGGGATCGAGCGGTGCAATGACCCTGATCTGCTCATCCTCAAAGGTCATCTGTCTTTTCTTCAAATTAATGACAGCCAAATTATCAAATGCCCAGTCTATGCCTAAAAGTGTTAGGTAGGGTCTACTGGCATCCAGAATTTTTATCACTTCGAAATCTGTAGAACTTCTTACTCCCTCAATGTCAATGAGTACATTGGGTAATCTGCCCAATGGAGAAACTCGTTGTTGATTTGCAGGTCTTAACTGGACAGGAGATCTGGTAAGCTGAGGGCTACCCATCTGTTCCCATGTCTTCATAGTGAGAACATTAACTTCTGAGCCTAAATCCAAAATGACTTCGTCCATTTCAAATGCTCCAATCTACGCTATGAGTCTCATCTCTCTTCCAGTTCTAGTATGACTCCCAATCTGATGAACAACACGCTGCGATGTATTCATCGAAGCAGATTGTTGACACTGATCCAACAGGTGTTGGAGTTCCATAGTTGCTTTTTCATTGTGCAACAACTTTAAGCAGTTTCTCAAGAAAGCATGAACACTACCTAGTGCATCCTCCTCATCAGGCCTTCCGGATGTAGTGGCCTGGTCTTGTGCCCAATTCCCTTGATGTGGCACATGCGGTCTGATATCATTATGCGGAATTGCGACAGAACTTGAAGCTCGCGGATCTGAGAAATACTCTTGAGCTTGCTTGAATGATTCTTTTTGCTTCTGTAGGTCAAGCGGGGATGGTTTAATATTAGCGCGGCGCACCCATTGCGTCGCTGGCTTTCCAGTTCCCAACTCTGGCGCACCAGTAGTTGCTCCACTGTGCGTCACTATATTAACTGTGGGATCTGGTTCTCTTTTTTTTGCTCCAATCAACTGGATATTCTGGTTAACCTGTGGCTTCTTTTCTTGCATCTTGGCCATCAACTGAGGGCATTCTTCAATGACATGATCATAAGATTTACAGTATCTGCAGATGGTTGTAGGATTTTGGCAATCCCTTGCATAATGGCCTTGAGCTCCGCAGTTGTAACAAGTGATCTGTCCTCTTCCTCGACCAAAACCTGCTACGCGTCCACAACCCCTGTAATTTCCTCCTCTGCCTTCGCGAGCTTGGTCATACTGCGGACCTACTGTGGGTCCCTGTGGTTCTGACTGTACTCTATAAACATCATGTTTTCTTTCTATCATAAGCTCATATGCTCTACAATTGTTCTCATCATGGCCTACTGATTTACAGAAATTGCAATATAGATTCTTTGGAGTTTGTACATATTTCTGTAACAAGTGACACTCTTGTGGTCTGTGGCCTCTAGTTCTATAGATTTCACACCAAGGCCCCTGTGCCTGTGGTAAAGGGTTAGGTGCTCCAGTTGCAATATAATCTATGAAAATAGGACAATGATCCTTTGAATGTCCTTGTGCTCTACACTTTGTACACCAAATTTCTTCCTTAACATCCTTTCCTTTCTTAATATCATGCACTTGCAAAGTTAGGTTTTCTATTTGGTTCTGCAATTGCGCAACATCGTTGCTTGTTCCAGCAATTGGTGAAGCTTCTAGTTTCATAGCCATCTCTAGAGCTTGTTCTTGTGTAGTGAGATTCTGTTGCATAAGAGGAAGTCTAATGTGAGGAAGCAGCGCAGCAATGAACCATTCCTTATGTTGCTGCGGTGCAAACTCAAAGCTTACTTGATCTATCAAGGCTTTGAACTTCTGGTCAAAGTCCCATACTGACTCTGTAGGTAACTGTTTTATGTCTTTGAGTTCTGTTATACAATGTGACTCTGATTTAGGTTTCTTGAATTCTTTAAGCATAGCACTTCTTACATCAGCAAGCGTCCTATTCTGTGCTGCTGAGTATTTCATAAACCAGGTTAAGGCTCTCTCTCTTAATGTGGTTTCTAACTGAACCAACTTAACATCATCATCATTAATTTGCTTAATTGTCCAAATGGCTTCACATAGAAACCAGTGCTGCTCAGGGTCTTCTAGCCCTGTTCCTCTAAAGGTTGGTAGCTTCATGTCATCACCCATCCTTCTTGCGCTAGGTTGACGTGGAGGTGTTGTGGCACTGCCTCCGGGATGGTTAAACAAAGGTGGGGCTGAGGTACTAGAAGTACCGTGCGGGCTACTAGAGGGTGTTACTGCGGGGTTATGCTAAGCCTCGTCTGGCTTTTGCGGTGTAAAAGGGTGATAAGGGATATGAACACTCCCTTGTCTCTCTATATGGCTCACTCTACGAGCTCGACTATCTTCTGGGCTAGACTCAAAAGAATGCTGGTCGAGGCCTACTTTATACCGTTTTCCACTACAAGTGCAACCAATAGCTTCAAAATCACTATCAGAATCTGCGGACATTACTTGTCTATGCTATTCATCGGAAGCTATGCATAGTTTTCCTTTTTCACACAAGAGCATTTTAATCAACAGGTTCAGAGAATTTAAGAACTTACCCCTTTATGCTTTGAAGAAACTCCTCTCAGCCTCGCTGAAGCTCTTTCTCGTATCTACTGTAAACTCGGTGATGAAGCCTTCCAGCAGACTGTTCAACCGAAAGTCTACTGTGCGGGACACAGGATTGTCTACCCGCTTCCCAGTGCTAACTAGCTCAGGCGTCCAAATGATAGTCGATCAACATGCATAGTGGGTTGAGTATCTGCTAGCTTGGATACCCACCCATGCAACTCGAGAGCAAATGTTACAAAGAAGATTTCGTGAAGGTCAGTATAAATATGCTTCTGCAACCAGTCTTCTATCTGAAGCCTAGAGATTCTATTTTCACGTTCAGCGAACTCTCTCGCTTTTGAATCAAACCACTCTTGAATTTCTTTAGCTGTAGGATTCCAGCACCACATTGCCTTCAAAATAATAGAGTTAAAGCCGGCGGTGGAACCATTTGTTGGCTTAACAAGTCTCAAGGCAACGGAACCATTTGTTGGCTTAACAAGTCGTAAGACAACGGAACCATTTGTTGGCTTAACAAGTCGCAAGGCAATGGAACCATTTGTTGGCTTCTTTTGGACAGACTCGGGTTTTCAGGAGGCGCAGCAACAAACACCCCTTGGCGCACTGGCCCTTTTGGCAACGGACTGCGTAGCAGCCCGAGGTCTCACCCGAAGTGGCTATGGGGGGCTAAGGAATCAGGTTTCCTTAACCGGGGTGGAGTGGAATCCACAGTCTTCTCTCCTCCTCTCTTTCACAGTAACTTCGGAACAGAGCGTCTGATTCTTTCATAGGTCATACAGCGCAACAGCGCTGGAGCTTACTCGCCTTAGCCTAGCTGCGTGGTATCCCCACACATGCACATGAGTCGTTTACCCTCTATGTCTGATACACTATGTATCGTCTCCGCTCTCATGCCACAATGCAATAATACACTCCTTAACCGCTGCGGCGATAGTGTTCTTACAGACTCCTCCGACAGTGTATGAGTGTAACTTCTAAGGAAGCTTCAAGAACTTACTTTACATACTCATTCACAAAGATAACGAAAAATTCATGTAAACATAGATAGTAAAACATAGACATGCATTCACGTAAACATCACCATAACAACAAGAATCATGTGGTTCGCCTCTACGGGGAAATCACATCCACGGGAATTGTATTTTATATTAGCTCGAAATGGGAATTACACAGTTACATTGCGCACACAGCTGCAACCTTAGATCTTTCTAGGAAACTCCACGCACACAGCTGGGAGCCTTAGATCTTTCTGGGAAACTCCACGCACACAGCTGGGAGCCTTATATCTTTCTGGGAAACTCCACGCACACAGCTGGGATCCCTTCTCTTAGATCTACTCTCTTCTTCTACAGAGATTACAATGACTCAGACATCAACTTAGACTGTCTGCAACTCAGTGACTAGCTCTACAGCTATCCAACTCTCTAATTCCTTGACCTTCTAACCAATCTATCTCTGACCCATCTAACCCTTTTTCCCTTTACAATTACACATATATATCGGTGGCCCTAAGGGTCGCACCTTTACAAAACTATGGGCATTTCCCAACAGTGATCCCCAAAAACCCTAACCACTGACAGCTAGGTGTACTTTAGATGCCTCTTGCAGTCGCATTGCAACTTCCTGCAGGCTCCGTGATTTCCGGCCCAGATCGCGGGTATGGGCGTCGCTTCATCGTTCTCTGCTCCTCGTCCTTTGTCTTCAATGCTTCGGCCCGTTGCTCTTCCTTGGTCCGAGCAACCATAACTTCTGTACTTAGCCTTAATGAGGGTAGCTGAGCCCTCTATTCCATCGCTTCCTTCATTTACTGTGGTGGTTGAGCTTTCTACTCGGCCACATTTACTCTTCTTTGGCTTGTGCGCGCGAGCTCCGCGATTTCTGGCCCACACTTTGCGGTGAGCTCGTCCATCTGGCACCGTACCGTGCACTGTTCACTTCCGTCAAAAATGGTGCTTTTCCTCAAAATTAGCACTTCTCCTTCAAAACTTAGTGCTTTTTTCCCCAAAATTGGCAGCTTTTCCATAGCTGCGGCCTATGCTCCAACAATTAACCCAATCCTATACTTACATGCTCGAAAGTTATCAGCCCCTTCAAGCTTATCCTTAAGCTTGGTGTGGTGAGACATCTTTAAAGAGTACTTCAAATGGAAATAGAAAAGATTTAGGTCTTACCACTTGATTTGCTGAAAACTAGATCTAGTCCCGGATTAGGGTTTGTTAGAGAAACCCTAAAAATTCAAAAAGTGAATTTCAAACTTCTGAAAGGATAGAAAGATGTGCCTTGATGAGTTGATCAGCTTGGTATATTCAAAATTTGAGATTTGCAAAGTTTCACCCTTCAGAAATTCCTTTTAGTCTTCCCGGATTCACTAGGGAGGACCCTGAATTAGGGTTTGCATTTCCCAGAGCTTCACCCAACCAAAAATCTCGATCCAAAGCTCTCAACTTCGATTTTTCCAAGGATCTTCAAGCTATGTCTTCAGATTTCAGAAATTCCTATTTTTGTGGAAACCCTAATTTTTAGGGCCAAAACTGAAATTGCTCAGAATTGAATTATGATTGGACATATAGATTCTCCTTGATGAGTAGAGTCAATCTACCTTACTTCTTTTTCAAAAAATGTGGAGAGAAACCCAATAAATAAGAAACCCTAGTTTCTGCCACTGCACAATCATTAGAGAAATTTTGAGGTCAAAAAAGGGCCTCAAAACAAAGAAAATGTACTATAAAATACAACCAATCACATTCTAGTAGATGACATCATCCCCCTTGGTGAGGTGGCATTGCATGAGTTAAGAATGCTTATTTGTCAAATTTTCTATGGTGGATGAAAACACATAGTTAACCAAGGTAGTGGTGTAAGTACTTTTAAGTCATAAAGTAAAGTACTCATAATTATAGTCTTTTCATAAAATAATATTATTGTCATTTTCAAGTAAAGTACTCATAATGAATGTCTTTTCACACTTTCACATAAAATAATATTATTGTCATTTTCAAATGAAGTACTCTTAATTCATAAAGAAAGTCCTTTCACATTTTTTTTGAAAATAATATATTATCATTTTTATGTTTTTAATTTTAAATTATATATTCACTCCATTCTATTTAATAACATAATGTCAAACTAATAAAGAATAATAATAGATTTAATAAATAATAATAATAATAATAATAATGCAATGTGGATTATAATAATATTATTGACATTTTACATGTAAATAAATTCTCAATTAAATTAGATTATTAAATTCATGAGAAAAGTACTAAATATAAAAAGTCAACATAAAATTTTAAAAATAACTCTTAAAAATGTTTTTTATTATTTAATTTCATTTGCAAGTTCAAGACAAATAAATGTTAAAGGACAATACATTTTTGAGAATTTACAATGAATCTTAGTCACATCAATGTAGACTTATTTTATTAATTTTATTTCTAGTGAATTTTGAAAAGTAACTCAACCATGGTTATTTATATTGTGCATAGAAAATAGTGTGGGAGGTGACTTGTCATATATACCTACCCCATAAAATCCCCAATTCATAATATTTTAATATATCTCATATTTTTGTAGTACATCTCTTAGGAGGCCCTTTTTTGACCTCAAAATCTCTCTAATGGTCTTCTTCTCAGGGAAGCTCTGATACCATGTTAATTTTTTAGCATTAATTCAACATACTCTAGGATATTTACTAAGAGAATAACATGTACAGCATATCAATCATATCAACCATGTATCAAGCATATCAAACAATCACATAAGACAATGGACACATAAAGTTTCACTAGGGAAAACCATAAAGGTGAAAAAACCCACAACTTCCTCAGAGATAGAGAGAGCAATGATACAACCAAAGTACAACCAAAATACAAGAGATAGTCTTCTCCTAGTAGCTGATCCTCCTCCTCACATGTGCGCCACTTTCCGAGTGATGGAAGAGTGAGTAATGAGATAAGGAAATAGAGATCTCTCAATCTCTATTTATACTTGTCCTGTCCGGCCCAATAAACCAGTGGGGCTGACTTGTCTAGCTTAGCCTAATAACCCATGGTTAACTTAATTAGGGCTGACCCCGCACATGGTGGTCTAATAACCCATCGGCAAGTTACGACACTTGCGACACTCGTCAATACAAATGACGACACTTCCGTATAGAGGAATAATAACATCTATATAGGAGTACAATATACATAGGTGAAATACATTCCAAAGTTACATATACATCAACAATATCTGTACACTTTTAAGCAGGATAATTTGGTTGGACTTGTTTAGCATTTTAGTTGGTATCCTCCTTTTGCCTATGTAAACAAGACTGGCTCAATTTTTGTGCTGTAAGAATGCTAGACAGGTTTGGTCGAAGCAATTTTGATAATATTAAACAACCATTACTACTGTCAGATAATAAAAACTAATAAAATACTTCTTGGTTTGTATTTAGCAAGCAATGATACAGATGTCAGAATCACATTGAAGGATGAAAATACCTCTGACAAAGATGACTTTGTAGATTTACTTTTATATTATAACATGCAAACAATTATTGTTTGAAGACACTAATAATATTATGGTTCAATGGCCTACGAGGGTAGAGCAATTGGTAATGCATAATTGAGATGAGAAGTTGTAAATGGAAGATCACAAGTTCAAATCCCTATGAGTGCTTACAAAAAAAAATATTCTGGTTCAATGGTTCTGTACAATACCCACACCCATAATCCCCAAATACTTGATAAAGGATAAGTGTTAGGAACCCATGTCTTTACTTTGTTAGTATGTTGTTGTTGGATGCATATGCTTTGTAAGTCGTCTCGTAGTATTTGTTGATCAATAGTTTGTGTTATTGTTGTTGGCGCATATGCTTTATAAGTCGTCCGTAGTATTGTTGATCCATAGTTTGTAGTGGCCCATGGTTTTGAGCCATAGCATTGGCGCCTAGACTTAGTATATAAGTGTGTGTTGAGACCTATGAAGGCACCGTGAAGTTATTTGTATTGAGCTTGCTCATAGGAGGTAGCCCCCTCGAAGTGGCCTGTGATCAATATAAAAGTGATTCTGAGTTCTGTCATTTCTGCTATTTCGCATATTCGTGTTAATTAATTGTTGCAGGTGCATCACATCTGGTATCAGAGAACTTTCTTGGGCTCGCTGGGTGAAATTTTTGCCAATTTTTTTTTCGCATCTGTTGTAGTTAGATTTGGGAATAATCCCTATCTGCTTAACTATGGGAAGTACTTGGGCATAAGCCCTAAAAATCATTGTGAGGAGTACCACAGGAACCCCGAAGTAGCTGGCCCATTGAGAGGACCTGCCAGCGAAAAGGGCAACGACCCCTACCTGATTGACTAGTTCCCACCCATGAGGTAAACCAAGAGCTGTCGTTTGTGGCAAAGCGGTTATCAGTTTTACCTGAGCCGTGGAGTGAGGGGTACTGCCCCAATACGCAAGCCGTCAGACAGCATTGGTGGCCGAGTGAAACCCTTGAACTGTTAGGAAACCGCACATACCTGGGGTCCATATCTATTTTCAGCTGAACTGTTCCGTTGCTGCACCGTTTTAGATCCAGTCTTTCAGATCCATTTTGCAAGCTGTTCCAGATCCAGCCATTTTCAATCCATTCGGCGCCGTTTCAGATCCCTTTCGAGTCGTAGCCGCTTCAGTTTTTTGTCCATATCTCCCTTGTTTTGACTCTGTTTCCCTTGAAATTTTTGGGGAACCCCTGTCATCCCATTCTGCATATTTCATTCCTGAGGACCCTATCCCCAATTCCCCTTCCCAAGGCCCGAAAGCCCACATTTGTCTATTTTTAGGGTTTGCCATAACTTCCTCAGATTTCACCCAATCACCTTCAAATTTTACCACAGAGTTCCTTTCTGAATTCTGCTTCTTCGTCCTCCTCTACCAAATTTTTCCATTCTTTCACCCCGCTTCTGAAATCCTCATTTTTTATCCCTGTCTAGTCAACAGTGTCCAACACCTAGTCAAACCCCAATTAACCTTCAGATTTTTTCCCAAGTCCAGATTTTCCCCTACTGAAGCAGTTTCTGTTTTTGTTTTCCTACGCCGTAAAAAAAAAAAAAAAAACTCCTGGTTATGGTTGTCACCCATGCAGGAGCAAAAACCATGGAAGAAGCACTTGTAGCCATCTAAGCCAAACTCCAGAATTTAGATGAAAAATTTCTCGGCCTCCATCTTGAACATTCAGCTATGAACAACAAACGGCAGTCCGAGTCTTCATCAGACAATGGGTTCTCTTCTTCCAGCAATTTTCGTGGTCCGAAGCTTGATTTTCCTCGCTTCAATGGTACTGATCCAATTGGATGGATCTATCGTGTAGAACAGTATTTCAGTCTGCATAATACTTTTGATGTCAACAATGTTCCGCTGGCATCCTTTCACTTGGAATAGGAAGCTCTTCAATGGTACCGTTGGTACATCAAGGTTCATCCAGAGCCCAAATGGTCAGACTTTTGCCAGCTCCTTTTGCAACGATTTGGTCCTAGTGCTTTTGATGACTTCACCGGATCCCTAACTAAACTTTGCCAAATTGGCACTGTGAGAGAGTATCAAACCGAATTTGAGAACCTAGCCAACCACACCGAAGGATTGTTTGATGACTTTTACCGGAGTTGTTTTATCAGTGGTCTAAAGGATGCCATCCGCTCTGAGGTCAAAATTTTCTGTCCCACCACAATGATGGAAGCCCTAGGGTTGACTAAGTTGGCAGAAGACAAGATTGCAGCCCAACAACGCTCCAAGCCCACTTTTGTTCCCTTGCGAAATATGGGTTCTCAGCGACCACCTATACCGCAGGCTCCTCGACTGACTCCTATCAAGCGTTTGTCTGAAACAGAGATGCAAGCAAGCAGACAAAAGGGGCTTTGTTATAATTGTGATGAGAAATTCACTCGGGGACATAGATGTGTTCAGCAAAATCTCTATCTCTTGGATGTGGAGTCTCCGCCTGCCTCTGAAATTGGTGACGAAGATCCAGAAACACTGGATGCTCCGGTCGACATTCAGGAACCGCCTATTAACCCTCCGTCTCAGGATGACCAGCCAGAGATATCTCTCCATGCTTTAGCTGGAATCACCACCCCCCAAACAATGCGGGTCAGGGGTTACTTCAAGAAGCTTCCTCTTACAATACTCATTGATTCTGGTAGCACTCATAATTTCATTGACCCTTGGATCGCCAAACAAGCTGATTGTTTTATCCATCCTTGCTCCAACTTTGAAGTCATGGTTGCCAATGGGGGCACCTTACCTTGCAAAGGGAAGTGTCGAAATGTGTGTATCTCTATGGGAGATTATACCTTGCGCTCTGATATGTTTCCCTTGCCATTAGGCGGATGTGATGTGGTTTTGGGCACTCAATGGCTACACACACTTGGCCCTATCTTATGGGATTTTGCTGAACTTTGGATGCAGTTTTCCCTCAATGGACAAAAACACACATTGACAAGATTACAACCAGGTTCTCTCAGCATCATCAGTTCACATCGCATGGAACAACTCCTCAAGAAGAATTCACATGGTGTCATCGCTCAGATCCATTCCATTCAGATGCAACCATTAGCGGTCTCCACTACTCCTTTGGATCTACAACAAATTCTGGATCAATATACAGGTGTCTTTGCTGAACCAGTGGGATTGCCACCTTCCAAGCCAGAAGACCATCGTATTCAGCTCCTTCCTGGCAGAGTTCCTCCCAACATCAGGCCCTATCGCTGCCCATTTCACAAAAAAACAGAGATTGAAATGCTCGTTCGGGACTTATTGAAGCAAGGTATTATTCGCCCAAGCACTAGTTCCTTTTCTTCTCCAGTTATTCTTGTCCACAAAAAAGATGGGTCATGGCACCTCTGCATTGACTTCTGAGCACTTAATCACCTCACCATCAAGAATAAGTTTCCAATTCCTGTTGTTGATGAGCTTCATGGAGCTCACTTTTTCTCCGAGTTGGATCTTCGTTATGGGTATCATCAAATTCGGGTTCATGAGGATGATATCCCTAAAATAGCTTTCCGCACACATGATGGCCATTATGAGTTTTTGGTCATGCCCTTTGGCCTAACTAATGCTCCTTCCACATTCCAGGCCTTAATGAATAAAATATTTCGACCCTACTTGCGGAAATTCATTTTGGTATTCTTTGATGATATCCTCATCTACAGTCAAACATGGGATGAACATCTCCAGCATCTGGATCTTATCATGCAACTTTTCTCTGACCATCATCTCCATGCCAAGCAGTCTAAATGTGTTTTTTGGACAGAAGGAAGTTGGGTATCTTGGGCACATTATCTCAGCACAAGGGGTTCGCGTGGATACTTCCAAAATCGATGCCATGAACAATTGGCCGCATCCTCAGACAGTCAAGAGCCTTCATGGTTTTTTGGGGTTGACTAGCTACTACCGCAAGTTTTTCAAGGATTATGGGAAGATTGCAGCTCCATTAACTGCTCTACTGAAAAAGGATGCTTTTACATGGACACTTGCTGCTCAGTGTGCATTTGACAAACTAAAACAAGCTATGTGTACTACACCTGTGCTAGCTATGCCCGATTTTTCCAAGCCCTTCACTATTGAGAGTGATGCTTGGAGCAATGGACTTGGTGCTGTTCTCCTTCAAGATGAACACCCCATTGCATTCACCAGCAAAGCCCTTTCAGGGAAGAATTTAGCTGCCTCTACCTATGAGAAGGAAATGATGGCTATTTTGCATGCAGTACAGAAGTGGCGCCCATACCTATTAGGGAATCATTTCTGCATCAAGACTGATCACCAGATTCTGAATTATTTCTTGGACCAGCGTGTCTCCTCCCCGGCACAACAGAAATGGGTTAGCAAACTCATGGGTTATGACTATGAGATCACTTACAAGAAGGGTAAAGATAATATTGTGGTAGATGCTCTTTCTCGCACATTTGATGCCCAAGGTTCTCTTTCAGCTATTTCTATGCCTGTTCCAAATTGGTTGAAATCTGTTCAAAAGGGTTATGTCAATGACTCTTCCTTATCTCAAATCATCCAACGCTTGACCAACAACCCTTCTGCTGTACCACATTACTCTTGGGATGGTGCTTCTCTGCGATACAAGGGTCGTCTGGTGCTTCCCCAGAGCACAGATCTTAAACAGGCTATCTTCTATGAACTCCATGCTTCTCCAGTTTCTGTTTTTGTTTTCCTACGCCGTCAAAAAAAAAAAACTCCTGGTTATGGTTATCACTCGTGCAGGAGCAAAAACCATGGAAGAAGCACTTGCAGCCATCCAAGCCAAACTCCAGGATTTGGATGAAAAATTTCTCGGCCTCCATCTTGAACATTCAGCTATGAACAACGATAGTCCGAGTCTTCATCAGACAATGGGTTCTCTTCTTCCAGCAATTTTCATGGTCCGAAGCTTGATTTTCCTTGCTTCAATGGTACTGATCCAACTGGATGGATCTATCGTGCAGAACAGTATTTCATTCTGCATAATACTTTTGAAGTCAACAAAGTTCTGTTGGCATCCTTTCACTTGGAACCGGAAGCTCTTCAATGGCACCGTTGGTACATCAAGGCTCATCCAGACCCCAAATGGTCAGACTTTTGCCAGCTCCTTTTGCAATGATTTGGTCCTAGTGCTTTTGATGACTTCACCGGAGCCCTCACTAAACTTCGCCAAATTGGCACTGTGAGAGAGTATCAAACCGAATTTGAGAACCTAGCCAACCACACCGAAGGATTGTCTGATGAATTTTACCGGAGTTGTTTTATCAGTGGTCTAAAGGATGCCATCCTCTGTGAGGTTAAAATGTTCTGTCCCACCACAATGATGGAAGCCCTAGGGTTGGCTAACTTGGCAGAAGACAAGATTGCAGCCCAACAATGCTCCAAGCCCACTTTTGTTCCCTTCCGAAATATGGGTTCTCAGCGACCACCTATACCGCAGGCTCCTTGACCGACTCCTATCAAGCGTTTGTCTGAAACAAAGATGCAAGCATGCAGACAAAAGGGGCTTTGCTATAATTGTGATGAGAAATTCACTCGGGGACATAAATGTGTTCAGCAAAAGCTCTATCTCTTGGATGTGGAGTCTCTGCCTGCCTCTAAAATTGGTGACGAAGATCCAGAAACACTAGATGCTCCAATCGACATTCAGGAACCACCTATTGACCATCCGTCTCAGGATGACCAGCCAAAGATATCTCTCCATGCTTTAGCTGGAATCACCACCCCCCAAACAATGCGGGTCAGGGGTTACTTCAAGATACTCATTGATTCTGGTAGCACTCATAATTTCATTGACCCTCGGATTGCCAAACAAGCTGATTGTTTTATCCATCCTTGCTCCAACTTTGAAGTCATGGTTGCCAATGGGGGCACCTTACCTTGCAAAGGGAAGTGTCGAAATGTGCGTATCTCTATGGGAGATTATACCTTGCGCTCTGACATGTTTGCCTTGCCCTTAGGCGTATGTGATGTGGTTTTGGGCGCTCAATGGCTACGCACACTTGGCCCTATCTTATGGGATTTTGCTGAACTTTGGATGCAGTTTTCCCTCAATGGACAAAAACACACATTGACAGGATTACAACCAGGTTCTCTCAGCATCATCATTTCACATTGCATGGAAAAACTCCTCAAGAAGAATTCACTTGGTGTCATCGCTCGGATCCATTCCATTCAGATGCAACCATCAGCGGTCTCCACTACTCCTTTGGATCTACAACAAATTCTGGATTGATATACAGGTGTCTTTGCTGAACCAGTGGGATTGCCACCTTCTAGGCTAGAAGACCATCATATTCAGCTCCTTCCTGGCAGCGTTCCTCCCAACATCAAGCCGTATCGCTAACCATTTCACCAAAAAACGGAGATTGAAACGCTCGTTCGGGACTTATTGAAGCAAGGTATTATTCGCCCAAGCACTAGTTCCTTTTCTTCTCCAGTCATTCTTGTCCGCAAAAAAGATGGTTCATGGCGCCTCTGCATTGACTTCCGAGCACTTAATCACCTCACCATCAAGGATAAGTTTCCAATTCATGTTGTTGATGAGCTTCATGGGGCTGACTTTTTCTCCAAGTTGGATCTTCGTTCTAGGTATCATCAAATTCGGGTTCATGAGGATGATATCCCTAAAACAACTTTCCGCACACATAATGGCCATTATGAGTTTTTGGTCATGCCCTTTGGCCTAACTAATGCTCCTTCCACATTCCAGGCCTTAAT
Organism: Larix kaempferi; assembly: GCA_027924585.1. NCBI lineage: Eukaryota > Viridiplantae > Streptophyta > Pinopsida > Pinales > Pinaceae > Larix > Larix kaempferi. Next base: position 1,406,660 of record BSBM01000865.1, on the reverse strand, counting down.
GAATAAAATATTTCGACCCTACTTGCGGAAATTCATTTTGGTATTCTTCGATGATATCCTCATCTATAGTAAAACATGGGATGAACATCTCCAGCATTTGGATCTTGTCATGCAACTTTTCTCTGACCATCATCCCCATGCCAAGCAGTCTAAATGTGTTTTTGGACAAAAGGAAGTTGATTATCTCGGGCACATTATCTCAGCACAAGGGGTTCGCGTGGATCCTGCCAAAATCGATGCCATGAACAATTGGCCGCATCCTCAGACACTCAAGAGCCTTCATGGTTTTTTGGGGTTGACTGGCTACTACCGCAATTTTGTCAAGAATTATGGGAAGATTGCAGCTCCATTAACTGCTCTATTGAAAAAGGATGCTTTTACATGGACACCTGCTGCTCAGTGTGCATTTGACAAACTAAAACAAGCTATGTACTACACCTGTGCTAGCTATGCCCAATTTTTCCAAGCCCTTCACTATTGAGAGTGATGCTTGCAGCAATGGACTTGGTGCTGTTCTCCTTCAAGATGAACACCCCATTGTGTTCACCAGCAAATCCCTTTCAGGTAAGAATTTAGCTGCCTCTACCTATGAGAAGGAAATGATGGCTATTTTGCATGCAGTACAGAAGTGGTGCCCATACCTATTAGGGAATCATTTCTGCATCAAGACTGATCACCAAAGTCTGAAATATTTCTTGGACCAGAGTGTCTCCTCCCCGGCACAACAGAAATGGGTTAGAAAACACATGGGTTATGACTATGAGATCACTTACAAGAAGGGCAAAGACAATATTGTGGCAGATGCTCTTTCTCGCACATTTGATTCCCAAGGTTCTCTTTCAGCTATTTCTATGCCTGTTGCAAATTGGTTGCAATCTGTTCAACAGGGTTATGTCAATGAATCTTCCTTATCTCAAATCATCCAATGCTTGACCAACAACCCTTCTGCTGTACCACATTACTCTTGGGATGGTGCTTTTCTGTGATACAAGGGTCGTCTGGTGCTTCCCCAGAGCACAGATCTTCAACAGGCTGTCTTCTATGAACTCCATCCTTCTCCAGTTTTTGTTTTTGTTTTCCTACGCCATCAAAAAAAAAAAAAAAAAAACTCCTTGTTATGGTTGTCACCCGTGCAGGAGCAAAAACCATGGAAGAAGCACTTGCAGCCATCCAAGCCAAACTCCAAGATCTAGATGAAAAATTTCTCAGCCTCCATCTTGAACATTCAGCTATGAACAAGAAACGGCTGTCCGAGTCTTCATTAGATAATGGGTTCTCTTCTTCCAGCAATTTCCGTGTTTTGAAGCTTGATTTTCCTCGCTTCAATGGTACTGATCCGACTGGATGGATCTATCGTGAAGAACAGTATTTCAGTCTGCATAATACTTTTGATGTCAACAAAGTTCCGTTGGCATCCTTTCACTTGCATCAGGAAGCTCTTCAATGGTACCGTTGGTACATCAAGGCTCATCCAGAGCCCAAATGGTTAGACTTTTTCCAGCTCCTTTTGCAACGATTTGGTCCTAGTGCTTTTGATGACTTCACCAGAGCCCTCACTAAACTTCGCCAAATTGGCACTGTGAGAGAGTATCAAACCGAATTTGAGAACCTAGCCAACCACACCGAAGGATTGTCTGATGACTTTTACCGGAGTTGTTTTATTAGTGGTCTAAAGGATGCCATCCACTCTGAGGTCAAAATGTTCTGTCCCACCACAATGATGGAAGCCCTAGGGTTGGCTAAGTTGGCAGAAGACAAGATTGCAGCCCAACAACGCTCCAAGCCCACTTTTGTTCCCTTTCGAAATATGGGTTCTCAGCGACCACTTATACCGCAGGCTCCTCGACCGACTCCTATCAAGCGTTTGTCTGAAACAGAGATGTAAGCACGCAGAGAAAAGGGGATTTGCTATAATTGTGATGAAAAATTCACTCGGGGACATAGATGTGTTCGGAAAAAGCTCTATCTCTTGGATGTGGAGTCTCCGCCTGCCTCTGAAATTGGTGACGAAGATCCAGAAACACTGGATGCTCCGATCGACATTCAGGAACTGCCTATTGACCCTCCGTCTCAGGATGACCAGCCATAGATATCTCTCCATGCTTTAGCTAGAATCACCACCCCCCAAACAATGCGGGTCAGGGGTTACTTCAAGAAGCTTCCTCTTACAATACTCATTGATTCTGGTAGCACTCATAATTTCATTGACCCTCGGATTGCCAAACAAGCTGATTGTTTTATCCATCCTTGCTCCAACTTTGAAGTCATGGTTGCCAATGGGGGCACCTTACCTTGCAAAGGGAAGTGTCGAAATGTGCGTATCTCTATGGGAGATTATACTTTGCGCTCTAACATGTTTGCATTGCCCTTAGGCGGATGTGATGTGGTTTTGGGCGCTCAATGGCTACGCATAGCTGGCCCTATCTTATGGGATTTTGCTGAACTTTGGATGCAGTTTTCCCTCAATGGACAAAAACACACATTAACAAGATTACAACCAGGTTCTCTCAGCATCATCAGTTCACATCACATGGAACAACTCCTCAAGAAGAATTCACATGGTGTCATCGCTCATATCCATTCCATTCAGATGCAACCATCAACGGTCTCCACTACTCCTTTGGATCTACAACAAATTCTGGATCGATATATAGGTGTCTTTGCTGAACCAGTGGGATTGCCACCTTCCAGGCCAGAAGTCCATTGTATTCAGCTACTTCCTGGCAGTGTTCCTCCAAACATCAGGCCCTATCGCTACCCAACTCACCAAAAAACAGAGATTCAAATGCCCGTTCAGGACTTATTGAAGCAAGGTATTATTCGCCCAAGCACTAGTTCCTTTTCTTCTCCAGTTATTCTTGTCCGCAAAAAAGATGGGTCATGGCACCTCTGCATTGACTTCCGAGCACTTAATCACCTCACCATCAAGGATAAGTTTCCAATTCCTGTTGTTGATGAGCTTCATGGGGCTCACTTTTTCTCCAAGTTGGATCTTCGTTCTTGGTATCATCAAATTCGGGTTCATGAGGATGATATCCCTAAAACAACTTCTGCACACATGATGGCCATTATAAGTTTTTGGTCATGCCCTTTGGCCTAACTAATGCTCCTTCCACATTCCAGGCCTTAATGAATAAAATATTTCTACCCTACTTGCGGAAATTCAGTCTGGTATTCTTTGATGATATCCTCATCTACAGTAAAACATGGGATGAACATCTCCAGCATCTGGATTTTGTCATGCAACTTTTCTCTGACCATCATCTCCATGCCAAGCAGTCTAAATGTGTTTTTGGACAGAAGGAAGTTGAGTATCTCGGGCACATTATCTCAACACAAGGGGTTCGCATGGATCCTGCCAAAATTGATGCCATGAAAATTTGGCCGCATCCTCAGACACTCAAGAGCCTTCATGGTTTTTTGGGGTTGACTGGCTACTACCGCAAGTTTGTCAAGGATTATGGGAATATTGCAGCTCCATTAACTGCTCTATTGAAAAAGGATGCTTTTACATGGACACCTGCTGCTCAGTGTGCATTTGACAAACTGAAACAAGCTATGTGTACTACACCTGTGCTAGCTATGCCCGATTTTTCCAAGCCCTTCACTATTGAGAGTGATGCTTGCGGCAATGGACTTGGTGCTGTTCTCCTTCAAGATGAATACCCCATTGCGTTCACCAGCAAAGCCATTTCAGGTAAGAATTTAGCTGCCTCTACCTATGAGAAGGAAATGATGGCTATTTTGCATGCCGTACAGAAGTGGCGCCCATACCTATTAGGGAATCATTTCTGCATCAAGACTGATCACCAGAGTCTGAAATATTTCTTGGACCAGCGTGTCTCCTCCCCAGCACAACAGAACTGGGTTAGAAAAATCATGGGTTATGACTATGAGATCACTTACAAGAAGGGTAAAGACAATATTGTGGTAGATGCTCTTTCTCACACATTTCATGCCCAAGGTTCTCTTTCAGCTATTTCTATGCCTGTTCCAAATTGGTTGCAATCTGTTCAACAGGGTTATGTCAATGACTCTTCCTTATCTCAAATCATCCAACACTTGACCAACAACCCTTCTGATGTACCACTTTACTCTTGGGATGGTGCTTCTCTACGATACAAGGGTCGTCTGGTGCTGCCCCAGAGCACAGATCTTCAACAGACTATCTTCTATGAACTCCATGCTTCTCCAGTTTCTGTTTTTGTTTTCCTACGCCGTAAAAAAAAAACTCCTTGTTATGGTTGTCACCTGTGCAAGAGAAAAAACCATGGAAGAAGCACTTGCAGCCATCCAAGCCAAACTCCAGGATCTGGATGAAAAATTTCTTGGCCTCCATCTTGAACATTCAGCTATGAACAACAAACGGCAGTCCGAGTCTTCATCAGACAATGGGTTCTCTTCTTTCAGCAATTTTCGTGGTCCGAAGCTTGATTTTCCTCGCTTCAATGGTACTGATCCAACTGGATGGATCTATTGTGCAGAACAATATTTCAGTCTGCATAATACTTTTGATGTCAACAAAGTTCCACTGGCATCCTTTCACTTGGAACAGGAAGCTCTTCAATGTTACCATTGGTACATCAAGGCTCATCCAGAGCCCAAATGGTTAGACTTTTGCCAGCTCCTTTTGCAACGATTTGGTCCTAGTACTTTTGATGACTTCACCGAATCCCTCACTAAACTTCGCCAAATTGGCACTATGAGAGAGTGTCAAACCGAATTTGAGAACCTAGCCAACCACACCGAAGGATTGTCTGATGACTTTTACTGGAGTTGTTTTATCAGTGGTCTAAAGGATGCCATCCGCTCTGAGGTCAAAATGTTCTGTCCCACCACAATGATGGAAGCCCTAGCATTGGCCAAGTTGGCAGAAGACAAGATTGCAGCCCAACAACGCTCCAAGCCCACTTTTGTTCCCTTCTGAAATATGGGTTCTCAGCGACCACCTATACCGCAGGCTCCTCAACCGACACCTATCAAGATTTTTTCTGAAACAGAGATGCAAGCGTGCAGAGAAAAGGGGCTTTGCTATAATTGTGATGAGAAATTCACTCGGGGACATAGATGTCTTCAGCAAAAGCTCTATCTCTTGGATGTGGAGTCTCTGCTTGCCTCTGAAATTGGTGACGAAGATCCAGAAACACTGGATGCTCCGGTTGACATTCAAGAACTGCCTATTGACCCTCCGTCTCAAAATGACCAGCCAGAGATATCTCTCCATGCTTTAGCTAGAATCACCACCCCCCAAACAATGCAGGTTAGGGGTTAATTCAAGAAGCTTCCTCTTACAATACTCATTGATTTTGGTAGCACTCATAATGTCATTGACCCTCGGATCGCCAAACAAGCTGATTGTTTTATCCATCCTTGCTCCAACTTTGAAGTCATGGTTGCCAATGGGGGCACCTTACCTTGCAAAGGGAAGTGTCGAAATGTGCGTATCTCTATGGGAGATTATACCTTGTGCTTTGACATGTTTGCGGTGCCCTTAGGAGGATGTGATGTGGTTTTGGGTGCTCAATGGCTACGCACACTTGGCCCTATCTTATGGGATTTTGCTGAACTTTGGATGCAGTTTTCCCTCAATGGAAAAAAACACACATTGATAGGATTACAACCAGGTTCTCTCAGCATCATCAGTTCACATCGCATGGAACAACTCCTCAAGAAGAATTCACATGGTGTCATCGCTCTGATCCATTCCATTCAGATGCAACCATCAACGGTCTCCACTACTCCTTTGGATCTACAACAAATTCTGGATCGATATACAGGTGTCTTTGCTGAACCAGTGGGATTGCCACCTTCCAGGCCAGAATACCATCATATTTAGGTCCTTCCTGGCAGCGTTCCTCCCAACATCAGGCCCTATTGCTACCCATTTCACCAAAAAATGGAGATTGAAATGCTCATTCGAGACTTATTGAAGCAAGGTATTATTCGCCCAAGCACTAGTTCCTTTTCTTCTCCAGTTATTCTTGTCCGCAAAAAAGATGGGTCATGGCACCTCTGCATTGACTTCCGAGCACTTAATCACCTCACCATCAAGGATAAGTTTCCAATTCCTGTTGTTGATGAGCTTCATGGGGCTCACTTTTTATTCAAGTTGGATCTTCATTCTTGGTATCATCAAATTCGGGTTCATGAGGATGATATCCCTAAAACAGCTTTCTGCACACATGATGGCCATTATGAGTTTTTGGTCATGCCCTTTGGCCTAACTAATGCTCCTTCCACATTCCAGGCCTTAATGAATAAAATATTTCGACCCTACTTGTGGAAATTCATTCCGGTATTCTTTGATGATATCCTCATCTATAGTAAAACATGGGATGAACATCTCCAGCATCTGGATCTTGTCATGCAACTTTTCTCTGACCATCATCTCCATGCCAAGTAGTCTAAATGTGTTTTTGGACAGAAGGAAGTTGAGTATCTCGGGCAGATTATCTCAGCACAAGGGGTTCACGTGGATCCTTCCAAAATCGATGCCATGAACAATTGGCCACATCCTCAGACACTCAAGAGCCTTCGTGGTTTTTTGGGGTTGACTGGCTACTACTGCAAGTTTGTCAAGGATTATGGGAAGATTGCAGCTCCATTAACTGCTCTATTGAAAAGGGATGCTTTTACATGGACACCTGCTGCTTAGTGTGCATTTGACAAACTAAAACAAGCTATGTGTACTACACCTGTGCTAGCTATGCCCGATTTTTCCAAGCCCTTCACTATTGAGAGTGATGCTTCCGGCAATGGACTTGGTGCTGTTCTCCTTCAAGATGAACACCCCATTGCGTTCACCAGCAAATCCCTTTCAGGTAAGAATTTAGCTGCCTCTACCTATGAGAAGGAAATGATGGCTATTTTGCATGCAGTACAGAAGTGGCGCCCATACCTATAAGGGAATCATTTCTGTATCAAGACTAATCGCCAGAGTCTGAAACATTTCTTGGACCATTATGTCTCCTCCCCAGCTGTTAACACCTAAAAAGTGCTCACTAGCTCATTCCCTTATTCACATGACCCATTTTTCCACTTTTCCACCATCTGAGCCTCTGAAACCAACAAAAGGTCACCAAAAGACCTTAGTACACCCCTTTTTCCATTAAAAAAGATTATTTTTCCTAAAAAAAACATAAAAAACCCTCAAAAAGGGTCCAAATTCCCAAAAATATTAAAAAGGGAATTAAAATATTATTTTTATTCAAAAAAGGAAAAAGGAGGGAAAAGTACCTAAACCATGTTGGTCAATACCATTTGGTTTCCATAAAACCACAAATGGTATTCCCCACCACCAAAACCTATAAAAAGGTGGTAGGGGCTCCTCATTTGAAATCCATCCATTATCTCATCCTCATGCTGCCGAAATCTTCCTTGAGCATTTTGGCCATTGTAAGCAACCTTGGAGAAGGAGACCTCTTGGAGTTTGGAGCTACTCATCTTAGGAGTTGCTCAACATCAACCTTCACCATTGAAGGTATTATCGCAAGCACTTGCTTGCCCCCCATTTTTCAATACAAATTCATTCTTTAATATTTTCTTGTTCTTGTTTTTTTTTAAATGTTTACATTATTTGCTTATATTCTTGCATAGATCCATGATTAGTTTTGTTTAGTTTAGTTTCTTGTTTAATTCTATTTGAAACTGCTGCTACTAGTTAGCAGGTGCCCATAGCACTAAGCCTGGTTGCAAAACCGGGCCAACAGTTTTTGGCGACTCCGCTGGGTTTTGAACAATAGATCTCTAGTTTTGCTTTTAATCTTAGTTTTTTATTAGTTTTTAACCTTTAGATCCATAGATCTGCCATCTTAGACAGCAGATCCATTGCTGCTCTAAGTTTTGGCCCCATCTATTGCCATTAACAGCCCGGAATTCTCAATTTTCGGGTTCGTTTTTCAGCTTCCGTGTACGGCTTTCGCCTCACGGTTTTTAGCCTGATAGTCGCGCGGTCCATCGCGGCTTTTGGCCTTTTTTCCGCGCGGTTCACCGCGGCTTTGCTGCCGGTTTCCGCGCTGCACATCGCGGCATCGCGGTCATTTACCGCGCTGCACATCGCGACTGCGCGGCCCTTTTCCGCGCGGTTCACCGCGACTTCGCGACCTATTTGCGCGCTGCACATCGTGGATTCGCGGACATTTTCCGCGCGGTCCATCGCGACTATGCGACCGAAACCCGCGCAGTCCATCGCGGCTTTTCTGTCAAAACCCGCGCTGCTGAATTTTTCATTCGGCCATTTCGGTTTTAAAAATTAATTTTTACTGTACTTTCTGCTCACATAGCACATTTTTACAGTATTAAATTCTGCATATTCTACAGCCTTGAAAAAATTTTACTATTTAAAATGCATATCTAGAAATATTTTTAAAAATTCTCAAGAAAGTGAAAGAAGGACTTATTTTTGCATTTTTATCTAGATTTAAATTTTTCCTGTTTACTTCTTTAAAATCTTGCCCTTAGCAATTTCCTTGAAAGAAGAAGTCCATTTATTTCTTTAAAAGAAGTCTATTATTTTCTTTCATAATTCAAAGAATTCTTTGTTTTTTGATTTTGATATTTGCAAAAGCATTTAATTTCCATTTATTTGAAAAAGTCATAAATATTTGCTTTCTTATTTTCAAAAGCTCCTTTGTTTTTTGAAAATTTCCTGTAAAGCATTTACCTTTTTTCAAGTTCAATTTACAATACCTCATGTGCACTCACTCGATCACTTAATTGAACTAAGCCTTAAAACGTACCCTAATTTCAACACACTTTTAACACCACTTGGGGAACACTAAAAGAACTTTGTAGCTAGGTAGTATTGGGGGGATAGGTGTTCCAATAACACCCCTCAGTTATTACATCTCACACATAGAAGTTGTCCAATTAGGGAGCTAAAATCTCTTAGTACTTTTTGGCGCGGTCACAACCGGTTTGTGGGAAGGCCTCTCCCCTAGGAGGGTTGAAGTCGCGAGGATGGTTCCGGAAGCCTGAGTGGAATACCAAAATCCATTCAGTAACCGAAGGGCTACCATTCGCAGTTCTCGGGATATCCCTGTATTGGGATATTGCGATCAAAGGACCAAACGGCAGATTTACCTTTTCTCGACGCGTCATGAATGGAGTATCCTAGTAGCCTTTCTTTAGGATTGATTACCCAGTGTCCCTCCCGGTAGGGGGATATCTAGCCGTTGTCTCAACACTCATATTGTCTGACTTGGATTTCATCACCTTGTAGAGGATATTATTTGTTTGAGTCACAATACTTTTAGTTAGGTGTTTGCATGATTCAACCCACCTTTGGTCTAGTTACACCTATTTTTTCTAGAAGCCGTTTGCATGTTGGTACTCTGACCATTTGTTGCATTCCTCCACTTATTGTAGCACAACTGCTAGAATAAGTGCCTTTTTTGAGGTTGATTTTTTGGCTTGAGAGCCTTCTTTTTCACTCCCCTTCTTGCACCCTTGGTTGCATTAGGGTTTTGAGTCTTTTATAGATATATCACCACCTGATACTTAAAATTTTTTTTTACACAAAAACTTAATTCTCACCATTGAGAATTTTAGATGCTCTCGACGTCTACAGGGTGAACTCCCAGAGTTTAGTCCACTTGGCTCTCCACATCACTGATGCAGAGCCTTATCCCTTGATTCGACACATCGTCAATCAACTAGACAGTCATCCGATTCTGACACACCTCATTTCACATTTGATTTGGAGGTAGAATCCGAAAAACCCACAGAGTTACCACCAACCACCATTATGGCTGGAACACCATTTGATCCACTGTTTACCAGCACCATAGGTGAGACATCCACAGACCCTTCTGTGGCGGTGCCATCCATGGCAACAACCACCCCCCTGGGTATGCCCAACATGGGTAACACTCCACATTTAGGAATGCCCAGCATAGGGCCACCACCTGTTATGGGTATACCCAACATAGGGGTCACACCCCCTCTGGTTTCCACAAACCCTATCCCAGGAATCCCCACTCCTATTCCTAACCCAAGTGTAACCCATGTTGCACTTGGAGGCGCTGGCCCATACCATACTACACCTATTGGAGGGCACATACCCTCCATACCTAGCATACATTTAGGCGCTACTGGACCCCTACATCATACCACAATGACTAGGCATGTCCCAATTCCAGTCACCACACCTGCTAGCTTACCATACATGGCGAGTCTGAACCTGCCAGACTTAGCTAGGCTCACAAATGACCCCATCAGACACGATCCTGCGTGGCCTCGCATGCCCACCAAACTCCCCTCTAACATCCCTAAGTTTGAGGGCAAGGCAGGTGAATACCCCCAGAACCATATCATGTCCTTCCATTTATGGTGTTCCTCCAACTCCATAGTGGACGACTCAATCCGCCTCCGGCTTTTACAACGCACCTTCATTGGCTCTATGGCTAAGTGGTATATCGAGCAGCCCCACGGGACGCATGCCACCTTTACCTCCCTCGCCTCAACTTTCCTGCAATTCTTCCAGTTACCTTTCCGCTATGATGCGGGAGTCGAGATCCTACTGTCTTGCAGACAAACCACGGCCACCCACATCACTGACCACATTCATGAGTGGCGTCGACGCCAAGGCCTTTGCAAAATTAAGTTAGACGACCGTATCTTTTTAGATTGGTTTCTAAAATCCCTCCTCCCTCTTATTGCGAAGGATGTGGCATCTGAAAGACCCCAGTCTGAAGAAGAGGCCATCCTCAAAGCCCAACAGTTTGATCTCATTTACGCCCAGTCGGGTTATCTATACACAATCATACCTGATGCCCCACGAGGTGACTCTTCACGTGGTGACGCACCGGGGGCATCACATGCCGCTGATGGCATCATTGGCCAAATCACCCCGCAACCTAAACCTTTCAGCATGGTGAGCACCATGCCCGCCCCAGACCTCTCTAGGGCTACATCCAGTTCCGGAGCAACAACTTCTTATGCTCCAACAAACCAGACCCATCACATTCATGGACCCTCTTGTCCACAACATTGCTATGGACAAGCGCCATCAGCATATGTACCTCCTACATACTACAACCAACCTACTACACAGAACCCCATTCAGTTCTCACCACAACCGTTGCAGTACCCACAGCAAGCTGCACCAGCTAATCCACCACATCCAATAGCTCAGGGGTACCAACAACCCCAACAGGCAGCTGGACCACCTCCAGCTCCACCAACATATTATCCACCACAACCTGCTCCTGCACCTGCGGCTCCCCAGAATCCCCCCAATGCTCAAGGGCATGTGTACGCACAACAACATCAGCCCCAATACCAAAATAACCAACGCAACTAGGGTGGGAAACCAAACCGCGGAAGAGGACGTAACCGTGGAAACAACCAAAACCATAACCAAGCTCCATAACCTACCCATCCTCCGCAAAACAATAACGCGGCGCCTACTCATCATAATCCTGATCGGCCACATAAGCAAGCCAAAAATGCTAATTTACGAGCAAACCATCCTTGTTCTATTTGTGGTGTCTATGGCCACTATACCCACGCTTTCCCACATCTAGAGCGAGCTCGATAACTATGGACAGATGACGCCCATCGTCAAGGGCAGGCGGCTCCTCAGCCGCCACCCAACCCTCCACCACCTCAACAACAACCTTTGGTGCTACAAAACCCTTTTCCAACACAAGGAGTGGTGAACACTCAATCGTTAGCCCCCCCACAGGGCAACGTGCAACCACAACAAATCACTTACGCCGCTCCTGATCAACCCATGTTTGATTCAGGCACTCACCACTTATTGATGATGTCCACTGCCGACGTCAATATCCAAACCCGTCGGAACCAGTATGGCCCTACCTCCGAAGCCCCCCCCGCTGATAAGGATGCTAACGCTCATCCCACCGATCAGACGTTACGGATACCACCTCTTCCACTCGATGGCGCGTCTAAAGCACCTCGTTTCCCACTCCGTCGTATCAACAACAACCCCAATGCACGGGCTGCGTCAAATTACAACATCGTAGATGACCTAGCTCAATCTCCCGCAGCCATGTCTGCATTAGAAGTCTTAAAAAACTGTCCTACGCAGCACAAGACTTTACTTTCCGCCATTGGGGCGATTGACCCAAATGATTCGAAATTGATGACCTTTGATTTGGACCAGTCCGAACCACGTCTTCCTTCCACCATAGCAGTCCAAGTTTCTGTTTCTATTCGGAATCTTGTCATCCATCGATGTATCATCGACGAGGGTGCGTCCACATGTGTCATGTCCACATTTGTTTGGCAGAAGCTGGGATCCCCTACTCTCCAGCAATCCACCACTGCATTGCGGGCCTACGACGGCCGGTCAGCTCAGCCTCAAGGTTTACTACCCAAGGTCCCCGTCCAATTAGGTGGGAAAACTGTGCTCATTGACATAGAGGTCATTAATGCCCAGCTCGATTATAACCTTTTACTTGGCCGCAGTTACATGTACGCCATGAAAGCGGTCGCCTCATCCGTTTTTCGCACCATGATGTTCCCCCACGAGGGACGCGTAGTCAAAATCGACCAACTCACATACTATGATCCCAATGCCCCTGCAGCACCCAAAAATGTTCTTCCCATGATTGAACAACCCGCTTCTAGTGCAACTACCTCCTTTGTGTCTTCTGTGGGACCCGGACTTTACTCAGATACACCAATGACCTCTACATTCCAGGCCATTCCACCACTGTCACCGGAGACCCACGTCGCAAACCTCTGTACTCTTTCACAGAATACACAAACATCCAGTAGTCAACCACCATTGATCCCTAGTCACATCGGTGTTACACCCATCCACACCATCCCCTTTCTATTTCCTCCTTCGGGTGTAGTAAGCGCCCCGGTTATGGCTACCCTTAGTCTACCCGGGTTAACATTGGGATTACCCGTGGTATATTTCGCCTCTCGTTCCACCGCCGACACCAAACGTCATCCTCCAACCAGTACAACCTATTGTTACCATAAATCAACCTCCTCCTGGTGTCGCAATCCCTTCGTCGTCAACGAAACCTCCTCCTAGTCTCAATATCCCTTCGTCGTCAACGAATCCTCCCCCTCCCATCAAGCCCACTGGGGGCAGAGGTCCACAACCATACACTGCTATACCACCTCCTAAGGCAGTTAAACCCCCACCGGTGTTTCGAGCTCCCCCTAAATGCTCGTTGTGCGATGAGATAGGCCATCCAACTCATCAATGCCCACAGTTACCAGCACTCCAAGAGCATATGAATATGTTGGACGATGACGCCAGCATCCCAGTCGTTAGACTTGAGCCACCTCCTCAGCCTCGTGACAGATCACTGCGCACCAACCATCCTTGTGCCATATGCAGTGTTTACGGCCACTACTCTCACCATTGTCCCGATCTCCCTGACTATAGAGCAGCATTGTACGAGTTAAACAATGTCGATTTGGAGATATCTCCTCCCCTAATCGAGGAGATCTACCCCCCGCCATCATCCTCGTCGGAAGAAGTCAATACAATATATATGATTTCAACAACTTTCAAACCAGAACCCCTTGATTTATGGTCTGACTACTTCAATACTGATGAGCAAATTTTGGAGACACTCACTGCACCCGACTACCCTTGGGATGATATGCATCATCGCTCGTACTTCCTCCCGGAATCATCTACATCCACCGCATCCAACCAGCTATCGGTCGAATCGAAAGATTTCATACCCACTAAGGTCGATTGGTTAAAAGACCCCATCCCAGCACCAGATGCCTTTGAATAAGGGAACATGTCGAACATTTCCCCCACTATACAGATAGACATTTCCACAACACCAGGGAAACCTGAGCTCATCTCGCTGGGCGCATCTTGCACTCAAGCAAGAACTCAGGCCTACAAAAAGCTCTTTCAAGAGTTCCGTGATGTCTTTTCCTAGTCCTATACCGAGATGCCTGGTCTCGACCCCGCCATTATAGAACACCACATTGATACATGGCCTGAGGTACCCCCTGTTCGTCAGAAACAGCGACCCATTCACCCTTCCAAGCTCCCCGCTGTTAAAGCTGAGGTCGAGAAACTTCGCAAAGCAGGATTCATTTACCCTATTCCGTACACCACATGGGTGTCGAACCCCGTTCCCGTCAACAAAAAGCAAGGCACCCTTAGAGTATGCACTGACTTCCGTGATTTAAACCACGCTTGTCCAAAAGACAATTTCCCCACGCCATTCATTGACCAACTCATTGATGAGTGTGCGGGCCATGAAGTCCTATCCTTCATGGACGGGTTTTTTGGATATAACCAGATTCACATCCGCAAGGAGGATCAGTACAAGACTGCCTTCACCACCCCATGGGGCACCTTTGCCTATCGCGTCATGCCATTTGGCCTTAAGAATGCTGGTGCCACTTTCCAGCGGGCCACGACCTATTGCTTTCACGACTTGGTCCATATCCTGCGAGTCTACCTTGATGACCTCACAGCTCGTTCCCGAAAACGATCAGACCACCTTAACGACCTCCGGAAAGTTTTCCTGCGTTGTCGCAAATATAAAATCCGCTTGAACCCACACAAGTGTGTCTTTTGCGTCCCGGCAGGTCGCTTGTTGGGTTTCATTGTTTCCCAAGACGGAATCACTGTCGATCCCCTGAAAGTCAAAGCCATCTTAGAACTTCCGCCTCCTCGCACGCTTCGGCAGCTCCAAAGTCTACAGGGGTGGTCCAATTTCCTTAGGCGCTTCGTTCCTAATTATGCAACCAAAGTTCACGGTTTCTTACGCTTACTTCGTACCCACATACCCTTTGTTTGGGATGAGCAAGCAGACACGGCATTCGAAGCCCTCAAGAAAGCTCTCACACACGCCCCCTTGATATCCCCACCGTATTTCTCTCAAGACTTCACCCTTTATGTCTCGGCATTTGAATATGTTGTGTCCGGAGTTTTGCTCCAAGAAGATGCCTCCCACCAGGAGCATGTGATTTATTACGTCAACCAGACCTTGTCTGGCCCACCTATGCATTACCCATATGAGGAAAGATTAGCCCTAGCTGTAGTCTTTTCCGTACAAAAATTGCGACACTACATTCTACTCAGTCATACCACGGTCGTGGCCGACTCCAACCCTATGGTCTATCTCCTCACCCGGCGGCTCCTACAAGGTCGTGTTGCTAAATGGGTCATTATCCTCCAGGAATATGACCTCACTTTCAGAACTCCCAAAAGCACTAAAGCCCTCGCGCTTGCTCACCTCATCACGGACCTCCCATCCTCTTCAACATCACCCATTATCCAAACGGACCTGATTGACGAGCAGATCTTCATCATTTCGTCTGACGACCCTTGGTACGGAGACATTTTGACTTACCTGCGTACGCAAAAATTTCGACCACACATCGATCGTGATGGTCGCCGTCGCATACGACACCATGCCCCCCGATACCTCTTGTTAGGGGATGTACTTTACCGACGCGGCTTTGATACCATCTTACGCCGCTGCCTATCCCATAGTGAGGCAGAACAAGTCCTCAATGATTGTCATAGCGGTGCCTGCGGAGGCCATTTCTCCGGCATGGCCACCGCCCAGAAAATCATTCGGGCAGGTTATTTTTGGCCATCATTGTTTACTGATTGCATCACCACAGTGAAGCATTGCCAGAACTGCCAACTATTTGCCCCCAAAGCAAGAACCCCCCCCCGCCCCCCTTCATCCAGTCATAACTGTTGGACCATTCTACAAATGGGCCATCGACTTCCTCGACTGCAACCCCACGTCAGCCGGCGGTCACAAACACATTGTTGTGGCTGTAGATTATTTCACCAAGTGGGCAGAAGCCATGCCGAACTATAATTGCAAAGCCGACACTGCAGCACGGTTTTTCTTCAACCATGTTATCACTCGTTTCGGAGTGCCAAAGCAACTAGTCTCTGACCACAACTCTCACTTTGAAGATGCCGTCTGGAAAGAATTATCAACCATGTTGAAATTTGAACACCATTTCTCTTCCGCTTACTATCCCCAAGGAAACGGCCAAGTCGAAGCGATCAATAAAATTTTGAAGACCATTCTCCAACGTACTGTAGACAAGCACAAATCCAATTGGCACCACATGCTTTTCCCGGCACTATGGGCCTACCGCACCTCAACCAAAACCGCCACCGGTTTTACCCCTTTCCATTTAGTTCAAGGTGTCGAATCCGTCCTCCCTATTGAGTTCCAAATCCCAGCCTTACATATCGCCGTTGAACTCCTACCGGACACTTCCCTGATCGAGCAATGTTTACTACTCCTAGAGCAGGCCGATGAAGATCGGCGCATAGCCATTCAAAACATGGAAGCAGCTAAACAACGATCGAAACTAAGTTACGACAAACACGTCCACCCAAGAACCTTTTCTGAGGGAGACCTTGTCCTCGCTTACGATCAAGCTCATGATAAAACCGGAGAGGGAAAGTTCGTGTCTATGTGGCAAGGCCCCTACATCATACACACCTGCCTCGGGCAGGGGGCATACATTCTGACCGATTCAGAAGGCAATCCCCTATGCAACCCACGCAATGGGTTGTACCTTAAATGATTTTACCCATAGAAAATCTGATGGAGCCTCTTCCACTCTGCCATGTCGGTTTCGCTGATGGTGCAAGCCGTTGGTCTCCCAATCTCGCCTCCGCAGCTTGGGTAATATACTCCCCTTCACATGAGTTAATTCACATTGATGGAGTATGTTTAGGTGCCGCCACCAATAATCAAGCTGAATACGATGCCGTGACCGGCCTCCTAGCCGCAGCTCTCCAAATGAGCATCCGTCACCTCAACGTTTTCTTGGACTCACAGCTCCTAGTTTCCTAGCTCAACAATGATTACCAGGTACGCGATCCCTATCTTTTCAGAAAATTCCTGTGCACTAAACAAATGGTTAGACAGTTTGAATCCATTTCATTCACACATGTCCCAAGACACCTCAACAGTGTAGCAGACAATATGGCCAACAATGTCCTCGACTGGCACACCAATCACATCATGTCATATCCATAAACAAAATGCATCCACGTGCATAACATGTGCCTCCACGGGCATAAAACAAATAACCAAATAATGCATCCACGTGCATAACATGTGCCTCCACGGGCATACATAAATAAACAAACATACTGCATCCACGTGCATAACATGTGCCTCCACGGGCATATACAAAAGACAAATGTGCATCCACGTGCATACACGACAATATATCCAAATATATATCCACATATATATATAAACCAAATAGTCAACATGTCATAGGTACCCTCAGCACCCGATATACAAAAATACATCTGTCATACAAAAATGCTTCCCCATATGCTCATCAGCATTTGGGGGCAGATACAATACCATCTACTCATCTGGATCCCTAGGATCCTCCGACTCCTCCTCCGACTCCTCCTCCGGCTCCTCCTCCGCTAGCCCCGCCGGGTCATGGCGAGCCCGAACTCTCCGCTCTGCCGGCCCCGCTGGATCGTCCCGCAGACGTATCCTCCTCTCAGCCGGCCCTGCCGGATCATCTCGTCTACCGTCCTTGTGCTCCGCCACGAACACCGCTGTCCTCAATAGGAGCGACCGCAACTCAGGCGGCGCACCAAAACAACCCTCCAAAATATCCCGATCCAGGTCTGTCCAACCATCCTCGGGGAGTCCAGCTAGGATCCGGGCAAAGGTCTGTCTGACACCCTCTATGGCGTCATCGCGAGGGCCAACCCCTCGCCCACGAGCTGCAAATCCTCCACCACGCAGAGGGGGCACCGCTGCAGGTGGATGGGCGACCACCATCGCCCGCCCCTGACGAGCCACGTAGTCAGGTGGTGGCACTGGACCCACATCTACACAAAGCAAGTAAGCCATCACATACTATACAACAATAATCATCAATGATAAATCAAACAACATATGATATAATATCAAATAAAACACAAAACATACCGTCTAAACTCCAGGCCTGTCCTGGGGCACGAGGCATCTCTGGGTCACCTCGATAGTCCATGCCGGCATAAGGGTAGTCCTCAATAACCAGAGGCATCTGCTCCCACTGCTGATAGAAATCCTCCGTGAAGTAACCGCGGACACCACCGCCACCACGAGGCATCATCTGTCCCCATCTCATCATACGAGGCTCACTCGGAAGACCAGCACGAATGGGTACCCGTGGCCGCAAGGTCGGCACCCGCTCGAAGAAAAAACAGCATAAAAATGAGGCATAACAAAACTCGCCTCCCTCTCTAATGGCCTTGTCCAGATCTCTCCGGACACCAGCCAGAAACATCTGCCCCCAGGCATAATAAGTACCCTGAAGAACAGAATCCACCATCATCGTCTGCCCCCCAGACATACGATGTGGCGCAGCAGCACCCAATATCCGCAGAACGCAGGCCCCAACAGCTCGCATATCCCACTCACGTAGGGATCGCAGACTAATAGAGTTGTTCTGCAAAACAGCATCATCAACACAGAAAGTTTGTAACAGGTCCTCCATATCTACACCTGGAGGCAACCTCGGCAAGATATCACCCACCTCACCCAAGCGAGGCAACCCAGTCAAAAAATAGACATCCGTGAGAGTGATCTCTAACCTCTCACCCCCAATGATAAATGCACCCTCCGCTGGCACCCACCAACGCACAAGCTTGTTCAGGAGCCGTCTCACTGAACGAATAGGCGGGATCTGAGCGAACTTCAAAAGTCCGCTCATAGCCAGAGTCTGTCTCACCCCTGCATCAGTCTGAATCCTCTCCATAAGATCACCATCGATCTCTCGCTCCCGCCACGAGGACTGTGGTCTCCTCAACATCCTCCCAGAAAACAGAAGAAATTTTTAGCCCCAGCATAAGATTCTTTTGAAAAAATCCCATCGCGGCTTTTACACAAAAAGCCGCGATGCCCATCGTGGCTTTTCCACCAAAAGCCGCGATGACCATCGCGGGATCCATGCAAAAACCCGCGATGAACATCATGGGTTTTGGCAGGACAGTCGCGATGAACATCGCGACTATCCCCCATGAACCCGCGATGAATATCGCGGGTTCCAGCCTCGCAAGTCGCGATGAACATCGCGACTGTCAGCCTAAAACCCGCGCGGTTCATCGCAGGAACAGCCCCGAAACCCACGATATTCCACGTTGGAGAGTCAACATGGAATTTCACGGCCTTCGGGGGCCCACCACCAAACAAAAAAGACATAATTGACAAGGCTAAGGCAAATAGAGTTACCTGCAACTCGCTAAATCGAAAACCAACGGTGAAATCTCTCGAAAATCGAGAAATAGCTCTGACAGCTCTATCAAACTCGCACGTAACAATGACAAGTCATTTGGGCCCCACGCCCTATTTATAAGAATTCCACCAAGTTTCCAACAACCATTGCGGTACCATACGAAGTCCATTTCTCAAACCGTTGGTACCGTTGGAATCAGCACAGCGAGAACTTCATGCAGGTTCCTTCCTTTTCCCGTTTTCATGGGGTCCATTTTTTGACCATTTTTTGGCCTCTCTCGTGGCCTCGGTTTGCATGCCACATCGGCCGTTCTCCATTTTGGACGTGCCATATGTCACCGGATCCAGTTTTCCGCGCTCGGGACGATGTTTGAGATCATTTCTCGCTGTCACGTCCCGATTGTCAGGGCATTTTTTCCACGCCCCCTCCTCACCTCAGTTTGTGTGCCACATCGTCCGTGCTCCGTTCTGGACGTGTCATATATCACCGGATTCAATTTTCTGCGCTCGTGATGATGCTTGAGATCATTTCTCGCTGTCACGTCCCGATTGTCAGGGCATTTTTTCCATGCCCCCTCGTCACCTCGGTTTGCGTGCCACATCGACCGTTCTTCGTTTTCGACATGCCTTATACTGCCGGATTCAGTTTTCCGTGCTTGTGATGGTGCTTGAGATCATTTCTCGCTCTCACCTTTAGATTTTTTGGGCATTTTTTCATGCTTCCCTCGTCACCTCGGTTTGCGTGCCACATCGGCCGTTCTCCATTTTCGACATGCCTTATATCGCCGGATTCAGTTTTCCGCGCTCGTGATGATACTTGAGATCATTTCTCACTCTCATCTTTAGAGTTTTCAGGCATTTTTTCCATGCCCGCCACATAGCCTCGGTTTGCGTGCCACATCGGTCGTTCTCCGTTTTCGACAATCCTTATGTCACCGGATCCAGTTTTCCGCACTGATGACGATGCTTGAGACCTTTTCTCGCCACCATCAATACCTTTTTGTTCGGTATAATTTTATCCCTTTTTCAGGCCGAGTAACCCCTTTTTACGAAAAAGGCACTTAGGGAGTTTCTGTTAAGCTCTTTTCTGACTCCTAAAAACAATGAAAAGATTGCCGAGCAACCTTGCTTCCTTTCATGCTCGTTAAACGTATCTGAAAGGGCGTCTACCTGGTATAAGTTTACCCCTTTTCCGGACCTTGTAGACTAATTACGAAAAAGGAATACTCTAGTCACATCGGCTAGAAGAGTTCTCCATCTACATCATTTTATGCTTTTTCGGGCCTTGGAGACTAAAATACGAAAAAGAACACCAATAGAGTCCACTTACCTCTTTCAGACTCTCTAAACATGAAAGCAACCATGAGCACGAGCCGTCCTGGGCTCACAAAATCCACAGGAACGTACCTTTTCAGAGCACACTTTTATCTCTTCTTGGAGCTCATTAAAACTATGAAGAAGGAATCAATGGTGCCTCTTGGCGCCATGACAGATCACGTCTATTCATATGGCAGCTTCCCCATTTTGGTCGCCTTTGTTCAGAGTATTCCGCAGTATGTCACCCTGAGAACCCCCTCGACAGCACCCATCAGCTTGTTTCCCCCCCAGAGTCAATACATACCCTTCAATCCTTAAAAGCAATGATTCCCACACCTACAAGTCAGTTCCCTACGCTGCCAGGTCAACCATGTCATCATGCTCTAAACAAAGGAAGTTTGAGTCTACCCACTATATGTCAGTCCTACCATCATTACAACAACACTGCAGTTTTACACCTCCTGCTCCTATCAAGGAAACATCATTGCCTTGGTAGTTGCTGGTCTCCCTCTTTCGATGACAACCACATTTATTCCAGAGGATAGACCTAGAGGTCCCTGTGTCTTGGACTCATTACCATTTATGATGAGTGCCTACGAATCATTTCGAGAGGAATCCTCAGTACCTTTCCGAATGGTTGTTTCTCACATGCTCGACTTCAACACCTTGATCGCATCGTTGAGATTCGCACAGGACATTGATCCTTTCAGTTATTGGTCGAAGACCCCGGATACCTCCTGACTCCTCCACATTTGAGAGTCTTCCTATGGATAACACCAGTTACACTTTTTCTATAGATATCCGGGTTGCGCATGGCGACAGTATTCAGATGTACCCCAGTTTCATACTCCCTTGAGTATACAGTTACATTATTTCTCAGAGATGACTCGTAGTCTTTGAGTCCCTACAGATGTTGGACACCTTCAGTTTCAGCAGTTCACCAGTTATTCCAGTGTATCAGTTATTGAGATCAGTTATGATCTGGAGTACATCCCAAAATAATGTCCCCCCTGGACCATTATGATGTACCAGTAGATTCTTTATGTATTAGATCCCCCTTCTTGGGACTAATTGTTATGTATATGTCTTGATACGAGCATGGGAATGCCCGCCTCGTCCATTATCAGAGATTATACCTCATTCATATTGAGGCCATGTAATATTTTTTGTTTCTTGCAGCTTCCAAGGGCCGTGGCTCCAGTCTCCAATCGGTCTCTTCTCCTTCCCAAACCCCTGAAAAAATACAAAGGAACTATGATGTCTATCGGCCATACGATGAGCTCCTGCCCTCACACATCAGGGGGCAATCTGTTAACACCTAAAAAGTGCTCACTAGCTCATTCCCTTATTCACATGACCCATTTGTCCACTTTTCCACCATCTGAGCCTCTGAAACCAACAAAAGGTCACCAAAAGACCTTAGTACACCCCTTTTTCCATTAAAAAAGATTATTTTTCCTAAAAAAAACATAAAAAACCCTAAAAAAGGGTCCAAATTCCCAAAAATATTAAAAAGGGAATTAAAATATTATTTTTATTCAAAAAAGGAAAAAGGAGGGAAAAGTACCTAAACCATGTTGGTCAATACCATTTGGTTTCCATAAAACCACAAATGGTATTCACCACCACCAAAACCTATAAAAAGGTGGTAGGGGCTCCTCATTTGACATCCATCCATTATCTCATCCTCATGCTGCCGAAATCTTCCTTGAGCATTTTGGCCATTGTAAGCAACCTTGGAGAAGGAGACCTCTTGGAGTTTGGAGCTACTCATCTTGGGAGTTGCTCAACATCAACCTTCACCATTGAAGGTATTATCGCAAGCACTTGCTTGCCCCCCATTTTTCAATACAAATTCATTCTTTAATATTTTCTTGTTCTTGTTTTTTTTTAAATGTTTACATTATTTGCTTATATTCTTGCATAGATCCATGATTAGTTTTGTTTAGTTTAATTTCTTGTTTAATTCTATTTGAAACTGCTGCTACTAGTTAGCAGGTGCCCATAGCACTAAGCCTAGTTGCAAAACCGGGCCAACACCAGCACAACAGAAATGGGTTAGCAAACTCATGGGTTATGACTATGAGATCACTTACAAGAAGGGTAAAGACAATATTGTGGTAGATGCTCTTTCTCGCACATTTGATGCCCAAGGTTCTCTTTCAGCTATTTCTATGCCTGTTCCAAATTGGTTGCAATCTGTTCAACAGGGTTATGTCAATGACTCTTCCTTATCTCAAATCCAACGCTTGACCAACAACCCTTCTGCTGTACCACATTACTCTTGGGATGGTGCTTCTCTGCAATACAAGGGTTGTCTGGTGCTTCCCTAGAGCACAGATCTTCAATAGGCTGTCTTTTATGAACTCCATGCTTCTCCATCAGCGGGGCACTCTGGGTTCCTCAAAATGTATGAACGAGCACGGCGTAACTTCTTTTGGCAGGGCATGAAAAGGACAATTCAACAGATGGTGGCCGAATGTGATACCTTCCAGTGCAATAAGGGTGAAACAACACTCCTTCTAGGATTGCTTGAACCCTTGCCCATACCTACATGGATTTGGATAGATATTTCTATGGATTTCATTTATGGGCTCCCTAAATCTGGCAGGAAGACAGTGATTCTCGTTGTGGTTGATCGCCTCTCCAAATATAGTCATTTTTGTGCTCTCAACCATCCCTATACAGTCTCCTCCGTCGCTCAAATTTTCCTGGACCAGATCTTTCGTCTTCATGGAATCCCTTCTTCCATTGTCTCAGATCGTGATGCGACTTTCACCAGTCATTTTTGGACAGAACTATTTCGCCACACTGGCACCAAACTGAAGATGAGTTCAGGGTATCACCCACAAACAGATGGTCAGACTGAAATTCTCAATAAACGCTTGGAAACTTATCTTCGTTGCTTCACCTCGGAACAACAACATCAGTGGGAAAAGTGGCTCCCTCTCGCTGAATGGTGGTACAATACCTCTTACCACACTGCCTCTAAAATGACCCCATATGAAGCAGTCTATGGTCAGGCACCTCCAGCTCTTCTTCCATACACCCCCACCAGTTCACCAGTTCAGGAAGTTGACACGGTCCTTCGAAACTGCGATCAGATTCTGCACATTTTGTGGGACAATCTTCACATGGCAAGAAATCGCATGAAGCAACAAGCTGATCAGCACCGTTCTGAGCGCACTTTTCAAGTCGACGATATGGTTTTTCTTCGTCTCCAGCCGTACAAACAATCCTCCTTGAAACTCAAAGGGCATCATAAGCTCACTCCAAAGTTCTATGGGCCATATCGGATTCTTCAGAAGATTGGGTCCGTTGCTTATAAATTGGAACTTCCTCCTTCTTCCCGCATTCATCCAGTCTTTCATGTCTCTTGTCTGAAGAAAGTTCTTGGAACCAACATCAGTGGACAAACGATTTTACCCGAACTGGATAATGAACGATCCATCCTTTTGGAGCTAGAGGCCATCCTCAATCAGCGCATGTGTTAGCTTCGCTCTCGCTCTATCACAGAGGTCTTAATTCAATGGCACAACATGCAACCAGAGGATGCTACATGGGAACCACTCCTTCAGATTCAACAACAATTTCCACATCTAAAGCTTTGAGGACAAAGCTTTTTTTAAGGGGGAGGGGATGTTATGAACCCATGTCTTTACTTTGTTAGTATGTTGTTGTTGGACGCATATGCTTTGTAAGTCGTCCCGTAGTATTTGTTGATCAATAGTTTGTGTTATTGTTGTTGGCGCATATGCTTTGTAAGTCGTCTGTAGTATTGTCGATCCATAGTTTGTGGTGGCCCATGGTTTTGACCCATAGCATTGGCGCCTAGACTTAGTTATAAGTGTGTGTTGAGACCTATGAAGGCACCGTGAAGTTATTTGTATTGAGCTTGCTCATAGGAGGTTTCCCCCTCGAAGTGGCCTGTGATCAATATAAAAGTGATTCTGAGTTCTGTCATTTCTGTTATTTCGCATATTTGTGTTAATTAATTGTTGCAGGTGTATCACAATAAGGCAAACATACCAGTTTTAAGGCCACTTTCTCATTTGTCTGAATGTTTACCCATGAGAATAACCCACATATCAAATCATCAATATTGTGTTTATCAACCTTCAAAGAAAAAGCATGCACAAATGTTTATAATCCAAAACTAATTTCTGACAAGAAAAAAAACCTTGTTATCTCACAGTAATTGAAGCATACCATTTGAATCCCAATACAGAAAGAAAGAATATATAAAACAAAATTTCTAACCAACAAAATATCAACCAAGAATAGCCTGGGTTGTTAGTGGCCTCCATAAAATCTTTTGGCCATGAATAAACACAAGATGACGTCTAGCCAATACATTCACCATTGTCTAAGGCTCATGCGTCATAACTGCACAAGCTCCTGATGTTTTATTATTCATATACAAGTTGTTTAACTTTTTTCTGATTTTAAATTTTAAGTTTTGTTTGTCAACAAATGAGCTCGCTGACATCACCAATAAAATCCAAATCTAAATTATCACATCCTTAAATTTCTTGTGATGCATGTTACCCTAAGTGTAAAGACCAATGAAATCTATGGGTAACACTGACAATAGAGATCCCCTGTATTCTACAGTTTATCAGTCAAAATTAGGCACCATGTAAATAACAAATCGATTGCACTTTTTATCTCCCACAAAGAACCTTGGCATACTATTTCCTAATGATTTGTTAAAAGTTTCTTTTCAAGGACAGATAGTATGGGACAACGAGAAAGAGTACAAAGTTTCCAGCAATTTATCATTGCAGATAAATGAAATTTCTTTAAAATGCATGCCAAACTTGTGAACAACTGAAATTTCTCTAAAACACATTGCAAAATCGTGAACAGATGCCTTATTTACTGTTGCTATCTCTAAATGAGTCATGATACCTTGAAGACCTTTTTGCTTACCTGTGACTTGGTTGAGGAAGGTCGTGACAGTTGCTTCCCTTGCTGACCTAGCCGTGATCCCAGATCTGCTAACCCATGAGCTTGTGGAGCCTTAATCCACCTAGCCAAGACTTGATCTACTGAAACATGAGCCCTGTTGAGGATATTAGTGAAGGTCGCAGCCTTCTGTAGTCTTATCTAACTGAGTCGTGACCTGTTGACTACCTGTTGATGCTTGGTTGAGGTCTTATCTGTTATTTGAAGCTTTGTTGGGGTTCGATCTGCTACCTGGGTGAGGTCTTAACACACGCTCTGCTTCCCTTGGCCTCGATGCGATTTTCCTGCAACTCTCATTGCCATTTCGGGGGATATTTGGGCAGCCTGCCGATATAAAATATACCCCAAAGTATTTGGGTATTGCTGTATTAAATAAAAAACCCTAATGTCCCTTAATATATAAGCAATATAATATTTGGGTTTTCATGTTTATCTAATACCCCCAATATGAATGAACGTGATATTATATTGGCCCCTAGTGAAGCCCCCGTGCTCCCTCCTCCCCCACCTCAAACCATTACTAACCTCCTCTCTCAGTCTCTCTCTCTCTCTCTCCCCCTCGCCAACCCCCCTCCTAGCCCCTTACCCCTAACTAACTACCCCCCATCTCTAATCCCTAAGCCCCTAACACCAAATCCCTATTTAACCCCCTAACCCATAGAAACTATTAAATAAACTATTGAATAACGTTTTGATGATTACAATAACACTAGCGTGTTTTTGCATGATGAAACTCTCTCTTGTTTTGTGCAAGTAGGTGTTATTTAGCTGTGCACCAAACATATTAAATTCCTACGATTATTTTTGATATTCCAGAAATGTGAGCGCGTTTTGCTTGTCCATAACACTAGCATGTTATGTCTGTACATAACGCGAGCGCATTATGTCTGTGCAAAAAATGGTCAAAATGCTTTTATACCCGAAATCCCACGTTTTCTCTTCCCGTCTTCCCATCTCCCATACAACAGGATACTTCACAATCACGGTTCAAGGCAATTGAGGAATCTCAAGACACTCTATGTTCATAGTCAACAAGCTTGAAGAGGATTCTATAGGTAGCATTTGGAATTAAGGATTCCACATTCACAATTAGCAAGCTTCAAGAGGATTCCACATTCACAATTTCAATCTTCAAGGGGATTCTACATTCACAATGTCAAGCAAGCTTGATGAATCTATATGAATACAATTGAAGAAGAATCTAAATTCACTATTGAGCAAGCTTGAAGAATCTATATTCACAAATGAAGAATTTTCTATATTCACAAGTGAGGTAGAAACTTTACTTTCACATTTGAGCTAGATTGATGAATCTATATTCACAATTGAGGAAGTATCTATATTGACAATTGAGCAAGCTTGAAGAACCTATATTCACAATTGAGAAATAATTTGGATATTTGAATAGTTGAGCACACCTCTAGAATCTATTTTCTTAGTATTGCTCATTGTGGTCATGGGGAATTCACGCAATCGGAAAAGGAAATCAACAAGGAAAGAGAAGCCTCAAGAAACCATGGAAGAAGTTAGAGAAAATAAAATATTGGACATGTGGAATCAAAGGCATTCCATGGAAACTCATCCACTTCCAACCATAGATGATGCCACGGTCGTTCCTACCCATCCACCTCAAGAAAAACGAAGAAATTCACTAGAGGGGTCCTCAATTTCAACAACATTTGATGAACAAACACCCAACATTTCAATTGCCACATCAAGTCAACCTCAGAATATGGTAGTGAATGACTTTTTGGGTAGTGGTTATACAAGCGATGAATTTACATAGGCATTCAGTGGAGGATTTACAACGGAAGAAGCAAATGTTATGGAGACAGTCCAAGAGAATGAAATACAAGAGGCTCCTATTGAAACGCTGGAGCATCCTGTTGATGTTGTACATGCTCCAGTTCCAACACCCTTACCTCCATTAGCAACTACACATCGAAGAACTCTGAAACGTATATAGGTTGATGAAACTCTCATTAGTTCACTTGAAGGTATGTTGTCTAAACGTGATATTGCTTATCAAACTCGACAAATACTTGATAACTTTTTTTATTCTAAATGTGATGGGGACAAGTGCAAATTATTTTTATCATTGTTAAAATTTAGGTCTATGGTTGTTGTCAGAAGAACGTTTAAGATAAAAATGACCAAAAATTTAGAAGCAAGTTCTCATATTGTTAAAATTTTAGTAGATGCACTTAGTACAATTGGAAAGAAATCTCGCTCAAAGGATCGTAATGCGGCTCGTCATGTGTTGTCACAATCAGTTGTGAACAAAAACACTAGCGCACATCATTTTCTTAAACCTACATCCAAAACTATTAATTTGAATGTGAAGACACTTCGTAGGTATTGTGTTAGAAGAGAACAACTTGTTAGAAGAGAACAACTTGATACCGGTGAAACATATGTTTGGTCCTTCATTGGTAGGTTGCCACGCTTTGATATGAAGCTCATTGATGCAGTAAAGGGATTAGTGCAATCTTTTTGGCATGACAACACTAGACCTTCTTCCAACCAAAAAGATGTATTAAAATTGAGAAGGGGTTCAAAGGATCGTGAACCACACATTAAACATTTTCTTGCATCACTACTACATATGGCTCAAAAGTCCCACGAAAGTTTGCCATGAAACAATTAAAATTGATGTTTTCATGGAAAAATAGTTTAAATTTTTGGAAAAAATTGAAAATTTCCCCGACGATCGTCGCTATATCCACGGATGGACTTTTCGTGGCTATAGCCACGAACATTCATGGCTATAGCCATGAAAATTCCATCTATGGCTATAGCCACGAAAAGCCGAAAAGAAAACTTTTTTTTTTGTCAGATGAAGAATCTGATCAAGAATTTGATCATCCAAATGATGTAGCAGACAATGAAATTGACATTGATGATATTGATGATGAATATCTAACCAAAAATGACATTGATCATAATCCCTCTATGAGCGATCTTTTCAATGATAGCGATTCTGAACCAGACGACGATACAGATGCTGAGTTAGATGAAGAAGAATATGAATGACATTGTCGCAATGTTGGAATCTAGGAGGTATGTGAGAACATCTTTTTGCATAATGTATTATGTTTACTACTATTTAGTTATGTTTAAACCATCATTATCATCATCAATATCGTCATCACCATCATCACAATCTCCATCGTCATCATCATCTTCATCATGATAATCATCTTCATCACCACCACCACCACCATCATCATATTCATCATCCTCATCCTTATCCTCATCATCTTTGTCATCATCATCATCATAAACCTCGTCATCATCGTCATCACCATCATCATAATCTCTGTCATCATCATCATCTTCATCATGATCATCATCACACTACTAAGAAACTATAGTGATAAAAACGTCAATTGATACCTATAATTCTAACTAATTCTAGTTATTTAACCCATGGAACCTTGAAAGGAAAGTTATTGTCTTGAGTCGATTGCCAAGGTATAATAGGTAGGTTAGTTAGTTTTCAATGTTGTAACCCATTGTAATAAAGTGGGCTTTCTTTTTTGCTACTACGATTAAATAGCCAATGTTATCAATGAGTAAAATGTCACTATTCATATGCTTCTCAATGAGTAGTTCATAAGTTATGATTAATGATAAACTAACATTAAATAAAAATCTATGTATTCACTTAATCATTTATTGATTACTCAAATGTGAAGTTGGAAATACTAGCACAAGAAGCAAAACATGGACATTGTTTGAGCCCGACGATTCGAACCTGTGACCTTTTGTAGCCATGGATGGAGTGCATAACCCTTCCATGACAGTGTCAATTCTCAAGGTAAGAAGAGGATCAGATTCAAATTTTGGTTTGTTGGACAAATTCATTAGGATTTTAATGGTACAAAGATCTCATTTACATTGGAAACCCTTTTTTTGCAACCAATTAATTTTCAAGAAAACTGTTATTTATTTATTTTCCAATCGAAAGCTATATTGTGGACATCTATTTGCTTCGTTCAGTGCAAAAAGTTGCAATCATAAACCCATTTTTCTCTACATCATTATCTTCACAGTAGAAGGGCTCACAAAAAACCCTGCAAATGTACTTGTGGTTTGGGCATGCAACTAACAAAACACATCCATTTTTTCATTTCCGTGTTTTTCAACCTCGAATATCATCAACATAAAGGAGGAGGATAGTAAATCTTGCTAACATCGTGCCAATGCAACATGCCTCTATTTGACAACCTTGTAACTTATCAATGCATATATCAAAAAGGGTAGGGGAGAGGGGGAAGCCTTGCCTAACCCCTATATTACTATTAATATCTTTCGAACAACCCTTAAAGTGTTCCTAAACTTGGTATTCCATTCTTGTACAACCTTATTGGAACAACTTTCAACTCAAAATAAACCTTTAATTCTTCTATTCTTTTCCACAAGTTATTTCTAGGCACTATGTCAAAAGCTTTCCTAAATTCCACAAAGCAACAAAGGAGATTGAGCTTATTATTGCGAAATTTCTCGGCCACAATGATCCTAAAAGTAATGAGGTGGTCTATGGTAGAAGGATACCTTTTGGCTTGTCCTTTATCCCTTTTACCTTGACTTTCTAGCCATATGTAGATCTTATTTTCCAAAATAATACCATAATAAATTATAAAAATGAATATAGATGCTAAATATTTTTTAAACTATAGTATAATTTATAATAAATTATAAAAATAAATGGTAAAATTATTTAGTATATTTTTTATTAATCTGTTAGGCGTATCTATTTCAACATTGAGTGGGGGGTTCCACGATTTTGAAATTATCTCATATAAATCTATTTTTTATATACCATATTAAATAAAATGGGAATATTCTTCATCGTGTTTAAAAATAAAGGGTTCCAATTTAGAGAATTAAGTTTTGTGTATGTTTTAATTGAATCATTTTAAAGTTAATTGAATAGTTTCAAGGCTATTCCAATTGACATCCATTCCAGGCCATTAGCGATCCATGTATTGCGATTCGAACCTGTGACCTTTTGCAGCCATGGATGGAGTGCGTAACCCTTCCACGACAATGTCAATTCCCAAGGTAAGAAGAGGATTGCATTCAAATTTTGGTTTGTTGGACAAATTCATTAGGATTTTAATGGTACAAAGATCGCATTTACATTGAAAACCCTTTTGTTGCAACCAATTAATTTTCAAGAAAACTGTTATTTATTTATTTTTCAATCGAAAGCTATATTCTGGACATCTATTTGCTTCGTTCAGTGCGAAAAGTTGCAATCATAGACCCATTTTTCTCTGCATCATTATCTTCACAGTAGGAGGGCTCACAAAAAACCCTGCAAATGTACCTGTAAAACCCTTATCATGAAAGGGGAAGCAAAGAAGAGAAAGATAAAATACATACACATTGTCTTTGTTTTTTGGAGTGTGAGAATTGTAGTTGAACACATCTATTCAACTAAGAACATATTCCTTTATATTGTAGCTACTATTTCGACTATGGGCATGCAACGACTTCATGTCTGAAGGAAATGATCTCTCAAGGTAAAGTGCAGAAGAATAACAAACCCACTTAATGGATGGACTTGGCAATGAATCACTATTGAGTTGAACTGGGAAAGAATTTAGACCCCTTTAAGTTCATAAACTCTGCAAACTCCCTTTCCCCACCTCAAAGAGGTGTGGTGTATACATCGATACAATTATGGCTAAGGAACCAATCCCTCCATTGCTAGTCTCCTTGCCTAGTTTCTCACTTGAAGGGTGTTGAGTAAACACAATTTATAATTTAAATTAGCAAAGGTTCAATGAATTCCTTTGACCGAGTTGAATGATGCAATGCAAAACAAAGAAGAATGAAGGGAAAGGGAGTAGAACATCAAAGTGGATATCTTAAAATAAGTTGTTAAGTAACTAAAGTGTAATATGATGATGATGACGATGACGATGATTGCCCACAAAGATCAACTTCAGTCTATCGAACCATAAGAGAAAAATCGGTAAGAGATTAATTTGTTTTCTCTAGTATTTTATTTCTACTCTAAA
The DNA here is from genome assembly GCA_027924585.1 of Larix kaempferi. Taxonomy (NCBI): domain Eukaryota; kingdom Viridiplantae; phylum Streptophyta; class Pinopsida; order Pinales; family Pinaceae; genus Larix; species Larix kaempferi. The sequence continues at coordinate 1,375,150 of BSBM01000865.1, read as the reverse complement.
CAATATTGGAGAGAAGATTTTCCAAATATCTATAGTTTTGATGAATTAAGAGTTTATGAAAGTCGATATTATTACAAATATCTTGAAATTGAGGTCTAATGTGGGAATATGCAAGACGTTCCAAAATAAAGTGCTTTTGGTCCTCCATCTTCTTCATATCACAAATATGACAAAATTCATTCATGCTAGGGTGTTTTGGGAATCCTTCAATTCCTTGTTTCATTAAGGAGCTCCTAAAAGTTCATTCTTATTTTAGCATTTTTTTTCTTTGAGTTGGCTAAAACAAAAGGATTATTTGGATATTCTAGTTGGGGTTAATGACTTCTTTATAGTATGTTAATTTTTATTTTCTTTAATTTCTTTATTGCATTGCAATTTTTTCTTAAATTTAAATGCGATAGTATTTTAATGCCATCCATATTTTGCAGAATGACCTCCTCTTCTATACTCCAATGCTTTAACCAAGACTTAACATATTTATGCCATCCTCTCTTAAGTTGTAGGTGGCTTTCATTGGATTTTGAAGCAATCTTAGGAAACCTCATCTTGCATGTTAGTTGTCTTGTGCTTCACATTAGGTAGCTAGTCATGGCCATATTCTCAATGAGGGAAATACCAACTTCTACAAAGAGCATAAGATATGGTGTATTGATTAATTTTAAGATTATTATTATAAAACACTTATGTGTTTGCTCAATCATTTTTCACAATTTTCTAGAGATGTTGTAACTCTAGACTTCACATCTGTGTAAAATCAAAAGAGTGACGAGATTATGAAAGATGAGTTTCTTTGTTCCCAAAACCATAAGTATGCTAATTTATAGTTATTTTCAAACCAAAATAAGGTTTCCACCCTCTATTAATTCTTTTTCAATGATATGGTAATAGCTAAAATTTGTGATAAAGATCAAATTTGAGATATTTGTATAAACTTTCTTTGAGTTATTGTTGTCGTACATAAAATTAGTGTAAATAATCTTTTAATCCTTAGATTAGCTCAATTAGTTAAGATCACTCTTACCTAGACATGCATGCAAATGTATTGTATAAATTCTTACAATTTTTTATAAATCCCCACGAGTTTTAAGCATTAAATCTATATCATTCACTTTACACTTGGTACCATTCTTAAAATGGGATATTTCCCAAGAATCCCACTAAAATCCTAATTAGAAATTTAAATAAACATTTATTTAATAAATGAATCTCGGTACTTGAATAAACAGTGAGTTTCGAGGTCTTCCACTTATGAAGGTCCATCTAGAACATAGAAACCTAAGTGCGTTGGAATAGATATTAATTACCATATCTAAGCAAGGTATTCCACTTATGAAGGTCCATCTAGAACATAGAAACCTAAGTGCGTTGGCATAGATATTAATTACCCTAGCTAAGCATAAACCCCAATTTGTTGTCGGGACTGTGGAGTATTTATACACAAATTTAGGGCCGTGGAGATTTGTTGGAGAATTATCACTATTTGCTATAAACATGATACCCATAAAACCCTCGACGCCCTGCTCTTGTTCTCATTGATATAATCCTACAGTTTGATATCCATAAAACCCAAAGCCAAATCGCAGCTGTATCTACAACCATGGCTTACACTACCAATCATCTGCTCTGCTCAAAATATCTTCTCCATCACTTTGTAATATCGCCATTACCACGCCTCTGCAGTACTGATACAGAGTGCTCAAAACTTGTCCAAACAGATTTCCACAATCTAAGGACAGAATCCAAACCACCAAAGCTTTATGAAATCTTCAAGCAGCACCGATACCAACTCCCGGCTCCCAGTACCCACACCAGCTTCCGACTCAATACCAAAATCCAACTCGATAAATCTCTCAACATATTGAAGATCGAATGCGACCCACAGAATCTTGTTCAAATCTTCAAGCAATTAGCAGAGTAGCTGAGTTTCCGCGGCCTCCGATCTCCATACGAAATTATTGTGAAAAAACTAGCATTCGCCAAACAATTCGACGCCATTGAAGAAATATTGGACCACTCATTGTAGGTAAGCGAGTGTTGTTCTGAGAGTTTCGTTATTCGTTTTATTTTGCTTTATGGTAAAGCTGGAATGCCTCAACATGGCATTAAAATCTTCAATCAAATGAAAAGTCTCAATATTTCACCGACTGTCAAGTCCTTTAATGCCCTACTGAGTGCTCTTATTGAATCGAAAAACCCCAAATTGGCTCGTGATTTCTATAAAGATATAGACAGCTTTGGTATATCAGCAAACCTGAAAACTTACAATACTGTAGTGAGGGCTATTTGTGAAATTAATGAGCACGAGTCTGCACTTTCATTCTTGGATGAAATGAGGAAACATGGCTGTGAACCTGATATTTTTACTTATAATAATATGTTATCGGTCTTGTACAAGCAATGTAAATACAAGGAGGCCGATGACCTTTTGGGAAATATGTCTGAAATTTGCCCTCCAGATATTATCACATACCGCATTAGGATGAATCATCTATGTGGATGCAATAAAACTAGCGATGCCAAAAAACTTTTGGATGAAATGGTTTCTAAAGGATTGAATCCAACTATTATCATATTCAATTTACTCATTGCTGGTTTTTGTAAGGAAAATAATATGACAGAGGCAAAGAGGATTTTTTCTGATATCTCACATAAGGGTTGTGATCCGAATGGACTGAGTTATTACACCCTCATTCCTTTCTTATTAAAGGAAGGGCATTTCGACACATCTTATGAGTTTTGCATCGAGAGCATGCATAGAAATTGGATGCCCAATCTCAAGAATGCAAAGATGCTTATTGATGGCCTTGTCAAAAACAATAAGGTTGAAAATGCTCAAGAGGTGATTGAGGGGATGAAAAAGAGGCTCCCTGATTCTTACCATAAGGAGTTGGAAAATATCTCATGAGGAGTCTTGCTAAGGAGGAAAGCCTTGAATGGAAAAACTGTAAGACAAAGGTGGAAGTGGAAGCATAGCTGCCCCAAGCTATCTTTGCGGAACCGTAAGCTCTTTACCCTGGCACTTGCCATTTTAGAGTGAGAGAGGTTCTTTACCCTACCAAAGAGGCTGGGAATGGATCACTGACAGAAGCTATGTCGACAACTGAAAGTTTTTAGTGCCATTTAAGAATTAATGAGGTTCTTAACCCTACCAAAGGGGTTGGGAATGGGTCACTGATAGAAGTTATGTCAACAACTTAAATTTTTAGAGAATTTACTTAGCTGGGAAAGGGGCCGTTTTGGATAATCCTTCTCCTAATCGGGCTTGTTTGTACATTTTGCATTTTCTCATTAATGAACTTGCTGGTAAAGATGTTTCGACTAGTGAGACACCTATGAGGTTTATCTCTTTAAACTTTGATATGGCACATTTGTTTTAATTAACAACCCACTTTAGTCAGGTTTTTCTGTATTTCAGAGGTTCAAAATCATGTTTTGTAACAAGTTCACACTGAACAAATTCCATTTAATTGCTCTTAGCAGCTGGAAATGTTATATCGATTTATAGTTAGTCGGGCTTCATTGTTCATTTTGCATTTCCTCATTAATGAACTTGCTGGTAAAGATGTTCGACCAGTGGAGACACCTTCAGGTGTATCTCTTTAAACATTGATGTGGCACATTTTTTTTAATTAACAGCCCACTTTAGTCAAGTTTGTCTGTATTTCACAGGTATAAAATCATGTTTTCTAAGAAGTTCAAACTGAACAAATTTCATTTAATGGCTCTTGGCAGTTGTAAATGTTATATCGATTTATAGCTTGTTAAGATCATATATATATATATAATTTGTGTTTGAACAAAGTAATGTTGGTTAACCATGCTGGCATGATGATAATGTTGATTGGCATGTGGTGCATTAGAAATACATGTCTGCTTATTATGTATATGTATGTGAGAAAGTTCAGAATTTGATTTGTAGGGAAATAATTTTAGTTCCTAAATACTTAGGGAATGCTTGTTGTTAATTCATAAACATATTTTCAATAGTTTAATGGGCATAAAAGCCAATTCTAATAATTGCCACTGCTTACAGGGGCCTAGTGATGTGACTCCTTCTCCAAGTTCCAGCAGCAGCAAGGGTAAGGGTCCTGTGATTGGGGGAGTTGCCACAGGGGTTGCTGTATTAGCTCTTGTTCTTGATGTCTGCTGCATTGTTCATTAATGCCATGGTGGGTCAGCTGGTGACAAGCACCCTAGATGGTTTCCCCTACCACTATATGGGGGTAACTCACACACCATTGGGAGCAAAGTTTCTACTACTTCTGGAAAGAGTGGTACTGGTAGCTATGTGTCATCTGCACCTTCCAGTTTTTGCAGACATTTCTTTTGTAGAGATACAAGAGGTTACTAAAAACTTTGATGAGTCACGGATTCTTGGTGTTGGTGGTTTTGGGAAAGTTTATGAAGGAGAGATATATGGTGGTGTCAAGGTTGCATTTAAGAGAGGAAACCCGCTAGCAGAACAAGGTATCCATGAATTCCAATCAGAAATAGAGATGCTTTCTAATCTCCGGCATCACCATTTGGTGTCTCTAATAAGTTATTGTGAAGAAAACTGTGAGATGATTTTAGTTTATGATTACATGGCCAAGGGACCACTGCGAGGACACTTATATGGTAACAGAAATTTAACTTCATTGTCATTTTTGCTGGGATGTGTAGGCATTGAACTTCATAGGCGTTTAGTACTGGGATTTTTGCCTCTGAATTCGAGCTTGATTTTGAAGCTTTTGTTACTAGGTCCAACGCTCGAATTGTTGCTGTGCTGCTTCATATTGAAAAAAGATTTGTTGTGGTTGTTGTTATGATGAATGCTTTCTATGCCTTTTCTTGCTTATCCCAACAAGAACTAAGAAATCATTTCAAGGTGGTATTAGGCTAGGTAACAGTTAGAGTTGCTTGAAAATTTTACTTGTCTTTTTGGAATTGAAGTAATAACAAAAAGATTTGTGGTTAATTTTGTCATCAACCAGATTTATTGACACACCCAGTGTTTTAGCTTACACGCGACTTCAATAAGAGAAGAAAATGCTATGTTTGTTTTTTAGTGCTTATAAGTTTTTGTAATTTGGTATTTATCCTTTAGCTGCATTTAGCCTTCTTTACAGTGAGGTCAAGGAATTCAAAATATTGAACATTATTTTTATGTTCATGAAATTTTTGACATTTCGAGTTCTTTCTTTGTTTATGTCTGCCTGATCAATTGTTAGTTTGTCCTTGTAACATAGTTTGGATATTAGTTCACATCTGTAACTAGGCGCATACGTACCAAAGTAATGGGTTCAATAGATGCAGCCAGAGCAGAACTTTCTCTCCTTGTCTTGTATTTGAACAAAGCATAAGCCAGAGATCAAATTTGTAGAGCTATTCAATATGCTCAAAGTTCATCAGCAATGGTGAGCTTGGCATAGCACAAAATGTTGACAAGTCCACAAGTTTGGCCCAAAAAGTTTTTCGGCTTTTCAAGGTTTGTTTTGTAAACTGTACATATTAATGATTTCCTGTATTAAATTTTAATTGAATCATTAAGATATTTTAAACTAATTTCTAGGAGATAACTAAGGTGGGATAGTGTATATGCAATTCGTGAATGATCTACATGCACTTCTTACACCACAACAAAGTTAACTCCACTTCCTCTTGTTTTGCTTGGGAAGGTATGTATTATCATTCGGTTGTGTTCATGTTTTTTACTCTCTTGTTTTTGCCATTTAAAGATTCATGCTTGATAGCCATATCTCTATATGACTATCCTTTGCGTACAGTCTAAAAATGCTCTGCTGTCAACTTTTTTGGCATTGGATCAAATTGTATGGGAAGGAAGAACTGGTATCTACAAGGTAAATATTAGAATTATAAAACCATAGTCTATTAATCCATTCTTTTTAGTGAAGTTAAATATAGTAGAAATAGGTTATTGTTTATATTGATCTTCTACCCTTCTCAAGAACAAAGAGCGTGTTGAGCTTATTTCCAGGATCTCACTTACTGCTGGTTGAGTTCCTCCGTGTGCACAACTTTGACAGAGGTTAGCATACCTGCATCTGTTTCACATTATTATTATCCCACTCTTGGCATTGGATTCTTTGATTCTATATATATTTTAAAAGTTCTAAATTTCCAAGGCTTGTCGGGATACTTCACAGATCTCAGAACTTGGGCGATTAACTGTATCTATAAGGAAGCTAGAGAAAGCATTGAACCAAGCCACATACAATGAAGGAAATTTAGTAAGTGGTGTTAAATATTTTTGGTTAATGAGTAAGTAAAAGTATGCAAGTGTTTACAAAGTCAGAGCAGGTTTATTCAAAGGGTCTGCCCTTGCATATGCTATTTTAGTAATAGGAGGATTAATCAACATTTTAGGGACAGAATGCTTGTAAGCCTTAATGTACCTATTGTATCAATAACTTTGTTTCAAGTTTTTGATGAGTATCTTCTTGTTGTGATAAATGTAGAATGAGCAATACATTTCCAAACTTAAGCAGTCAAATAATAGACTGTTAAGCTTGGTTAAGTCATCAATGGATATTGTAGTTGCCATAGGGATTTGGTGGTTGGGTTTGCTTTTGCTATTTGGCATACCTCTTTCCTTTGGTCGTCACGAGATATGTATTGTCACAAGTTACAACCATATAGGACACTGCTCCTTCTATAAGATTCAAGACTTTAAGAATCCTCTCAGAAGATGCGGGGACTTGATTTCTAGTAATATAACCTCTATCTTTTTTGGCTTCTTATAGGATCCATTCCCAAGAGGTGAAATTAGTACAAGTCATGGTGTTGTAATGGATGTTTTATCCCAAAAAAATCAAATAATTGATGCACTTGAAGTAGATTGTTTAGCTTTAAGACAGGTGGCCTCAAGTATATCCAAGAATTCCCATTTAGCTTTAAGACAGGTGGTCCCAACTATCCATGATAGATAGCAATACCATGAGGAAGGGGATGAATCCTTCTACAAGCCACTAGAATGCCACCACACATGCTACTAGATAGAAACAAGGAGGGATTTTGACCAAATATGATACCCAAAAGTGCTATCTGTATTGGCACTAGAAGAACAAATGACCACCTTCCTGTAGCCCATCTTGAAGTGCAAAGTCGTAATAGACTGTTATATAGATTAGTGTTAATGAAAATCTTAACACAATATATAGATCATTGGGGTTTTATATAAGCTATTACGATCCTTTCCAAACAAGACTAAGATTTTCTCTTGTAAGAAAGAATTATTTTACATTTTACATTCAGCAGACCCAAAACAGACTAATGACAATTCCAAAAGCAAAGTGGTTGTCAAACTCAGATTTGAGTTTGGAATTGGTATGAAGGAAGAAATGTTTTCCTTGTACAAATGTTCATCATTTTTTCTGTAAGCACATGTCACGGTACAAAGTGGTTTGTGTTAGGAGCAAGATATTGACAAATTTTAATACATGATAGGTAGATCTGTGCTCATATAATCACTTCCTATGACTAGCAATTGAAGATTAGGAAACACCTATCAATACCACAGATCTGCTTAAACAAAGCATTGTAAGGAAATCTAAAGAGTGTAGATGCCTCATATCACGAGATTAGATCAAACCAATGGAGAGCAAAGGTTAGGTCTACACACAGCAATCTGGAAATTTAGGGCCAAGGCTGTTGGGAGCGGGAAGCGAATTTTTGAAATGCTTCCGGGAGCAAAGCTTTTTGAGAGCATATATATATATATGAAAAAAAACATGCATAATGCCAAATTACCTGTAGAAAAACAAGAAAACATAGATCTAACCATTTAGTACACATATAACATCAATCATCTAGTATCTATTACTTATAGCATTGCCATCAAATGATCAATCATCAACAATATCAAGCTTCAAGTTTCAACATTAACATTTTCCATCAACAAACTCTAACAGATAACATCAACCATGAAATGAAACAGAGCCTAATATTCATTACCAAAGAGTTGTAAGATGCAATCAAGACAGATTAGAGGCAACCAAACTCAGCATTAAAAAAGAAGGTGCCATGCAAGAGTTAGAATCATGTATAAATCGCACGGTCAAAGAGCACACCCAAACATTACCTAATATTGTTGAGCGAGTGAAATTGGCAATTGCCAAGGATGGAAACAAATAAGTCAATTTTGCTAGTAATAGGACTTTCATGTTTAATCTCTCTTTAATGTTATGTAGAGATTAGGAAATGTGTGAAAGGTGGATAAATCCCCAATTTTTTATCATTACACCTAATAGTTTTATCATTACATCCAGCTTTCATGGATCTGCCACTAAGTCACCTATATGTCAGGAATGCGATCTGTATCAATGTGATCAGTTTGAAAGGCGATTTGAGGAGCAACAACTGGACAATGTCATCTATGTCTAGAGTTGAGAGTATGGGTTGGGAGAGACCTGTTGATCTAGATTTGCTGGTAGCTGCTGATGTTGTAGTTATAATGTATACAAGTGGCGGTACTGGTTTTCCCAAGGTCAGTACAGATTCTTTGGTTGGATTTTATACTAGAAGGTGATACTAATAAGATGGAGAATGAAAAGCACTATCTTAAAATGTCCTTTGTAGGCCCACATTAGACATCAATAATCAATTTCAAGATATTTGCTACAATACTGGCCCTCCTAACTTTTTAGCACATCAAAACTATAGAGATGTGGGAAATCTTCCTTTCAATCTTTTTTCAACATAGAAATAGATTCCTAAAGCAAACCAAGAAATAGAAATGTAATATGGTTTTCAAGACTCTTTACATTAGAGTGTGTATACTCTTGTCAAGTGCATACAGTTAGTCTAGTTTTGGGCCTTGCAAATAGGGCACATCCTTTACTATTAAATTTGCAAAAAAATACTTTCATGATTCCACATATTTCTCAAAAGTTGTCAGTCCTTTGGGTTTTCTGCTCCTAGTTTCTTCATATTGATCTTTATATGAAACAATTTAAAATACAATCAATATTATCTAATTGATGCCCTCATATGCAATCACCTCCAAATTTATTTATTATTATTTTTTTTAAAATAGACATGTCCGTCTCTATAGAGATGACAAGCGCTAGGAAGTTTCGACGAACTTGCTATACTAGCGACGGAAATTTTCGTCGCTAGTATAGCAAGTTCGTCGAAACTTGCCAGGGCTTTTCATTTCTATAGCAACGGACATATTTTTTTTAAATATGTGATTCTATCTCTATAGCCACAAAATTTCAGTGCTATAGCCACGAACATTCGTTGCTAGAGAGATAGAGATCGCTTTACTTATTTTTTTTAAATATGAACATCCGTCGCTATAGCCATGCACTTTCGGTGCTATAGCCACAAAATTTCAGTGCTATAGCCACGAACTTTCGTTGCTAGAGAGACGGAGATCGGTTCACTTATTTCTTTTAAATATGAACATCCGTCGCTATAACCACAAACTTTCGGTGCTATAGCCACGAACTTTTGTTGCTAGAAAGATGGAGATCGGTTCATTTATTTCTTTTAAATATGAACATCCGTCGCTATAGCCACGAACTTTCGGTGCTATAGCCACGAAATTTCATTGCTAGAGAGACACATATTAGTTCACTTATTTCTTTTAAATATGACCATTCGTCGCTCTTGCCACGAACTGTCGGAGCTATAGCCATGAATGTTCGTGGCTAGAGAGACGTATATCTCTTCATTTAATTTTTTTAAAATATAAACATTCGTCGCTATAGCCACGAATGTTTGGTGCTATAGCCCCGAATGTTGGAAAGTGTTGCTACAGCGACGAAATTAGTGCCACGAAAATAAGGAGTCCTGTTTGTCGCTATAGCAATGGAAAAGTGTTGCAATAGCAATGGTTTTCCGTGGAAAAAATGTCCACATGTATTAGTGTTGATATGACACAAACATAATTATATGAGAGATTTAGGAATGAACATAATGAACTTGACTTGGGCCAAAGATCCTTTGAAAAATGAAAACCATGGTATGTTAAAATAAACACAATTCGTAACACATGTTTTTGTCGATACCACATTGAGTATGGTTACTATTATGACACATATACATATATTTTTCATGTATTGCATAACACTCTTGTGCAGGAATGCTCAACTACATTATTGTCGATGCCATCTAGAGACTTTATTCATAGCATTTTGTGTAGCAGGCCAAACGATCGCACATTTTATCAAAAAAATTGCATAGATGGGACATGCGTAGGGTGTGGTGGATTCGCATTATTGGAAAAATGCATACATGTGACCGATGAGCATGAACTTGGGAGGCAGGAGGTGAACTTGTAGTCATTCAAATATGTCACGTATGATATTGATGGAGGGAATGAAAGAAAAAAAATACAATTGGTCACTTCTCAGGTTGGTAATGAGCTATTGGATACTATTTTTTCTTCAGATTGCAATTTCATATGTAATAATCTATTGATATAATGTCTTTATTGTTGATCTACTAGGTACGGGTTTGCGACTTCATGGAGGAATTCTTTGAAAAGACACAACAATATGCAAAGCATGTGCATGTGGCTCGTTAGCAAGATGAGCAATTTAGAACATGCAGGGCTACATTTCCTATTGGGACTATCCTGTCAGTGGTCGATTTTGCGGAAAACTACACTCTTCAACCGCAAAATGAGATTTTGAGTCAATATTATCACTCAGACCAGGTTAGCCTAATGGTCAATATCACCTATAGACATGGGGCAGATAGTACTGAAGACAACAGGGTTATATAGAAGGAGTATCACTTTTACATAAGTGATGATAGGTGTCACGACTTGGATTTTGTACAACACAGCTTTCAAATGTTCTACAATCACTTGAAGGATAACAGTATATGGATGGAACAACATTGGATTTGGTCTGACGGTTGTGCGGGGAAATTAAAAAATGCCCGTGTCTTCCAATGGTTGTGTATGCTCCATAGAAGGCACAAGGTGCCACATATTTGGAACTATTTTGAGACCGGACATGGAAAAGGTGAACATGATGGAGTAGGTGCGTGCATAAAGACTGCATTATGCAGGCAAGAAATGAAGTTCACAGATGGACCTATCATCCGAGATGCAAAAACCATCGTTGAATGGTGTGCTTCAGTCATGGGGGAGAGAGCAAGAAGGCAGGAAGATAACTCAACCAGGAAAGCACATGTACATAGATATTTTTGAGAGGTGGTGGATGTAGATCATTCACAGTTATATGAATGCAAGACCATCCAAGGAACTCATGCATTTCATTCAGTTAGAACGCCTAACAATGCTATACTTGAAATGTGGACAAGGAAACTGTCATGTTTTTGTTCTCCATGTAGTAGTGGTGAATGGGACGAATGTGATTCCATGGATTGGGTTGATAGGTGGGACCATGTATCATTCCCCATTGGTCGATGGATAGCTACAGAATTATCCCAGATGGAGGAGGACCAATCGATTATTTCACCAGACTATGACCACATACCAGATCTCGTACAACCAGGTTCGATTAATATTTTTATATTTTTGAAAACTAGTTGTGCCTAATTAGTTGTGTATATTTTTAATATTTTTGACTACTAGTTGTGTCTAATTAGTTGACTGAAATGTTGGAACTATATTTTCTCCTGGGCACATATACGCAGTGGTTTCCCCGAGACGCAATGCATGGCGCACTGACTATTGGCTGGCACGTTGCTTAGAGGGGAAGTAAACCCTAATTGTCCCATTGTGGGACTCTAGGGCCAATGATTTTCCAATTGGGTCAATGGTTATAAAGGGAGAATATTTGAACCAGGTTTCCCACTCAGCAAATAGAAAACGGTATACATATGAAGATTATAGACCAGGTGAGATTGTATACCATTATACAAACTTAGTTATTGGCACAAACCTCCAGCTGCAAATAATGCCAAGGAAGAACTCATCAAAGGAACGATACTTATTGCCTTATTCTAAGCACGAGAAGTTAAAGGAAACCATTGGTATTCGAGGTGATCCTGATGGTCTAGTCGACTGACCATAGGTAGGTAATCTGGTATGTGGTTTGCATGTTTTATCAAGTACTTTGTTATAGGTATGTGGTGTACATGTATGCTATGATTTTGTTTCGCGGTCTCATTGAGTATTAACATTAATATTTTGAGTATTGCAGCTATACATTGATAGATTGATAGATTGATAAATTGCATAGACTTGGTACATCTTGATAAATTGCACAAGTTTCATCGTGGATTTGTTTTCTTTATTTTTTTTCTCACATCTAAGTAAACCATAATATCTACATCCTCATGCCCATTTTCATGCTCACTAGCACCATCACCACCTTCATGCTCATTATCACTATCCCTGTGGTCATTGTCCCTGTCACCATTCCACCATGAACATCACCACCGTGCTCTTCCTACCCATGTTGTCACCATCACAATCCCATTTTTCACCATAGGATTCTCAACCATCATCCACACAAATATAACTATTAGATACCTAATTTCATCACCCAGAAACCTAGACGCCCAAGACTTGATCATGGTGTTCATATTCAACTTGAATTCCAAATACTCCTATCAGAGGGATTCTGTCATGGTGTTTGAGATCAAGAATGTTAAGTTTGGAATTAAATCCATTGTCATGGTGTTTTCATGAGATTTTATGGACAATGCGCTCATGTCAGTCTATCCCAAACACACTTTCCAAAAATTACAACATTCAATTTTGTTGCTTGGTTTGGTTATTATGCCCAAGGATGAATTTTCCACCTCTCCTTTTGACACTTGACCTAAATGAAATTGGAGGCACGAAAATTGTACATTGAATTAATGCCTAGCTCTAGTGATGTTTAGTAAGATTTTATTGCTTTAACAAGATTGTTTGCATAGCTTTAGAATGGAAACGCTAGCCATAAGTTCCCAGTGGATGATTTTGCAAAGTTGACCCCCATGTGCAAATATTGCACACTCCCTTAATGAGCAAAACCCATGGTTTTTGTCCATTGGGGGGAACTGCATCCAAAGTTCAGCAAAATCCCATAAGATGGGGCCAAGTGTGCGTAGCCATTGAGCACCCAAAACCACTTCAGATCCACCTAAGGTCAAGGAAAACATGTCAGAGCGCAGGTTATAATCTCCCATAGAGATACGCACATTATGACACTTCCTTTTGCAAGGTAAGGTTCCCCCATTGGCAACCATGACTTCAAAGTTGGAGCAACGATAGATAAAACAATCAGCCTGTTTATCGATCCAAGGGTCAATGAAATTATGAGTGCTACCAGAATCAATGAGCATTGTAAGAGGAAGCTTCTTGAAGTAACCCTTGACCCACCTTGTTTGGGGGGTGGTGATTCCAGCTAAAGAATGGAGAGATATCTCTGGCTCGTCGGCCTGAGACAAAGGGTCAATAGGAGGCTCCTGAATGTTGACCTAAGCATCTATTGTATCTGGAGCTTCTTCACCAATTTCAGAGGCAGTCGAAGAATCCACATCCAAGAGATAGAGCTTTTTCTGAACACATCTATGTCCCCGAGTGAATTTCTCATCACAATTATAACAAAGCCCTTTTTCCCTGCGTGCCTGAATCTCTGTTTCAGACAAATTTTTGATAGGAGTTGTTCGAGGAGCTGGTGGGATGGGAGGTCATTGAGAACCCATATTTCAGAAGGGAACAAAAGTGGGTTTGGAGCGCCATTGGGATGCAATCTTGTCTTCTGCCAACTTAGCCAACCCCAGGGCTTCCATCATTGTGTTGGAACATAACATTTTGACCTTAGAGCAGATTGCATCCTTTAGACCACTGATAAAACAACTCCAGTAGAAGTCATCAGGCAATCCTTTGGTGTGGTTGGCCAGTTTCTCAAATTCAATTTGATACTCTCTCATAGTGCCAATTTGGCGAAGCTTAGTGAGGGCTCCTATGAAGACATCAAAAGCACTACGACCAAATCGTTGCAAAAGGAGCTGGCAAAAATCTGTCTATTTTGGCTCTTCATGAACCTTGATGTACCAACGGTACCATTGAATAGATTCTTGTTCCAAATGAATGGATGCAAGTGGAACTTTGTTGACATCAAATGTATTATGCAAACTGAAATATTGTTCTGCATGATAGATCCATCCAGTTGGATCAGTACCATTGAAGCGAGAAAAATCAAGCTTCAGACCATGAAAATTGCTGGAAGAAGAGAACCCATTATCTGATGAAGACTCGGACTATCGTTTGGTGTTCATGGCTGAATGATCAAGATGGAGGCTGAGAAATTTTTCATCCAGATCCTGGAGTTTGGTTTGGATGGCTCCAAGTGCTTCCTCCATGGTTTTTGCTCCTACGTGGGTGACAACCATAACTAGGAGTTTTTTTTTGAGTGGGTAGAAAAACAAAAACAGAAATTGTTTCAGTAAAGGAAAATCTGGATTTGGGAAAAATCTGAAGGGTAATTTGGGTTTGACTAGGTTTTGGAGACTGTCGAATGGACAAAGAAGCAGAAAATGAGGATTTCAGAAGCGGGGTGAAAGAATGAGAAAATTTGGCAGAGAGGGACAAAGAAACAGAATTAGGAAAGGAACTCTGTGGTAAAATTTGAAGGTGATTGGGTGAAAGTCGAAGAAGATATGATAAACCCTAAAAATAGACAAATGTGGGATTTATGGCTTTGGGAAGTGGAATTTGGGATAGGGTCGTCAAGAATGAAATATGTAGAATGGGATTACAGGGGTGTCAGGGAAGTTTTAAGGGAAACAGAGTGAAAACAAGGGAGATATGGCAAAAAAACAAGATTTTATACCTTTTTGTTTTTAGGAATGGATCTGCAATGGCGCGGAAGGGATCGGAAACAAATAGATGTACAACGACGTGGAAGTGATTGGAAACAGAGGGATATGCAATGGCGCAGAAGTGATCGGCACAAGATGGATTTGCAATGACGCAAAAGTGATTGACAACAGTTTTGGATAGAGGAAATCTACGATTTTGCAGCTGAAAATAGATATGGACCCCAGGTATGCTCATCTTCCTAACAGTTCAAGGGATTCACTCGGCCACCAATTCTATCTGACGACTTGCGTATTGGGGCAGTACCCCTCACCCCACGGCTCAGGTAAAATTGATAACTGCTTTGCCACAAATGACAACTCTTGGTTTACCTCACTGGTGGGAACTAGTCAATCAGGTAGGGGTCGTTTCCCTTTTCGCTGGCAGGTCCTCTCAATGGGCCAACTACTTCGGGCTTCCTGTGGTACTCCTCATAATGACTTTAGGTCTTATGCCCAAGTACTTCCCATAGTTAAGCGGATAGGGATTATTCCTACATCCGAACCTACAACATATGCGAAAAAAATTGTCAGAAATTTCACCCAACGAGCCTAAGAAAGTGCTCTGATACCATATGTGAAGAACCTGCAATAATTAATTGATGAATACATGATATATCAGATCACAAAATACTTTTATTAATCGCAGGCCACTTCAAGGGGGAAACCTTCTTTAAGCAAGCTCAATACAAAATAACTTCACGGTGCCTTCATTGGCCTCAACACAAACTTATATACTAAGTATAGGCGCCGATATTATGGGTCAAAACCATGGGCCAGTACAAACTATGGATCAACAAATACTATGGGATGACTTACAAAGAATATGCGTCCAACAACAATAATACAAACTATGGATCAACAAATACTATGGGATGACTTACAAAGCATATGCATCCAACAACAATATACTAACAAAGCAAAGAGAAGGGTTGACATGGGTTCCTAACAAGTCAACCTTGGATTGAAGGAACCCTTGGATTGAAGTCAACTTTGGATTGAAGGCAACTTTACTTAAAATTATACTATGGATTTAATTCAACCTTGGGTTGAAGTCACATATGGATTGAATTCAAACATGCTTCAAAATCAACCTTGCTTTGAATCCAACTATGGGTTTAAGTCACCCATGCCCAAGCAATGGTCAACCTTAGTTTAATCTTGTCTTACCAAAGTGAGTCATGGTTAACCAAATTCAACCATATCCAACTATGGTGCACTAAAGTCAACCATAGTTAACTAATGTGAACCATACCCAAATAATAATCGTCAATGATTAATTATGGTTAGGCTTACTCAACCATATTCTAATCTCTATCATTAATGATTAAAGTAAATTCTGGGTTGAAATAAATTAGGGATTTAAGTCAACCTTGGATTGAATTTAACTATGGATTGAAGTCAACTATGGATGGCATTCAACCTTGGGTTGAAGTCAACTATGGATTGAAGTTAACTATGGATTGAAGTCAACCATGAATTAAATTCAACCTTGGATTGAATTCAACCTTGGATTGAAGTCAGCTATGGATTAAATTCAACCTTGGATTGAAGTCAACCTTGTTAAAAGAGTCAACTATAGATTGAAGACAACCATGGAGTGAAGTCTACCTTGGATTCAAGTCAACCTTCAATTCAAGTCAACTATCGATTGAAATCAACTATCGATTAAAGTCAACCTTGGATTGAAGTCAACTATAGATTGAAGTAGACCTTTGATTGAAGTAAACCTTCGATTGAAGTCAACTATGGATTGAATTCAACCTTGGATTGAAGCCAACTATGGTTTGAAGCCAACCCTGGATTGAAGTCAAACATGGATCGAGATGAGCCTTCCTTAAAATTCAACTATGGATTGAATTCAACTTAGGCTTGAATTCAACTATGGATTGAAGTCAACATTGGATTATAGTCAACCATGGATTGAAGTCAACCTTGGATTAAATTTAACTATGGATTGAAGCCAACCATGGATTTAAGTCAACCTTGTATTAGAGTCAATTATGGATTGAAGTCAACCTTGGATTGAAGTCACCTATGGATTGAAGTCAACGTTGGATTGAAGCCAACCTTGGATTCAAGTAAACCATGGATTGAAGTCAACTATGGATTGAAGTCAACCATGGAGTGAATTTAACCTTGGTTTGAAGTCAACCTTAAATTGAAGTGAAACTTGGAATGAAGTCAACCTTGCTTAAAATTCAACTATGGATTGAAATCAACATGGGCTTGAAGTCAACTATGGTTTGTAGTCAATCTTGGATTAACATCAACTATGGTTTGAAATCAACCTTGCATTGAAGTCAACCTTTGATTGAGATCAACTTGCTTAAAAGTAAACTATGGATTGGAGTAAATTATGGATTGAAGGAAAACATGGATTGAAGTCAACCTTGGATTGAATTCAACCATAGATTAAATTCAAATGTGGATTGAAGTCAACCTTGGATACCTAGTAAGCCATATTTATTAATAATGAAGTCAACCATATATTAAAGTCAACGTTGGATTGAAGTCAACCAGAGATACGTAGCAAGCCATATTTATTAATAATGAAGCCAACCTTGTATTGAATTCAACTATGAATTAAAGTCAACCTTGCTTCAAAATCAACTATGGAGTGAAGTTAACCATGGTTTGAAGTCAACCTTGGATTGTAGCCAACCTTCAATTGAAGTTGACAATACTTAAAATTCAACTATGGATTGAAGTCAACCTTGGATTGAAGACAACCTTGGCTTCAAGTCAACCCTGGATAGAAGGCAACATTAGATTGAAGTCAACATTGAATTGAGGTCAACCTTGGATTGAAGTGCACCTTGAAGTCAACTTTGAATTGAAGTCAACCTTCAAGCGAACCTTGGATTGAGGGCACCCATAGATTGAAGTCAACCTTGGATTGAAGTCAACCATGGATTGAATTCAACTTTGGTTTGAAATCAACCTTGGATTGGAGTCAACCCTGTATTGAAGTCAACCTTGGATTGAGATCAACTTGCTTAAAAGTCAACTATGGATTGAAGTAAACCTTGGATTCAAGGAAACCATGGATTGAAGTCAACCTTGGATACCTAGCAAGACATATTAATTAACATTGAAGACAACCTTCGATTGAAGTCAACCATAGATAGAAGTCAACCTTGGATTGAAGTCAACCTCAAATACTTAGCAAGCCATATTTATTAATAATGATGTCAGCCTTGTATTAAAGTCAACTATGGATTGAAGTCAACCTTGCTTCAAAGTTAACTATGGATTGAAGTCAACCATGGTTTAAATTCAACCTTGGATTGTAACCAACCTTTGATTGAAGTCGAGATTGCTTAAAAGTGAACTATGGATTGAAGTAAACCTTTGAAGGAAACCTTAGATTGAATTCAACCTTGGATTGAAGTCAACCCTGGATTGAAGGAAACCTTAGATTGAATTCAACCTTGAATTGAGGTCAACCTTGGATTGAACTCAATTTTGAATTGAAGTCAATCTTGGATTGAAGTTAACCTTGAAGTCAACCTTGAATTGAAGTCAAACTTGGATTAAAGTTAACCTTCAAGTGAACCTTGGATTGAATGCACCCATGGATTTGATTCAACCTTGGATTGAAGTCAATCTTGGATTGAAGTCAACCTTGGATCAAAGTAAACCTTGGATTGAAGTCAACCTCAGCTTGGAGTCAACCTTGGAGTAAAGTCAGCCTTTCCTAAAAGGCAACTATGGATTGAAGTAAAGCTTGGATTGAAGTTATCCTTGCATTGAAGCCAACTATGGATTGAAGTCAACCATGGATTGAAGTGAACATTGGATTAAATTCAACTATGGATTGAAATCAACCATGAACTAAAGTCAACCTTGAATTGAACTCAACAATGCATTGACTTCAATATTATTATTAATTCTATAATTTTTATTTATTTATTTATGTGTTTCATTTGTAATTTTTTATAATAATAATAATAAAAATAAGAATAATAATAATTTTATTTATAATAATAATAATAATAATAATAGAACTATAAGCCATATTTATTAATAATATGGCTTATATACGGGATTGACCTATATAAGCCATATTATTAATTTAAATATGGCTTACTAGTAGATATCTCTATGTATACTTGGTAACTAACAACAACAAGATTAATGATTAATGCTATTAATATCTATATACACCAATCTAATTAACATATATATATACACCCATAATATTAATAATTTAATAATAATATATATTTTAACACATTAATAATATTATTTTTAAATATACTAAATATATGTCTATCTTTATCTTTATTTATGTCTATCTACCTATTCAAACACATTAATAATATCATTGTTATTCAAACACATTAATAATATCATTGTTTTATGAAAATAATAATCCACTTATAAATTTATTTTCTCAAAATATCAGTCATGTCAAACTTTGGTAACTGTCATATAAATTTTAACAAAAATCATTTAATAACCCGTAAATCAAATGAAAACTTTCGTCGACCATGCTGTATTGTTAAGAAAATTTCATCCATTTCTAAAGTTGGCATTAAGTTTGTTCATCCTTCTAGTCAACCATGCTTTACATATTTTTTTCAATTATATTGATAAGGTGTTTAGATATAAATTACCTTATAGATGTTCACTCGCCACTTTATTTGTAGTTATCTAATCGTTAAGATTTGTGATTCAGGTTATGGAAAATATTATAAGATTGGCAAAAATGTAAATTGTTATGATACAAAATGTAATTCGTGATCCAAGTTATGGAAAATATTATAAGGTTGGCAGAAATGTAAATTGTTATGATACAAAATGTAAAACCAGTTGGGCAGAAATGTCACTTCATATTTTAAAATTGCAAAATGGTACAACGTGTAAACCTTAACATGGACAAGGATAGCCATTGCTTATCTGAGCTCTTGAGCAATAAGGTTATACAATTGTGCCTGGCAACCATCTGGTGGAACTATAATACAGACATAATTTTAAGGTAAGATTGGGTTTGCAGTATAAAGTCGACATTTCGACATTTCCTTGTTAAACGAAAAGATTTATACTAAGCTGCGATAAATCTCAAACTGATTCTTCTAGAGTCAAACACAGAGGATGATATATTATTGTTATCTAATTATGCCCGAGTATATTTATGTAGATATTCTCTGAACCTTCGATGCAATACTCGCTTAGATCTGTATACATGTTCACATTACAAGCGTTCAAAGTTGATTAGCACCCCGTGTTTGGGTTTGAGCGTGAGCACCGAAACTGGAGCATGCCGATAGTTAGGAGAGAGGGTGAATTTGAAGCGGGAGAGGATCATGGCCACCACCACCTTCGCTTCCATTATAGCAAAGCTCTGTCCCACGCAGACCCGGGGTCCCGTTGAGAAGGGTATGAATCCAAATTGATGCTTGCATGCCTTCTGCACACCCTGCGCAAACCTCTGCGGATTGAACTCGTCGGCATCTTCTCCCCATAATTCTTTGCTGTGATGTATGGCAAGCACCGGAATCCATACAGACATGCCCTTTGGCAACTCCAAATCTCCCACCTTTACGTCCTCGAACGCCTGTCTCGGCAGCAGTGATGCCGGTGTGTACAGTCTCAGTGACTCATTCAGTACCATTCCTAACTGCATGCATTCCATAATGCAAACCATTAAACTTAGTGCACATATTCTCAGAAAAATACATTAAGATAATTGATATATAATGTTATACTACCGCGCTAATCTAAATTCTGGTCCCAAATTGGAACTAGTGCAACTAGGGTTTTGAAACGTCTTGGTTCGTAATAGATCCAGGCAGAGTTGATATAAACATGTGACTGATTAGATCATAACATAGATAGAAAGAATAGAGATGGCCTGCCAGTCTTACAATTTCGAGTTTCGGGAGATCGGTGGCAGATGGGGGGTTTCCCTGGCAAATTTCCAGAGCTTCGGCTCGGGTTTTGTGTTGCCATTCCGGACTAGAGGCCAGCAGCATCATCGTCCATGTCATCAGAAGGGCGGTGGTCTCGTGGCCCGTGAAGAAAAATGTTTTGCATTCGTCCATTAACTGTTGGTTCGTTACTTTCAAGCAGGAGGAGGAAGAGGAGATTGCCTGTTCCGTTTCGGCGAGCATTAGCCCGAGCAGGTCGTTTCCGTAGGAGGAGCTGAGTCCCACGTTGACTGAATCTCGCCTCGCCTGAATGATTTCCAGCAGCGCTCTCTCTGTTTGTTTCTTTCTCTGCTTTATCTCTCTGTTAAATCTTCTTGGAAGAAACCTGCATTGCATCAGAGCCAAGGTTTGTTAATACCCCAAGTTAAGTTATGCTCGCTAGCCGCACTCTATATGACTATCGTTTTCTTATGATCAATTTTTTGTGTTCCGTATTTAGTTGTGGTAATTAGTGTTGGTAATGTCTGGTCTAACTACAAGCAATATTCACTTGGCAGCAGAGTTATTAAGACTCTTGTGGGTGTGTACATGCAGGTGGGATAGCTATCATGTAAATTTCGGGATAAAAAAATCTCCGTCATAACATGCATGGAGCTAGGCTACCATGCTCCCATGTGATGCCTTGCCATAAAGCAACACTGGTATATACACTAGTGTATATACTGATAGAATATCTGTATATACACTAGTGTATATTGTATATACACTACTGACATATACCTGTATATATACTAGAATATATTCTAGTATATAAACTAATGTATATACTAGTGTATACATTGGTGTATATTCCTGAATATAACATAGAATGTATAGAGTAACAAAAGTCTTAATAACTCTACTACCAGATGGATATTGCTTTCTACCAGATGGATATTGCTTTCCTGGTCCAACTACCCTCAAATTTCCAACACCAGGGACATTAAACTCACTCAACACAAATCCAAATAGACCGGAATAAAATCAAAAGGTTCTTTCAGACGTCATCCCATGCAACATAGACGGTGGGTAATGTAAAATTGTTACAATAAGAAATGGCACGCATACTATGTCTTTCTATTTGTTTTGCCGGTAAGTTCCATTCCAACAAAGAGTTTGGGATTTGGGATTGGGCTGAACTTCTGGCGTGGGCAGCCGTTAGGCAGAATTTTTCAATAAATAACTGTAAATTCCAATGACATTGGGGGTAGGAGACTTGGGATTACGAGAAATTAATGCTTAGCCGCACACAGTTCTAGCTCTCACTTATGCAAAAACCGAACTTTTTCAGGCTTACAATTCCAACACAATTCATGCCAAAATGTTTACTCGTTTCGAATAATCTTTATAAAACAACTATTAACAGTTGACTCCGTGACAGAGTATATTGCTTTATAAGCAGCAACACTGACAGACAGAAGAAAGCATGGATGGCGGAAAAGAAACATGGAGGTACCTACATTCTCTATAGTAAGGCTCGAGCTTTTCGAGGACTTCACAACATACTTTGGGAGATGCCAATCCCAATGATTGTTGATTTAATATTTTATAGCAATGCAAGTAAGAAGGCTACACGCCAATATAAGTTTTACACATTAATATGATTCTACGTCGTTGTTTTACAGAGCAAACGCGTTACTGTATGGAAGAAATTGAAATTCATCACGAAGTAAGGACAAACAAACCAGTTGCCCGGAAGCCATAAATATCTTCCTGACTGTGAGGAAAGCTGCTGCAACGACCTAAGCTGTTCAAAAATTATTTTTCCTTTTTCATAACTGCTGCCGAATTCGGTACGTGCGATGATATCGGCCGCAAGCCTGCTCAAATGCTCGTTCACTTCGATTTCCGAAGGTTCGCTGCCATTTCCAAGAATTTCATCAAAAGAGTCGAGCATTTGTGCGGTGCAATCCGCCATATAATTCAAATGACCCTGCAAAATTAAGGTTAAGCGGTTCTATAATTTTAGTGCTTACAGAAAATGGGGAGAGCAATCATGTAACCGTGTTAATGACATATGGCAGGAGTGTGTGTATTTATACCTTAAGTTTGTCAGTGTGGAAAGCTGGGGCAACAATGCGGCGCTGGTGAGCCCATGCCTCTCCGTTGGCCATTAGCAGTCCTTCGCCAATGAAATCCTTGTTTCCTTTCTGCTGCAAACGGGACTTTCCATAGATGTAGCTGTACTTAGACGATAATATTTCCTTAATCTGTTCTGGTTCGAATACCGTCAGCCGCGGCTCCACACCCCACCACAGTAAGAATTGATTCCCTGTACGAATGACAAAATTATAGTCACATGATGTAAATGACAGATTAGGAAGTAACAAGTTATATCAATATGTTACAAGTTCAGTTAAGTACTAACAACAAATTACTTATTATCCATATTACTTGTTACTTATTATGGCACTTGTGACCAATCATTAATATTGTGCACAAACAACAAACTAAATTTATATCTTATCACACCAAACTTAAAAGTCAAAACTCAATTCAAGTGCAAAAAAATAGTGACTACTAGTCTACTACTATGTGAAATTGCTAACTCAAACAACTCCTTGAGCGCATGCCGGTCATAAAATTCATCAAAGTTCAAATTAAAGTGAGAATACATTCTTATCATAGTCCATATGAAGCAAAACTATTCAAAATATTTTCCAGCAGCTGCAAAGCAATTAATGTTGGAGTAGCTGGATTGCTTGCAATTGGATCTGGGCTGCTTGCAATTGGATTTAAAGTTGATTGAGATCCAACTGCAAGCCACCCAACACTTACAGCACTAATTGCTGCACAACAAACTATATAATATTGATGATGAATATTATCCAGCCTGCTGCAGGAGACCATTTAATGCAGCGCAGCAGGCTGGTTGGCCAGCTTAAGATCCAACTGCCAACCAGCCTGCAGCATTAAAATTTGAGATCCAACGGCCAACCAGCTTGCTGCAGCCGCATTAAATGAACTGCAGCAAACTGGATAATGTTCCCCTATATAATGCACTTCAAAATTGACTCCATTAAGTGAGCCAAGTGGGGCACAAGACTAGCGTACCATAAATTCTGGAATATTTAACATAATGGGGCAATATCCTGTCAACAATGTCGTGGGTCAAGCATTCCATATCATTCACAATCTCCTTTTCACGAAGGTTGGCAATGGTGATAAGATTGCCAACCATAAAACTGGGCGGAGGCCCCTTCACTCCTTGGCTTTCCATAAATCTTCTTATTCTACGGGGTTCCCACAGATAGACTTTCAAAAACTCGAATACAACCCTAACAATGATGAAAAACAATAAGAGAACTAACGATTGGATAACAATAAGATCCCATCTACTGTTATCAAATCGAGAGAGATTGGATTCCATTGCGAAAGAGAATTTAATTTATAAATGAAACCTAACTTGTAGACTACGGGAACACAAGGGGCCGAGGAAGATATATACTAGAACAAACACAAAGGAGGCTACTATAACAGCTGGTAAAGAAGAGCATGAGAAGGTTACTTATAAAGAGCATGAGAAGGTTACTTATAAAGAGTAGGAAGGGAGGGAGAGGCATAGGAGGTACATTTAACTTTCGATCGGAGTGTCGTCCAATGCATAAGTATATGGCTAGTGGCACAGCAGCTTTCATCAAGCCCCACACACGCAGCGCAAACGGTCGTTAAAATAAACAATAATTCAGAGAGTCCCGATGCTTTTGTCCGAAAACATCAGGATGACTCTATCACTACCATACAATCATACAAAACATCGAAGAGAACCGGTGCGTTCTTAAGTGGAAAGCCCAGTTTTTAAGAAATTCCTCAATTGTTTTCCAATTTCCTTCAACCCAGTTTCGAAGAAATTCCTCAAATCTTTTCCATTTTCAAATTTTCATGAAATTCGGTATAGTTCTATTTCCTTATCTTTTTCAAATTTTCATGAAATTCAGTATAGTTCTATTTCCTTATCTAAAACTGTTAATGAGAAAATCTGTTCGATAGAATTTTTAGAATCTCAAATAATAATATTAATCCGGCATAATTTGGATGCTCTTGGGTTTTTCAGGATGCTGAATTCATCTAGATATTCAGAAAAACGATTTAATCAACACAAATTGCCAAATTTCATATAGCCTGATTTCGACCAAGTTTTGGCCATCAAATCTTCTCACTTTTAGATAGCTTCTTTTCTTAATGAAACTTTTAATGAATATTTAAAAATATAATTTCATCCACGGATATGGTATTTATAAAATTTAAATCAATATTTGATTTTTTAGATTTTTATAAGAAAATAATATGTACCAATCAAATTCTATTTTCTTACTCAAAATTTTAATATTTTTCATTAATATTTAATATATTTTTATTTATTTTAAAAATATAAGATAAAAATTCAAAATATTAAAAATTCGTTTACAAAAATATACTCAATAGTTGATCTATTATTAACTCATTTATTATATAAAATTAATTTATACCATTAAATTTGAAATATTTTAATCTTCACAATATTTATCACTATATCATGCAATGCTTCAAATCCAACTTATACAATATTTATTATGTATTACTATGATAGTAAATGCATAGTGTTTCCCAACTAATTATTTACTCTTTCAGTGTATTAAATCAATTATCACTATATTATGCAATGTTTCAAATCCAACTTAAACAATATTTATTATTTATTACTATAATAATAAATACATAGTGTTTCCCAATTAATTTTTTACTCTTCCACTGTGTTAAATCAATTATCACTATATTATGCAATGTTTCAAATCCAACTTATACAGTATTTATTATTTATTACTATAATAGTAAATACATAGTGTTTCCCAACTAATCTTTTAGTATTTCACTGTATTAAATCAATTATCAGAACACAATGCTATCTGCTTATTAAGTCACTCTCGAAGCTATAAAGTAAAATAAAATGAACTGTCACACAGGCAAACGGTGCAAACTTCGGCGTCGGGATTCTATAAGGTCATTGGGGAGGGAGACCTAAAAGTAGGCATATCATGAATTACCCGCCACGGCCACCAAACGGGAGGGACAATGGTTTTTTCCGGTCGGGCCTCGGCCGCCCCGAATCGCAGTTTCCAACGTTTAATGTTTAATTCCGTCGGTAGATATTAGCGGTGTCTGATACGGGTCACCTAAAGTGACCCTTATCCGTCGGAATCCGTTGGTAGCTACTAGCAGAGTGTGATATTAGTCATAGGGTGAATATTATTCAGCTTAATGCATCGCATTAAATGGCCTCCAGTAGGTTGGATATTAATCCTCGTTATTCAAAGTAATCTTTTAATAGGAATCTGGTATAAGATGAAGTAATGTTTAAATGATGATTTTGATTATTTAAATAGTTTCAAAATATAGCATTTAATTGTGATTATTAAAATTGTAGAAGTTTATGGGTTAAGGTTTTAATTACTTTGTAGAAATTCTTAGAATTCTAAAAAACAGTGTTTAAATTTGTAGAAAATGAATACTCTGGAGTTTTCGAGAGTGCTAAATATTTTTATATATTTCAAATTTTTCTTAAAAAATCGATAAAAAATCCAATTTCAAAAAAAATAGAAGCTATTTGATGGGTCATTATCTCACACTGATAGTTATGGCTTCCCGTTACATTCTCCGAGACAGCCATTAACGACCCCCACTCGCCACTATTTGACAACAAGCTGAACCACCTTGACAGCGAACTCCAAGGTTTTCATGTTCCGATGCACTAATTAACAATCTCCACTCGCCACTATTTGACGTCGGCTTTGACATTAATCTGAACCACCTTGACAGCGAACTCCAAGGTTTTCATGTTCCGATGCACTAATTAACAATCTCCACTCGGCACTATTTGACGTCGGCTTTGACATTAATCTGAACCACCTTGACAGCGAACTCCACTGGATCATAATTTATAAAAAAAACATGTTGACTTCTCACTCTTTGTATGTCAACACAGTGACCCTGGATCGGGACCAGGGTAAAGTAAATTTAATGCAATCTGTACAATTTATTGAGGGTTTAAATTGCGTGTTTGTATTTGAAAGGGGAAAGAATGGCTGAACCTGTTACATCTCCTCAATATTTGGGAAGCTATGTGATTCCCTTGGAGACATCTCCTCAATATCTGGGAAGTTATGTGATTCCCTTTGGAGATATCTGATAGTTTTGTTACATTCGGAGCAATGAGAATCTGGCGTTGAGTTGGCAGATCGGTGTTTTCAAGGGAGAATAATGGATGTTTGTTCCCCAAGTCCACACATCCTCCTATCATATAGGAGGATTTCAGGGGTCTCCAGAGACATTTCGAAAACTGTGATAGATTTGATGTGAGGAATCACGATAGCGTTATTGGAAAATCGGGATCAACCCTCCAATTGTATTTCTACGATGTGAGTATTATTATGTACATGTCTGTTAGGGTTTGAAATGAGTTTGGCAAACAATCGATACACTTTTCAAAATCTGTGTTTATAGTTGGAAATTGGGAATGCGTGATAACATAAAAGAATTTGATGTTTCTAATTTTTTAGATATTTTTTTATTAGGATTTATTTAAAAAAGAAGTAAGCTAAATTTTAGATGATTTGCATCTAGAATTTGGTAATAATATTTTTGGTTCAAATTTAATTTAAATTGTTGAAATTGGAGTTTGGGGTTGTTGGAATTGCATAATCAGAATGCTTTAAAAATAATTGAAGGTGTTGAATCTATCTCTGCAATCAAAATTGCAATTCTAACCACCTATAAAATTTCAACAATTTCAACCTAACTGGATTTCAACTAAAACAACTGAAAAAAATACAATTCCTCTAAAAAATAATATAGACTTTGTTTAATGCATTTTAACAATTCCCAATGAGGTTAGCTCTATGTTTTATAAGTAAGATTCACCTCATAAATTATAAATTAGTATAACTTGTTGTACAAATGATGCATTCATTCTTCATACCTATTTCTAAATCCATTAATTTAGATTTAATTACTTGTATCATCCAATTCATATGTACTTGACACATTACCATCTCCATCACCACTTATATCACTTTACAGGTTATCATGTACATCATCACCAGTTATGTCAGCATCTTGGATTTTTGTTGGCTTTTACATCGTTGGACCTTACACATAAACATAATGATGAAAAATATTTGTCACATTTCGTATAGTTCCAAATTCCATAAAAGTTTATAAATAATTAATTGGGCAAAGACAATGATGAAATATATTTGTCATATTTACTATGGTTGCAAATTCCATAATACTTTATAAATAATTTAATTGGGCAAACAATAAAAAATGGAAATCTATACCTTAAAACATTAATATGACACTTAATTGCATAGGTTGTCTTGATTATTAAATTCATTTGGACATCTGATGCATGAGAAGAGTTTTAAATTTGAAAGGAAGTAATTAAATAAAAAATGGAAATCTATACCTTAAAACATTAATAGGACACTTAATTGCATAAGTTGATTTGGTTATTAAATTTATTTGGACATCTATATGAGAAGAGTTTTAAATTTGAAAGGAAGTAATTAAACATAATTGTAGTAATAAAAAAAATATTGGGCAAAGACAATAATGAAATATATTTGTCACATTTCTTATGGTTGCAAATTCCATACTACTTTATAAATAATTTAATTGGGCAAACAATTAAAAATGGAAATTTATACCTTAAAACGTTAATAGGACACTTAATTACATAGGTTGACTTGATTATTAAATTCATTTGGACATCTCATGCATGAGAAGAGTTTTAAATTTGAAAAGAAGTAATTAGACATAATTGTAGTAATAAAAACCATAAAGTTATACAAAGTTATTATACAATATGAGTGTTTTGTGAAACTTGTATTTAACAAAAACCCTACATTCCAAAGCATGTTCAATATATTATTGAACAATTAGTGAATGGTTATAGTACATGACAAAGTTGATTTTAATAACTTTAAAACTCATTTACACATTGTTTCATAACAAAACCATAACTATTTATGATTTTCCAATTTTACATGCTTACCACCAAAAATCAATTGGTCAACTATTAATGCTCAACATCCATTGCTCGCTTAACATTTATTCCCTACCATTTCTCAACATTTATTTGTTACCATTGCTTAGCATTTATTGATATAACTTCCCTACTACAAAACTGTAAGGTGAACAAAACACATGTCCCGACATTCACCCACTCATCATATACCTTGCTAGAGTGTAAGGGGGAATGCTTCAAACTATGAGGTAACTGCTGGGGAACATAAGGCCAATAAATTCATAGCATGAATTGAATTTATTTGTGCTCATGAGTTTCACTCATCTGCAACATTTTGCAAAGTATCAACTTTCTCAATTATCACCTTTCCAACCTCTACCATGTCCCAAACGAAATGGTACTTAATATCAATATTTTTTCCTTTACATAAAAGGTCAGGCTCTTAGCCAAACAAATGGAAAATTTTGTTACTATCACCTTGAACTCTAGTAGCTCTCAAACTTGGTCCTACAATATTTGAACATGGTTTCATAATCCAAATGGCCTCATTAGAAGAATGAGTATTGACCATATACTCTACCTCTGTAGTGGGAAAAGAAAGGTCACAACCTATCACTTGCTCATCTTACTCACTGCTCCACCAAACAATATAAACACATATCCACTAGTAGATCTCCTTATATCTACATCTCCTACCTAGTCAAAGTATACATAACCCTATATAGCCCTCAAGTGTTGGTCCCTTGAAAAATCACTATGATAAGGAATGTAATTTTCAAAAGTACCTCACAAATACATGAAGACCCTCTTCATTACAACATGAATCAAGACTCTCATTGCTTGGGAAATGTCTAGTATAGTGCGGACTATGATATACATCAACCTACCAACTTCACTAACATGAGGAACAAAATCCATATCCTCCATCTCTTCTAGTGTTGTAGGACACTATTCAACTCAAATCATAGTTCCCATAGAAATCAAAGCACTCAATGTTCTCTAATATGCCATGCAAAAATGTTACACTACATATTTCGCACACTATTTCTCAAAGAAAGTTTTATGCTTTATGTATTCCCCTAATCTTCATTCCTAAGATAGATTTTGCAGACCTTAAGTGCTTCATGTCAAATTGAATTGAAAGTTAATACTTCAAATCATGAATCACGTCTTTAATATTACCAAAAAATTACATATCATCTACATATAGAGTGATAACAAGGAAATGACCACAAATCATGTCATTGTAATACACACAATGATTTGATTTTGATCATAGAAATCCCTATATCAATGAAAAGGAATCAAACTTTTGGTATGGAATTCTAGGATACTATTTGAGACCATTTAAAGAAATTTTTAATTTGCAAACCTTTGACTCTTTACCTTTTCAATGTAGCACTTTGGTTGTGTAATATAGATATCCTCCTTCAAGTCACCATGTAGGAATGTTATTTTCACATCCATATGTTCTATCTCTAACTCAAGGACTATTGATGCAAACAATATAAACCTAATAGACATTAACTTAGTAATTGGCGGAAAAATCTCATCAAAGTCTATCCCCTCAACTCAGGAATATCCTTTTGCAAACAACCTTTCCTTGAATTTTTCTACACCGCCATTTGAATCAATCTTCTTTTTGAACACCTATTTTCATCCAATGGGTTTCCACCCATCAGCCGATGGTAGCAAGTCCCAAGTATTATTATTTTTGAGTTCAACCATTTGCTCATCGATGTTCAATATTTCAAAGATTCAGTATCTTCCATATCCATTGCCTCTTTCATAGATATATGATCATGAATGTTAGCAAGTAAATAAAGTATACATTTCAAATAAGACATGGACTATAATTGTATCTATATGCACTACAAGGAAAGCATAATCTAGCAGAGGTTTTTGTCGAAGCTTCTCTAAAAAGAGCCCAAACATTCGTTTATAGCAAAGGTCGCTAGTGGATGTGAGTGGATGGAGGTTTTAGTAGATATTTTTATATGATGCTTTTATACATACAAGATGTACCGATGCACCCTTACTATAGACGCACCACTAGAGACAAGAATAATATGCACCGATATAAAAAATCCTCGCCTAATGGGGAGAAAAAATATTTATTTTCTATTTATGTCACCAACAACAACTAATGCATTTAAAATAACAAGATGCATCGTTGCATCCATATAATTTATTCATCGCTTTCAACCGAAAATGCAACCCCACCTTACCCAGAAAAAAAAAATAAAAATAATATGTGTGTGTGTTTAAGAAAAATAAATAAAAGTACGGTGTGTTTAGATATTTGAACTGCACCGGTGCATCGAGTAATTGGGAACACCGAAGCATAGTGAAATTAAAAATAAAAACTGGAAGGAAACCTATTTTTATATTTTATGTTCACGAATGGTGCATTTAAATCCCTAAAACACACTAGTGCATTAGATAATATTACACACTAATGTAGGGTAGCATTAAAAAATTGTCCTGGAAGGAAAAATATTTTTCATATTGTTATATTCATTCACGGTGTGTTTTTATCTCCCTGATGCATGTGTGTGCCATGTAATTTCGAGCACCGAAGTAGCGTAAACTTAAAAAAACGGGTGGAAAACTTTTTAAAAAATTCTCTATTCATCGACGGGGCATTTATATATATTAAACACATCGATGCATCGCATAATAGTGCACACATAATTAGGATGAAATTAAAAATTTGTGGGATGAAAAGATTTTTAATCTTTATATTCATTTATGATGCAAATAGTTCACATATATGCACTAGTATGTATATTTATCAAGCACATCAGAACAAGGAATTTTTTTTTTATTGGATGGAGAAACCATTTTTACCATCCTTCAGTGTTGTACAACACCTAAGCATCAATGCTATAATTTACTTCTTGAAACACCCTACCATTGGTGCTCCTCGTGGTTGGATTTCACCCATCATTGCTTCCTATAGTGGCTTTGGAATTTTTCCAAATGGTGGGAAATTTGATTTTTTAATCTATGAGGAAACCATGTCTCCCTGGAACGAAAATGTCAAAGTATTGTCTTCCTTACCTTCTAAATTAAACTTCTAGTGGATTAAAATTTGAAATTCTCCTTAAATTCTCACAGTTTAATTCAAAAAATTAAAAATTTTGCACAGTACGTTCAATTTGTTCAACTCACACCACTTAATCCAGTTCTCCTAGAAAATTTACAAAGTGCATAGATTGAGATGTGTCATCAAACTATAGCTCACCACTATAATGGTGCTCTATAGTTTTAATAATACACCACTATAACCAAATAAAATATTTTCACTACATACCTTTATGGTGCATTTCACAAACCATGGAGCACCTTTATTAGTGTATTAATGTATAATAATGCACCAGTGCTAGTGCTGGTAGATACCTAGAGCACCATGCAAACAATGCTTTCTAGATTTCTAGACACACTATTAGGAGCACTAATGAAAAATAAATTTAATTTTTCACCACATCCACTAGGGCATCGTAATAATACCTCTACACAATCAACTCAGTGCACTTATGTTTAACATATGCACCAACATGGAATTTGAAATATTATTTTTTCATTACATTTTGTTGTATTTTCACACATAGCTTTTCCAATTATGGTGCACTCTAAAGAACTATGCACACCGTGAATGGTGTTGACACGTATTTTTTAAGCATTGGTTGCTCCTACATGTGGGATGCACCAGTATAAAATATTTCATAAAACATGTAATGCATTTTAGTATCACACACGCACCATCACCGATGCTTATAATCTCACAATGCACTAGTGCATTACTTTAGAAAGAACACCATTTACATTTATTGTCAAAATAATTACCCGCACAATGGTGTGTTATGGTCACCTTATTGCACGTTAACAATGCTTATGTAGTTTTTAATGCATCAGAAGTTAAAGTTATAATATATTGTGTATGTTTGTATATTTAATTTGTGTATTCAACGCATTTATATCATTGTAGAGCACCATCCCCGGTGCATTTTATATGCAAAATGAATTGTGCACAGTGCTTTACTGTAATGTTGGTGCATTGTCCATGGTGTGCCTTGTATACACAAATCACCTCTTATGGTTCTTTATTGTTATGTGGGAGGACTACTCATTGAATTCATGTATTTTAAGAAAAGAAATGATTGTTTTATATTAGTAGATACATTTATCATTTAATGAACTTTGTAATGTTATATATACACATGTGTGTGTATGTGTATCAGATTGAAGGAAGTTATATGTAAATCATATATGTTAGTAGCAAGAGTTGCAGCAAGATAAATAGGCACGAGTGGACCTCTATAATGTTGTACGGGAGAGGGAGGCCATAGAGAGGGAGAGATATTTGTACCCTCACCCATTACAACATAGAATGAGCCCTCTTAAAGGTTGTCAGAATCCTCAATTTATATGAGGTTACATCCCTAAAGGGGAACTCAACATTGTTGATGCAGTTTATCCATTGCTGGGATAATAATAAATAGTCGTTTTGGTTTGGTCTTGATCTTTGGTTCAATCCCACAGAGGAGGACATCTACTTCAACACTGGGCTATCCAAGAGAGGGGAGGATTTTCCCCAGTTCCTGATGTTCCACTTGATGTTGCAACAGAGATTCAACTTTCGTACTCTCATATATATATCAGTGACCACGTCATTAACCTTGTTAATTTTCAATTTTCTACTAGAAAAATACGTATTGTGTGCATATTGCTTCTTTTGATGTACAGGAGGTTAGGTGCCTCTCACTTTTGGTTACAATGGTGGTGCACTTCACCAATGATGGGAAATGCATTAGTCATCCTCTATTATATTATGTATCTATTCTTTAGTGCAGAGACCTAGATGCATTAGGTGGTCTTCCATTTTCTTACAGTGTGTTTTTCTCTTGATCGATGTCATGCACAGTTTGAGGGGAGACTTAACTTCCCTTTTTCTTCAGATTTATTTTGTTTATTTTTTGAGATGTTTCTGGTCACGATGCCATCATTTAACTGTCACCATTCTAGGGATATGACCGAGGTGTGGATGCACAGGTGGAGACAGATGATGCCCAAGAGGGGCCGGCCAAAGTTCCCATCTAGGATCATCCCAGAGATACTTGAGTTACTAGCCAATGAGGATAATCATACTTTAGACCTTTTGTTGTATCCTTAAACATGATTGGACTAGCGAGTATTTCATAAAATCATTTTCACCCCAAATGAGCCACCATATGCTAGAGGTAATATTAGCATTAGGATTTAATTTATAATCTAGTTACTTTTTATTATCTTACTTAATGCAAATGTAATTTATTGTAACACTTTGTTTAAATTGTTTAATGAAATTGTCTAATTATTGTTGTGCACTATATATTTTGTAGATATTAGAACCTATGTTGGGGAGGGACCTCCCCAGGTACCAAATGAGGAGATGGCTAATCCTGATCATGCAATGCCTTAGTTTTAGAG
This sequence comes from Larix kaempferi, assembly GCA_027924585.1. Classification (NCBI taxonomy): domain Eukaryota; kingdom Viridiplantae; phylum Streptophyta; class Pinopsida; order Pinales; family Pinaceae; genus Larix; species Larix kaempferi. The sequence goes on along the minus strand of BSBM01000865.1, from coordinate 1,340,986 downwards.
ACCTCACATGCGACACATAACAGATGCTAGATTCTATCGAGAGTTGGTAAATTAGTTATCTACATTGTTGGCTCATCAGGGAGTCCACCCTATAAATGTTCAAGCGATCATGCAAGACCCTGAGCTCGTGGATATCTGGAGGACTCTTTCGCATGATATGATGGATTTGATGCATCATATCATTGGTGTAGCCATCCTTCTAGATATAAGGATGGATGGGAATTATTGTCAATCTTCCTCTACTTCATCTTATAATGAGGGCGGCGATCCTCCTCCTTGAACTCCTCCTTCTCCTCACTAAGACAACCAACAATCATCTCCTCCACCTCCTCCTTCTCCTCACCAAGTCAACTGACCATCATCTCCTCCACCTTCTCCTCCTCCTCCTCCTCCTCCTCACCATGATGAAAAACCACCATCTCATCATCCACACACAACTGACCCGCCATCATCTCTGACTCGTCCATAGGTTGATTGACCACCCTATCCTCGTTAGAGAGCCTGCCATCCACCTTTTTCTGCTCCACTCCTCTCACTTCTATTTAGGAATCCACGTCATATGATACTGATCTCCATGGAGGTATGCATGTTGATTTCTAGTCTAATTTTTTTCTTGGCAAAGGTATTTATGCCTATGGCTCTGTTGGTAGAGGTATTGATGCGTCTAGTTCTGGAGGTGGACCAACTATCTCATAGCAGTTATTGGACTTGTGATGTATATTTGGCATATATCATGAGTTATATATATATATATATATATATATATATTACATTTTTCATGTTGATGTTGATGTTTATTTATATGTTGATGGTGATGTGTATGCCAAATGATGTTTGTTAGATGTGTGTCATGGTCATGCAAGATAATGCTTGTATTTTGTTAGATGTGATTATTATATTTGTGTGTTAGATGATGCTTATATATGTTAGGTAATGTTTACACGTGTATGTTATGTAATGTTTGATGTGTATGCTACCCGATGTTGTTAGATAATGCTTGTGTTTTCTAAGTGTGTGCGTTAATTGTGATTGATGTACTGTATGTTAGATTATGTTAGTTAATTTTTCTGTGTATGTTAGATGGTGCTTATGTTTGATAGGTGATGATAGATGTGTATGTTAATGTTGTTAGCTAATTTTAGATGTGTATGTTAGATGATGTTTATGTTTGTTAAGTGGTGATGTTGATGATGATGGTACGTTAGATGATATTGTTAGGTGATTTTAGATGTAAACATTAGATGTTTATCTTGGATGATGTTAGGTGATATTATATGTGAATATTTTTATTTCTTAGATGTGTAAAATACAAATATTCCTCCAATTTTATATTATGTATAAATATCATGCATATTAAATAATTAAAAACATCATGCATATTTAGTTTGAAAATTTGTGAGAAGTGTTTATTAAAAAACAACAATAACAACTTCTTATATAGAGTGCAATTACAATCTTATTGTTACAATTAATATAAACATTTTTGTGAACTTATATTATAAAATAAAAAGAGAAATATTTAACATATAATATCTTAATTATATTTAAAATGTTTTTAAAAGTTATTTTAATAATATAATGCATTGGATTCCCCTATAACAAATATTTATTCATAAGAATTTATCATGAACTTGTAATTTACATTTGCATCTAAATTTTACATGTAATTAAGAGAAAATCATAGTTAATCCTGAGGATAGATTGTTATTATTACAACCTTGAAACATGTTTAAATTAAATCATTATTAATAATATGTGACTTCTATAACAATAAAAAAACACTACAAAATGCTATTAGAATGCAAAATAAAAATAAATGATGTAAGGTCAACTAAAACAATGATAAGCATGATACACACCGACTTATATTTTTTCAATATCGACACACATTGATGCCATAATAATGTAGATTTAACACTTAAAGAGAAATAATGTCACACCTATTGATGCAAATAGACATTCATTGATGCAATGAACACACGTAAGATGCAACATTGATGCAACTACAATGCTATGCTTTGTTAATACAAAAATGACAATGTCGAAAGATGCTAATTTGACATTACATTTGTTTTGCACCCTTATACTCATTGCTAATACAACACCTTTTATAGAGATCATTGAAGCACCAAGTTTATATTGTGTATAAGCAATATGCATATTAAATATTGAAAAAGATCATGCATATTTATTTTGAAAACTTAAAGTTAAAAACTTAGACACACATTACCTTCAACCCTAGCACTCAATAAATAGGAACATAAAAACATAAGCAATTTATGGTTTTCCAATTCTACATGTTGGAAACCACCATTATTTAATTGGCCAATTATTTCTACTTAGTATTCATTTCCTACTTAGCTACTCAAGATTTATTTCTTCTCAATCCTCAGCATTTTTTTTTGTAAGCTAGTGTGAATCCTTATATTGCCATCAACATAATAAACAGAGTATTAAAGGGTCCTCTCATAGCCGAGAAAACAGACCCAAAAACATATTTAAAGGAAGTCTTCCTCATGAGGAAACAAGACTTTTCAGAGTTTGAGTTTTACTTTCAGACTAACAAGCAAGAGTGTTATGTAACTGTAAATATAAAACATAAACATTAATAGTAAAGATAGAGTTGGACCAATAGACTAGAGCTAACCAAAACAGAACTATTGGTTTAAACTTATCTGTCCAACCTGAGAAGTAGGATCCTTAGCGAGAGAAATCCCGAGACATTGAGATAACTACTGCTGATTGAAGAGAATTTGCTTCAGGTATCCAACCATTTCGTCTTGTTGGAGAAGTATTTCATCCTCGGCTTCGCCTCTGTCAGCAAGGGCCTTTCCCAACACTTTTTTCTGAGACCAGTGATAGTCAAGAGTATTTTGGTATAAGGTGGAATGACCCCTGGTACTCCTCGGGTCCAGTACCAGGGCCTCGAACTCATTTCTTATTTCTGCGTCAGTGAGACAACCTCTGTAAACCAAGGCATCCTCTTCTGCCTCTTGGATTTCTTCCTGTGCTTTCTGCGGGATTGCATCCTTGTACCTGCGAGCCTTCCCTATGACCTCGTGCATGAAGCGCATGGGAGGACTGGAGGAGGGGCTTTCCAACTTTACCGCGCGACGGTTATAGGCTCTCTTGGTGGGCGGCATATCCACCGCTCCTGAAGACCAACCATAATACGAGCTGCCAAACCAGAGAACCTTAGAACGAGCGACTGCTAAAACAGAGAATGAGCAGAGAATGCATGGTCGGGCTGAGAGCCAAACACCTTTGAATCTTTTGCATCGAAATGTGTTTGCATGGAAACCAATAACCCCATTCTTCTTGCTGCCTGCTTTTTCCATTAGAGCTGAGGTACATCCCCACTCATTAATTTTCGTGGACGTAATGGCCATTACATTGATCTGAACGGGAGCATGAAGACTAGATGGGGCGCACGCTGGAGAATTCGAGAAGCCGACGGTCATGACAAGTTATGATGTTTCCTAGGATGCGTGGGTGGCCTGGGAAGGCATGTTCCCTGCCTCATGGTCTATGTGGGCAGGTAGGTGTTTGGCCCCCTGGCTGGAAGTCACTTCCGGTGGATGGTCTCTGCCTGGAACCCACGTTGGGGGAACATGTTCATGAGAGGAAATGTCAGTGAGATGAGTTCTGAGAGGTTTCTCCCTGATACTGTGCCAGGAGGAGTCAATCCTGTCATTAGAAGGGACAACTCCATCATTGGCAAGATGATCAGCCAGCTTGTTGGTCGTGCGACGAACATGGCTAGTGTTGAAGACTTGAAAGTGATTGATATGATCCTGCAGTTGTTCCTTGAGACACTCAAGACGCCACAGTGTAAAGCAGAGATAGTTGTTGGCGAGGGTGATGCCACAGTGTATTATATAAGTTGTGTTGATGATGATTTGAGAGTCACCTTCGATAGTTAGCTCTGTCCAGCCTTCCCTGCGAGCAATTTTTAGGCTTGTATTGAGAGCAGTCATTTCGGCCACGTTGTTGGTGGTAATTCCAATGTTCTTAGAGTAGATGTGTATGGGCTACCCTGTTATATCTCTGAAGACCCCTCCTATTCTGGAAGTACCCCGGATTCCCTTAGAGGCTTGGTCGAATTTGAGTTTGATGGGGGGTTGCAGTGGCGGTGACCAGGAGGAGGGAATGCGAATGGACGTGGAGGGGGAGGAATTTCTGGGGTGAGAAGAGATGAGATTGAAATTCCAATCCGCCATGATGATTCTTTCCTGGTGCAGACAAACGTGATCATATTTGGACCAAGCTCCCAGCATCAAGGTCTTTTGAAGATTGGAGTGAATGTGAGCATGGAGGCAAGTAGCGGGGAGAGAGTTATCCTGGAAGATTCTTTTGTTTCGCTCTTTCCATATATTCCATAAGATGAAGCCAGGGAAGAGTAACCAAATGCGGTTCAAAATGGGATTAGATAATGGCTCAGTGTGCCACTCCCGAATGGTGGAGCTAATGTATTCTCTATGCCGGTCGGATTGGTGAAAGATGGTAGCTCCCCAATCCCAGATGGTAGAGGAAAAAATGTAGGTATTGAGGAGATGCTCCTGGGTTTCCTCATGCTGGTTGCATAACACACAAACCGAGGGTCTTACAAAACCCCTTCTGAGAAGCAAGTCCCAAGTAAGGATTTTTTTTCCTTGCAACTAACCAAAGGAAGGTTTTTATTTTCGACCATAAATGAGAGTCCCAAATATTCATCCAAATAGCATCTTTGGGTGGGGGAGATGCGGAGTGGGTGAGGTTGTAAGCCTCTTTGATAGTGAAGTAGCCATTCTACTGATGCCCCCATCTGAGTTTATTGGGCTTGTCGGAGATAAGGATCCTTCTGGAATTGAGAGTTTTCTAGAAGGAGTTTTCATCTTCGCTATTGAAGTTCCGATTCCAGTTTTCTTTCGCTCTCCAGGATATCCAGGTGTCGTTGTTGGTTTGAGGTTCCCAATAATGAGCACTAAGGTGCTTTCCTTATTGGTGGGAGTGAGTCTAAATCTCTACTATGCGATTGAGTTGTTGCAAGGGAGGCATATGATTCCAAGCATCCTCCTAGAAGAGAGCCCTATTTCCATTCTTAACCTCCCATAAGCTGTTCTTGCGAATGAGCTCTATTTGAGCCCGGGCCAAGTTCCAAATGAGGGATCCATTCGAGAGAGTGTCATGTCGAATGAGCTCGTGATGTTGCATATTTTCATCATATTTGTGCATCCAAATGCACGTCCAAGGCGTGGAGTTTTCAGTGCAACATCTCCAGAGCAATTTAGCGCAGAGAACTTCATTCAAGGTACAAGGGTCTCTTAGACCGAGGCCCCCTTCCAGCTTTGGAGTGCATAGATTTTCCCAGGCCACTAAATCCCATTTTCTATGCTGAGTGGTGCCACCCCATAGGAAGTTTCTCTGCAGGTTGCAGAAGGATTTGAGAATATACTTAGGGGAAACCATGACCGAGAAAAGGTAGAGAGGCATGGCTTGGAGGACTGATTTTAGGAGGATGAGATGATTGGGAAAGTTGAGGGCTCTGAAGGTCCAGGAGGAAAGCTTGTGCTTGAGGGTGGTGAGAAGATCTTTCCAAGAGGATTTTTTAATGGCAGAGGAGACGAGGGGGGCCCCAAGGAATTTGGATGGAAGGGAACTCTTCGGAAAACCTAAAATTATGGTAATACGGCTTTGAGTTTGCAAATGAGTGTTGAAGAAGAAGACTCGTGATTTGAGATTATTTATGGTCATGTTTGAGGCTGCACTGAAAGAGTGAAGAATGTCCCTAAAGGATTTTGCTTCCATGACCGTGGCTTTCCCCATCAACATTGTGTCATCCACGGAATGCAAGTGCGACTGGGTGTTGCAATGCTTGTTGATTTTAATGCCCTGTAAATGATTTTATGAGACCGTTGCTTTTATGCTTCTTCCCAGGATTTCTGCTATCAGGATGAAGAGGTAGGGGGATAAAGGGTCCCCTTTTCTAATGCCTCTGGAAGGGGAGAAGGTGGGTGAGGGAGCACCATTGACAAGGATGGAAAAGAAATCCGAGGAGACGAGGGAGATGATCCAACTAACCTAAGAGTGGGAGACGCCAAAGGATAAAAGGGTGTCCCTGAGGAAGTTCCAGTTAGTTTTGTCGAAGGCCTTGGTCAGGTCTAGTTTGATGAGCATCCCAGGCAAAGAGGAGGTTTTTAGGGTGTGAATCACCTCATGCGCGGTGATGATACCATCCATTATTTGTCTACCTTCAACATAGCCTGACTGCTCTGGAGAGATGAGAAGGGGCAACAGTGGTTTAAGGCGATTGGCTATGACCTTGACTATGATTTTGTAGATGACATTACAAAGGGAAATAGGATGAAAGTTAGCCGGATCAGCGGGCTTGTCCATTTTGGGAATGAGAGTGAGGAAGGTGGCATTGAAGGCAGGGAGAATGGAGCCGAAGGTTCTGGAAGATTCGACCACAAGCCATACCTCATTTTTTATGATAACCCAACACGTTTGGAAAAATTCAATAGTGAAACCATCCGGGCCAGGAGCTTTTCCAGATTTCATATCCATTACTGCTGATTCCACTTATGCTAGAGAGATGGGACTGGAGAGGTTGATATTTTGCTCCTCCGTGATAAGATGGGGGATGTGCTGCAGGGTCTGTTGAGTGGTTTGCGAGTTGTTCGGAGTGGTATCTTTCATGATATTTTTATAAAAGAAAGCTAGCTCATGTTCTATGTCTTCCATCTTGAGTAAAGTATCTCTAGTGCTGGTTTTCAACCCGGTGATCTTGTTCATTTTCCTACATTGAATCATTGCATCGTGGAAGAATTTGGTGTTTTTCTCCCCTTCTTTAAGCCGAAGGATTCTGGATTTTTGGAGCTAGAATATTTCCTCCTGCTGACCTCAGACATCGATTTGAGTCTGTAAATATTTTTCTTGATGCTTGAGCTCTTCGGTGTATCCATGGTGGATAGCTTGGGATTGAATTCTGGCTAGTTCTCCTTCCAGCCTTGTTTTCTCCTCTAGAATGTTGCCAAACTCAGTTTTGTTCCAAAGCTTGAGTTTTTTTTTGACAAATTTTAGTCTTTGCTGGAATCGATACATGGTGGTTCCCTCTACCCTGTCGGAGGTGTGCAACCAATCTTTAATTTTATCTTTAAAATTTGGGTGGGTGAGCCAGAATTGCTCGAATCTGAAAGGTCTTCAGGCATTAAAAGCATCCCATTCTAGGTGGAGGCAAACCGGCCAGTGGTCAGAACCAACGATAGGTAGGATGGTGCTGGAGAGATTGATATGATTCTGCAAAAGGGAATTTGAGATTAGAAAACGGTCTAAACGAGAGGCAACCTGCTTATCTCCTCCTCTCCTATTGTTCCAGGTGTAGATTTTGTTACTTGTCTCCATGTATGCTAAAGAAAGATCGCGAATGAGAGCTTGAAAGGAAAAGCTATCTCTGTCCAGTCTGCAAATACCTCCTTTTTCTCATTAAGAGAAGTGATGATATTAAAATCTCCGCCAATAATCCAATGATTGTTCAGAAGTTTCCTGTTGATCCAGGAGAGATGGTTAAGAAAATGAATTTTTTGCTCCATTGATTGCAGGCCATAAACATTCGTGATTACCCCATTGTGAGAGGTTCCTTGGATGTGGTACCATCCAGAAAGAGTATTAGGGCTAGAGAAGAAACCTTCCATACTTATGACATTGGGATCCCAAGCGATTGCGATGCCCTCGGCCGCTCCTCTGGCATCCACTGTTGTTATCTCTTTTTTTTTCCAACATTTTTTAATGAATGAGTGGAGCTTGAGCTCTGTAGATTTTGTTTCTTGAAGCATTAAGAGAGCAGGCTTTTCTTTTATGATTTTGTTTTTCAAAATTCTTCTTTTGGAATCACTTCTGATTCCCCTTATGTTCCAGCTGATGAACTTCAGCTCCATTAATTCACTGGTTAGAAGAGAGTGTTGATCTTGGCACTCTGTCCAGAATATATTAAGTGCTTACCCGGTTCTCGAATTAGTTGCTTGTTGGGTTTTCTACCTTTTTTTGGGATTGCATTTTTCCCCTTGGAGATATCCTTGCACTTTAATATGGTCAGCCCCAGTTGATTGTGAGTCGTTGGAGCTGGAGCGGCATCTGCGAGGGTTAGAAAGTGTTGTTTCAAAGCGAGGGAATGGTAAGATTTTTTAAAGAGATCCATTTGGCGCTGAGGGATACTATGAAGATCATTCTTCGACCAGGCTTCTTGAATGGCCTCCGGATCTATTTCTCCTATCTCCATGTCATCAGGTTCTGCGGGGCATCCTTCAGGGGGAGTCTGGATGTGCGAGTGCAGAACATCCTTGAATATGGGGTCCTGGAAAGTGGAGGGGGCTGGGTTGGAAGCAGGAACACGAGGCTCAGGTATTTCAGGGTTTTGTTGGGTGAGGACAGAGAATCTATTATGGCAGTCCAGGTTGTTAGAGGTGCTTGGAGTAGAGGGTTTCTTCCCAGGTCTTCTGCGGTTGGTGGTTTTGGTGAAGCCTTCCTCATCGGTTATGTTTTCCGCAGGAGGAGGGGGAGGTTTAGCATTTAGAGGACATTCTCATAAAAGGTGGTCATGCTCATGACACTTCCCGCATCTAAAAGGAATATGCTCATAGTCTATCAGCTGGATCCATTCCGAGTCCTGGTAGGTGAGGTAGATCACTTCAGGGATCGTCGGTGATATATCCATATAGATGCAGATGTGAGCATAGGAGGTGTAGCGAGTGGCTAAGGTGGAATCAGAAGCTTGAAAAAAGGTTCCTAGGGTGTTTCCTATTCCATCTAAGGTTTCTAGATTCCAGTATTCTTGTGGTAGTGAATATAGCCATAGCCATACTGGCACCACCTTAAAGTCTTCTTTCTTTGGGCTAAAGTGCTCTTTCCAGTTTCTCATGTACAGACCTGTAGAGTGCAGGAAGTATAGTCCTCCTTGGAATATTTTGTGTTTGTCTTCAAGGTTCTAGAAGATTATGGTGAAGAAACCTTTGGATGCTAGTTTCAGTTTACATTGTCCTTTTGGCTTCCAAGTGTTGGTGAGCCACCATGTGAGATTCTTTTCAGTTGTCCATAGGCCTATAAATTTGCATATTATTGCACGGTCTTGCATGTATTGGATTTGTTGGTTGACAAGGTTTGAAGTGACTTCATACCTGGGAATCTACAGATATTTGGGCTTGCATTTGTTGGTATCTCTTGTGTGCATTGTATTTGTGGCTGCTTCTTGATTTGTGTTTGCAGGATTCGAGGCTGCTGATGCAAGGGCCGCACTTCCCTCTCCTCCTTTTCCTTTTTTAGACCTTGATTTTGTAGTTGGAGGTGTCGTCCCCGTCAAGAGGAGAGGCTTGGTTTTCTGAGTACGCTAGGAAATTATCTAGCTGAACGATGGTTTAGAGTGACCTCCGCTGGAGGCCGCCATGGCTGTGGCGCTGTAAGGTTGCAGGCGGCTAGGTTAAAGAACAGGAACCCCAATAGAATGCATCCTAATCGAAGTACAATGTGCAACTTCAATCCTCAACATTTACTCCCCACTACTAATGAGCATTTATTCAAGTAACTAATATGCTATAAAACTGCAAAATGTATGACACACATCTCCTAACAAAAATTATAATAATTAAAAACATTACTTTATCACTTAAAACATGATAAATTCTATAATTATCATGGTACATATTGGTCATGGAATAAGACCTAAAACTGTTTCTAGTTGGATAAGAGCTCATCTTTCGCGTTTGTAAGGAAATGGGTTAACAACCTAAGACCAAAGGCATATGGTAGGAGTGGAAGTCTTCCCTCTTACAAATCACCAATATGTTATTTCAGGTGGTGTAGTTTTCTTTGAATAAGTTGATGATTCAACTCGCATTTACAAACAGAAGTAAGCGATGGTTATCCTCATTACTAATTTTAAAATTGAGTTCTTCAAAAAACATTATCATGGTACATATCACAAGCTAGTGTACTTTGAAAAAATGGAAAAGTAATATTGAAAGTTTATAGCTACTTTAACAAGAAGGTATTCGTAATCCATATCATGTATATAGATACTTTAATAAGTAGTCCATATTATGTATATCTTGTGTACTGAAATGTGTAATAATGTAGTTAAAATAAAGAAAGAAGCACGGGTCTTCTGTCAATGAAACTATGCCATAACACATTCATTCATGGTGTATTAAAAAATACTCCTAATTTCACTAAATATTGATAAATATCTACAAAAATCATTTTGTTGAACACATCTTCTAATACATCTTTCTAATTTAAAAAAAAAAAAATTATTTTTACTAGATACCTCTTTTTATACCCCCAATCCATGTAAATTCGCAATACCTACATTATAAATACCTACATTATAGTGACCTTATTTTTCATAATCTAAAAACCCCCTTTATGAATGAACATGATAAGATATTGGTCAACAAGGTGAATTCCCTATAGAAAGAAAGTGTGTCTATATGATGTGAATGGTACACCTAACCTCCATACATGCTTTTCTTCTTATATGATTTAGACTACCACTAGGTGCATGGTGACTTCCATGGTTCATGTAAATAAATTAGCACATCTGCATTAATGGCAGATGGATAATATTGATAGGATAAAAACACAAAAAATGAAAAGAACTAAAAATTAGTTGAGATGAATTACACATACATTTATTTATTCAATCTACAAAATCCCATGAAACCAGGTTCATCAAATCCCATAGGTAATGGAAATTTGCAAGAATCAAATTCTGCACCTCAGCTTTTCGATCTCTGTTCGGACACAGTGACTAGATCGACTGATGCCATGCAGTCCGGGGTTGTGAAAAAAGACGTGGATGATGGCGTCTTAGGTTTGGATCCCACGACGGACCAATTACTACACCAAGTTAATAATTGGACAACTCCATTGTCCGGCGGTGGGGATTAAACTTTTGAATATAACCTTTTTTAATTAAATATACAATCAAGTTTTAAAAAAATCATATCATTCAATAAATTCCTTCTCTTCTTGCTTTAGAGAGTTTTCAATGGGCTTCAACTCATTGTCCATAACTTAAAAATCATCCGAGATTTGAGTGTATTATTCTGAGCACACTTATTGTGAAGAAGGTTCTGATGCGACCTACACATTCCACGAAGATATTTGCAATTACTACTTATCGTGGAAATAACCAAGTACACACCAAAATAATACAAAATCATGTCATAAACTAATCACAAGAAATATATAAAGGAAAATGTAGCCCATTATTAAAGAAAAAAATATGAAGGCATATAAGACTTTAAACTCCAATTGTTCATCTTCAACCATTAAAAAATCATGGTTGTTGCTATGTTTAACATTGCTAAAGACAACATATAAACATAATAGTTATTTTAACTGAACCATAATTAAATTAGAAGTTTGTTTTAAAAAAAAATCATGGTAATTGAAAGTTCAAAGGTGACATTTTATATGGATTGTGACGATAGTCCAATATAAGTTCAAACAAACACTTCAGAAAGTTTTGTGGGATAGAGTAATTTCACGAATATAATGGATGCACCATGCTCTTACTTGGATCATTTATTATGTAAAATATCGACAAGGGAATCATAGTATCATAAATTCAAGTTAGGTGATAGAAACTTAATTAGGCGTTAGTTTTTTTTTCCTTTATAAGTTTGTATCAAATTAAGGAAGTTGCAAAGCAGCGAATCCCTATTTTATGGACTTGAACTTGTAATAAGACTTGGGGTAGATTGGTTCATTATTGCAACCATCCTGAAATTAATTATATGAACGGTGGTTCGTGTTCACAAGAACATTGGTTCATTATTGTAACGGCTATGAAACTAATCGTGTGAACTCTAGTTTATTAGCAACAATGAAACTATAACATAACATACATTCATTTAAAAAAGAGACATGAAATTTTTTATTGTATTATGCAAAAAATGATTATATGACATATGATTTTTTGATCAAAGTAGTTGAGTGCTAATGAAAGAAAAACTAAGATAAATGTGTCATTGTCATTATATTTATATTTTTACATATTTGAAGCAAACAATTTATAGTAAAAAATAATTTCTATCTACCCCATCAATGAGGAAATTGGATCCATGGTATCATTTATTTCAACAAGGAAATTTGCTCATTTCATCATGTATAATCCATCAAACAAGAAATAAAACCTAAGTAATCTATTGTTCTCATCAAGTAAAACCTAAGTAATCCATGCTTTCCCAGAGACTTCAAAATAGATCTAGACCACTTTTCCACCAAGAAGAATGTTGGCTACTCACGCGACCTATTCCTAAGGAGCACTTACAACAACATGCAAAAATAGTCAATTTCATACTACGTCCTTTGTTTTGACCTGTAAATAAGCTACATAAAATAACTCTATTGTAAATAACCCCAATGGAATGTTAACCAAGCAAGAGGACATTGGCAAAGAATTTATTGCCCATTACAAAATATTATTTCGAATGCGGCTAATGCTTTCAATGAATTCCAAGTAAACTTAACCAAACCTTTAAATAAGAATAGTAGGCTATAGGGGATAAATATCAATGACTTTATTTTGGAGGGATCATTTTGGAACCAGGTAACCTTCCTGTCAATACATTTTTTTTAGAGCAGAACATTTTCATAGATAGAGATGCTTCCTTTTTTTTCACAAGTAAAAGTCGATACTTGTATTAATAAGAATGAAATGTTTACAACCAGAAAGAGATCCACAACAAACCAACTAGAGGCAGATCCGAGACTGAAACCGTCTCCCAGACAACAGACAAAAATAAATATTACCCGGGATATACCAATCCCCCAACAGTAGATCCAATCGACCAACAAAAAATAATACAACCGGTAAATGGCAGCCCAGCCAGTCCAAAACTAAAAACCATAAACAACAAAAACTAAAAAGGAGAAAGCAGAAGACTATACAGCAAAAATAGTCCAGCATCCTAGAAGAGGAGCTCGTGGACCCTCCAAAATTTCATAGAAGATCTTGCCAACCTCCGTAGCAAGTCCATGATGTGAGAGAGAGTCTGCAATGGAGTTATGCTCCTGATATATGTGAATGATAGAGGACCCAGGACAACGACCGAGGAGTAACAATGTTTGATCCATCCATGCAGAAAGTACGAGGGCATTAATAGCCACAACAGAGTTTGCCCAATTCAAAATGGTCAAGGAATCTCCTGCAATCTATTCCAGTTGAATGTGAGCCTTGTCAGCAAAGAATAAGAGGAGCCATAGTGCAAGGAGCTCCCCTTTTGTATTTGTACCGATGCCCCCATGAAGCCATAGATTGATCTGATCTCCATTATCAAGTTCAATGTAAGCACCTGCCCTACAAATACCAAGAGTAGTATGGGAAGCACCATCGAAGTGGGCACGATTTCCAAACCGAAGGAGCCTAAAAATGCTTCCTATCATCAAAAGGGTGCCAACCCATTATCTACCAGTGGCAATCGACTATGATAAACCTTATGGTTAGGACCATTAATAATACAGGGAAATTATTTTAAGGCTATCCACTCCCCTATTTAAGTAGTAGGGAAGATAGTAGATGGATCATATTTTGTGTCTTTCATGAATTGATTCAATAAAATAAAACATAAACTACATGCAATATTGCAAACACATGCAAGGATTGCGGTCTTCATTGAAGGTGGCAATGGAAGCACCGAGATAGCTAGGGGAGAAGCTACACATGTGGAATAGAACTTGTTGGCAGGCAGTTTGGTAGAGTGCTATCGCAGCATCTCCGATGCTGCAACAAGGCAGAAGATGACGCGAATGGCGAGGAGCAGAAGATTAGTGATGTATTTTGGGTCAATTGTACCATGGAATGCGCGTTTTGGGTCATTAGGACCATAGATAATCTAATGTTGAGTCAGTTATACCGCAGAATGCGGGTTTTTGGTCGATTTTGTACCGAGTTAGTTAGATATTGGGTCACTTGTCCAAATGTCGGTTAGGAAATTGTTAGTAAGTGGACAAGCATTGTAATGGTGGAAGCCTATATATAGATAAGAGTCGTAGGTATTGAGAGAGACGAAGATGAGAGGAATCAAGCTGGGTGAAGAGAAGTACATGTTTTTTGGGTTGTTTCTGCGCATGTGTGAGATATTGTCGAGACCTGATCTTTGAGGAGATATGGTATCTAAGGTTTTGTAGTAATAATATATGATGAAACTGTTCTAGTGCAATTCCTGGGTTCTTTCTGTTTATTTATGGTAATGCAATGTCACACTTTATGAATAATGCTATGTTTCCTTAATGCAATGTTGCTTTACTGTTATTACTACGGCGATAATGAATGCTGCGATTGAATAATGCATTATGAACACATGTCAAATGTTTGAGATTCCTGTTTAGTGTTGCAATAGAGTTAGTTCATATAGCTGCAAATCTCCTCCTTCCTCGGTGGAAACATGGTTCCGTCTGCTCTCCCTGGATGCCTCGGGTGAGACCTCATCTGCTCTGCAGGTGTTGCTGGGCGGGATAGAACCTGCCCGGGACGGTGCCCAGGGAGACTGTGGAATGTGTCGACAGTGGAGTGGAACCCCTATCGACTGGAGTCGCGTTGGTCAACAAATGGTTCCGTTGCCGGGACTGTGCGAAGAGTGAAAGGAGGACATGTTGTGGCACCCGACAAAGCCGGAGATACAAAGCTGGTTTGATCAGAAGTTGCGGGAGTTTGCTGAAGAAGAAAGTCGGAACACACGACTGATAGTAGATCACTGGGTGGGAAGGTATATTCACGATGGTCCACATGAATGGTTTTTCTGTGAATTCCCAGTCATTCTGTACAAGTGGTTATCAAAGCTGACCTTCCAAAAGAGGAATTTCCAGGGTGGTGAGAGCTTGGACCCCGGAATTTATTCAGGAGCCGCAAGAAGTCGATAACAAGGCATTGCGGGCTGTCGAAGTTTGGCTCGATAGCATCTTGGAGGGATATATCACTGAAGTCGCGTTCGACACACAGAAATCATTTAGTGAAGATGAAAGATATTTCTTCCGAGGACCAAGGGGAAGGTTTCTGCTATCGCCCCAACTGTCGATTAAGATGCTAATCTGCGAAAAAGGGTATATTGAAGATGCATCTTGATCAGTAGACAGCCTGGTGGGAGGAGGCCATGGGTACCGGGACTGTTGGGGAATGGTACATGGAACGGTAAGGGGTAGATGGGTGCAGACCATGAGGAGACTGAGTGAAGCCAAGGAAGAAAGTGGTCTTACGCGAGGAGGAGCGAGGTTTCGAAAGGAGAAGAGGCAGAGGACAGGAGAAGGTCCTACTACGATCGAATCGCAAAACTGCAAAGGAAGACCACACGGGATGAAGCAACCTCACAATCCTAACAGGGATGGCTAGGCTACACCCAGGATAGGGGCAAGACCAAACCTCGGCACCAACGTACCCACACCTCTATTCACTATCTCACAAACAACAAGAAATACCACTTCGACACCGCCAAGTTCATCAATTCCATAGAAATTAATTGGCAGCAGCATAGTGAAAGGAGGAAGGAAGCCCAGAATGGCGGGCAATGATGCTAAGTTACCATTGTTCCACGGAAGTGCGACAGACAACCCAGAATAGTATTGGTTTTTGTGTGAAGCAGTCTGGACCGTGAAACAGATCACTGATGCTGATGCTAAGCAAGGACAGTTAGCCACGACTTTGTGAGGTCGTGCATTAGATTGGTTCATGAAGTTTGTTCTAGTCCCTACGGGAGCCCCAGAGAAGTCACTGGATGAGATTCGAGATGGGCTGATTGCTGAATTTAGACGATCCAAGTCCGAAGCTCAATACATCACAGAATTGAAGGAAATTAAGCAATATCCCAATGAGACGGTATGGGATTTCGACCAGCGATTCAAGACGTTGATGGCAAAGGTTAGTTTCGATATGAGCGTCGTCCAACATAAAGAGTGGTTCATTCCGGCATTGCTCCTGCACATTTGGCTGTCGCAAATGCATCAAAACATTTTGATGCCCAACGAAGCTTTAGAGATTGCAATACGATTAGAGGCGCCACCGATTGGGGATAATGCAGTCAGGATGTCACAGATATAGACACAGCTTGCTAACTTGAGTATACAATTGCAAGATTTAAAGAAGAACAGGGAACAACGCGATGAAGTATGGTGTACACGATGCCAAGGAGAAGGGCATACGAAGGACAATTGCCTGGATTTCCGCAATTATTTGGTGTCAGGTGCTCCAAATCCGTTGAATGGTGATAGCATCCCATGGTGTCGCGTTTTCCAGGTGTATGGGCATAGTCACGAAAATTGCCCTTATATGCAAAAAATGGTCACAACCTTGAGAAATCTCTATTGCACATTTTGCAAATCGGTGGGTCACGATGACAAAGATTGCCGTGCATATGGGTTGCTACAAGAAAGAATGTGTGATGTATTCTACGTCAAGGACGATTAGCGTGCCATACAACAACCACAACTACAACCGCAGGTAACCCAACCACTACCTCAACCGTAGATGCAGTTCGTACCGCAGCAGTTCATGCCGCAATATGCTCCAATGCAAGTGGCTCTACAATAGCCACAGTACGTCCAGCAACCACAGTATGCACCAAAGGGGTAAGGCATGTAGCAGAATCCTATGCAGCCGCATTACCAACAGCAGGGTGGATTTTGAGGAGGCTACCGGGGCGGACACGGTGGAGGATTTGGTCGCGGAGGAGGACGAGGTGGCAGTGGACCTATTCAGTGCTATCACTGTGTGGTGTGGGGGCATTATCAGTGAGACTGTCCACTACTACAGAATCAGTGTGCGTTCTATTTTTTTAATGATCATATAGTTGAGAATTGTCCATAGTTGATTGCACGATGGCAGGTTGGGAATGCTCCGCAGATACAGAATCAGACCCAGCTACAACAACCGGCCCAAAACCAAGTATAGCAACCAGTCCAGAACCAAATACAAAAACTAGTACAGAACCAACCCCCACAACCACATCAGAATGCAAATCCAAATGGGAACCCGCAGGGGAATCTGCAGTAGACTCAAATGCAGGGTGCACATATTGTGACAATTTTGGCAGAACCGTGACCACAAGATGCTTCAGTGGCTGTTGTAACTCGTGGAGGAAAAATGAATGGGGAAGGTAGCTCGCGACCGATGATTCGGTTGGAAGGCCAGAAGACTTATGCGGACTTCGATGTCATTGAAGTGGTTGAGGGGGGAAGCTCTTATCCTTTGCTATTGGGGATTGGATGGGCTAACGATAGTGGAGTTGTAATCAACTTCAAGAGGCGCATGATGACCTTTGAGAATCGCGATCTCAGAGTCATAGCCCCGTTGTATCCAGCTGAAGGACGTTGATATATTGAGCCTATAAAAGATGACGATCCCACTGGATGGGACCATGCATTCAATATTTCTAAAGACTATATTCATCCCATTGCCAACGGTGAGCTGGGATAGTGCAGCGAGAGCTCTGCATCTTCCGACTCTGATGATGCATTAGAACATTGGCAGAACCGCTTGCACGAAGTATCATTCCAAAAATGTGGCTTAATTACGCAATATTTTCGTCGTGTTGCGACAGAAACAGTCACACTGCCAGTCTATGAGGGGTTTCCTGGCTTAACCAACTTTTTGATGGAATTTGAAGAATGAGTCTCAGAACCACAACGATTGGTGGCATTGGAGGAAGCACTGAAGGTTGCTCTAGCACACTGGTGGGGGACACACAAGAAATATATTGATGGTTGGTCACAATGTCGAAGGTTGATGATGGTCTGGTTGGGCGATACTGAGGTTTATCACACTAGCAAGTATGATGTCCGAAAGAATCCCAGTGATCATGTGATGGAATGCCAACGATTATGGGTAGTGCGACCCAGAGATGAGTGGGTCCATGCTTTTATCCATACCTTAGATGAGATGCCACACTCATGGTATACTGTAGCCGAGTTGCGAAGAGAAATTACAGCATGGGGGGAGTTGATGGTCTGTTTCACTCATATGTTCACTTTCACGGATGCCAACCCTGACATCAATAACACCTTACAGCTCATCTGCGATGTGGTACTTCAAGTTGTTCCGGTGGCCTACCCTACCGATCCGCACACATACTGTCAGATGCAGTGTCTTATGGAGTGCTTCAACATAACCGGTGGGCCAGAGGATGAGGACGATCCCCAGAATGTCAACATTCTCGAATATGAAGGAAGTCCCGATGTTGTCCCACCCACTGCGCCAAGTAATCCATTCAGTCAACCATTGAAGCTTCGTAAGCTCAATATCGGTGCAGAGGCCACTCCCAAGTTTGCAAATGTTGGGGACTATTGGGATGATGAGATGATGAGTAAGGTCACTGATTTACTCCATGAGTTTCAAGACTTGTTTCCTACAAAGTTTTTTGATATGAAGGGGATCCTGGGTGATATAGGGGAGATGAGGATCCTTTAAAACCATATGCTAAGCCAGTTCAACAGCGACCTTATCGACTGAATCCATGACATAAGGAAAAGGTCAAGTGAGAACTTGATCGCATGTTGGATGCTGGTATTGTTGAACCAGTGGAAGAGTCCGAATGGATCAGTCCTATGGTGTTGCAGGACAAGAAAACCGGTGAGGTGCACATTTGTGTTGACTTGCGGAAGTTAAATGATGCCTGCTTGCACGACCCTTTTCCGACCCCATTTATTGATGAAGTACTTGAAGGGGTGGGCGGCCAGGAGATGTATTCATTCACCAATGGGTTCTCTGGCTACCATCAAATTCGCATT
Organism: Larix kaempferi; assembly: GCA_027924585.1. Classification (NCBI taxonomy): domain Eukaryota; kingdom Viridiplantae; phylum Streptophyta; class Pinopsida; order Pinales; family Pinaceae; genus Larix; species Larix kaempferi. The sequence continues at coordinate 1,322,233 of BSBM01000865.1, read as the reverse complement.
GCCAAAGAAGATCGCCATAAGAAAACTTTCGTTACTAAATGGGCTGCTTTCAGTACACTATAATGCCATTTGGTTTGAAGAATGCACCTGCGATATTCTCCCGCGTCGTTGTTGCTGCATTTAAAGACTTTATTCAGAAGTTTTTGCAAGTATACATGGATGATTGGACAGTTTATGGGTTGATCCACGATCATTTGGCCAATCTATGGTTAATTCTTGAGCACTGCCAACAGCACTAGATATCACTGAACTTGAAGAAATGTATGTTTTGTGCACCATTTGGGATATTGTTGGGTCATATTGTGTGTAAGCAAGTGTTGTTGGTCGATTCAACTAAGATTGCACTCATTTTGAGTTTGCAACCACCGACCACTGTTAAGTAGTTATGAGCGACTCTGGGGCATACGAGGTATTATCGCAAGTTCATCAAGGGATATGTAGCGATCACCACCCCTATGGAGAAGTTGCTGAAGAAAGATGCGCTATTTCACTGGACTCCGAAATGTCAAGATAGTTTCGACACACTGAAGACGAAGATGGCTTCGGCACCAATACTGGTATTTCTGGATTGGAGTAAGGAGTTCCATGTACATGTCGATGCCTCATCAATCGCATTGGGAGTAGTATTGGATTAGCCCAGCGAAGGAGATCGTGATCACCCCATTGCTTTCGCTAGTCAGAAGTTGTCGTCCAGTGAACGCAACTACACCACCACTGAGTGGGAGGGTCTGGCAATGGTTTACATGCTGCAGAAGTTCAAGCACTATTTGTTGGGTGGGCACTTTAAAATGTTCACTGACCATTCCGCGTTGAAATACCTAGTCAATAAGCTTGTGTTGGGGGGAAGATAAGTCGTTGGCTACTTCTTTTTCAGAAGTTCAATTTTGAATTCTTTGTGAAGCCATGCCGATTGAATTCCGGTCTTGATCATCTCTCATGGATTGATACAGGGGAGGAACCCACCAATATTGAAGATGGGTTGTCGGATGCACAACTATTTAAGGTTGATGTTGCTGATGACTATTTTGATGACACCCTCCAGTTTCTGACAACGGGTACTACACCAGGCGTGTTCACCACCAGTCAGAAGAAGTAATTGGTAGTCAAGGCTACAGCCTTCCAACTAATCGTAGGAGAGTTATATAAAATGGGCACTGATGAGATATTACGCAGATGTGTCTTTCCACATGAGCAAGCACCAATACTGGCTGAAGCAAATGGAGGAGTAGCAGGAGGACACTATGGTGGTCGGGCGATGGCTAGGAAGGTATTGCATGCAGGGCTGTGGTGTCCTACATTGCATAATGATGTGACAGACTATGCGTAGTCTTACGATGTCTTCCAGCGAACTAGCAAACCATCCAGATGCGATGAGATGTCGTTGATGCCTCAAATAACATTGCAACCGTTTGACAAATGGGCCGTGGATTTTGTACAACCGATCAATCCACCAGGGAAATGCATGGGTGCGTGGTATATCATCACGGCGACAAAGTATTTGACCTGATGGGCCAAGGCGACACCTGTAGTTGATTGTTCCGCGGCTACGTTGCCATGATTTCTATTTGATAACATTATCACTTGCTTCGGCTACCCCAAGATATTGTTGAGTGATCAAGGCATCCACTTTATTAATCACACCATCAACACAATGACGGAGGAGTTGAAGATATGGCATAAGAAGAGTACACCCTATCATCCATAGGCGAATGACACGGTGAAGGCCTTTAACAAGGTATTGGAGCATGCACTGACAAAGGTGTGCAATGCGAACCGCGACGACTGGGATCTAAAAATCCCAGTAGTGTTGTTGGCCTTTTGCACCACATGTAAACAGCTGACAGGATAGACACCATTTAATTTGGTGTATGGACAAGAAGCACTTATGCCAATGGAGTATATTGTTCCGAGTCTATGAATTGCGGTTGTCACGGGCATGGATGATGTCGCAGCATTGAATGACCATCTAGTGCAATTGGTGCAGCTGGAAGAAGATCGTTTCATCGCTAGGTTCCACGAGGGGGTAGAGAAGGATCGACAGAAGGCATGGCATGATCGCAACATAAAAAATAAACAATTTCAACAGGGTGACTTGGTGCTGTTGTACGACAGCAAGTTTATGAAACATCCAGAAAAGTTGCAGATGCATTGGCTTGGTCCCTATTGCATCAGTAGTATTACTTCTGAAGGAGTGGTTTAGTTGCAGTAGTTGGATGGGGCGATGCTCCCCAGGATGGTAAATGGTCATAGGTTGAAGCCCTATCGCACGGGCTTAGAACACCGCGATGCCTGAGTCACATCGGGAAAAAAAAAATGATGATGTGTTGCATTATGATCGGTGGCAGGCTGTCGCACCACCATGGATGAAATGCGGAAGCAGGGAGGCTTCTGCCGCAAGTTGGGAACAATCGGAGACACATGGAAGCATAGTGACCGGGTCAAATCAGTAATAAATGCCAAAACTTCAGACAGTTAATTAACGACGTTGTTCGAATGATGGGCATTAATGGCAGATCCGTCCGATCGACGGACTAAATTGACGACGGATTTGTGTCATTAATACAGGATTTTGGTTGAGTTAATGCCTGATTCTGTGATGATTATGGTGGATTTGGTTGGATGCTATAAAAATGGATTGAAGCTATTTGAAAGGCACTGAGAATTTAGTTGTTTTTGTAAGATTGTGGCATGCTGCAGAGTATTGTTGCTGGTTCGTGAGTGTTGTTGTGTGTTGGGAGAAGCTGTTGGCACTGTTGAGTGTTGTTGTTGAGTATAGTGAGGTATTCCAGGTGAGCTGGAGACTGTTGAGATCAGTAGTGAAGTTGATTCCCCCTTCATCCTGGCTATTGTTGAAGAAGAACCTGCGCATGGTGTCAACCTTGAGGCCGAGGTAGCCACTATGCCGGTGGGAGAATCCATAATTGCTAAGAAGTGCCAGGGAGGTTAGCACTCGGAGTCCCTGCAGAGTAAGAGGGTGCTTCAGTCCTCCACTGCGATGGCAGGCGAAACTATGGAATAGGTGGGGCACTCCAGTTGTCCCATTCGTGAGTCTGCCCCATGGGTGGGACTCTCCGCCCATGATATCCTTGGGTATATCCCTCCAATTCGGCTGGATGCCACCCCACGTAAGATAAACCCAAAATAGAAGTATGGTGTGAAGATGCCCACGCTCCCAATTGGAATGGAGTGCTCTGTGAATATTGAACTGGCGTTGACGCGTCTGCGCTATGACACTCATGATATGGTGGCCTACCTCGACATTGCATCTGCCCCCTATGTGCAGGAGACGCGCCTTTCCCCAACATCGACTATACACGATTGGGCACGAGGATTGAAGCAAGTCGGCTTGTTAGGGCTCATTAACATGCCACATTTCGGGAGACTGGTGGAAGTGAATGCTTGCGTAAAGCATCTCCTGGCGTGTTTTCATGGTGGGTCATTGTGGCTGGATAGAGAAGTCCCGGTCACCATTGACTTAATTTCATCCATAACTGGCTTGCAAAAGAATGGAGTTGATCTGGCGCAGTTCATCCAGGGGAAGGCCAATGACAAGAAGCAGGCACTGCAGTTGGTCCAGAAATATGGCCTAGAAATGGATGGGCATGGGTATCGCACCAGTAGCTGCAATGATCAGGCGGTGCTCACTGGCATTAAGATTCTATCCTGTAAGGTGGTTAGGGGTGGTCGACCTAACCAATGCAACTCGGGAATTGTTGCATGTGCTGAGCAATGTGCGGAAGGGGTCCAAATGAATTAGTCCCTGCACCTCTTGAATACATTAATGGAGGACATGGCGATGGTCCAATCAGGAAAGGGTGCCTTTACATATAGTTGGCTGTTGCTATTGATCTCTTTCGTCGCATGGAAAGGGCTCGACACATACCAGGGCATGGACTGTATAGCTACAACAGAATGACAAGGGGCACAATATCAAAATCTATGGTATGTACGGGAGCCCGAGAGACTCTGGGATTTCATATTGCATTTTTGGCTGTATTGAGAGATGCTTTGTGCCGCGGAAACACAGGTCCCGCTAATATCTGAAGAAACTATCGCGCGTTTCACACCTGTTATGGTGTTTGCAATTTGACCGCATACCATACATATCCAAGCCTGCCATGATCTTGATCGACAATGGTTGCAGACCTCATAGAAGGTGATGTCTGCAGATTTGGAGGGTGCTGTGAATGAGTGGCTGGAGGAATGGCGACAACCCATGAGTCCCATTGAGATAGAAGTTGGTGGCCCGCCATTGGGCCTAGATGATCGGGTATTGGCATAGGACGAGCAGAGTCACCATGAAGCAGGGCACCAATCGACCAAAACAATATCAGACGATAGCGACCGAGAGCTTGAAGTGACCTGCTCGAAAATGTATCAGGAGCGTGCAACGATCAGTGGATTGTCTTTGCCCACCGAGGCACACTTGGGCCGCCTTGTCACAGCGCTCAATACTGCATCCTCTGCAGCAGTGGACAAGATGGAAAGGAAAGTGGATAAAGGATTCCATGTGATCACCACTCGGTTAGAATCCTTATACGACCTGGTTTTTGGGAGGGCACCAAAGGAAGCAACAGCATCAACCTTTGACACAATCAGCACTGAGCCGTGGGTCAGGAATGTGGAGATTCCCCCTACTGTGATTATGACCAAAGATGCAAAACTAACAATGTTGCTGCAGTAGCTGCACACAGTGACCATTAATGTGAATGTCTTGCCCGCGGAAGGATTGAATACTCTACAGGATACTACCAGCGAGGAAACGACTGACCGGCTGTGGCAGATCAGTAGTATGTGTGCCTGCCTGCAGGCAAGCGAGGTTGATGCACAGTGCACCATTACAGAATTGACTGCCAGGGCTGCTTCCACACGGAAGGAAGTGGATGACCTTGAGGTACACATTAAGGACGAACGGGCGGAGAAGGCCCGCAAAATTAAAGGCCTGAAAAAGGAACAAGATTTCCTTATTGCGAAAAAGGCTTGCATGTGGGACGACAATGTCCGGGTTGACCGGGTGATCACAGAATCTTATCAACATGTCCCGGAGCCCACTAAAGAGGTATATGTGCTTCACTGAGTGCAGCGACTAGGGGTTTCTATTCTTCAATTGCGACAGGATAATCACGAGTTGAAGGCCCAGTTGAAACTGGGTACGCCTCAGGCCAAAGTGGATGACTGACGAAGGGCACTTGAGGAAGTTTCCACTCAAATGGAGGAGCTGGAAACATAGGAAACCAAGCTCACGGCTGAAACAATGCAATTCCGGGTCTACATTGTTTAGGATGAGCAGGTTGAGCAGCTAATGAAGTACCGGCAAGAAGTGGAGGGACAGTTGGCCACATTAAAAGCTACAATGCGCACTATGCTACCACTGGTGCAAGTTGCTAAGTCTCAAGAGCTGAAAGACTTACAACACCATGTCGCCAAGGCGGATGAGCGACAAAAGATACGCGTAGCTCAGTTAGAATAGTTCTAGGACAGGGGTTGTAAATTTATGATGCAGGCTAGTGAAGCTCTAGAGGCAGTGCAGAAGTGTCGACAATAGGTCATGGAAAAGCTTATGGATCACCCATCTACCGACGCCGTGGTCGATAGTCAAGCAGTGGCTATGGAAGCCAAGGAGCTGGTGCGGACAGTTGAATAGCCATATGAGGACTTCAAAGTAAAGATGACGGCGTGTACTATGTCCAGCAGTTGACGTGGCTCGAGGGCGATCCATAAGATTGTGTTGGGGGCCTGTTGGTAGGCGGTTTGGTAGAGTGCTATCGCAGCATCTCCGATGCTGCAACAAGGCAGAAGATGACACAAATGGCGAGAAGCGAAAGATTAGTGACATATTTTGGGTCAATTGTACCATGGAATGTGGGTTTTGGGTCATTTGGACCATAGATAATGTGATGTTGAGTCAGTTATATCGCAGAATGTGGGTTTTTGGTCGGTTTTGTACCAAGTTAGTTAGATATTGGGTCACTTGTCCAAATGTCGATTAGGAAATTGTTAGTAAGTGGAAAAGCATTGTAATGGCGGAAGATTATATATAGATAAGAGTCGTAGGTATTGAGAGAGACGAAGATGAGAGGAATCAAGTTGGGCGAAGAGAAGTACATGTTTTTAGGTTTTTTCTGCGCATGTGTGAGATATTGCCGAGACCTGATCTTTGAGGAGATATGGTATCTAAGGTTTTGCAGTAATAATATATGATGAAACTGTTCTGGTGCAATTCCTGGGTTCTTTTTGTTTATTTATGGTAATGCAATGTCGCACTTCATGAATAATGCTATGTTTCCTTGATGCAATGTTGCTTTACTGTTATTACTGCGGCAATAATGAATGCTGCGATTGAATAATGCATTATGAACACATGTCAAATTTGTGAGATTCCTGTTTAGTGTTGCAATAGAGTTAGTTCATATAGCCGTAACTCTCCTCCTTCCTCAGCAGAAACAGGGTTCCGTCTGCTCTCCCTGGACGCCTCGGGTGAGACCTCATCTGCTCTACAGGTGTTGCTGGGTGGGATGAAACCTGCCCGGGCTGGTGCCCAGGGAGACTGTGGCATGTGTCGATAGTGGAGTGGAAACCCTGTCGATTGGAGTAACGTTGGTCAATAGAACTATGGAAGAACTAGAAAGGAGGAATCCATAAGAATTAACACACCATATGTCCATTAAGGTCTCGGGTTTGAAATATGAGCATATTCAATCCTCTTTCCATCAAATATTAGTGATACGAAGGACTAGTGGCATCCATGATCGATCCACCAACAATCAATAATATCATGTACTAGGCAATCAATGAAATGACCCCTTCTCTTTTTTGCCTGGTAGGATAGTGGCCTTCGGCACCTGTGACACTTTTCCTTCATACTATCATTACATCAAGGCCGTAACTTCCTAATATTTTCATCCTACCTTAGGGTAATTTTGCATTGTATGATAATCCAGATTAATTGCATTAATTTAGTTTTAATAGAATATCACTAAATAAAAATAAGTAACATGATCCCTTGTCACGTACTATAATTGAAAAAAATATTAAATCTTGTGTGTACTAAGTTCTAGTCTCACATGCCACCAAAAACTATAAACATAAACAAATTGTTTCGAAGATAAGCGAGATCTCTACTCAAATATGAAACTTGAATATGTCCAGTGAAAGTACCTATGTACCTCAAATCCCTCAAGTTCTCATCATTTTAGAAGTAATTTAGAAAAACATATTTTTGGAAAAAAAATCCTTAAATATATTTGGAAAATGAAATTCCAACACTGCTTACATTGCAATATTGTAATTTATGTATGGGATGTGAAATATTAATGAGATACGAAGTAATATAAATTCTTGATTCTTAAATTTTTGTGATATGCACATGTGCATGTGAATTAATGAACAACCATGAGCAAAGATTTCTATCTCCTTGAATTTGTTAAATATTCAGAGGGATTAAACAATTTTCACGCACAAATATTAATGATTTGAATTATTTTTATATCTTTATAAATTCTTGGTTGAATTAATCCATCAATTATTTAGTTGGGTTGGTTAGTTGTAATGGTTGGCTCTAAATGGTATGAAAAGTAAGAGATAATTAGATAAGTACCTAGATAAGTATTGTTAGAGATAATGCCTAATTATGTGGTATTGGTTTGAGAGTTTATAGGAGACAATTGAGATATTTTCTCAACCTACAACTCCATGTTTGTAATGAGTTGGATCTAACTCCAACTACATATAGCTATTGTATCTTCGTTTAATAGTGTGCAATACAGTTTATGTTTTGTGTGTAATCTGTGTGATATGGATGCTCTTATGAAACAATTTGGTATCTGAGGGATCAACAATGGCTGGCTGAGCGCTGAGAAATTGGATCGAAAAGCCATTCCGGATCAACTAAGAGCCACGATCCTAAAGAATGAGAGGGAGCCGTTTGAGATGCCAGTTGAGAGGTATCGCTAACCGTGAGCTGAAGAGGGATCGCTGTGGATCTGTGGATATGTCACCAGGTTAAGGAGCTTCCAGGAATTTACAATGGTTATGGTAATCATACCTTAGTTATTATTGAATGAGGTTCCATCAATTTCACATGTTGTTGAAAGCTCTTGACTGTGCATGCAAATTATATCTAAGCCTTCAAGAAGGAATCATTCGATCTAAGTGCTGCCAAGGAATGGTCTATGTATCCCAATGATTTGCTGCAATTCCATTTGACATTGGTTTGGTATACAATGTACCAAATGATCCACTGCTGCTGTGCATTTAATGTCGGCGAATTAGCATTTATGAGAACAATCCTGGAGCACATCAGAATCTTTCCTGTATCTCCAGAGAAAATGGCCATCCGAAATGTTTCTCTTGGTGAATCAACGTATGGTATCCCGCTATGGATTGATATAAAGGAGGAGCCACCAGATGGACTGTCTATTTCTTTTGTTGTTTTTTACTGATATATATATTTATCTATGTGTGGTGTGCTTAAATTTTTCTATGTAAATGTTTATGTGAAATAGGAACTCTTGTATCTTGATATAAGTTGGCAGCCCCAGTTTCAACAACAACCGTTCTTATGATGGAATTCACCTTGTATAAGTGAATTTTGAAGACATTCAGTATCTAGACTACCTTTCTACAAACTGACAGATATACGAAAGCGAAATATCTTACAGATGGAGGAATGTCCATAGGATGATTCATTACTTGACAACTTTTCTCATGGAATCCCTGGTGAGATGATTTTGTCAATATTGTCTATTGTGCAAATGCAAGAATGATGTTCTGAAGCATTTATGCTTTAAATGAGTTGAATGGTAAGCTCAGAGAAGAGGAAGAGAAAGAGCACAGTCCAGAGGCATCAGAGTGGGTGTAGGAGCTAATGAAGGCCAGACAGACAAAAGTTAAAGTGTTGTAACCTTTTATGTTATGTAATTTGTGAAGTTTTGTAATGTAGGCATTAACAGGGGGTATTATAGATAATGCCTAATTATGTGGGATTGGTTTGAGAGTTTATAGGAGACAGTTGAGATATTTTCTCAACCTACATCTCCATGTTTGTAATCAGTTGGATCTAACTCCAACTACATATACCTGTTGTATCTCCGTTTAATAGTGTGCAATACAGTTTATGTTTTGTGTGTAATCTGTGTGATATGGATGCTCTTATGAATTCCAATTAGTATATGGACCCGATCCATTTGCAAATATTGTAAACCTCAACCTCGCTGGACATACCCATCTCCCAAAACCCAATAGAGAATGTAAAGCATATCAAATATATTGCAAACACATAATACAATTTGTTATTCAATATTGTTTTGTTTTGTTATCCTCGATGGAGTGACCTGGTGTTAAAAAGGTTTGGACACGTTAGTAACTTAGGATATCTCCTCACTAATTTCATTCACGTTAGTTACATCTATTCCTTTATATAGAAGTGAATTGCATGATCTATTCTAACATATGCATAACAAAAAACTGCAATTGTCCAACCACTTGAAACATGGTCTCTCCACGTATAATACTGTGTGACATCTCTCTCTAAAGTAATTATTACATTGTCGATTAGATACACCATCATCAATAGATGTGAGAATGGTTTTTTTGAACATCATGTAAGTTTGTTTCCCCTCAACAACATGAGATCACTTCCCAACAATATCGTCAATTCTATATATGTATTATCTATGTTATGTATTTGAGTAATAAAAAATTCATTTATTAAAGCCATGCATGGGTTGGCCCTCGTTCCTAGCGAGAAGTAATTCATTCAAAAGAAACAAGACCTCTCTAGTCACATTATTTGATCTCTAACTCTAGAAACTAATGACTATGTTTCCAATATTTATGCGAAGATAAATATTATTGTGATTTACATTACCTCCAAGACCAAATTGTGTTGGAGAAAAAAACATGGCATCCAATACAATTCCACTTGATGTAGTGATATCTATTATAATTTGGTGCAAGAAATTCAAATTGTACTAGCAAAGAAGATTTAAAGGGATAAAATTCTGAATGATTCATCATACTTTAATGATTTTTTCCACGACATATTCCTCTAATACATCTTAAATAAAATCTCTACAAAGACCTATATACTAAAAAAATGGCAGTATGCTTACCTAAACGAGATTTAGATAACAATACAGTTAATTGTATAATAATTGGAGAGTCCCATGTCTGCTTATAGAAAAATAACAGTGCTCAACACTTTGGCAAGTCCACCAAAGGATGTGGATAAAATCCATAGGTGAGAAAACAAGCACACATTGCCCAAAAAAAATAAGAAGAGTAAGATAACATAATACTTCATGTCTGAGACAAGCCCCCCGAGAACTCACATAGCCGAACCAAAGCTCTATAGAACATCAAGGAATGGTAACAAAAGGTAAATTAAAAACCTTTTTTACAAAAAATTACATCTTTTCTAAATCAACCAAAGTTTAGTCCACCTGCCACACAAGGTCTTTCATTTGAATATGCGTGTACCACAAATACAACTGGAAAACATTGTAGTTAATAGGTGTTATGTATTAAACAATGTGCCTATAACATGGCAATCAAACATTTAAGCTTACCAAATTATATGACATCAAGATCAATGAAACAAGAGTATGCAAATGAATGCTTTCTGTGCTTTGTGGAATTGAGATTGAGCCAAATTTAACCTAAGTTTTATTCTTCCTCGATGTGAGGCCAAATAAGGCCTCAAAGAAGTTGATAGGTATGACTAATAATTTTCCTAAAAAAATTAGGATATGATACCTTGTAAAATGAGCAGGACAAATTGAATTTTCTCTAATCGTTTCCAAAAGTTAATGCTTTGCTTGGCAGGGAGTAATAAGGTGTTGTATTAATAAGTTGAGATGTACACTAGTATCTATTTAGTATTATTAATATTACTTTATTATTGATATTCAAATGTATGTGTTGGGTGCAAGAACACAAAATTGAGATCATTTGATTATTTTGGCAAGACCACAAAATTGAGATCATTAGATTATTTTGGCAGGACCAGTGTTGTCATAGTATTAGTGTATCAAGGATGTTGGTCAAGATTGATAATATGAAGTAATTTCAATGTTCAATCATTGATATCAAATTGTATATGCTTAATGGACACCATATGCTCAGGTGAAGTGCAACCTGAAATGATCCATGAGTGCTGCCCCCATAACAAAATCAATCCAATTCAAAGGATAGGTATCCATGGCTAGAAAATTGAGATTTGAAACCATGACTCAAATCTAGAAGCGAGGGTCACAAATTTACAAGGATCATGCCTCATACAGGGAAATGAAATATAGATGGATATAGTTCCCACTAGAGTTCTTTAATCCCAAGTAATGTGGGATATCTTTGCACTGGGAGCCACTCCATGTTGTTGAGCCACAAAAGGATAAGAGAAGTGGAAAACTCTATGTATTTGGAGGGATTGGACCTCTATCTCCATAAGCTCATGCAAGGAAACAAGATAAGTGAGAGGCCAATGCTACAAAGAGAAGAGAAGGATTCATCTTTTGGAAGGCTACCAACTACAACCATGTGAGGAGAGTGAACCACTAATCGACCATTCTTCTATGGATTGATTTTTTTTTTTAATTTTTGTTTGAGCTACCCTTTCAACCTATATGATTTATAATCTAGTCATGGGGTAGTCTTTAAATAATCAAATGAGTACAAGAGTCTATCAGGGGCCCTACTTCTTCGATAGAAATTTCCATAATTAGGAAGGCTGTAGTTTTTTTGTGCTAACTTGGATGATAGCAAATCCTATGCTCATTTGTAGGAAGAAGCCATTGTTATATTCTTAGAGAACATCAAAGATAACTCTTGTAGATTGAAGGCCATTATTGGTGTAAAGAAGTGAAACCATGTACTTGCATTCTTCTTAATGGATCAGTTCATCATTTGAAGTGAACTTGGAGATGTATCCCATATCGGTGAACTCTAATATCAATTTGTTGGGTCTTCTTGCGTTATTTCAATTTTGGATTTCTAAATTGCAGTCTTTGAATGCTGGTTTTTAATTCATTAAGCCAATTTTCTTTATGCAGTTCTGGAAAATTGAGAAGCTGGTCATAATAATTTGAATTAGTGGGTTTTCCTAAAATGAAGCCTTTAACCCTAAATTGTGTATCAAGTTTGGCATCAGAGCAATTTATTACCTGGATATGTTGATTTGTATTTGTACAATTGTTTGTGTTGAATACTAACTAGGTCTAAGCTCAAGCAGGGAGTAGAATTGTTTGAAGAGTACAATCATGAGATTGGTTTGATATGTGCATCCTAAAGAAAAGAAATGGAATATCGAAACGAAGAAAACCCCTTCAAATATAAAGCAATGTTCAAGCAAGCCTTTTTTGAGATGAAAACCATGGTGGAAGAATTACATAATGAACGAAAGAAGGACAAAGAAGGACCAAGTCAGGGTAACGAAGAAGGATGTGGCGGTGACTCTCTTAAGACTCATTTGAGTCACCATCCTCTCCTTCAAGTTCAATTTACTCTTCAATTCCATAAAAAATATAATAGAGAAAGCTAATTCAAATTTTCCTATGTTGAAATTAGACGTGACGTTTGATTAGACAATGTATAATGGAGAGATTAATGTAGATAAATTGGATCATTGGACCAAACAAAATGAAGTATATTGCAAGATTAAAATATCATGGATGAAGAAGCAAAAGTATAGATATATACTCTTCAACTAGGAGTAAAAAACTTCATATGGTGGGAGAGTAAGAATTGAGAAGATCTTCTTAAGAAAGGTAAAATGATATCTTCCCAGTAGGAATTCATAAATCCATTGAAGAAGCAATTCCATCCCTTAGGCTATATGCAACAAAAAATAATCGATTGGCTTAATCTAAGTAAAATAGAGGACTTAATGTGTAAGACTATACTCAAGAGTTTAGAAAGAAGGCATTGACATTGGGTAATCCTCTTTACATGAAAGAAACTCTTTTGAAGTATATTGGAAAATTGCATAGTTATTTGAGACATATTATTCTTATGCTTAATCCAACTAATCTTGATGAAGTTTTTGTCCAAGCCCGCTCATATGGAATCGAGGGGAAAGAGTGTCAAGGACAACTTCTCAAAGAAATCAATTCATGAAGTTGAATATAAGCAGAAAGGAAAGGGTAAAATTAAATGAACAACCATACTGAAAAAAGAAGATGAGAAGATTTCATGTTCACATTGCAAAAAGGAAGGGCATGTTGAGGCCAAGTGTTGGAAAATTCATCCAGAACTAAGACCAAAGATGTTCAAAAATCCGAAGGGTAATATGAAGACCATAGCTACAATCCAACATGATATTGGATCGGATTTAGGTGATATAACCAAGATCAAGACCATGGGAATACATGGTACATATTCTTATACCATTTCTAGAACTAATACACATTCTTTAAAATATGAAACTATGCATGATGGAAGGAAAATAAGTGATCTCTTCCATATTAGAGTTATCTCAAAACATGGAAAGATTCATACTCTTTTATAGTGGTTCGCAAGTTAATATCAATTATAAAGAAATTGTTAAGATATTGGGACTTGAAAGTAAACCTCATCCAAAAATATATCCTTCAGATGGATGTGTAAATATGTTAAGTTATAGGTATCTAAACAATGTAAGCTCAAATTTGCAATCACCTCTAAGTTCACAGATGAGGTAGAATTAGATGTTTTACCACTTGAAATTTGTAGAATTGTTTTGGTAATTTCTTATTTGTATGACAAGAAATATATCTTCTATAGGGAGGAGAACAAGTATCATCTTACAAAGGATGGGATTGAGTATATTATAAGATCCCATAATGTGAATATTAACATGTCTCTTATTACTACAGGACAAATGAAAAGGATTGAAATGCAAGCAAGAATTTTATGGTTATGATTGTAAAATATAAGGATGATGATAAATCCAAATATTTCAAAGGATGTGATCCTAAACATAATGATGAATTAGTTAATATTATTTCTAATTTTAATGAAGTGTTTCATGAAGCACAAGGATTACCTCCAAGGAGAGAGATACAACATGAGATTTAGCTGCAAAAAGATGCACCTCTTCCTAACATTGGCATGCATAGGTTTTATATGATTAAGAATAAAGAAATAAAGAACCAAGTTTTGGAGTTTTTGAAAGGATTCATCCAACCAAGTGCTTCTCTATGTGGATCACCCATTATGTTGGTACCAAAGAAAGATGGTACGTGGAGAGTGTGTGTAGATTTCTAGGCATTGAACAAAATTATGGTGAATAACCATTACTTGATGATTGGTTGGACCAATTGGAAAATGCAACTTGTTTCACTAATTTAGACTTAAGAAGTGCTTATCATCAAGTAAGGATTTTTGAAGATGATATTTGGAAAACTGCTTTTAAAAAAAGTAAGGTTTATTTGAATGATTGGTTATGCCCTTTAGGATTTGTAATGCTCCTTCTACTTTCATGTTGGTTATGAATTATCTATTTAGTCCATTCATAGATGATTTTGTAATGGTATACTTGTATTATATATTGATCTTTAGTAAAAGTTGGGAATACCATGTAGAGCATGTTAGGAAAGTCTTATATGTCTTGAAAAAGGATAAATTTTTCCTAAAGATGTCATGAATTTGGGAAAACATCTTTAGTTTATTTGGGCTATATAGTAAGGGGTGGTAAATTGGAAAATGATCCCTCTGAATTTGAAGTCATTTTGCAGTGGCATAAGCCTAATAATGTAATTAAATTAAGGAGCTTCTTGGGGTAGTTTAGTTTAGAGGAATTTCATTGCTAAATTTTCTTTGATTGCATCTCATTTACATGCTTTGACAAGTACTGAGTGGGTATTTTAGTGGGGATTTAAATAGATAAAATAATTTGAGACATTGAAAGTGAAGATTGGTATAGCCCCATTTCTAGAATTGGAAAATTTACTATAGCCATTTGAGATTGAAACCAATGCAAGTGATTTTTCCATTGGATTAGTGTTAATACAAAGGAGGAAATCAATTTGTTACCATTATGAGATCTTCACCGATGTTGTAATAAATTATCCTACTTATGACAAAGAATCGTATACTTTGGTTTAGATTATGAAGAAGTGGAAACTCTATTTTAGGGGAAAAGAGGCAATCATCCATACGGATCATCATCATTTGCAGTATCTCCAATCACAAACCAATATACAGTAGTCACATCATTTATGGTGAATGAGATTCTTGTAACAAGCTCATTTGGGCATCGGGTACAAGGAAGGTATACAAAAACAAAGTTGCTAATATGTTATCTATACCTTTTGTTTTGTTTTACAACATAATTCATCAGCTCATGAAAGTTAAATTGAACAGTATGCTAGAGACGAAGATGCTAAAGATATTTATGAAACACTAATCCATGTTACTAAAGTGGAAGAATTGGATTAACATATACATGAAAAATTGTTATATCATCTTAGTAAATTGTAATGGCCCCATTTTTTTGTGTTCTCTTGCTTGGAAAATGGAGATGACTTTGGATTGTGTTCTCACAATCAGAGGGATTAATTAATTATTCAATATCAGTTGGGAAAAAAGAAACACTAAAAAGTGACGTTGAGTGATTAGCTTAAAAGGTGGGTTATAAAGTCACTTAGAGAAATATTACATGAATACTTCATAAAGTCACTTTATAATTATTTAACGGGGTCCTAAAAGTGACTTCGGATTTATAAAGCCACTTTAATTAAAAGTAGTGGGAAAAAGGTAAAAGTAGTGAGAAAAAAGGTAAAAGTAGAGGAAAATGAGTTTAAAAGAGGAAATCGACCCCATTCCCATCCATTCATGATATTCTCATTTTCGAAAAGTTTGGAGAGCTCTTGTGGCTTGTGACTCTTGGGATGAAAACCCTAAGAGCGGGAGAATAGTTTTGGTGGTGAAACCATCCAACCTAGCTATTGAAAGGAGGAGAATTACTAAGATTTACTCATTGTTCTTTACTGCCATGAAGGGATATCCAGATACTCTTACAAACCTATAGAATATTTCATAGTTTGTGGTGATTTGGAGAAGAGCACATTCCCCTAGGAGGAATTGAGGTTTTATCTTAATCTTTAGGTATATTGATGCCATCTATAGTTGAAGAGGGGTGATTTCATTGAGTATTTTCCAAGAGAAATTGCAAGAGGCACACTCATCCCCATAACTAGATTTGGAGGAGGGCATTGCCACTGTCTAGTTTGTGGGTATTTGGAGGATGGAAACACCTAATATTTGAAGGAGTATTTTGTTGTAGGAGATCATGGGAGCCAAAACTTTGTCTTACATTTGGTTGGTGTTATACATCTGTTATTCTACATATATTTTGTAAAATGATTTTATCTGCTAGGTGCATTCATTGTTTGGGAAGGGAACACTTGTAAGAGAAGTTCAAAGGGACTTAGCTCTCATCCTTTACCCACTAAGTTGTGGTCCTAGTTAGAATGGAGTCTTTACAATCTCAAAGGTATTTTGTGACACTAGTGGAGGAGTATCTCATTGTGCAAGAATACTTCCATCAAACTGTTGCTAGCACACTACTGATTTTATTTGTTGAGTCTGATACAAGGAGAGCTCTTGACTATTCGGGTGCATTTCTGTAATACATTTCAGTTGGAGACACACATTTTCCACCTAGTTGAGCTTCCAAGAGGGATCATGTTACTGCTAGGCATGTTCACTAAGTTCACCTATTGATTTTATCCTATTCTCTGCCAAAGCATGTAACCAAAGAGGAAGGACATTTCCGTACAAAGGCTTTGATAACCTTCAGGAGTGTTATATATTAGCAATTTTTGAGTTTTGTGCAATTCCAAGCAATAAATCCATCACTTCCATGCTAAGGGGAAAGCCAATATAGTTCGACACCGTCCATTGTTAATCTCAAGTCATATTTGATACTGTGATCAGTTTCATATGAATTCAAGCTGATGTTGTATCCATGGTTTATCCAATGTGAATTCATGATTTCTAAGACTTTATTTGGGTTTTAAATACAAGCAAATTCCTAATTCTGAGTGTGCATTTTATATGATAAACATTATGATAAAAATTTATGAATTGTATTGTTCAAAACACCTAAAATAAACACTTCCCAAACATCACGTAATTCCTCACAAACAAACAATGGTGAGGAGTTTTTTGCTCAATTGTTTGACAAAAGTTGCAATGCATAAAAAAAGGGTAGACATAACATCACTCAAACCTAGATTTAGTCCACATCTAGAGGAGGGATATTACAATGTTATCAGAGCTGGTGATTCTTCCATCCTATGTTTGCATTCCCTTTTATGAATCCAGAATATTATAGACATATCACCTACAGGAGAAGGAGGAAGAAGGGAGAACCTATAGACGTATTTTTATCATAGTTTCAGGAATAGGGTCAAGTAGAATCAAAATAAGAGGAGTAGTTTGAAACAGAAGCGGAAGAAGAAAAAGAAGAAGAAAAAGAAGAAGA
This sequence comes from Larix kaempferi, assembly GCA_027924585.1. Classification (NCBI taxonomy): domain Eukaryota; kingdom Viridiplantae; phylum Streptophyta; class Pinopsida; order Pinales; family Pinaceae; genus Larix; species Larix kaempferi. The sequence continues at coordinate 1,304,772 of BSBM01000865.1, read as the reverse complement.
AGAAGAAGAAGAAGAAGAAGAAGAAATGGGGGACATGAACGATTCACTTTGGGGTAGTATAAATGATACAAGACGGAGTGGGTCACCTGAGGGAAAAACTATGAGCATTTTGAATGAATTGGAAAGGGGGCAACAAGAGTTGGTTCAGCTCATGACTCAACACATCATGAATACTCAGGCAATACAAAACGATAGTGGGAACATTGGATCAAGAGGAACCAATGGATGCAATGGGAACCATTTAGAAGGAAGAAACACTAATGTTCCCACTCAGCATAACACTTGAGCATCTAGTATAGTGACACCTAAGCAACTCTTACCTTAGTTTTTGGATGAGCAACCCATAGAAACTCTATGTTAGGTAGTGCTAGGAGACAATTTTAATTATTATTTGAGGGAATACCAGAATCTTTGTGCAGATTTTCATGTAATGATGACATTATAGGATTTTTGTACCATTAAGTACAAGAACATACCCATATACTTCAATAGGGGCCCATAGAATTTTGATCCCGAGTGGAAGGTTGGGAAGATGATTATACATTCCTTTGATGGTTATGACAATTGCACGGCTAGAGCATGGGTTCAAAATTTGGACACATACTTCGAACTCAACCCTATGAAGGAGGAATAAGAAATCAAATATGATGCCTTTCATTTTGAAGGAGAATCTCATGAGTGGAGGTACCATGGTATGATTACTATAGGGCATGCTATCATTACTTTGTATCTATACTTCACACAACAGTTGATGGACAAGTATGATAGGAAAGATCCATAGTTCACTTCAAGGAGATGGCATATCTCAAGTAGACAAGTATAGTGGATTCCTATAATTTAGAGTTTTAGAGGCTTGCAATCATGGTGACTGATGTGTCAGAACCTAGACTCATTATGTTGTTAATTGAGGGGTTATCCGAGCCACTGCATGGTTAGGTTAAGGCCTTCGATCCCATGACATTATAGGATTCAATAGTTAGAGCCCGAGACATGGAGGATGCAGTCCCGAAGAAAATTTTTATATCAAAACCTTGTGTTCCTCAAAAAGGCAAAGACAAGAAGCCCATCCAGAAGGAGGAGGACGAGAAGAACAAATTGGATGATGTGACCCAAAACCTACTAAGAAGGAAGAATATTTGTTTCAACTGCAAAGAGCCTTGGGAACCGAGGCACATGTGCATGGAAAAAGGTAAAATTCATTACATAGATGTGAATTTGGACAACGATGAGGAGGATGAGATAGAATAGATTCAATATTGTGAGAAGAGTAGTGGGAATGAATAGAATCCATAGGAATAGACTATGAGACGAACCATTTCCACCATATCAAGTGTCCCTATATTCAATACTTTAAGGTCATAGGATTTATATAGAGACAACATGTCACAATATTGATAGATGGTGGGGCAACCCACAAATTCATAGAATTTTCCTTGGTGACTAGAAGGGGGCATACCTATCGAGGAATTCAAGGTATTTCATGTGGAAGTAGCTGGTGGGTGCACTCTTCTATGCATATGGAAGGTCCCGTAGTTGACAATGTTGATGGGACACTACAACATGACCAATTATTTCTACATGGTTGAACTGGAAGATACTAATGTAGTCTCGAGTGTACAATGGCTTAATACCATGGGGACAATTCAACAAACTACAAAACATGGGTATGGGGTTTAGTGAAGTAGATGGTAAGAGGATAGTTATGATGGGCATGTCTAATGGAACTCCAAGCATTCGTTGAGCCAAGCAGATGAAAACTTTATTCAGGAATGGGATAGAGTACTCTCCCAAGATTGGTCTTCAGTCACACTATCATCGAGACACGGATAGGGAGCTAAGCATGACATACATTTTATATTGCAGCCATGACATCAATTTGTGGGATGTATGGACACATCAAGAGGATATCCATGATACATTGGATTGGCTCAAAGAGATTTAAGTCAATTGGAATTCCCACCCTTGGTGGAATATTCCAAGAATAGGTTTTCTTGTGAATTGATGGATGACCATGTGCAAGATGGCATGTACATAGTTGTGGATGATATTATATACTAAATAGATAACATATATTTAGTCCCTGAGTCCACATTTAGGTAGAATCTCATACGGTTTATATATGATACGCACTTGGCAAGGCATTTCAGGTACTTCCAGACTTACCAGTGGATTAGAGAGAAGTTCTGTTGGGAAATCCTTGAGGAAAATGTGTTGATACATGTGAGGGAGTGCATGAATTGTTAGTAGAATGAGTCAGATCATACCTATTCAGTACAATTGTGGTAGTATACACTCATTTCAAGATTGAGGTGGGAGAGTGTGTCAGTAACTTCTAGCACATGTCCACTGGATGAATGTGGCAATGACTACATTTCAGGGACTTCACCAGAGTGTGAGGATCCTAAGATAACACGGTGGTTCTTTAGGGAGGTGTTTAGGTTCCATAGGTTTCCTAGATACATTGACCATGATTGGGACATCAAAGTTCATAGGACATTTTGATAGGATCACTACAAATTAGTTGACATTGAGATTATCAATGTAGCACAACTTAAGTCGGTTGGTGTGAGACATATTGGACTCTTACTTTGGATGTGGGTTTCAGGTACTCATGTGATTGGTCTGTGTCATTTTTGGGACGTCCCGAGAGGGTAATATAATGGGACGCATGTTGTATGGAAGGATATATTTCCTTTGTCGATACCCAAGATTGGGTATGATAATGGACTAGTATATTTTGATTATGTTGAGGTGCATATGTAGGAGATGATCCATAGTAGTAGGGATGGGTGTTCTAGACATTACATCTTGGGGTTGTAGGAGTGGATGATGCAATCTAGGTACAAGGGCCAACCACTTATGATCAAAGTGGTGCAACATTGGCATGGTGGGTTCATTTTGAGGCTAGCTTGGGACCCTATGGTTTCATGGGTCTGTAGTTTGGAAACTTCTATAGATGGGAGAGCCAACTATTACTTCCGGGAGCCTATTGATATGGAGCATTGAATTGGTTTCCTAGGTGGGATATTCTATGAGAGGTCGATTGAGTATGTACAATATCTATTTGCTCCATTGATTTGTGGTGGGTGCTCCCATGAAGATGGGAAACACTTTTTGGAAAGTGGAAGGCGTGATTATGTTAAAAACATAGCTCGATCGAGTTTTTTTAATCCGTCGATCAAGATTTAAAAATCTTGATCGAGGGCTTAAAAAAGCGCTCGATCGAGCTATATAAAAATGCTCAATTGGGGGTTAATAAAACCCTTTATCGATCTTTATAACTTGATCGAGGGTTTTACTAACCCTGGAATAGCTCAATCGAGAGACCATTGCTCAATCAAGAGATAATTGCTTAATTGAGCTAGTGCATTTCGAATCTCGATCGAGCATTTCCAATCATTATAACTATTAAAAATCAACAAACCATTTAGAGATGAGAAGGTTCCTATTCATTTGAAGATACGGGTGAAGAGTAATTGAAATTATAGATATGATTAACCAAATCTATGACTCCAATTACTCTACTATGCATATTTGCAAACAAAGATCTAGAAGAATTGACAGTAGTAATGCATTTACTTGATTCTTCTTCAAGATATTTATTATTATCCATATGTATCATTTTTTTGAAATTATATTTTTATTAAAGCTCAATGGACCATTAACAATACCAGCTTTAAAAAATTTTGATTAAAATGTTTTTGAGTGCCCATATTATTGTGCACACACGAATGTACAAGCCCTTGAATATTTTTTAATTAAAGTTTTTAGAAGCTTGATCGAGATATTAGCTCAATTGAGCTAAAGTTCAATTGAGCTAAATCTTGATCGAGCATCGAGCTAATAGATCAATCGAGCTTTTGGGTTAACCACAATTAAAACCTCGATCGATATATTTAAAAACTACATGCAAAACCTCAATTGAGGGATTTAAAACCCTCGATTGAGCTTATTAGCTTGGCTGAGAGCTTTAAAAAAGGATTTTAATCTTGACATATAATTTATGATCTTCTAATTTCATATGATAATTTTTATTTTATTTTATTTTCAAACTTACACTTACAAAATCAACCTACACTCAAATGGCTTTGATATCATGTGAAATTATAAATCATGATAGATCAAAGAGATGAGTATACCTCACATAGAAAGAATGAGCAAAAAAGATGAATTAGAGTGAAACCTGCAATAAAAATGAGTAGACAATTAATCATGCATGAGAACTCAGATAGGAACAGAATAATGTCACATGATCCAATAGTCAGTATAGTCAACAATGTTGTTACAATGGAGATAATTTGAATCACATAGGAGAATTCGAGTCTCAGTTGATCTAGCATAGGAATTGTCACCACTGGAGTGCTCTGGAAGACCCAAACTCAACTAAATTGATCATAATATCAGTTAACTGAAGCCACAAACAGTTAACTGACCAAGGAGGAAACATCAGTGAGTTTTACATGAAAATCACTCAGAAAAGGGCACATGAGGCCACAATCAGTGGCATTCATAGCATAAACCCCCCACAAGAGTTAGCTAACTCAGGTGGACTGAACTGAAACACTGAGTTGGCTCCTAAAAAGCAAGGAAATTTCTATAGTGGTCCTAAAATCATGCATGTAGGGTACACTAGGTGGATACTGAGTCTTGAATGACATATGCACACCACTAGGTGGCAAATAACATCACTAAGTACTAGCAAATAGTAAATAATGCAAGTAGGGAAAGGATGGAGTATTAAAACATCCTAACACCCTCCTTTAATCCAAACTTGTGCATCCCAGGAACTAGTTACTAAGACCAAAGGTCATCCATACAATCAAATAAATGATAAAAAAATAAAAGAACTGTCCATGAACCAAGGAAATGGGGAAACACCTCATGGGAAAAATACCCCCCCTCAAAAAATAACAACAGCAGGGAACTCAAACAACCTTCATACTAACCAGAGAAGGAAAAAAATTTCATGAGTGAAAGACTTTGCAAAAATATTGGCAATATGCTCCTATGTAGGATAGAAATGCAGGTGCTAGATATGGATCTGGATCTAGATCTGCTCCTCTGATGTACCTCCCACTGTGTCAAAGTTGTATTTTCCAAAATAAGTCTTTCAGGAACCCTTCTTGCTACTAGAGTGAATGGCTCATTGTGGTACAAATCGTGAACCTTTGTGTTGGGTGAGTGAGCTATCTCAAAGAAAACACCTAATATTTAATTATCAACCGGGGTTCGTCATCTTAGAGTTGAGGAAAAGTATTTGCTAAGGTAGAATGGCACCTAAGATTTTCGGATTGTCAGACCTTAAAAATATTTAATAAAGAAAAGATCGAAAGATCTTTCAAAATGAAAAACCAAGTCAAACTTCAGAAAAACAATAAAAAGAACTAAATCAAACTTAGTTAAACAAACATACTAGAATAGTATCAAATCATACTACTCTACTTTATAAGAAGCAACTATTAACTACGAAAATGGAAACTACCTAATTTCATATTCTAATCCAGGAATTAGAAAACAACTGTAAATAAATTAGAGACCTATCTATAAAATGAATTAATTCGATGATAAATTACATAAACATAAAACTATGTTAATAAAAAACAAAACGATAGACTATGTAATAAATTCAATAAATATTCAAGACTACACTAAAGCATATAATTCTAATTCCATTCTCCTTGATGTTGTATGTCAAAAGTTATAGGAACTGGAGTAAATGTATCGTAATGACTTTCAAATGTAACAACAAAACAAAACAGAAGTAAATCTAATCTAATTTCAACAAAGAGATGTAAACTAAAAAGAGACCAATCACAGTTAACTTTAAACATTCTGATCTATCTGCTATCCATGAACAGAATAATATGAAACTAATGAAAACTAGAAGCAAGTAGAAAACTTAATAAAGATATTTACTTATGAAATTGATTTGGAAGCAAGTAGAAAACTTGATAAAGATATTTTTATAGAAGCAAGTAGAAAACTTGATAAAGATATTATTTTATGAATCCAAATTCTATTCCATAAACATCTTGATTATCTATCTAACAAAGAAACTGATCCTAATCTTAATGAAGGAAACTATCAAAACAAGAATACTTGGGGAATAAAATTATTAATTATGATCTAAACTAAATCTTAAGAGCATGTAATAAACTAGACTAGGAATAAGACTGATAAGTTCTGAAACAACAACATGTTAGCAAATTAAATATGAAAGACATAATTTGAAAGACAGTTAAAGCAAACTAAGAATGATAGCAAGAATTTAATTAAAACTTGATGGAATGTAAAACAGGAACCTAGTTATGGTTAAGAATACTAATTAAAAGTAGGAAAGATTACAGTTAAGAAAACTAAGAAACTGAATTCAAATGAGCATAAAAACAATGCAGAAAGAATGAAAGTCCGAATGACGATCCGGATGATTGTCCGAATGATAGTCTAGATGAGGAAAGACAAATTAAACTAAGGAAAAGGAGAGTTTCAATGATCTTAACGTCAGCTGGCGAATGCAGATGAACCTACAATGCAAAGAAATTAGTGAGAAGACTTGTTGAGAAGCTACGATAATAGAGAGCAACCTATTCTAATCATTGTTGGAGAGATAAACTATTCCTATGATATACTAAAGCAGGATTGAGATGAGAGATAGAATTAACCTATAGCTATAGAGAAGAAGCTAATAAAACTAATTCTAATTGTAAACTAATCTAGAAACAACAACTAACTAAGTCTTATCTAAGTGCAGGAGATTAGAAAACAAACTATCTAATTACAAAAGACTGAAATTAAACTATCAAAGTTATGCTTTGGCCGACCATTTACTAATTGTGTAAACACAAACTAGGTTAGTAGCACAATATAAATTACAGAGAAGAAAGAAATATCATGTACAAAAAAATGAAATTAATTACATATACAAGAAAATAAACTAACTACTTGCAGAAAAGAAAATGTAGAAAACAAGAATGAAACCTTCGGTTGATGAAGGGCCCTTCCCAACAATCAAAGATGGAAAACTAAATTGGTTTAGTTACTCAGAATGTCAACAAACTGGAACTTCCATTAATTTGAGAAAATTAGAAAACGTCTGCTATCTACTGCAAATTCTATGAACTATCTGCTAATCTGATGATATTTTCCAACTAAAGACTAACTCATTTCTCTATACAAAGCGTCTATTTATAAATTACAATGGATGAGAAGGTCGATAGAGTCGACCTCTGTAATAATAGAGGCATTTATGGCTTTAACCGGCTGCTTTGAGTGATGTGTGACAGTGCAGGGAGCATCAATCAGTCTTCACGGGGTTGGTTCCTTCATGTTGCTGCTTGGAGCATCAATCTTCCTTTGATGTGGAATGGGAAGTGTGTTGGCATACTGAGCATGGACGGACTAACTCTTCTAGAACACCGGCGTGAATGGGTGTGTGTGATTCCAGGCCGAACGAGCAAGGAAAACAATGTGTGGAGAGTCGACGTGGAGGTAGGATGTGCTGTCAAGTTTAGAACAAGAGCTCATTAACCATGACCATCACGTGGCTAACAGAACCCACGTACCCAATTTTTACTTTAATAGCCTAAAGCATGCCAAACGAGGATTTCGCGAGCTGAATGCAAGGCCGAATGACGAGCTGGACGCGGCTGAACATTGGCAATATAAACACGCAGTTTGAATGGAAGGTCATTTGAAAAAACCGCAGCCTATAAATCAAAACTAAATGCCATGCATGTGTAGAAATGTCACTTTAATCGTTAATAAATCATAATATAACGAAATTTGACCAAAATTCATATGATAAACGAATGCATGCATACCTGGTCTGTTTGATGGTCTGAATGGATAAAAGAATAACTTAATATATCAAAAATAGTGAGAATGGCGCCATTCAGACTAGATTGAATGATAAAAAATAGTGACAAAATGGACACCAACATTCCCCCAAACCGGAGATATGCCAGGTCCCACTGAGCAAAACAGAGAGAAATTAGGAAGAAGGCTGAGCTGTGGTAACAGCAGCCTTCGACTGGGATGATGAAGATATAGATTTGGCCTTGAGCTTCTTGAATTGGTCCTTTAAGTAATTATATCTCATCCTCAGGGAAATATGGGATGCTATTTTAGCATTAACCAAGCATTCAATGTCTTTTACTTGTGTACGCAGTGCCTGGTTTTCATCATGAAGCTCAGAAATTTTCTCCACATAGCTTTGATTCTGCTCAGTCAATCGTTCTATTACTTGGATCAACTTATCCATCTCCTGCTGAGTCAGAACAAGCTATTCTTTATGTTGTTCAGGGCTCTTTGGGGGACTCAACTCTTTTGAAAATGTTCCATACTCAACAGTATGATCTTCAAGAATTTTGTCTTTGTTGTGTGCAGGAGGACTTTCAGCAGTAGAGGCTTCACTCATTTGAGCAGATGCATTGGCCAATGTGAGGAGGGGTGATTCAAGGGTATGGTCGTCTGACTAGATATTTGAACGTGAGGGCTAAATGATAGTCTGAATGATAGACTGGTCATAATTTGTTCTTGCGGATTTAGTGGGCTCTAAAAAGAGTGGGGGTTCCAAAGTAGGGTTACCAAGGGTAAGTTCAGGAGAAGGTGATGATTGGACAAGGTGTACATCTGCTAAGGGATCCTCATCAAATCGTACATGCTTAATGTCTTGTTCTGCTTGCATGGAGGATTGGGTAGGCTCACTAATACCATATGGGAAACAATGTTTTCGAGAGGGAGAGGATTTGGCAATATGCTTCTCAATTAAATAAGGGTTCAGTATTTCAAAAATGAAACGGTCCCAGGTTTTCCCTCTCTTTTCCAACTGGTGAACAATCAGAATTTTAATAAGACAATGATGGCACAAGCTACTAGAGGGATTAACAATATTATTTCTAACTTGGATAGACATCCTCTCCAAACTCTTTAGAAAATAAAATGGGAAGTTGAGGGTCTGATTGTTGAAGAAATGCGCTAACAATCTGAAATGGCAAGCTTTAAAGACAATGAACTTACCCTCGCAAGTGATTAAGTGGATGATAACGGTCAGAGGATCTAAGTACTCCGGATTTATCCATTCTCTGTGAAAACCTTTGATACCAGCAATGTGTTGAAAATTTGTCTTCAGGGCAAATTCATGATCCTTCCATGGATGGAAGAGATGCTTGTGCCATCGAGCACCTTCCCTCGGGAGCTTGGTAGCTAATGCTATTGAGTCTTCTGTCACGGAAAAAACAAGATGGCCAACCTTGTCTGTCTTTCCATCAAAACCTTTAGTGAACAGTAATGAAATCTCATGGTCATGGCCTTGGAGAAGGCAGAGAAATGATCCCCAACCTGCTAGCAAAAACACTTCACGACAGGCTTTAAACTCAGAAATGCGGAGTAGGTCTTGGTAGCTACCAGGATCGTAAGGAATTGGCATCATTGACAGAGGATGGGGGGATGTGAATGGATACAAGAGGTGCAAGAATTTGCAGAGGACAAGGCTCAACAAAGATGGAGAGCGGACAAACTAAGGCGGAATTCACGCGATCACCAGTTTAAACTAAGGTCCGTTTGATTGTTTGAATGACAGTGGATGAGGGCTTGGCATGCTTAAAAGATTACACCTGTCATTCGAAGATCTTGAGTTAAGTGCCAGCATAGAGGTGCATGAATCCAGTGAATACGTGTGATTTATAATATATTCAACCATGTCCAAAGTGGAGCTTTGGAAAGGTTGAATGCAATTCACGTAATGAAAATAGATTACACGTGAAATATCATAATTCGATTAATATGGTGGCAGAACGTACAATAGGATAAGTAAGACCGAATGGCGGTCATGAAATGATTCACAATGATGCATAATCCATTCGTTTAATGGAGGCAAGATGGATAAGAGAATGAAGCCATGTGTGAAATTGACATTTGATTGATCCCTATCATAATTAGCCAATTAACTTATCAATAATATTCAAATTCGAACATCTTGGCATATTAAATAAAGCTATTATAGGATATGGTTTCATTCAACACTCCATTCAAAATGTTGTTTATTTGCCTCATTCGGATTGGCATTCAACCCGTCATTCAATCCTTCATATAGAATTTTGTTTATATAAGATCGTGTTGTTGATGCTGACCAAAGCTGCTTTTGCAGAGAATTTCTGAAGCTATTAGTGCACAAAAGATGCTGTAAGTTTTGCTTTTCTGGATCTTTTTGTTGTGTTCCTGTTTTTGTTCTTGATTAGATCAATTTTCTTATACTTTTGCATTAACCTGAAAACACCTATAATTGTATCAGAGATAAATAAAATTTTCATAAATATTCATAGAGTAAGAACAGTTCTAATCTTCCCCCCAAACCAAAAATATGGTGTGTCCTCAATCCATCGAAGAGAAAATGATTAAAATTAAAAAATTTCAATTGAAATTCTTACAATTAGCTTTTAAAATATTGTGATAATTTTCATAAGGAAATGAAATATTATCTAATAAATGTAGATGATTCAGATATGTACATTCATAAAAAAGAATACAACAGTGCTTAAAAGACCATATGAAGAATAATAGTGTAAGAGATGCGAAAAATGCCATAGGAAAACTTAGTCGTCCATGACTCATTGTAAATATCTCTTGTCATCCAAAGAATATAGATAAGGTTCACCGTAATGTTTGTGAGATCTACTATAATTATGGGTCCCATTTCTATTATAGTCATATCCTAGGTATTGTTTGAATTAGATGATAGGGTCCAAGTCCAACTTACATCCATTATCCAATGACAGTATAAATAATCGGCCTAAACATGTGTTCGTATACTCAGGTTTTTTATGAGTTATGTGAATATTAATGCATTAACCAAACCTCGTTTACCCGATATTGACCCACTGCAAGCAGGCCTGTTCAATACCCCGGCGGGTTTATCTTGGTACCATGCAAGCATAGCCCCGCTGCCAGCGAGCCTATTTAGTACCCCGATGGGTTTACTTGCATTTACCGAGCTTTATTGTTTAAGCTCTTACTTAGCATGGACCTGCTGTCAGTGAGTCTGTTCAGTACCCCGACGGGTTTGCTTCGTATGATGATATAATAGTTTTTTTGTAAGGAAGCCGGTTGGCACTAGAGTGTGCTAAGCCTGTTAAACACATAATTCAAATTTTTAGCACAAACCTTATGAGTAACTTTATTTATAATGGCCTAAATTATAGATCATGCCAAATGATAATAACCTAAAGCTGGTCTTTGACTTCACAGTCTATCTTCTTCATAAAAGGTTAGTAATGTTCCCCACAAAATAGAAAATATCACCCACTTTTCAGGCTACCTTTTAAAGGTGCTTTAGAGACAAGTTTTGATAATGAGTCCAGTATGAACTAGCAATCCATAGGTGTAAGATAGAGTTTTGTGGAGATCATAATAATTAAAGTAGGTCTTTTAAACAACTATTCTAATGATAAATAAGAAGTGTGCATGTCTGAATCAAATACCATATACAAAATCATAAAAGAAAGTGGTTATAAATGATATCAAGAATGCTTTATCCTTTCACTATAAATTTTCAATTTTAATAGTAACCGAAAGAGAGGGAGAACTATAAGTATTTATTTTTAGAGCACTTCCCTTTTCGCATAATATCACATGAGCTGATTAAAAAGATAGGGTTCTTGTGATTAAGCTACAAAACCACTTGTCAGATGATTCAAATTTTATTTAAAACAAAAACATATGTACAAAACAAGTTATGTAAAATTTTCAAATGAACGAAAGGAAAAGAGTCTTCCTGTTTTATTGACAATATTTTACAAATGATCATAATAGATTTCCTATAAAAAAAATACAATCAGTTGTTAGAAATGACTCATTATTATTGAAAATAAAAAACATATTTACATATATACAAAAGAAGATAACCCAAAATAATTCAAGGATTAGAAGGAGGAGGAATGACTTCCTCTTCTACCAATTCCTTTCCTCTTGCTGTGAGGCATTCTGCACAAAATCTTGTTTAGATATTGGTTGATGATAAAGTCTAAGTCTATGTCCATTTACGACAAAAGAATTTTGCGAATCATCAATTGTCTTCATTTTAATGGATCCATTATCAAAAGCTATAACAATTTCATATGGACCCATCCAATGAGTAGTTAATTTACCTTTAAATTTTTTGTATCTTGAATCAAAAAGTAGTGCCCAGTCTCCAGTTTTGAATTGCTTTTGTTTAATGTATCTATCATGCCACTTTTTGCATTGGTTTTGTATTAATATTATGCGTTGAATAGCATCTTGCCTAATTTCGTCTAATTCATTTATTTGTAGGATTCGTTGTCTTTGTGATTCTTCTAGATTCATCCCTAATTGTGCAGCCATACGAAAGGTTTTGACTTGAAATTCAATAGGTAGAAGAACTTGTTTACCATAACCGACTTCATAAGGTGTGTGGCTAGTGGTGTTGCTCCATGTTATTCTATAAGCCCACAGAGCTTCAGAAAACCTATCTGCCCAGTCTTTGTGGTGTAACCGGATAGTCTTAGTCAGGATGGCTTCTAATAATTTGTTGGTGGATTCTACTTGACCGTTGGCTTGCGGGTGATATGGTGAAGATTTATAGTGTCTAATACTATATTTTTCAGTAATCTCTTTCATTAATTTGGAGGTAAACTGAGATCCTTGATCGGTTACAATTTCTCTGGGTACACCGAATCGAGTAAATATTTCTTCATAAATGAATTCCACCACAGATTTCTTTGTGGCTCGAAATAAATATTTGACTTCTACCCATTTGGTGACATAATCTGTACAAACTAGAATGTACTTCTTCTTGCGAGACACAGGGGAAATTGGTCCATTGAAATCTAAAGCCCATTTTTCAAAAGGCTCAATCATAACTTGGGGTTGTAAAGGCATCTCATTGGATGGTGTAGGTCTACCCATTCTTTGGAAATTGTCACATCCCTTGACATATTTGGTAGCGTATTTAAAGATGCTTGGCCAATAATACCCAGAGTGTAATACTTTGTATGTTGTCCTTTTATCAGAAAAATGCCCACCGTAGGGTCCACCATGACATGCATGAAGGATCTCCGCCATCTCATCCTCTCGTACACATTGTCTACTAATAATATCAGGACCAATACGAAAGAGATCATTATCTACCCAAGAATAATTGGAACTTTGAACTATGATCCTATGTTTCTTAGGTGGAGAGAGATGGTTAGGTAGCTTTCCAGTTGCTAAATAATTGGCTATGTTTGCAAACCATGGGGTTTGAACAGATACAGTGAACAAATGTTCATCTGGGAAGCTATCATCGACACGGATGGAATTATCGTCAATTTGAATTCGAGAGAGAAAATCATCTACTACATTCTCTCTACCGGGGACGATCAACAATGGTGATATTGAATTCTTGTAACAAAAGAAGCCATCGAGTCACTCTGCCATTGGTGATAGGTTTATTCATCAAAAAACTGATGGCGGAGTGGTCAATGTGTATAAAAATTTCATATCCTGTGATATAATGATGAAACTTGTTGATGGCGTAGACTACTACTAGAAACTCTTTTTCAGTAACAGTATATTTCGATTTTGCAGGAGTCATATTTTTACTAGCGAAGTATATGGCATGTGATGTTTGTCTCTCTTTTTGACCTAAAAATAACCCTATGGCTATGTCAGAAGCATCAATGGATATATGGAAAGGAAGGAACCAATTGGGGCCCCTAAGTATTGGTGCCACTGATAGCTTGGCCTTCAGAGTTTCGAAGGCTTGTTGACACAGTTCAATCCATTGAAATTCTGTGCCTTTCATGAGTAATTTGAACATAGGTGCGGCTATGTTAGTGAAATTTTCAATGAAACGTCTATAATAGCCGTCATGGCCAAGAAAAATTCTTACTTCCTTCGGAGTTTTTGGAGGAGGAAGGTTGATAATTATTTCTATCTTGGCTGGATCTACCTTGATACCTTGAAGAGAGACATGATGTCCCAAAAATATGCCCTTAGTCAGTAACATTTTACATTTTTTATGACTAAGAGAAGTTCGTTTCTTGGCACCGAATAAGAACTATTTTGAGGTTATCAAGGGCTTCTTGGAAGGTATTACCATAAACTGTAAAATCATCCATATAAACTTCTACACAATCATGTATGAGATCAACAAAGATTCCTAGAACTACACGCTGGAAAGTAGCAAGTGCATTGCAAAGGCCAAAAGGTAACATTCAATAGGCATAAGTTCCCCAAGAATAGGTAAAGGTTGTCTTATCCTGATCCTCAAGTGCTATCAATATTTGATTGTAACCACTATACCCATCAAGAAATGAAAAATATTGTTTCCCCGATAAGGTGTCTAACACCTAATCGATGAAAGGCAAGGGAAAGTAGTCCTTAAGAGTGGCCTTGTTCAGTTCTCGAAAGTCAACATAGATATGCCATTTTCCTGTGAATTTCTTTGGAACTACCACCAGAGGAGAAACCCATTTACTGTTAGAAATTGGGTAAATGAATCCAACATTAAGGAGTTTTTGTAGTTCATCTTTTACTATGTCTTTTAGTGCTGGGTTCATTCTTCTCTGGGGCTACTTAACAGGAGGTATGTTTGAGTCTATGTAAATGTGGTGGATATAGGTATCTAGGTGTATACCTTTCATATCGGTATACTCCCATGCAAATTCTCCAGTTTGACGCTTGAGAACCTTTAGTAATTGTTTTTGCTGACTCTCATCTAAACCTGCATTTATATGTAGAAATTTGTCGGAACTAACCTCACATGGTATGGTATAGGATCCTAAATGTTCTTTGATTGCGAAGACACAAGGTGTACTCATGAATGTTGAGAGGCTCATGTTTTCTTGGAATTCATCTCCAAAGATATGGTCAAATTGGAAAAAAGATTGAGGAAAATCTATATAGGTTGTGGTAGAGATAAATTGGTTCAACACATTCTCGGTATTCTGTTCTTGAAGTGCCCAGGAGAAATCACTGACAAGAGAAAGTTCTTCCAAGTTTTCATTCCTGAAAGGACAATCTAACCAAAATAGGTTTTCAGTTATTGGTTGAGCTGATGGGTATAAAGCTAATTTTATTATAGATAACCCATCAGAGATAATCATCTCTCCATCCCTACATCCTATAAATGCATTGGCAGTAGCCAACCAAGGTCTTCCCAAAATAATGGGGTGACCTTTGGGAGGTTCTTTTGATTAAATGACCATGAAGTTTAAGGGATATTCCCATGAAGCCATTGATATAGTGATGTCATCTAAGATCCCAACAGGTTGCACCATAGTGCGATCTGCTAATTCTAGCATTGTTGGGGGTAGGGCGAAGAAATGGTCCTAAATTGAGAGTTTCTAAGACTGTGGTAGTCATGAAATTGATAGAAGCTCCTAGATCAATAACTGTGTTTCCTATGGCGGTGTTATTGATGATAACAATCATCTCGGGTTTGAATACTTGGGTATTCTAGGTTGGTTTGCTATGCAATCTGATATTTCTCCTATTACATGAATCATCGGAGGGTCTTTTTGTTTTCTCCTTGGTCTCTTAATACAGAGTTCCTTTATTACTTTACTATAGATTGGGATATCCTTAATGGCTTGTAGCAAAGGGATCTTAATGCAAATATTTTTCAATTTGTTAATGATATCGTACTCTGGATAAGTTACGGGTTTTTCTAGTACTAGATGCTCCGGATATGGGGGTGACTTTTCTCCTGAAATTAATTCTTTTCATGGATGCTTGTGTGCTGAAGGTTTAGGAATGACCACATTTTCAAGAATGGAATCATTCAAAACTTCACTAGGTATGTCTTCTTCATTCTCTTCTTGAATAACAACTGATGACTTGGTCTTATCTTACAAAACTCTTCTAGACTGCAATTGAATCTCATGTATTGGTGCGATCGAAATGGAATATGATGGAAGAGATAACAACCCAATGTTATTAAGATCTTGGGTTGGTTTGTTGTTAGGCTTCGGTATCGGTTGTGTAGGTAATATTACGGGTCTTGGAGGATTCATGTTCTGGAAATGGTGAGGTTGATTCGGGATAGGGGGGTAACGAAGGAGATACATATCTAGGAAAAAGTTGTTGAACATTACGTGGGTAAGGATGGTTAGGCATAGGAGGAGATGGTTGAGCATAAGCCTGGCCTCTCCATTCATGTGGCCATTGATGTTGTTGAGCATTCTGAGGAGGGTACTGCGGTAGCCAATTCTGCCAACCTGAAGTATTCCATTGTTGAGGACGCTGATAAGGATAGTAATAAGGTGGAATTTGTGATGAATCTTGATACGATGGCTGATCTCTAGGTTGTCAATTCCTCCTAGGTATTTCACCAAATTTTCCACTCTTGTATACAGCTTGTAATCCAGGCAACGATGGACAATCATTGGTTGGATGTTCTTTTGTACATAGGTGACAGACTGAAACATTATTTAATGGACATTCTCGTTGAGGATGTTTAGTTCTACACCTAGGACAGAAAACACTCATTGCTACACGCTCTTCATCTTATCTCTTTTTAGCTTGTAGTGCATCTAATTGAGAACCCATAGCTCCTAAAATATCTATTTTGAAATTTTCCAATAGGTTTCCCAACTCTACCCTTGTAACTCCACCAAGGCTGGATGTATTTCCTTTTTTGTTCCTAGCATAAGTTTATCGAAAGTTTCTTCCACTTTTCCCTCTACTCCTAGAGTAATTCCTACATAGTTCACAAATCTCTGTAAAATATTTATGAGAAACGTCTCCTGTTGCCATGAGATTAAGGTTATCTAAGAATTCTTCTAAGATTCCCTTGAGAAAGAGTGTTCTTACTGCATCTTCTCGAAGATCACTATACTTGGATTTGTGTAACACATAGTTAAATCTCTTGAGATACTCTTCTAGGCTCTCATCTTCAAGTTTTTGAATTTTAAAAATATCATTGCGAGAGTCATTAGGTCTACAGTAATCCTGATATTTCCAAAGAAATGCATTCTTCATGTCTTCCCAAGTTCTAATACTAGATTCTACTAATCCCATGAACCATCGAAGAGAAGAGTCTTTTAATGTGGCAGGAAAGAGTTTTAGTTTTTTACCATCTTGTAGGTAATTATAACTCCTACACAAAATGTCAAACTTGAATAAAAATGTGTCTGGATCCTCAATACTCTTCCCATAAAAGGTTGGTAGCGAGGAGGGAGGGATGTTTTTCATAGTAACATCTTGTGCAGTGTCTAATATAGGGAACCCGAAGGTACCTTCAGTTCTAACTTCTCCATTTTCTTCATCTTATCGAACACGATCTTCATTTTCATCCCCCATGAAGATTGTATTGCCAAAGAGAGAAAATCTAGGTGGCTCCTTTGTTGGTGAATATGGGATGTCCCAACATTCTGTTTCAGGACAAATATTCTTCTTTTTAGGAGGAGAATTACCAACTATGTGGGAATCCAGTTCTGGAGGTCCTACTGTTGTTGTATCAATCTGTGAGATAACTATGTTCACAGAGCTCTCAAAAAAAGCGTCTACTTGTGCAGGATCAACAAAATCTACTAAGTTTGGACCACCTACCATTGAAAAAGTAGTGTCTTTGGGTTTTTGTACTAATGGAGAGTTGAGAGGTCCTGAAGCTTTATCCTTTTGAATTTCCTCTTGTCTAAGTTCAGTCTCAATATGAGCATGAGGTTCTTCTAGTGGAAATTATTTATGAACAGACTGTTCCGATGTCCCTATGTTTTCCCCTAATTGATTTCCAGAAAGTATTTCCTTTGCTTTCCAAGTAGGAATATCCCCTTTAGGTGTCTTACGATACCTTTCTATTGAGTTAGTAGTTGGGGTGGCATGCCCCCCATATAGGTTAGTAGGAATTTTAGTAAGGGAAGTAGTTTTAATAAATCTACCTTGTGAATCTCTAGACCTATTCATGAAAACAAGTTATAATTGAAATAAGTTCTAACTACTATTGCTGGGTTTTGGGGATGCGTGTTATAATAGATGCGCAGGTTCTTACCTCTTGTCTTACCACTCACCCGCCACCAGCATATTTTCAAAAGAAAGAATATAATTAAATTAAAAAGGAGTTTTACTTATCTATGACTGAATTCAACCTATTTATCTACAACTCCCCGACAACAGTGCCAAAATGTTGCGTGTGTGATCTATCTCAAAGAAAACACCTAATATTTAATTATCGATCGGGGTTAGTGATCTTAGAGTTGAGGCAAAGTATATGCTAAGGTAGAATGGCACTTAAGATTTTTGGCTTGTCAGACCTTAAAAATATTTAATAAAGAAAAGATCGAAAGATCTTTCAAAATAAAAAACTGACTCAAACTTCAGAAAAACAATAAAAAGAACTAAATCAAACTTAGTTAAACAAACAGACTAGAATAGTATCAAATCATACTACTCTACTTTATAAGAAGCGTCTATTAACTACGAAAATGGAAAATACCTAATTTCAGATTCTAATCCAGGAATTAGAAAACAACTGTAAATAAATTACAGACCTATCTATGAAATGAATTAATTCGATGATAAACTACATAAACAGAAAACTATGTTAATAAAAAACAAAACAATAGACTATGTAATAAATTCAATAACTATTCAAGACTACACTAAAGCATATAATTCTAATTCCATTCTCCTTGATGTTGTATGCCAAAAGTAATAGGAACTAGAGTAAATGTATCGTAATGACTTTCAAATGTAATAGCAAAACAAAACGGAAGTAAATCTAATCTAATTTCAACAAAGAGATGTAAACTAAAAAGAGACCAATTACAGTTAACTTTAAACATTCTGATCTATCTACTATCCATGAACAAAATAATATGAAACTAATGCAAACTAGAAGCAAGTAGAAAACTTAATAAAGATATTACTTCTGAATTTGATTTGGAAGCAAGTAGAAAACTTGATAAAGATATTTATATAGAAGCAAGTAGAAAACTTGATAAAGATATTAATTTCTGAATCCAAATTCTATTCCATAAACATCATGATTATCTATCTAACTAAGAAACTAATCATAATCTTAATGAAGGAAACTATCAAAACTAGAATACTTGGGGAATAAAATTCTTAATTCTGATCTAAACTAAATCTTAAGAGCATGTAATAAAGTAGAATAGGAATAAGACTGATAAGTTCTGAAACAACAACATGTTAGCAAATTAAATATGAAAGACATAATTTGAAATATAGTTAAAGCAAACTAAGAATGATAGCAAGACTTTAATTAAAACTTTATGGAATGTAAAACAGGAACCTAGTTATGGTTAAGAATACTAATTAAAAGCAGGAACGATTACAGTTAAGAAAACTACGAAACTGAATTCAAATGAGCATAAAAACAATGTAGAAAGAATGAAAGTCCGAATGACAGTGTGGATGAGGAAAGACGAATTAAACTAAGGAAAAGGAGAGTTTCGATGATCTTAACGTCAGCTAACGAATGCAGATGAACCTACAATGCAAAGAAATCAGTGAGAAGACTTGTTGAGAAGCTACAACAATAGAGAGCAACCTATTCTAATCATTGTTGGAGAGATAAACTATTCCTATGATATACTAAAGCAAGATTGAAATGAGAGATAGAATTAAACTAAAGCTACAGAGAAGAAGCTAATAAAACTAATTCTAATTGTAAACTAAGCTAGAAACAACAACTAACTAAGTCCTATCTAAGTGCAAGATATTAGAAAACAAACTATCTAATTACAAAAGACTGAAATTAAATTGTCGAAACTATGCTTTGGTTGACCATTTACTAATTCTGTAAACACAAACTAGGTTAGCAGGACAATATAAATTACTGAGAAGAAAGAAATATCATGTACAGAAAAATGAAATTAATTACATATATAGGAAAATAAACTAGCTATTTGCAGAAAACAAGAACGAAATCTCCGGTTGATGAGGGGCCCTTCCCAGCAGTCAAAGATGGAAAAATAAATTGGTTTAGTTACTTAGAACATCAACAAACTGGAACTTCCATTAACATGAGAAAATTACAAAACGTTTGCTATCTACTGCAAATTCTACGAACTATCTGCTAATCTGAAGATCTTTTCCAACTAAAGACTAACTCGTTTCTCTATACAAAGCATCTATTTATAAATTACAATGGATGAGAAGGTCGATAGAGTCGACCTATCTAATAATAGAGGCGTTTATGGCTGTAACCGGCTACTTTCAGTGCTGTGTGATAGTGCAGGGAGCATCAATAAGTCTTCACGGGGTCAATTCCTTCACGCTGCTGCTTGGAGCGTCGATATTCCTTTTGACATGGAACGGGAAGTGTGTTGGCGGACTGAGCGTGGACGGATGAACTCTTCTAGAACATCGACGTGAATGGGTGTGCATGATTCCAGGCCGAACGAGGAAGGAAAATGGTGTGTGGAGAGTCGACGTGGAGGTAGGATGTGCTGTCAAGTTTAGCAGGCCTGGGGATGAATCTTCCGGAACAAGAGCTCATTAACCGTGACCATCACTTGGCTAACAGAACCCACTTACCCATTTTGTACTTTAATAGCCTGAAGCATGCCAACCGAGGATTGCGCGAGTTGAATGCAAGGATGAATGACGAGCTGGATGCGGCTGAACATTGGCAATATAAACACGCAGTCTGAATGGAAGGTCGTTTGAAAAAACCGCATCCTGTAAATCAAAACTAAATGCCATGCATGTGTGGAAATGTCACTTTAATCATTAATAAATCATAATATAATGAAATTTGACCAAAATTCATATGATAAACGAATGCATGTATACCTGGTCTGTTTGATGGTATGAATGGCTAAAAGAATAACTTAATATATCAAAAATAGTGAGAATGACGCCATTCAGACTAGATTGAATGATAAAAAATAGTGACAAAATGGACACCAACATTCCCCCAAACCGGAGATATGTTAGGTCCCACTGAGCAAAACAGAGAGAAATTAGGAAGAAGGCTGAGCTGTGGTAGCAGCGACCTTCGACTGGGATGATGAAGATATAGATTTGGCCTCGAGCTTCTTGAATAGGTCCTTTAAGTAATTATATCTCATCCTCAGGTCAGTATGGGATGTTGTTCTAGCGTTAACCAAGCATTCAATGTCTTTTACTTGTGTACGCAGTTCCTTGTTTTCTTCATGAAGCTCATAAATTGTCTCCATATATCTTTGATTCTCGTCAGTCAACCGTGCTATTACTTGGATCAACTTATCCATCTCCTGCTGAGTCAGAACGAGTTGTTCTTTATGATGTTCAGGGCTCTTTAGGGGACTCAACTCTTTTGAAAATATTCCATACTCAATAGTATGATCTTCAAGAATTTTCTCTTTGTTGTGTGCAGGAGGACTTTTAGCAACAGAGGCTTCACTCATTCGAGTAGATGCGTTGGCCAATGTGAGGAGGGGTGATTCAAGGGTATGGTCGTCTAACTGGAAATTTGAACATGAGGGATGAATGATAGTCTGAATGACATACTGGTCAACAGACTGGTCACAATTTGTTCTCATGGATTTAGTGGGCTCTAAAAAGAGTAGGGTTTCCGAAGTAGGGTTACCAAGGGTAATTTTATGAGAAGGTGATGACTGGACAAGGTGTACATATCCTGAGGTATCCTCATCAAATCGCAGATGCTTAGTTTCTCGTTCTGCTTGCGTGGAGGATTGGGTAGGCTCACTAATACTGGATTGGAAACAATGTTTTCAAGAGGGAGAGGATTCAGCCATAGGATTCTCAATCAAATGAGGGTTCAGTATTTCAAAAACGAAACAGTCCCAGGTTTTCCCTCTCTTTTCCAATTGGTGAACAATCAGAATTTTAATAAGACAATGATGGTACAAGCTACCAGAGGGATTAAAAGTATTCTTTCTAACTTGTCTAGACATCTTCTCCAAACTCTTTAGAAAATAAAATGGGAATTTGAGGGTCTGATTGTTGACGAAATGCGCTAACAATCTAAAATGGAAAGCTTTAAAGGCAGTGAACTTACCCTCGCAAGTGATTAAGTGGATGATAACGGTCATAGGATATAAGTACTCTGGCTTGATCCATTCTCTGTGAAAACCTTTGATACTAGCAATGTGTTGAAAATCGGTCTTCAAGGCAAATTCATGATCCTTCCGTGGAAGGAAGAGATGCTTGTGCCATCAGGCACCTTCCCTCATGAGCTTGGTAGCTAATGCTATTGATTCTTCTGTCATGGAGAAAACAAGATGTCCAACCTTGGTTGTCTTTCCATCAAAACCTTTAGCGAACAGTCATGAAATCTCGTGGTCGTGGCCTTGGAGAAGGCAAAGAAACGATCCCCAACCTACTTGCAAAAACACTTCATGACAGGCTTTAAACTTAGAAATGCAGAGGAGGTCCTGGTAGCTACTAGGCTCATAACGAATTGGAATCGTTGACAGAGGATGAGGAGATGCAAATGGATATAAGAGGTGAAAGAATTTGTATAGGACACAACTCAACAAAGATGGAGAGCGGACAGATTGAGGTGGATTTCACACGATCACTAGTTTAAACTAAGGTCCGTTTGATTGTTTGAAAGACAGTGGACGAGGGCTTGGCATGCTTAAAATATCACACCTGTCATTTGAAGATCTTGAGTTAAGTGCCAGCATAGAGGTGCGTGAATCCAATGAATAAGTGTGATTTATAATATATTCAACCATGTCCAAAGCCGAGCTTTGGACAGGTTGAATGTAATTTACGTAATGAAAATAGAATACACATGAAAGATCATAATTTGATTAATATGGTGGTAGGTTGTACAACAGGATAAGTAAGACCGAATGGCGGTCATGCAATGATTCGCAATGATGCATAATCCATTCGTTTAATGGAGGAGAGATGGATAAGAGAATGAAGCCATGTGTGAAATCGACATTTGATTGATCCCTTTCATAATTAGCCAATTAACTTATCAATAATATTCAAATTTGAACATCTTGGCATATTAAATAATGATGTTATAGGCTATGGTTTCATTCAACACTCCATTCAAAACATTGTTTATTTGCCTCGTTCAGATTGGCATTCAACCCATCATTCAATCCTTCGTATAGACTTTTGTTTATACAAGATCTTATTGTTGATGCTGACCAAAGCTGATTTTGCAGAGAATTTCTGAAGCTATTAGTGCATAAAAGATGTTGTAAACTTTGCTTTTCTAGATCTTTTAGTTGCATTCCTATTTTTGTTCTTGATTAGATCAATTTTCTTCTTCTTTTGCATTAACCTGAAAACACCTGTCATTGTATCAGAGATAAATAAAATTTTCGTAAATATTGAGAGAGTAAGAACAATTCTAATCTCCCCCCCAAACCAAAAATATGGTGTGTCCTCAAGCCATCGAAGAGAAAATGATTAAAATTAAACAATTTCAATTGAAAGTCTTACAGATAGCTTTTAAAATATTGTGATAATTTTTAGAAGGAAATAAAATATTAACTAATAAATGTAGATTATTCAGATATGTACATCCATCAAAAAGAATACAACAGTGCTTAAAAGACCATATGAAGAATAATAGTGTAAGAGATGTGAAAAATTCCATGGGAAAACTTAGTTGTCCATGACTCATTGTAAAGATCTCTTGTCATCCAAAGAATATAGATAAGGTTCACCATATCTACTATAATTATGGATCCCATTTATAAGATAGTCATATCCTAGGTATTGTTTGAACTAGATGACAGGGTCTAAGTCCAACTTACAACCATTATCTAATGACAGTATAAATAATCGGCCTAAACATGTGTTTGTATACTTAGGTTTCTTATGAGTTATGTGAATAGTAATGCATTAACCAAACCTCTTTTAGCCGATATTGACCCACTTCTAGCAGGCCTGTTCAGTACCTCGGCGGGTTTATCTTGGTACCATGCAAGCATAGCGTAGCTGCCAGCGAGCCTGTTCAGTACCCCGACGAGTTTACTTGCATTTACCGAGCTTCTTTGTTTAAGATTTTACTTAGCATGGACCCGCTGCCAGCGAGCCTATTCAGTACCCCAGTGGGTTTGCTTCGTATGATGATATAATATTTTTTTTGTAAGGAAGTCGGTTGGCACTAGAGTGTGCTAAGCCTATTAAACACATAATTCAATTTTTTAGCACAAACCTTATGAGTAACTTTATTTATAATGGCCTAAATTATAGATCATGCCAAAATATAATAATCTAAAGCTATTCTTTGACTTCACAATCTATCTTCTTCATAAAAGGTCAGTTATGTTCCCCACAAAATAGAAAATATCACCCACTGTTTAGGCTACCTTTTAAAGGTGCTTTAGAGACAAGTCTTGATAATGCGTCCAGGATGAACTAGCAATACATAGGTGTAATATAGAGTTTTGTGGAGATCATAATAATTAAAGTAGGTCTTTTAAACAATTGTTCTAATGAAAAATCATAAGTGTGCATGTCTGAGTCAAATACCATGTACAGAATCATAAAAGAAAATGGTTATAAATGATATCAAGAATGTTTTATCCTTTCACTATAAATTTTCAATTTTAATAGTAACCGAAAGAGAGGGAGAACTATAAGTATTTATTTTTATAGCACTTCCCTTTTCGCATAATATCACATGAGCTGATTAAAAAGATAGGGTTCTTGTTATTAGAGTGAAAAGAATGAGCAGAAAAATGCTGTAAAAATGAGTAGACAATTAGTCGTGCATGATAACTCAGATAAGAACAGAATAATTTCACATGATCCAATAATAAGTATAGTAAAAAATGATGTTAGAAAGGAGAGATTTCAAATCACACATGATAATTCGAGTCTCAGTTGATCTTGCATAGGAATTGTCACCACTGGAGTGCTCCGGAAGACCCAAACTCAACGAAACTAATCCTAAACTCAATTAACTAAAGTCACAATCAGGTAACTGAACAAGGAGGGTGCATAAGTGAGTTTGACATGCATAACACTTAGAAAAGGGTGCATGAGGCCACAATCAGTTGCATTTGGAGCATAAACCCCCCTAAGAGTTAGCTAACTCAGGTGGAATGCATTGGAACACTGAGTTGGATCCTTAAAAGTAGGGAACTACCTCTAGTGGTCCTAAAATTATGCATGCATGGCACATTAGGTGGATACTGAGTCCTGGATGACATATGCACACCACTAGGGGGAAATAACATCAACAAGTACTAGAAAATGGTAAATAATGCAAGTAGGACAAGGATGGAGTATTAAAATATCGTAACACAAAACTCTATCTTGCATTCAGTTGGTGCTATACATCTAGCGTTTTTGGAATAATTTTCTCTACTAGGCACATTGATTGTTTGGGAAGGGCATAGTGGTATGATAAGTTCAAAGGAACCCATCCCTCATCCTTTACCCACTAATTTGTGGTCCCGTTTAGAAGGGTATATATACCATCTCAAAGGTATTTTATGGCATTAGTGGGAGCATATTTGACCATGCAAGAAGACTATCATCAAATTGTTGCTAGCACACTGTTGATTTTATTTGTTGAGCTTGATAAAAGGAGATTCATTGAATGATGGGGTACATTTCCATAATACATCTCAATTGGAGACACTTGTTTTCCACCTAGTTGTGATACCAAGAGGGATCTTATTACTACTGAGCATGTTCATTGAGTTCACCTACTTATTTACACCTATTACATACCCAATAATTTAACCAAAGAGGAATGATCTTTCCATACAAAGTCTTTGATAACATTCAAGACTATTATATATTAGCAATTCTGAGTTCCATGCAATTCCAAGCAAGCAAATACATCACTTCCAGGCTAAGGGGAAATCCAATAGAATCAGGAACTGTCCATTGTTAATCTCATTTCATATTTGATATTGTGATCAGTTTCATATGAATTAAAACTACTATTGTATCCATAGTTTATCCAATGTGAATTCATGATTTTTGAGAATGTATTTCGGTTTTAAATATAAGCAAATTCCTAATTTTAAGTGTGCATTTTATGTGATAAACATTATGATAAAAGTTCTAAATTATATTTTTGAAAATACCTAGAAGAAACAATTCCCAAAACATCATATTGTTCCTCACAAACAAACAATGATAAGGAGGTTATTGCTCAATTGTTTGAAAAATGTTGCAATATAGAAGAAAAAAAGAACAGACATAACATCACTCAAACCTAGATTTAGTCCACATCCAAAGGAGGGATATTACATAAATTTTGTACTCTACAAATTGAAAGTGTGCATGTAATTAGAGAAGCACATAATTCTCTCATTTCTAGTCATTTTGGTATAGGAAAACCAATAGCTCAGTCGCAATGTTATTTTTATTGGCATCAAATGTTTGAAATTGTGTCCAAATATGTAAATGGATGTTTGATGTGTGCCACTAGCAAACCAAGTAACATAAAATTGTGTTTGTGTTTGCTACATCCTATACCTTCTCATCCATGGGAAACTGTGTCTATGGATTTTGTAGGGGGTTTTCCCATGTCCAGGAAATGTCATGATTATCTATATGTTGATATGGAAAAGATTATAAAAATGTGTGTTTTGATGCCTTGTAAGAAATACGTGACAGGAGAAGGAACTACCCATTTTTTTTATTT
This sequence comes from Larix kaempferi, assembly GCA_027924585.1. Lineage (NCBI taxonomy): Eukaryota > Viridiplantae > Streptophyta > Pinopsida > Pinales > Pinaceae > Larix > Larix kaempferi. Next base: position 1,278,227 of record BSBM01000865.1, on the reverse strand, counting down.
TAGCATGTATGGGTTCATTTTGGTTTTCCTAGATCCATTGTATCTAACAGAGACTCCTATTTTCTTGGAAACAAATGGTCAAATTTAAGGGAGTTAATGGACATTAAGCTTCAGAAGAGAATCAATTTTCATCCACAGACCAATGAACAAATGTAAGTGGTCATTAGTAGAGTGACACACTTAATTTGAATATATTGTAACAAGCATTCAAAGCTTTGGGACAAATACTTGTATTATGTACAATATGCCAATATTTGTGTCATACATTCATTTACCCATATTTCTCCTTTTGAGATATGTTTTGGCTATTTTCCTAAGTCTCCTCTGGACTTCACTTTTGGGAAGTATGTTTTGGAAATTGAACATAATGAAACACACAAAGAAAAAAATTCCATTTAGAAGATCCATTTGGTTCATCAAGCTGTGTAGGAACAAGTGGAAAAGATCCAAGCCAAGTATAAGTCTAGGCATGAAAATCATTTCATTGATCATCATTTCCAGCCTTATATATACAATTTAAATTTTTTTATTTAGTTACATACTTTAAACTACTTGGTCGAGAGGACCTAGTCAGTTGGGTAACTAGGATCCTCCAACATATGCCCCACCCAAAACGTCTTCTTCATCCCAAAGAGAACAGGGAGATGTCATGCACCCAAAAAAAATTTAAAAGTAGTTGGGACTCTGATTGTAAAGTAAAAGTGGCTCCTGGAGAGATGCAGTCGGAATAAGATTTAGCGATAGCTGGAGCAGAGAGGGAAAGTCTCTCCTGTAAATTGTCCCACTCAGTCAAAATGGTTTTGATGCTGGCTGTCAAACTTGTTAGTTGCGATATTTGGATTAATTTAATTGTCATCGCCTGATTCAAAACTTTGGTAATGTCGGGTCCGCATTCTTGTAATTGAGTTTCAGCAGCGCTCATAAGTTGGTATATTCTTGGTGTGAGTCAACCAACTTCTTCTTGTGCTTTCTTTCCTTGTTTTAGCCATTGATATTCATTCCATTGAAGTTGGTATTGTTTCTGAAGTTCCATATGTATTTGTTCATTGAGTTTCTTGTCGTTCTAGTCATGTTTATCAATTCCGCATATTTTTGTGAGCCCTTTTACCATTGTTTGTTGAATGATTCGACTGCACCATTAGAATGGGGATGACATGATGAGATCTTATGATGGTTGATAATGAATTATTTAAGTAGCGCAACAATTGTTTTGCTGATAAAGTGTGTCCTCTGATCACTAATGAGAGTAAGAGGAAATTCAAATATTGTGACAATATTTTCATAAATAAATCTTGATGCAACTTCAATTGAGCATGTTTTGACTAGTTCGGCTTCTACCCATTTGGTTACATACTTGACTGTAGTGATTATGTATCTAGTGCCTATGAAATTCAAGCACAACAGATTTATGGAACAAGAGAAACCATTACAAGAGATGCATGCAGAATAATATGTGAAAACTGTGCAAAATGACTTGCAGCAGTGCTCTATCAATTTAATAAAAAATAGAATACAATACAATAATGTCACAATGACTGAATAGTTCGAATTAACCAAGGATTTCATTCGAATAGCCTGCATAATGTAGATGGTCTGCACTAGGAGTCCTCATCATCAGATCAGTGGTAGTGTCATCAATGCAAAAGTAATGGTCAAGAAGTGTCAAACTAAGTCTAACTGAATGTAGGTAGCTGTAACTGATGCATGGAGCACTAATGTAGTGAAGGAGAATCCAAGGAGGACGCATGAGGAGCTATCATTAGTTAGAATAGTCAAACTAGTCTCTCTGGATGTCCATCAGAGTGTTTCAGTCAGTTAACTAGTCAATCTGTGCTCAAATCAAGGAACAGATCCACAAATCATGCAACTAGCTGAGTGTGTCACTAGTGTTAGGTAATAGAGGCCGCACTGTATCTTAGGAGATGAAAACAAGGCACGTCATGGACTAGAAAGGCTGGAACTGAGCAGAAACAAGCTCTTGGGGCTAGTAAACTAGGGACTAGGTGCTGGGAGACTACCATACTGATGACTGGATGCATGCATGCATGCAGAATGCATGCAAACATAAATATGATGGTGAGAATATCCTAACACCCCCCAACAATATATACTATGTGGAAAAAACTAAAATATAGGGCCCTAGTTACTAAGACCAAAGGTCACCCCAATATAAAAAATAATCCCAAAATGCTAGAAAAAAAATCTAAGTGAGGAAAGAGGGAAAACCCAGTGGGAAGAAAGCCCCCCCTCAAGCTGAACACTAAAGGATCTAATTTTTCTCCACCATAGTAGAACTCACCCCCAACAGTGAATGGAGGTAAGAGAATTTCTTCTCAGTCAATCTCTTGGTGAAGATGTCTGCAATTTGCTCTTCTGTAGGGCAATATTGCAGTACAATGGTTCTGTCATGCACAAGCTCTCAGATGTAGTGCATGTGGATCTCGACATGCTTGGTCCTCTGTCTTTGAACTGGATCCATCGAGATCTTGATATCTCTCTTATTGTCACAAAAAATGATAGTAGAATTGGTGCTACCAATATCAAACTCTGTTGGAATACCCTGCAACCAAACTACATGAATGCAAGCGTTGACTGCTCCTTGATACTTTGCCTCTGCTGAAGATAAGGAAATGGAAACCTGATTTTTGCTTGACCAGAAAATAGGCCCTGTATCAATCATGAAAACATATCCGGAAGTGGACTTCCGATCAGTGCTATCACCCGCCCAATCTCAATTAGTGAATCCCACTAAATCTAGCTTGGAATCTGCAGCATAGTGTATGCCAATTAAGTTTCTAGTACCCTGCACATAGTGGAAGATTCTCTTGGCTTCCCTCCAATGAAGCTCATGGGGCTGCTACATATATCTTGGCACAACACTCACAGCATAAGAAATATCAGGCCTACAATGTGTCAACTATAGAACACTTCCAATCAACTGTCGATAAAGTGTCGAATCCACCAATGGTGTGGAATCACCATCCTCAAGTCTTATTCTAGATAGGAATGGGAATGGTGCTGCCTTACAATATAACATATTAAACTTGTTTAGCAGGTCTAAAGCATATTTTTGTTGAGATATGGTGATCCCATCAAAAGTTTGAGCAATCTCTAACCCAAGGAATTGCTTCAACAAGCCCAAATCACTCATGTCAAAAGCTAGATTTAAAGCAGTTTTTGTGTTTCTGATCAAAGCAAGATTGCTTCCAGTTATCAAAAGGTCATCAAAATAAAGAACAACAATTAGCAAATTACCTTCATGCTGTTGTAGGTACACATTTGGATCTGATTTGCACCTTGCAAAATTCTATGACAGAAGGAAGGAATCCATCTTTGCATACCAAGCTCTTGGGGCCTATTTTAAACCATACAATGATTTCTTCAGTCTGCACACTAATGTTAGATTGTTGTAAGTACAACAGATCCCATGCTTCATTCGAGCATGGGAGCCCCAAATTTTTAAATACAAAGGTATTTGGGTAAGTTCCTTATCATAAAGAGATCCTTAAACCTTGTTTGTTATAATCTCATACCTTTGCTTTTGGTTTGTGTAATTACCATTTTTCTTTTGAAAAATTTCTAAGTTTTGGTTGTTTACTTGACTTGTGGAAAGCCTTCAATTCTTTCCAAGTGTTATTTTCTTCCCGAAAACCCACAAACCCGCAAACCCACAATTGCAAATTGCGGGAATTGATTGTTCTTTCTTTTCGGATTTGTGTCATCCCACAAACCGCAACCCGCAATTGCGGATTGTGGGAAGACTTTGTTAATATTTTTGGTGAATTAGCATTCTACAACTTGCAACCCGCAATTGCGGATTGTGGAAAGTTGTTATTTTAATAAATCGCATTGTTTGTTTCCGCAACCCGCAACTCGCAATTGCGGATTGCAGAGTGCGAAAAAAGTTATTTTAATTTTAAAGTTTGTTTTCGTTTCCGCAACCCGCAATTGCGGATTGCGAATTGCGGAAACTCTTCTTTCCATTGTTTTCCAATTTGTAATCCCGTAACCCGCAACCCGCAATTGGGGATTGCGGATTGCGGGAATTTTGAATAAAGTTTGAAAATGAGACTTGTGACCCAATCCTGCATCCTGCAGGGGTTAATCTTAGCCGTTCCTTTCTTTTAATCCTACGAGCAGGATTTGACCTGACGAAAATTGATAAATATAAGATTTTTCTATTTTTCTTTATCACTTTCATTGTCGGAAATTTACTCTACTACGTGGATTTTACCGTGAATTTCTTACCAAGGGTCATTCTCACAAATTTTAGTTATTTTCAGGTTGGTTTGTTGTCATTTTCACATTTTCTATTTACGATTTTGCTGTTTATGGTTTAGTTTTGATTTTGTTTTCATTTATTTACCAGAATTTCCAAGCTTTGCCAAAATTTCATGGAACACGCAGTCTAAGACAATTCACAGGGATTGGCTGACCAAAGACCCAAATTTCGATATCTTCTCAGATACCAATGAGAGGGTTACTGAAACATATCAAATGGACTGGTCCAAAATTTATTCAATCTTTGATAATGATGACCTTTCATACATTAAAGAAGATTGACTTGCATATGAGAAGATTAGGGCTTCTCAACTGCATATCATTACTATCCAGCCCGCTATCCTTCCTTACATAGACGCAATTAAATGGATAGTAGACAATGCTAACCCTAAAGACTGGTCATTCAATGAGAGTATGGGGTAACAATTGACAACTTTCTGCCTTGAAGTCTTTATCAGAGCTTTTTCTCTTAAGCCAACTGTGCAGACCCTTAGCCCTAAATTCATACAATCCTCTAAAACCAGGTACAATTTCGATGAAATGATGACATCATGGATGATTAAGCCTAGCCATTTCGTACCTAAAGCCGACAACCTCTATCCAATTTCCAGGTTCAGAGAACCCTATTCTTTACTGGCGGCCATGCTCTGCAGGATCTTTGGCCTTCCGAATGGTTCAGTCTTCAATGCTGAATGGGCTCCAATAGCTCATAATGTCTTAACAATGGGTGAATCCTTCCCTTGGGCATTTATCTTGTCATTGGAACTTAAAACAACTATCCAAGACTATCAAAAGGAACCTGCCGTGAGGAAGTCACGCTTCTTCTTTTCAGCCTTCATTATCAATGTCTTTTTCATAGAGTTCCAATATCCCATTATGGGATGGAATTGGACCCCTTTAGATCCACCAATTCACATCTATCACTCAGCACTATGGGAGATCAATTTTGTGCCCTTACTTTATGACATTTGTGACCATTTCCTGGGTACCATTTATTTCAAGATATTCAAACAAGAGGCACCTTCCTTTTCAACTGATTCCAGGACCTTCATTAATACAATTGGTGATTGGTATGTCTATGAGTCCTATTCATATATCAGATTCTAGGGAAGTGACACTGTTCATCTTCTGCCTAGAATAGTGCCTGACAGATTGATCATTCAAGAAGTCTCTTGTCAAACTGTTACCAATGGTGTGTACAAGAATCTCACTAGTCCCAAAAAGAAAGGTTGGCCTAATTTTTCTTTAAACCTTGGGCCATTAGTCATCCCAAACTCAAATTGGGCTACAATGCTTGGTGACTAGGTGGCTCCTTTAAAGTTGGGTTTTTCTCCCAAAAGGAAGCACGATCCTAAGAAATTCCTTATTGCACATTTTAAACAATATCATATGAACATGGACTATGTCCATGAAGAAGTCCCAGATGATTCTATCTATCAAGGAGTGAATACCTTTTCTGAGGTCCTGGATAGAGCCAAGAGCATAGAAGAGCAGCATCAGATTATGCAATATCAGAGAGAATTTAAAACTCAAGCTTTGAGTTATAGACAATGGAATTTAACCTGTTTGAGCGAATGAGAATAGATAGAGAAGAATAGGAGATCCAACAGGCTAATGCCCCTCTAATGCTTACTTACCCGGATGGGAATAAAGGTAAAATCCCATGGAGAATCCTCCTCAGGTAAAAACAACTGAACAGGTCAAAGTCTTGTTGCAAACCTCTCATCATTTGAAGCAGGAATTAGCACAACTGACTTCAATATTGAATACTCAAACAATTGAACCTCTTAAGCTTACTACGCATATTCAAGTGACCACTATAGCTGCATAGGTATGTGGTGATCTAATAATAGTTGAGGTCAACCCAGCTAAGAGACAAAAAATCCTGATCCCTAGATCACAGGTTCCCACTTTTGATATCATTGATAGTGATGTTGATGATGAAGCACATCATCCAGTATCTATGACTGTAGAAGTGACTGAATATTCACAATCTGTTATAGATTTGTTAGACACTATTGAGATGGATCACTCTTTTTCTGATCAATAGGTATTGGAAATTACTACTGCTCCTGACATTACAACTTCAACACTTTTATTTTCATCTATTCAAGATCTTTATGTTTTGTCCCCACGGGTGATGCCTTCACTTTCCATATCACAACTTTGTCATACTTTGACTTCCAGAGCCTCTCCATTTTCAGACAGCTTAGTTCCATTTTCCATTCCCCCATATATTATTGCAGAGATCTAGTCTTCGACTGTCCCTCTGCAATTACCCATATCTACTTTGTCATCATCCACCATTGATGAGACAGACTTAGTTCTTTCGTCATCATCACCTACTAATGATGATCATGTTCCACTTTTTGAAGCCTTCACTTCAATCCCTTCTCCAACCCATGTTCCATCAGTTACTCAGATTGTCACTACCCCTCTGACTACTCCTCAAATTACCATGCCTATACCTAGTCCCACTAACACCGAAACAGCTTCATTAATCTCTACAGTGAGTGTCACTTCAACTTATATAGTGTTAGAAAAACAGGATCGCAGAGCAATAACAATAAACAGAAATGCAAATATAATCACACATACACATTACAAGAGAGACACAGATATATCGTGGTTCACCCAACTTGGGCTATGTCCACACTGAATTTGCCAGTCCTTATTATTATTATTACCGTCCAGCAAGGTGAAGGGATACAACCTGCAGCACAACTACTGCACTTCCTCTTCTCTATTTCACAGTCTCTCTCCTGATCTCAGAGATCTTTACAATGCATAAAACATAATACATCATCTACCCTAGCCGTATTACAATGTCTTTATTTTATAGGCGAAATACAATGATAAAATACCACGGGATACCCAAAACCATGGGCCCGCAAAACAGCTGGCGAAAACAGCCCCAAAAAATTTCTTCGCGGGCGTTGCCCCCGAACCCCCATTTCTCGGGGGCGCTGCCCCCAGACCCCCTAGCCAGGGGGGATGTTCCCCCCTGGAACCCCGTGGGGGGGCGATGCCCCCCCGCTGGGGTGAGTGTACAGTCCACCTACATATCATATAAAACTGGGGTACAAACATGACTGATACAATATCATCTATGAGACTAGAAGATCTGGCTCCACAACCAACATATAGAACTAGTGACTGAGTATGAAGATGATGTTGTAGTCCCTCTTGGAAATTATTCTTATAGTAAAGAAAATAAAGTAGTGATAAAGAGGGGTAAGAAGAGAAGCAAGGATCAAGGTGGATTAGAGGCACCTATTCCAAATCAAATAATATGGGCTCAACAAACTAATGATCCTCAAACAAAGGCAATTGAGGTAGCTACAGCCTTAGGGGCATTTGCTGGTGCAAATTTTGATTCAGTTCAGGTGCTGAATAGGGAGGTTAATCAGAAGAAGGAAGAATTGAAAAGGCTTGAAGAGGAGTTAGTCAGGACCAACAAAGAACATGAGGTTTATGTTGTTGATCTAAGGAAGATATGAGGAGATAGGTTAGAGGATTTGGAGTGAAGCAACACCTCTCTTTAGACTCAACTTCGTAATGCACAAGTTGAGAACTATGAAAATACATAGAGTATAGCTATGCTAGAAAAGCAATGTGAGGATGGAACTATAAGCGCAACCTCTTCTCATTTCTCTAAGTTTTCACCCCAGGAATTTAAGGATTTGGCCCTTCAGGTCAACAAAGAACATCATAAATTACTGGAGAAGCTGTTTTACACCATAGATGAGATTAGGGAAACTCATATGACTTTTGGTAAGATGTCTAGTGTCCTTGAAGAACAGAAATCCAAAAGGCTACAAGCTTCTCAGGAAAGTCAAAACATTGTTGAGTGGTAGGGGTATATCAAGAACATACTAGAGGACATCCCCATTCTTAATAGTTTTCAGTTCAAGAATGTTAGGAACCCATGTCAACCCTTCTCTTTACTATGTTAGTATATTGTTGTTGGATGCATATGCTTTGTAAGTCGTCCCGTAGTATTTGTTGATCCATAGTTTATATTATCCCATAGTATTGACCCATAGTATTGGACGCATATGCTTTGTAAGTTGTCCCGTAGTATTATATGTCCCATGGTTTTGAATCATAGTATTGGGCATAGACTTAGTATATAAGTGTGTGTTGAGGTCATTGAAGGCACCGTGAAGTTAATTGTATTGAGCTTGCTCAAAGGAGGTTGCCCCCTCGAAGTGGGCCATGATCAATATAAAAGTGATTCTAAGTTCTATTATTTCTGATATCTCGTGTATTTGCATTAATTAATTATTGCAGGTTCTTCACATCTGGTATCAGAGCACTTTCTTGGGCTCGTTGGGTGGAATTTCTGCCAAATTTTCTTTTTTCGCATCTGTTGCATGTTTGGATCTGGGGATAGCCCCTATCCGCTTAACTGTGGGAAGTACTTGGGCATAATCCCTAAAAATCATTGTGAGAAGTGCCACAGGAAGCCCAAAGTAGCTGGCCCATTGAGAGGACCTGCTAGTGAAAAGGGCAACAACCCCTACCTGATTGACTAGTTCCCACCCGTGAGGTAAACCAAGAGCTATCATTTGTGGCAAAGCGGTTATCAGTTTTACCTGAGCCGTGGAGTGAGGGTTACTGCCCCAATACGCAAGCCGTCAGATAGCATTGGTGGCCGAGTGAATCCCCTGAACCGATAGGAAGCCACACATACCTGGGGTCCATATCTATTTTCAGCTGAACTGTTTCCGATCACTTCCGCTCCAAATCCAGCCGTTTCAGATCTATTCTGAAAGTCGATTCAAATCCATCCATTTTCGATCATTTCTGCGTTGTTGCAGATCCATATGTTGCGGATCCCTTCCACGCTGCTATTGCCAATCCATTTTTGAAAAAATAAAAATAAAAAAATAAAAAAAGTATAAAATTCTATTTTTTGGCCATATCTCCCTTGTTTCAACTCTGTTTTCCCTGAAACTTCACTGACATCCTTGCAATCCCATCATGCATATTTCATTCCTGAAGACCCTATCCCAAATTCCACTTCCCAAGACCAGAAATCTCACATTTGTCTGTTTTTAGGGTTTGCCATAACTCCTTCAATTTTCACCCAAACGTCGTCAAATTTTGCCACCATGTTCCTTTCCTAATTCTGCTTCTTTGTCCCTCTCTACCAAATTTTCTCATTCTTTCACCCCGCTTCTGAAATCCCCATTTTTTGCTTCCCTGTCCATCAAAAAATGTCCAAAACCTAGTCAAACCCCAATTACCCATCCGAGTTTTTCCCAAATCCAAATCTTCCTTTACTAAATAAGCTTTTGTTTGTGTTTTTCTATCCATTTCCAAGAAAAAAAAAAACATGGAGGAAGCACTTGCAACCATCCAAACCAAACTCCAAGATCTGGATGAAAAATTTCTTAGCCTCCATCTTCGGTATTTGGCCATGAACAATAACCGACAGCCAGAATCTTTTGCAACCACCGGGTTCTCTTCTTCCAGCAATTTTCGCAGGCTGAAGCTTGATTTTCCTCGCTTCAATGGTACTAATCTGACTGGATGGATATACTGAGCAGAATAATATTCCAGTCTGCATAATACTTTTGATGTCCAAAAAGTTCCACTTGCATCCTTTCATTTGGAACAAGAATCCCTTCAATGGTACCATTGGTACATCAAAGCTCATCCCGAGCCAAACTGGACATATTTTTTCCAACTCCTTTTTCCACGATTTGGTCCTAGTGCTTTTGATGACTTCACAGGAGCACTCACTAAACTTCACCAAATTGGCACAGTGAGAGAGTATCAGACAGAATTTGAGAAACTGGCCAATCACACAGAAGGATTATCTGATGAATTCTACAGGAGTTGTTTTATTAGTGGTCTCAAGGATGAAATCTGCTCAGAGGTCAAAATGTTCTGTCCCAATACAATGATGGAAGTCTTAGGGTTGGCTAAGTTGGCAGAGGACAAGATCGTAGCTCAACAACACTCCAAACCCACCTTTGTTCCCTTCAGAAATATGGGTTCCCAATAACCTCCCATCACGCCTGCCCCGCAACCAACTCCTATCAAGCATTTTTCTGAAACAAAGATGTAGGCATGCTGAGAAAAAGGGCTTTGTTATAATTGTTATAATTGTTCAACAAAAGCTCTATCTCTTGGATGTGGATTCTCCACCTGCCTCAGAACTTGATGAAGAAGCTCCAGATACAGTAGATGATCAGGTCGACATTCAACACCCGCTTGTTGACACCCCATCTCAGGACAATCCACCCGAGCTCTCTCTCCATGCTGTAACCAGCGTCACCACCCCACAAACAATGCGAGTCAGGGGATACTTCAAGAAGCTCCCTCTTACCATACTCATTGATTCTAGTAGCACTCATAACTTCATTGACCCTCAGATTGCCAAACAGGCTGATTGTTTTGTCCATCTTTGCTCCAACTTTGAGGTCATGGTTGCCAATGGGGGCACCTTACCTTGCAAGGGAAAGTGTCACAATGTGTGTATCTCTATGGAAGATTATAACCTGCGCTCTGACATGTTTTCCTTGTCCTTAGGCGGATGTGATGTGGTTTTGGGAGTTCAATGGTTACACACACTTGGCCCCATCTTATGGGATTTTTCAGAACTTTGGATGCAGTTTTCAGTAAATGGGGCACAACACAAATTAATGGGCTTACAACCAAGGTCTCTCTGCATCATCAGTTCACATCGCCTAGAAAAAATCCTCAAGAAGAATTCACATGGTATCATCGCTCAACTCCATTCCCTTCAGATGCACCCATCAACGGTCTCCACTACTTCCTTGGATAGATATGTAGGTGTCTTTGCTGAACCAATGAGCTTTCCGCCTTCAAGAGACCTTTTTGGTAAGAATTTAGTCACATCTACCTCTCAACAAGAACTGATGGCTATTTTTCATTCAGTACGGAAGTGGCAACAATACCTATTAGGGAATTATTTCTGCATCAAGACTGATCTCCAGAGTCTAGAAAATTTTCTAGAACAATGGGTCTCCTCCCCAACACACCTGAAATGGGTTATCCAACTCATGGGTTATCCCTATGTGATCACTTACAAGAAGGGTAAGTACAATATGGTGGCAGATGCTCCTTCTCGCACAATTGATGACCCAGTTTCTCTTACAGCTCTTTCTCTGCTTGCTCCAAATTGGTTGCAATATGTTCAACAGGGCTATCTCTTCTATGAACTCCATGCTTCTTCATCAGTAGGGCACTCTGGGTTCTTCAATATGTATGACCGGGAACAATGTAACTTCTTTTGGCAGGGACTGAAAATGACAATTCAACAGATGGTGGCTGACTGTGATACTTTCCAGGTCAACAAGGGTGAAACAACACTCCTTTCGGGATTGCTCAAACCCTTGCCCATCCCTACACAGCTTTGGCCAACTATTTCTATGGATCTCCTAGCAGCGCTCTGGTGGTACAATACCACATCTCAAAGGACACCATATGAAGCAGTCTATGGACAGACACCGCCATTTTTTCTTCCATACACCCTTAGCAGCTCCCTAGTTCAGGAAATTGACTCGGTTCTTCGAAACCACGATCATATTCTTCTTATTCTGCAGGACAATCTTCACATGGCCAGAATTCCCCTGAAACAACAAGCCGACCAACACCGTTCTGAGCGCATTTTCCACATAGCTGATGGGGTTCTTCTCCATCTACAACCTTCCAAGCAATCCTCCCTAACACTCCAAAGGCATTAGTGGCTCGAAATGCAACCCGAGGATGCTACCGGGGAACCACTTCTTCAGATTCTGCAACAATTTCTCTAACCAAAGCTTTGAGGACAAAGCTTTTTCTAAGGGAGAGGGAATGTTAGGAACCCGTGTCAACCCTTCTCTTTACTATGTCAGTATATTGTTGTTGGACGCATATGCTTTGTAAGTCATCCCATAGTATTTGTTGATCCATAGTTTATATTAGCCCATAGTATTGGACGCATATGCTTTGGAAGTCGTCCCGTAGTATTATATGTCCCATGGTTTTGACTGATAGTATTGGGCATAGACTTAGTATATAAGTGTGTGTTGAGGTCATTGAAGGCACCGTGAAGTTAATTGTATTGAGCTTGCTCAAAGGAGGTTGCCCCCTAGAAGTGGCCCGTGATCAATATAAAAGTGATTCTAAGTTCTATTATTTCTGATATCTCGTGTATTTGCATTAATTAATTATTGCAGGTTCTTCACAAAGAAAATCAGAGCTGCATTGAACACTTGGCTTGATCTTAATGAATCAGTTGAAGAAATTCTTAAGAAATCACAGGCTATGTGTAGCAGGAGATGGTATGCAGCGGATAACATCATGGAAGTTCTACAGTTCTCCGCTATGGATCTCATTGAAGATGCTTTCCTGCCTAAGTTGATGGTTGAGCAAGTCGAATGCAGGTGTAAGGAAGCCAAGCAGAAAATTCAGCACCTTGAGGAGGTCAAAATTGATGATGTGGAACAATTAATTAGGAAACTAGTCACCATGGAAGGAAAAATCCACATTTTCATCCATATTTGGCATAAGTTAGCTAAAAATGAGATGGAAACATTCACATGTAACACCCAGCTGGGGCTTGAGTCAGCTAACTATTCGAATGTAGATGAATTGTTAAAGATTTGGGACAAATGGCAAGTTTTTATGGGCCATTAGTTTAGTTTGATTTTGTAATCCCGGTTTGTGGGATTTTATTCTTTGTATTATTCTGTAACTCTTATTTAAAGGGATGATCTATCCTAGAGAAGGAGGGATTTTGGAGGAGAAAATCTACAGGAGAGACTGGTGATACCCTGTTTGATACAAAGCTTGTAATTTCTTACAGACTTTCATTAATACAGTAAAGTTATTTTCAAATCTTCTTTTGTCTATTGATCAAGTTTCTTTGATGAATGTTGAAGTTAAATCCATATTACTTATCAATGTTGTTCAAACCTTTTGCAATTTATAAAGCATAGTGATCTATTGTTCTTGTTTATCTTTGCTAATGATCTGTGTGTTCATGATGTTTTGAAAGAATTTATTTAATTAAAACATTATTGATTTCTGCGAATGGTTTTCTCAGTAAATTATAATTGATGTTAATTTTTCAATTAACATATCAGTTACAGGTTAAATCTTGAATACATATAACCCTCAATTTTCCATTAGTTAATTTTAATTGATTGATTGTAACTTGAGCAGCTTAGTCATTGATCTCTTTCACATTTCTGTTTAATTGATAAATGTGCTTATCTTTTTCCATATTAAGCTGACCTACACTTATCCTAAGACACCTTCTTAGAGTAGATCTAACTTAGTTTAGATTCTTTTATGTAGATTTGTGTTTACAAACTTTACACACTTTGTTTTTTCTTCATTGGAAAACTGATCTCTAGGATCAAAACTCACCAACTCATAGAGTGCTAGCAGAGGTTGAATATCCATGGTAGATTACTATTCCAAACAGGATGGGGATAGAACTGTCCTTACGTAGGACCTTTTGAAGCCTTTCAATCTGGTTTTTCCACGTCTATTGGGAGCTTTGGAACCCATTCCAGCACCTTGCACCTACCCTGCACAGCCGAGGCCTAAACAAATGGTGCTAGAAGGAGGGCATGAATTAGACTACGCCTAAACAAAATACTCAGAAACCTCCTCCAGCAAGAACATAATCGGTTATCACTCGTATCCAATCACATGCATCTACATCTGAACAACCAACTGCAATTCCTGCTAGACCTGTAGCTCAGCAGGAAACAATAAGGGATATCCTTATCATATCACCTACTAGAGGGCCCCTTTCACTTGAAAAAATATTGAAAAGTTCTAATGATAGTGTTGTTAGAGTACAACAAAGAATTATTGATCTACAAAGTAGAGGACTAACAGCAATTCAACAGAACACCATCCCGCAGACTGGTAACTAAGAGGGCCAACAGATAGCAGACCAGAGTGCTGAGAATCAACATACACCTAATCATCCAAGGTCCCCTGATTACAACCTTGATTCACTCTTTCAAGAAGTACCACAAAATCAACCTAACATTGGAACTGGTGGACCACCACCTCCTCCTCCTTCATCATCATCTTCCTCATCTAAAAGTGAACACTCTTATAGTTCTTCATCTGGAGAAGAGGAAGAACAGCCAATGGGTGAAGAAGGCCAGAACAAACCTTGGCTTGACAACGATGCTGTGTTTATACTTGGAGACCAACATAGGCTGCCTAAAAATCCTGAGAAGTGACTTCCTAAGTTCAATATAGGCAATAAATCACATGCATTAGATCACTTCAAAACCTTTATGCAGGCCATTAGACTTAGGAGTGTTGTCCATGAAGATGTGGTTTGCAGATTGTTGCCTTATACCTTTGAAGGAAAGGCATCTACATGGTACTTTTCCTTAGAAGCCAGATCCATAACTTCTTGGGATGAGTTTGAAAAATTGTGTATCCAGAAGTTTGGGGATGCTAAAACTCCACAAGATCTAGTATTAGAATTGTCTTCTATGAATATCAGAGGTAAAGAAATGGTCAAAGATTACAATCAAAGATTTTCTTATCTGAAAAACAGGATCCCTGCCACTCTTCTTCCTACAGAAGAACTGTTGGTTTCCTATTATGAAAAACGTCTATCTGTTCCTATTGCAATGTGGGTCAAAAGAGCACACAAAGACAACTTGTTTGAAGATTATGCTGAAGCCATTCAAGTTGAAAAGGATATCTATTGTCTAAAAGATAATCTTGATGCTTTAGAAGAACAACCTTCCACATCTAGAAAGAAAACTGATAATGCTCCCAAACCCACTACTCAAAATAAAGATGCCTTTGAAATGACTGATATTAAGAAGTTTCTCCAGAAAATGTCTAATGAGATGGTTGATTTAAAAAAGAATAATAATGAGAATCAAAATAATAATAGGGGTTTTGCAAGGCCACCTTTCAGGAGAACTTATCAACCTCCCCAAAATCCACCACCTCCTAATCCTAATGAAGGGCTAACATCTGAAGAAATTTATTCTATCTTCAAAGCTTTGGCCACAGAATCACAAAATGTCCCTGAACCTTCTTAATATCAAACAAACCAAGATCCACAGTTACCAGAATAAGGAGAAGAAGAAGAGGATCCACAGATTAATACTGTAAGCTATTTTATGAACTCCCAATGAATGAAGAAGAAGAAGAACCTGAAACAGTGTTCAATGTTCAACTGTGTTGGAGAAAACTTCCTATGGCTTGGGGTGGACCACAACAGACAGCTGACTACCAGAAATTAAATCAATTCTCAATGCTATGCTATATAAATGACAATGCTAATATAATTAAGAACATAACCAACCTCGATCCAATGTTTGACGTAGATCCCCATTGGAGCTTTCAATCCGTGCACTTGAACTTACAAATTAGTCTTGACATCCAATATACAACAAGTGCATATAATATATAAATGACATTAACATCATCAATAGAAACGGTCCAGGATATTATAAGCAAACGCAACCCAATGTAATATAAACAACATTAACAACATTAATGGACGAGAATATGACTATTTCTATTAATAAATAACAAGAAGTACAATGTGATACGACCTCTTGTCGCCAACCAATCTGAACCAAGATCTGGGTCAATCCACTTGTGCCTCCACCACTTCAATCCTCCATGGAATGGAAAACTCAAACTATGATAGGAGTTTGGAAGGTGGACATAAAGGGTTCACAACTACAAGGATCAATGAGTGTAGTCTCAAGATAGGGCAAAAATCCACTAGAGTTGTCTTGCTCTCCTTTCTTCTCCCATCCATAAGCCACATGTGCTCAAGGCTTTTCGGGGAAAATGGAGGGCCAAAGGTCACCCTATGGCCACTTTTTGGGAGTAAAAAGTAATCAACTAGTGATTTTTATCATTTTACATGCTACCCATAGGCTATAGTGACACAACTCCCGGGTACGACCACTGTAGTGATGCAGCAAGCGTACAGGGGAAAAAATAGGGAAAATAGTGTGTCTGAAGGATATAAAGTGGATCTGAGTCAGTAAGATGGATCCCGCAGGCCAAAGAGTGCTGATGCTCACAAGGTGGAAGATTACATTGTAACAGATTCCCCCTAATGTGTGAGGTCAGAGACTGATGCTACGATGGCCAAAATACATTATAAATCTCAGAAGTGGAGTGATGGAGACACAAGTGGAAGGAGCATCTCACTCGTCATAATACAATAGTATCCCTGAGTACATGTTGGTAGTACAACAATCTAATACAATGGCCATGAATAGGCAGTACATATGTCATAAGTGATCATAGCCATGATCCCTCTACATTAAGATATGGTCTCCTACTGAAAAGGAAACAACTGGTGCGAACTGGAGGTACAAACTGCTAATATCTGAGAGGTGATATCTCATATGTAAAGTCATAATCATAAGTAGCATACTGAATGCCATTATCGCCTGGGGTCTTCTACGCAAGTCTTAGATGGTGCAAGTCCCATCAAGTGAATAAAGGAGTTGAGGTCGAACCTGATGTGATATCGTTTGATTACCGGTCAATGATGTATACCGTTAACAGACGCGAGATAAACCACCAATAATGAAAATGGGCATCAAGGCACATAGCACAATCATCAAAGTGCGAATAGATGTGTTGAGGTTGAACACTAAGATGAATCCATCGATCAGTGGAAATTGATGTATTCCCAAAACTGTCGATGGTGAGAGAACCTACCACTAATGACCGCAAGCCTCAAGGTACTCAATCGAACTCTAAGCCTCAAGTTCCAGAATAAATGGGTTGAAGTAGATGGAACGAGACTCACTGGAAGGAGGGCATTAAGGAATCCCCCATCAACCAGCACAAGGTACCAGCTATGCTGAAAGATTTGGAAGAACTCAGGTGAAATGGACTGACTCAAATAAGGATAGCCGACATGGAATAGTCAAGAGATCTGAGGAGTGGCCGACTCTAGTTTCAGGACTTCCTTTGAACAAGAGCATGATTAGATGGATAGACTCAGGCAGCATAGACTCGATATAAACTGTGCAATGCAAGATGCACCACAAAGGGCTCCATAATGACTGGAAGCTTAACCAATCGATGGAGTAAACTGAGAAACAAGTACAGCTCCTAAGGTCCAACTATAGTCCCGACTCATAATGTATGGAATGGAATGAATGCTATGTTCAAAGGAGACACAACAACTGCCGACAAAAGGTAGTAACCATAATCATGTCCGACTTTTTGGAATATTTAATTTTTTGGTCTTTTTCATATTTGGAAAAGCTTGAAAAAGAACAAAATTGCTTATAGTACAACAAGTGAGGGAATGAGTGTCTAATAGTGAGCAGACTAGTCCCAAGCAGTGGAACATACCTATCATCAATGCAAGGAAGCGTGTGTAGGATGTGGACACTCGGGGGGTGTTACCTCAAGGTCAAAAGGTCATCAAACTGTGAAGGGAAAGTGTAAGCTCTGCAAGGCCCGACAAGGAAAGTGCTCGGGCACCAGGTTAACAACTGAGTAAGCAGGAGTTGGCACAAGGCTCAAGCAGCAAGCAAGATGATGCAATGCAATAACAACTTGATATAAATGGGGGAGTCCTTATGGGAGATGGACAGCATAAGATAAAGTAGAGTATGAGTCTTTACCGCAAAGTCATGGCGTAACTACGAAGGACTCCCAATCCTAAGGAGAAACAATGGCATGGGAACCATAATGCAAAAAGGGGTTCTAACTAGGGTACCCATGTTCATAAAGGCCCTACCACCAGATAATGACACTTCTATAACAGTGTGAAGGTTCTATGTCAGTTAAAAAGCAGGGTCGCACCTAGGGTTTACGAAAGTGGTCAAAAGGTCAAATGCATAATGCATGTGAAAATCACATCTAACCTATATGCTAGGTGTAAAATATACCTGCTGTAGGTGTGAAATGTTCGGAAACAACCTTCACCGAAGAAATATGGTCAAAACATGCTACTCCATGACATTGTATTAGTCCAAAACAACATTCAATGGCGAAAACTATAGACAAGTGGGTTTTGAAAATTATAAATAGTAACAAAAATTTACAATTTACAATTCATTTTTACTATTCACCCATTTGGAGTTTTGTGGTAAATTTTCACCTTAAAGTTCAACTGCTGATTCTGGGAGCTACGGGGGTCCGATCATCGAACTGTTAGGATCAGGTTGGTAGTCTCATCCATACCTTCCATTTCAATGCTTTTATCTCAATTTTCATCAGTTGGATTTTTGTTTGTCCAAGCCCTAAATGGTCTCGGCACTACCCGTGGGCTATAACTATGCAGGTTGTGGGTAGGTCTGGGTACTCGCAGTCAATGCACGCGTTGACCGTGGGTACCTGCCTCTGTAAGCAAACTTGCCTGTGGGTACGACCATAAAGCTAGTTTTTTAAATAAAATTGACTAAACTCATGGGTTTTTCTCCCTCCAGGATGGTTCTAGAGTGGAGAGAGAGGGAACATGACCAAGTGGATGAGGCCATCCGCAATGATGTGCGTGCACATCAAGTGCTACAAGCATGTGGGTTGTACAAATTTTGGAGCATAGGGGGTTTGAGGGCCCAAAACCTATTGCTCCCTCGTTTGATAGATTACTGGGATGTCAATGCACATAACTTCAACCTAGACGGGAAAATACTCTCCCTGGAAGTGGAAGATATCTACTTCATTACTGGTTTGTCCCGCCGAGGTGAGGTGGCAAGCCTTTGATCTCATTCTATGGGTGGTGGGATCACCATCCCCGACTATATAGAGCAGTATTGTTGTTGATGTATATGTAACTTTGGAATGTATTTCACCCATGTATATTGTATTCCTATAGAGATGTTATTATTCCTCTATACGGAAGTGTTTGTATTCCTATAGAGATGTTATTATTCCTCTATACAGAAGTGTCGTCATTTATATTGTAAGTGTCGTAACTTATACTTGATGGGTTATTAGACCACCTTGTTGGGGTCATCCCTGTATAAGTCATGTGGGTCAAAGGGTTATTAGACCACCCTATTGGGGGTTGTCCATGTGGGTCAAAGGGTTATTAGACCACCCTATTGGGTATCGGCCTAGTCAGCATTATGTTATGTGGTTAAGTTACGGCCGACCTAGTAAAGGTTATTAGGCAAGTCAAGTCAAGTATAAATAGAGTGCGGGAGGCACTCTATTTGATTATTCTATTCTCTCACACACTCTTTGGAGAGTGGTGCACTTGTGGAGGAGGAGAAGCTGCTTCTAGGAGATGTCTATCTCTTATGCTTAGGTTGTATCATTTCTCTATCTATCTCTGAGGAAGTTATTGGGGTTTTTCACCTTTATGGTTTTCCCCAAGTAAACTCTGTGTCTCTTGTGTGCTTGCATCATTATGTCCATGATTGATATGCTGTAGATATGTTGTACATTTTGTTATCTCAGTTAATATTCTAGATTAGATTGAATAAAATTATGAAAAACTAACATGGTATCGGAGCTGACCTGAAAGAAGGCATGGTATGGCATGTATGACACTTGTTGCAATTGCGAAGCTAGGGCTTGATATAGCAAAACCCAGTCATCGTAGCACTTTCGCTATAAATAACTTTCAATGAATTTTCAAGGTTTGAAAATCATATAGGGCCAAGTTAAGATCCCCATGTACCTTGTGTCCAAAGGACAACCTCTAATTCATTGTACTTTGTGATTTATGATCTGTACAATATAGGGTTTCTACTCTCAGTTATAAACAGGTGACGTTGGAAAAAAGGTCATAACTGGGGCTACGAAGCTCCAAATGAAATTTCGTAAAAAGTGACAGGTAGTGCACAGACTATACTTTCTCAGGGGACTTTTTCATAGGTCTAAACTGAACCAGTGACATGTGGCATGCTATACAAGTTTGCTCTCCTGTTTTATCCCATAAATAGGTCATGTTGCGACACTTGGCATAACTCTCTCTCAGAGAATCCAATTGAGGTCAGACCTATGGGGTTGGAAAGATGACAGGTTGGGATACCATAGGTAAAATTTTCAAACACTGTGGATAGAAAAGTTCAAAGTTACACCAGAAAAAATCAGGTACATACTTCTATCAAAACAGAATTTTTTTTAGCACCTTCATTCATGGCTTCCCGAATTTAGGGTTTCGGAGAAACTTGGAATTTTTGTAATCAGAGACTACGGCTGAATTCTACTCATCAAAATCAAAATTTAGAGACCAAGATCAGAATTTTTGGTTGGGAAGAAGGCTGAGCTTGATCAGACCCTAGTTCGGGACTTTGATCGGAAAAGTGGAAAATTAGGGCTTGTGCAAAAATGGAAATTTTTGAAATCTGTGACAACGGTTGGAAGCTCTTCAGAAAAATAGAAGCTTAGAGATTTGGATCGAACCTTTTAATTGGGCAGAAGGGTGGGATTTATCAAACCCTAGTTCGGGGTCATGTCGGTGAATCCGGAAGTGTCAAAGGCAAATTTGAGGGATGAAACTTTGTAGTTTTCAAGGTGCATATTTCTATCCTTTCGGAAGTTTGAAATTCAAAGTTTGAATTTGTAGGGTTTCTCTGACAAACCCTAATCCAGCTCTAGATCGAGTTCCTGCAAATCAAGTGGATTGGGTTAATCCTAGAAGAGAATGGATTGGTCACCTGCATAAGTGAAGAAGTTCCCGTTTCAGAGTGAGATGAGGCTAAGGCCTTTCATAAGAAGATTACAAGCAATCTCGACAGGTATGACTTATCTAGGTATGTTTCGAGATTTGTTCATGATTAAGTTTATGGTGTGTTTGTCTTCATGTTATTACGGTTATTACAATCTTGATTAAATTTAGACTTGTCGTATCACCTTAATAAAATTATGAATGCATGATAGAAGATATTCATTGATTAGGGTGTGGACACTTATGATTGTACTAATGCATTATGGTGTTGTATGAGGTTTATGTTGTCCGCTAACATGAAAGGTACACCAAGAAAGAAAAATCATGTTCTAGTTCAAGAACATATGATCATGATGACATGAGGACAAAGATTCATCCATTGTCATGAATCACTTAGAAGATCTATTTGCAAGTTATGTATAACTTGGTTCTATAATGGTTAACCTATGAGATATGCAGGTTACTAGCACAAGTCATTGAAGAGAACAAGAAGACATCATGTGGGTATGTTAGACATAACTAGTTAACATACCAATCCAGGTATGTTTTTCCTATATCAAGTTAGAATCCTACCTTGTGTTAGGATCCCTTATATAAGTATACTTGGTATGATTGGTTATGTTTATTCATAAAGTTAGAAATGTAAGTAATCAAGGGTTTATGCATTTTATGTCTCTTATCTTGATTGATGATTTAACTAACCAGAAGAGTCTTATGATCAAATAAGAATATGCATGAGTAAAAAAATACTTCCTTGAAACCTTGAATACTAATGTTTATTATCTATGTTTGAAATGATCATGACTATACATGTTTAAGATTATTTTGTTTTGATAGTATTACGATTATACTAATGAATGTGTGATTATGTATGAGACCTCGAGGATAACACAATGATGATACTAATAAGCATGCATAGTGATGGATATAAGTTCAAGGACAGGTAATCTAGGAATCAAAGATCGAGAGGGAGCACACTCCAGTTGTTCCTGCAAGGAAGCTAAGATCAAGAAGGAGCACACTTCAGTAGTTTCTGCAAGGATGCAGATATTCAGAGGGAGTTGACCACTTCTCACAATCCACATCAGAATGGAGTTGCAGAAAATAAGCAAAGACTGAGAGGGACTCAACCCAACAAACAAACAAAGAAAAGTATTTGAATTATCATTACTTGCATATTTTATTGTTTAAATAATACTGTTCAATAATGTATATACTCATGTTCCTAGAATTAGGTTGTGTATTATGCATATTAGAATAGTTGCATTGATGAACAGTATACTACTAATATACATGGGTAAGTGGCCTATGGCATTGTACAACATTCCATTGCTACTTATCTAGAATGAAACCTCTTTGCTGACATGTTGGGAGTTGTGCATACTCTTAACAATGTTCCGGTAGAGATTGGAAGGCATTTAGAAAGTTACGAGATATGGATAAATGTTGTATTGAAGCATTGGCTAAGATAATTGCATGACTGTATGAAATATTTCTTTATGTGTAAGAATTTGTTTTGAAAACTATGAGATGTTTTCTAATCATGCAATTTAACTTGTTGTGTAGGAAAGATCATATACCATCACCTACAAAAGAAGGACTACAACATTTTTTCAACAACAAAGCTATCTATTAAAAATATTGAAGATATTGAAGTTCCTAGGATCTGGGAAGAATGCCATGATCGAGGAGTACCATTCGATCATGAAGATGTTTGGGATGCAGTCCCAAGACCTGAAGGGGAGTCTGTAGTGACTTCCAAGAGGATCTACAAGATCAAGCATGCTGCAGGTGGTAGCATAGAGACTTTTGCTCCTATAGCCAGATACACTTTCGTACTTGCTCTGGCTGCAGTGATGAAATGAAAGATACACCAGATGGATTTCAAGACAGCTTTCTTGAATGGTGTAGTTGAAGAAGAAGTGTATGTGGAGAAAGCACTTGGTTCTGAGACACATGACAGGGAGTCATATATGTGCAAAACTTGGTATGGTAGGATAGACAGCTTTCTATCCAGTTTGGGATTTACCAAGAGTAAAGCGGATTCCAACCTTTACTACAAGGTTGAGGAAGGCAATCCAGTGATACTACTTTTGTATATGGATGACCTGTTTATTATAGGTGAAGATAGATTGATTGCCGACATGCAGCGGAAGCTTACTGCTGAGTTCGAGATGAAGAACTTATGGATGATGAACTATTTTCTAGGCATGGAGGTGTGGCAGAGTACAGATGGGATCTTCCTTGGACAAGGGAAGTATGTAGTGGAGATCCTGAAGAGGTTCAGGATGATGGACTACAAGGACATGGCCACACCTATGGCATTGAACCTGAAGCTTCTGTGTGATGCTTCATCTGAGCCAGTTGATGTCACTATGTATTGTAAGATGATTGGGTCCTTGATGTACCTGACGAACAGGAGACCGGATATTTGCTTTGCAGTGAACACATTGAGCTAGTTTCTAATGGATCTGAGGAGTGTTCACCTGGTTGTTGTAAAGCATATTCTGAGGTACGTGAAGGGTACAGTTGATTATGGGCTGAAGTATGATGTGAATCAAAAGTTTAACCTACAGGGTTATGTTGATTCAGATTGGGCAGGCAGTGCTGCAGATAGGAAGAGCACTTCTGGGTGTTGCTTCAATATGGGATTAGGTGTGATCTATTGGTTTAGCATGAAGCAGTCCTGCGTAGCACTGAGTACAGCCAAAGCAGAGTATGTTGCAGCTTGTTCGGCTAGTTGTGAGGCAGTATGGCTTAGGAAGATACTGTCTGAGTTAGTTGATCTCCCGCTGGAGGCTACTGGTATCTTTTGTGACAACCAGAGTTGTGTGAAGCTGTCTGAGAACCCGGGGTTCCACGACAGGTCGAAACACATAGAGATCAAATATCACTATATCAAGGATATGGTGCAGAGAGGAGTAGTGAAGCTTCTGTATGTTGCGACGGATGAGCAGATTGCAGATGTGTTGACGAAGCCACTAGCTAGAGTCGAGTTTGAGTACTTTAGAGAGAGGCTTGGTGTTCTTCATATCGATGACACTTCGAGGAAGAAGTGATGGAGACATTTGCTGAAGCCATTCCAAGCATGTTGGAAGGAGGATCCTTCACATGGCTATGGATGTAAGCGCTGGATGATGAGCATCGGGACGATGCTCCAGTTACTGCTATGTATATGTATATGCATCATGTTGGATGCTGGATATGATCAGTTGGATCGTTTATGTATGTATGCATCATGTTGGATGCTGGATATGATCAGTTGGATCATGTGTATGTATTTGTATATGTATTAGGTGGATACATTGTATGATCAGGTAGATCATGTATGATGATATATATCAGGCAGATACTGTGTATGCATCAGGTGGATGCATTGTATGATCAGGATGATCATGGATGATGAGCTTCAGGATGCTGCTCCGGATGACATGAATCAGGATGATTTAGTGATGATGATTAGGATGATCATGTGTACATCAGGATGATGTATGGTGAGTATCAGGTTGATACTTTATGGCCGTGGATAGGTTGTGCAGATAAGCCTATAAAAGTGCCCTGGGAGGTTTGCAGATTCTCTTGCTAGGTTTTTCTGTTGGCATTTAATAGCTCCCTGGGAGATCTGGCAAATTCTCTTTCGAGGTTATGGTTTGGGAGGACATATAATCGCGCCCTGGGAGGTTCACAGATTCTCTTGCTAGGTTTTTCCGCTGGCATATAATAGCTCCCTGGGAGATCTAGCAAATGCTCTTTCGAGGTTTTGTCCTATGGCATGTAAGTAGACCTGGGAGATCTGGATAGGATGAAAAAGGCCTCAGATGCCCTTTCGAGGCATTGCCATGACCACATGTAATAAGTCCTGGAGATCTAGACAGGATGCAAAAGGCCTCATATGCTCTTTAGGGTTCTTGCTTGACAAGACACTCTTTTAAGGTTTTGTGGTGGGGGTCACATGTAATAAGTCTTGGAGATATGGATAGGATGAAAAAGGCCTCATATGCTCTTTAGGGTTCTTGCTAGTCAAGAGACTCTTTTAAGGTTTTGTGATAGTCACATGTAATGTGCTCCTGGGAGATCCGACAAGTAGAGCTGTGTGCTCATAATAGCCTGGGATGCTATAGCTAGGTTTTGTGACACACGTAATAAGTCCTGAGGATTCCACAGTATGGCCAATGATGATGAAGACCTGCAGATGGTGGCCCTACATCCAGTATGAAAAAGGATTGGCTCTGTAGAACTTCCTATGACAATTAGATTCAGAGATTGATTGAGATAGCAGTAGTAGTGACAATGACGATGATTCGAGAACGATGATTCGTTGATGATGATCCAGAGAAGAAGACCTGTGCTGGTAGATCTGTGTCAAGAAATACCTTCCTAGTTAAGAGGGAGTGTTGATGTATATGTAACTTCGGAATGTATTCCACCCATGTATATTGTATTCCTATAGAGATGTTATTATTCCTCTATACAGAAGTGTTTGTATTCCTATAGAGATGTTATTATTCCTCTATACGGAAGTGTCGTCATTTATATTGTAAGTGTCGTAACTTATACTTGATGGGTTATTAGACCACCTTGTTGGGGTTGGCCCTATATAAGTCATGTGCATCGAAGGGTTATTAGACCACCCTATTCGGTGTCGACCCAGTCAGCATTATGTTATGTGGTTAAGTTAAGTCCGACCTAGTAAAGGTTATTAGGCAAGTCAAGTCAAGTATAAATAGAGTGCGGGAGGCACTCTATTTGATTATTCTATTCTCTCACACACTCTTTGGAAAGTGGCACATTTGTGGAGGAGGAGAAGCTGCTACTAGGAGATGTGTTAGGATATTCCTATACTCCATCCTAGTCCCACCAGTATTTTGATCATTTACATTTTCAGTCATGCATGCACTTTTAGGGTTTGCATGCATCCCAGTCATTAGTCCAGCACCTAGCCCTCAGTTAGCCAGCCCCCAGAAGCTTCTCACTATTCAGTTTTATCCCTCCAGTTGCTTAATGCACCCTTCTTCCTTGATTTTAGGGAGCAACTTGCCCTTCTTCACCTACCAGTCCACTTGTCTTCAGTTTACACTCAGTTACACTTAGTTACACTCAGTTACACTCAGTTACAATCAGTTACACTCAGTTACACTTAGTTACACTCAGTTACACTTAGGTACAATCAGTTACACTCAGTTACACTTAGTTACACTCAGTTACACCTACTAAAGTTAGTTTGACTGATGGTTGACAGTTACTTGAGCATTGATGACTCCACTGATGATGATGAAGACTTCCAGTTGTGCTCCGATGATACTAGTTGTGCTCTGATGACACTCCAGTGATCCTTTGATCACTCCATGAAGTCTAATTCGAATTGCCACCTTAGGCATTCGAATTCCTCATGCATTGTATTATTTATATGTCCATTTGTTATTAATAATCTAGTGTGTGTGAAGTATTATTACTTCTATCTGAGTTCTACTGTACCATATTATTCTGTTTCTCATTATACTGTATTGTTCACTCTTCTTCTATTTTCCTGCTTAATCATAATTACTCTTCTGAGGTACACATCATCTCTTAGATCTGCTGTGAGGATTTTCACATGGTATCAGAGCATTTTGAGAGTATTGCTTATCTCCATTCTTGAGAGTTTTTTGCAGATTATTACCAAGATTTCGAGTGCAGCATTTTCTGCATTTTTGTAGCAGTAGCAGTTGCAGTTATTCTATATTGTTTTTGCAGGTCTTCTACAACTTCAATGAATTCGAAGAAATCACTCCTCTTTCTCTATTCAACAATGATGAATGGAAACTGAATATGATAGCATATTTAAAGAGCCATGATCTCTTTGATTGTTATTTTGAAAGAGAGTTCGAATCCTTTGAAGAGAAGATTGATTGTTTGAATAAAGGTGACATGCACATTGGAAGAATGAAGCTTACTATGCCGGATTACATATTTCTCCCAATCATTATTTATATTGAAACTCCACAAGAGCTATGGGCCCATCTGGATGAAAGATTCGGAAAACAGAATGAAGGTTTTTCTCCAAACCCCTTCAAAAGCAAGCAAAGTGATGCATTCACTCCTCTTGATGGTCTCTCAAATCATGAACCAGTATCATCTCATATTGAAGTTGTTGACAAAGAACTTGCAGATTCTCCACTCATGCTCAAACTTTCTTCTCTTTCTGTGCTAGCTCACACTCCAGATATTCTAGAAGGTCCTAAATCCTCTCTTGCACCAGATTCTATTGGTTTGCATCATGATCACATGATTATTTTGGAGGTAAAATAAGCTATTGTAGGTAATGTATTCGTTCCTCTCAAGCAATCATCTCTTTTATACTACTATATGATCATTAATTCATGCTTTCAGAAGGTTATTGAAGATTATGGCCATTGCCATTCGCTTGGGATAAATTCTCATGCAATTAGTGGTTTTGATCTCACCTCTTATGGTTCAAAGGAGATCTCAAGAAACCATGATTCAAGTCTTGGATCTAATTTGGATTCTCAGCAATTACTGCTTGGGATAATTTCTCATGCATATGATAGTTTTTATCTCACCCCTGCTGGTTCAAAGGAGATCTCAAGAAACTGTTTTTTAAGTCTTAAATCTGATTTTGATTTGAAGCAAACATGTAATAGTTATTTTTGGCATAATCTCACCCCTAGTGGTTCGAAGGAGAAGACAAAAGACTATATACACTTTCACAGATTTGATCCTACCTCAGTTGATTCGAATCACAGGTTCAAGGATCATTCTCATACTGTTGGATTTGTTCTCATCACATTCGATCTAAAGAGCAAGTACAAGCACATGCTTTTTGAGCATGATCCACTTCTTCCCAAGAAGAAGATACCTCCAGACATATGACCAAGCATCACACCTGCTTGAGTTTGGAGCATTTATTTTTGTGTGTGCCTTACAGTCTGGTTTTGAGGAGGGGGTATGTTTCCCATGAAATTTTCCCAGTTCCTTGGTTTATTGATTGTTATTATTCATTGTATTGGGTGACCTTTGGTCATAGTTACTAGGGCCCAGGATGGATTAAGGGGGGGTGTTAGGATATTCCTATACTCCATCCTAGTCCCACCAGTATTTGATCACTTACATTTTGAGTCATGCATGCACTTTTAGGGTTTGCATGCATTCTAGGGTTTGCATGCATCCCAGTCCTTAGTCCAGCACCTAGCCCTCAGTTAGCCAGCCCTTAGGAGATTATCACTATTCATTTTTAGCCCTCCATTTGCTTAATGCACCCTTCTTCATTGATTTTAGGGAGAAAATCGCCCTTCTTCACCTACCAGTCCAGTTGTCTTCAGTTTACACTCAGTTACACTCAGTTACAATCAGTTACACTCAGTTACAACTAGTTACACTCAGTTACACCTACCAGAGTTAGTTTGACTGGTGGTTGACAGTTACTTGAGCATTGATGACTCCACTGATGATGATGAAGACTTCCAGTTGTGCTCCAATGATACTAGTTGTGCTCCGATGACACTCCAGTGATCCTTTGATCCCTCCATGAAGGCTAATTCGAATTGCCACCTTAGGCATTTAAATTCCTCATGCATTGTAGTATTTATATGTCCATTTGTGATTAATAATCTAGTGTGTGTGAAGTATTATTGCTTCTATCGAAGTTCTACTGTACCATATTATTTTGTTTCTCATTATACTGTATTGTTTACTCTTCTTCTATTTTCCTGCTTAATCATAATTACTCTTGTGAGGTAGACATCATCTCTTAGATATGTTGTGAGGATTTTCACAAGATGTCTATCTCTTATGCTTGGGTTGTATCATTGCTCTATCTATCTCTGAGGAAGTTATTGGGGTTTCTCACCTTTATGGTTTTCCCCAAGTAAACTCTATGTCTCTTGTGTGCTTGCATCATTATGTCCATGATTGATATGATGTAGATATGCTGTACATGTTGTTCTCTCAATTAAGATTCTAGATCAGATTGAAGAAAATTCTGAAAAACTAATAATTGTGTTCCAAATACTTGGGTAGTGGGGAGTCAGGTGCCCATCAGAGCCATAGTCATCTTGAGCATGAAGGTTGTCTTGGATACCTTAGTGCGGATTGCTGGTTCAAAAGCTCTACACTAGGCATCCAGGCCAGTTATGTTCTATGCGTCGCAGTGTATGCAGCCCATGATATTTGACTGGTGTACCATGCTACTGGGGTCCATGAAGACCCAGCTGACAGAGTGCAAGCAAGGGGAAGCAAAAAACTTTGGTTACGGAAGTATCTTGTGCAGCTTCTTCTTTGAGCGAGTTCTGGGGCTCAGTCCGAGGGTTGAGGTCCCTCCTCATAGTCTTCGCGACCTAGCCATGACCTGATGGGAAGAGGTCTTAACGCGACAGGGTGGTGGCCATCAGGAATCACCATATACAGAGGAGTTCTTTCACTAGTGGGACCGACAGGTCATATCCATAGATTACTACCGCTATGCAGGGATAGACTTCCGCTAGGATCATGACATGCCGCTTCCACTAGATGCAGTGTTCAGAGACATTGGCGAGTACTCTTTTTAGGGATTTTGGTGTATTAAATTTTTATGGATATTTTATTATAGATGTAAATGCAAAAATATTTTTGGGGGTAGTATTATATATTAATGTTTGACTGTTTGCTCGCAAACAAAGGGCTAGTGAGACCCGAGGGTTTCCTGAGACATCGTCGCCGGGGCAGGGGTGATGAGGTAGTGGGTGCTACAGTAGAGTGTACACTATAGACTCTGTGGGGAACCTATCATGGATGACCACCAAGGTACCACAGATAGAGGTGGCGCGGCTACCAGAGGAGATGCAGTGCCAAGTCGTGGGGGTGTCGGGTAACTGGGTACGACTACTGCAGCATATAGCAGATGTAGTACAGTATTAATATGAGACACATCCTGTCGGGGCGGCATCTAGGCCTCCTCGTAGGGAGTAGACATATCAGGGTCCCATTTTTGTATCGATATGTATATTTTTTAGGGCTACGGGCTCCAGTTTTGTATTATGACACTACCATTTTTGGACATATTATTTATAAAAAACTTTGGTTCTCCGGTTCTACTATATGTGTGTATGTACAAATGTATGAATGCATCTTTTATTTGTGTGCTTCATTGTGAATGTGACAAATGCCAATCTAATACATAGTTAGCATATGCATCAGATACATGATTATAACTTCTCGAAACATGAATGTATGTAATTGAAACAAAATGTCGTTCCAAGAGTCTTACCCTTAAAAATTTCCATAGTAACGTAGGATCCATTACATGGTACTGACCATTCAACTGAGACACAAATAGTTGTGAATCCAAGCGTACTTCTAAATACTGGATGCCATGTGAAATAACATCCCAAAGTAGCTCAATCACGGCACTATACTCAGCCACATTGTTAGATGTAGGACCAAGACAAGCACCTCCTAAGGAAACAACTAGGTTGTCAGGTGAACAAATAACCCAGGCAGCAGAAGCAAGCTGCTACATATGACGGCTAGCACCATCTGCAAATCCTAAGAATGTAGGAGATTCCATTGAAATCTGTCAATCAAATGGAAGCTAATCAACAGACCGAAAAACCAAAAGAAAGCTAAACTATGTACAGAAATAACTATACAGTAGTATACAAAAGTATTAGCTCGAACTAAAAGTTCAAGCGTAATACCGCTTGAGGTAGATCCCATTTGTAGGCTCCTTCAAGACAGTCCCCTCATAGTCTTCTAATTCATAGGCTTCTTTTTCCAGGACACGCCTCATGATGTAAGGACCGTGCCACATGGGGTTAAAATTGCCTGCCCCCAAGGGTTCTTTAGCTTGGTCATCTAAGAGGACCAAGTCACCTTTAGCATATTTCTGGGGATGGATAGACCTATCGTACTAAACCTTAACACGATGTTTATTGGCATCTATAGCCATAGCAGCATCTCGACGTTGCTCGTCCAGTTGCTCAAGGTGGATTAAACGTTGCTCAAGACCCGTCGTATCAGGGAGGAGCTCTATGGCTAGTTTAAGCAAAGGGATTTCGCATTCAATCGGTAAAATCGACTCCACACCGTGTACTAGCTAAAATGGTGATAACCCGGTGGCTGTCTTGACTATGGTTCGATATGCCCACAAAGCAGGATATAACATAATGTGCCAGTTGTTCTTTCTTTGTTGGATGGTACATTGGAGAATGGTATTCAAAGACTTATTGACTACTTCAACTTGACCATTCACTTGGGGATAGTAAGAAGATGAGCGTTCTTGATGAAACCCAACCTTGAGAGACAAATATTCCATCATTTTGTTATGAAAGTGACTTCCATGGTCAGTAACAATCTCTTTCGAAATACCAAACCAAGTAATAATCTGATTGAATACGAAATGGGTTGTTGTAGCACCATCGGCTTTTACGATAGGCATGGCCTCAGCCCATTTGGAAAAGTAGTCCACGACCACTATGATATGGCGATGCCCCCCAGCCAAAGCTGGTTTGCAATCCATTGAATCCACCCCCCACTTGGTGAAGGGACCGACGGTGACGACCAGATGGAGGGGCACTGGATGCGAGTGTATATTATGAGAAAACACCTAGCAAGGGTGACATCTCTTCACAGCGTTTATACAATCTTTAAAGAGTGAATGCCAAAAGTAACCAGCTCGCATAATACGTTGGGTTGTAGCAAGCCTGGATGAGTGACTACCACATGCCCCAACATGGCAATCATTAAGCACTCGTTCTGCTTGTTCGTGAGTTAAGAAACGACGGAGAATAGAATCATTTCCTTGGCGATACAAAGTGTCACCGACGATAGTATAATCTTTAGCGTGATGTTTCACACACCATCGCTCGTCCCATGAATAATGTGGAGGAAACTTCAAAATTTGGAGATATACAATGACATCCCCATACCAAGGGTCCTCTGATGAGATAAGAAATAAGTGTTCATCCATAAAGGAATCTTCATGGATGACATCCTCATCAAGTCTTGGAAGGTCCGACATAAGCTCAGCAAAAACCAACGATTTCACCGACTTCACCGAAGCAAAATCGAGATCGAACTCCTGAAGGATCACAATCTATTTATTGTACTTCCCCCCTATAAGGAATCGTGATAGCACGAACTGAAATGGATTGATATGCGCTACAACTATGGTTTTTCTAAGAAAAATATAGTGTCGTAACCGTTGGACTGCATGTATAGTCTCAAGTGCCAACTTCTCCACGTGAGTATATCTCAGTTCAGCATCTACTAGATTTCGACCGAGGTAATAGATGACATGCTCGACAAGTGCATCATCAACCTGAACCAAGACCATGCCAATCATCTCTTGAGACGCAGCCACATAAAGTATAAAATCTCATGCGAAGTCTGGTGGACTAAGCACAGGAGCTGATACCAAAGCTTTCTTAAGGGCATCGAAAGACTGTTGGACTCGCTCATCCCAGATAAACACTGTGTCTTTCTTCAACAAATATGCAAAACCTTTGGTAAGATTAGAATAATTGACTACAAAACGACATAGAAAAGTAGCTCTCCCTTGGAGGCTTTGAAGTTGAAACAAATTGCGTGGAGGAGGAAACCGAAGTATTGCCTCAACTTTAATAGGATCGACTCTAATACCCTCTTTCAAAACTATAAATCCTAGAAGGAGACCAGACCTCATCGCAAAGATGCATTTATTGGGATTCAATTGGATCTTGTAGTGTATACATCATTCGAGAATCCAACGAAGGTGCTTGGGGTGGTCCATTCTCTTACAAGAATGGCCGGCAAGATCATCCAAGAAAACCTCCATTATACTTTTAAGGTCGTGAAAGGCATAGGTCATGGCACACTAAAATATAGCTCTGCCATTTTTAAGGCTGAAGGGCATTTTCTGATATGCAAATGTACCCCAAGGACAAATGAAAGCATTCTTATGTTGCTCCTTGGGTTTGATTTGAATCTGGTTATACCGCGAAAAGCCGTCCATGAATGAAAAAATCTCACTTCCCACACAAGCATCCAATATCTGATCAATGATCAACGTGGGGAAGTTGTCTTTCGGACATGCACGATTCAGGTCTCTAAAATCAGTGCATATGTGGATTGTTCCCTACTTCGTATCCACAGGAATGGGGTTTGACACCCATTCAATAAGGGGAATGGGGTAGATAAAACTAGCTTTGAGCAGTTTCTACACCTCTGCCTTGATAGCTACCACCTTCCTAGGGTTAACAGCACGAAGACATTTCTAAACTAGTTTAACATGAGGATACGTTCTAATATCATGCTCCACAATACTAGGGTCTATTCCTATCATCTCCTCATATGAACAGGCAAAAGCTTCCCGAAGTTCAGTAAACAATTCGGTGTAGATGGAAACCTCCTCAAGAGAGAAATCATCACCGATGTAAACGTTCTCAATCTTTCTGGGAGTGCGAGATATGTTGATCAGTTGAGTCGAGGAAATATTAGCCATGTTCCCCTTTGCATAAATCTCATGTGAACCCAAAAGAGCCACAGGGTGACCAACCATCTCTGCAAGAGTCATCCTAAACTCTTCTTGCTCGCCGAGATCAAGGTTGGGAAGGAAATAAGAGCAATGATGCATATCCTCCCAAGGTCTCTCACTACCATGCATAGCCTCGATAATAGCTTCATCTGAAGGTAAAGTACCATCAAGGCAATCATTCGAACAAGACAAGTTGAATGCCCAAACTGGCAGCGTAACAAGATCTTCCTCAACTATCCGGGAAGAGGGGAGATCCGGCTCTACAGTGGCTTGTTGAATATCTGTTAAATTTTTAGTATTAAATCACAATACTATAGGATCTTTGCTGAGAGAATAACATCTACAGTATATCAATGCATGACAATCATAATATGACAAGCATCACAAGCATCACAAGAATCAAAAGCATAGAGACAAGAGACACAGAGTTTCCGTGGGGAAAACCCTAAGGTGAAAAACCCCACAACTTCCTCAGAGATAGAGAGAGCAATAGCTCAACCAAAATACAACCAAATAACACTGAGATAGTCTCCTAGCAGATGATCCTCCTCCTTCTCACTAGTGCGCCACTTTTCAGAGAGAGAGATAGTTACTTTTCCGAGTGAGTAAAATAGAGATCTCCTATCTCTATTTATACTCACCTTTTTGCCCAGTGACCTACTGGGGCCGACTTGTCTACTTTGATACACCCACATTATATTATATATTAATCAGGGCCGACCCCATAAGGTGGTCTAATAACCCATCGGCAAGTACACACACTTGCGAAACTTGTCAATCCACATGACGACACTTCCTTATAGAGGAATAACACATCTCTTATAAGGGTACAATAAATATATATATAATATACAGATGAAATACATTCCGAAGTTACATATACATCAACACTCCCTCTTAACTAGGAAGGTATTTCTCGACACATATCTGCTAGACAAGTCTTCTTCTCTGGATCATCATCATCGATGCATCGTCATCATCATCGTCACTGCTGCTACTATCTCAACCAATCTCTGACTCTACTCGTCATAGGAAGTTCTACAGAGCCAGTCCTTTTTCATACTGGATGTAGGCCCACCACCTGCAGGTCTTCATCATCACTGGCCATACTGTGGAATCCTCAGGACTTATTACGTGCGTCACAAAACCTCGAAAGAGCATCCCAGGCTGTTACGAGCACACAGCTCTACCTATAGGATCTCCCAGGGCACCGAATTACATGTGACCTCACCACAAAACCTCGCAAGAGCATCCCAGGCTGTTACGAGCACACAGCTCTACCTATAGGATCTCCCAGGGCAACGAATTACATGTGGTCATGGAAAAACCTCGCAAGAGCATCCCAGGACTGATTACGGGCACACAGCCCAACCTATCGGATCTCCCAGGGAAACGAATTACATGCCATAGGACAAAACCTCGAAAGAGCATCTGCCAGATATCCCAGGGAATCGAATTACATGCCATAGGCAAAACCTCGAAAGACTATCTGCAGATCTCCCAGGGCACCGAATTACATGTCCTCCCAAAGCAAAACCTCGAAAGAGCATTTGCAAGATGTCCCAGGGCATCGAATTACATGCCATAGGCAAAACCTTGAAAGACCATCTGCAAATCTCCCAGGGCACCGGATTACATGCTCATCTGCACAACCTGATCCACGGCCACAGAGTATCAACCTGATACTCACCATACATCATCCTGATGTATCCATGATCATCCTAATCATCATCACTGCAACGTCCTACTGCATGTCATCTGGAGCAACATCCTGAAGCTCGTCATCTATGATCATCCTGATCATCACTGCAACATCCTGCTGCATGTCATCTGGAGCAACATCCTGAAGCTCGTCATCTATGATCATCCTGATCATCACTGCAACATCCTGCTGCATGTCATCTGGAGCAACATCCTGAAGCTCGTCATCTATGATCATCCTGATAATCACTGCAACATCCTGCTGCATGTCATCTGGAGCAACATCCTGAAGCTCGTCATCTATGATCATCCTGATCATCACTGCAACATCCTGCTGCATGTCATCTGGAGCAACATCCTAAAGCTCGTCATCTATGATCATCCTGATCATCACTGCAACATCCTGCTGCATGATCCACCTGATCATCAATGCATCTACCTGATGCATACCAAGTATCTACCTGATACATATCATCATACATGATCCTCCTGATCATCAATGCATCTACCTGATGCATACCAAGTATCTACCTGATACATATCATCATACATGATCCTCCTGATCATCAATGCATCTACCTGATGCATACCAAGTATCTACCTGATACATATCATCATACATGATCCTCCTGATCATCAATGTATCCACCTGATACAAATACAAATACATGATACATATCACCATACATGATCCACCTGATCATACAAGGTATCCACCTGATCATACAATGTATCCACCTGATACAAATACAGATACATGGTCCAAGCATCCAACATGATGCATATACAAAATACGTGCACATGATCCAACTGATCATATCCAGCATCCAACATGATGCATACATACATAAATGATCCAACTGATCATATACAGCATCCAACATGATGCATACATACATAAATAAAAATGATCCAACTGATCATATCAAGCAGAAACCAGAACATCATCCTGATGCTCATCATCCAGCGCTTACATCCACAGCCATGTGAAGGATCCTCCTTCCAACATGCTTGGAATGGATTCAGCAAATGTTTCCATCACTTCTTCCTCGAAGTGTCCTCGATCTGAAGAACGCCAAGCCTCTCTCTGAAGTACTCGAACTTCACTCTGGCTAGTGGCTTCGTCATCACATCTGCAATCTGCTCGTCCGTCGCAACATACAGGAGCTTCACAGCTCCTCTCTGCACCATATCCCTGATATAGTGATATTTGATCTCTATGTGTTTCGACCTGTCATGAAACACTGGGTTCTCGGACAGCTTCACACAACTCTGGTTATCACAGAAGATACCAGTAGCCTCCAACGGGAGATCAAGTAACTCAGACAGTAGCTTCCGTAGCCATACTGCCTCGCAACTAGCTGAGCAGGCTGCAACATATTCTGCCTCAGCTGTACTCAGTGCTACGCAGGACTGCTTCCTGCTAAACCAAGAGATCACACCTGATCCCATACTGAAGTAGCACCCAGATGTGCTCTTCCTATCTGCAGCACTGCCAGCCCAATCTGAATCAACATAACCCTGTAGGTTAAACTTTTGATTTGCTTCATACTTGAGCCCATAATCCACTGTACCCTTCAGGTACCTCAGAACATGCTTTACAGCAACCAGGTGAACACTCCTCGGATCCGTCAGGAACTGGCTCAATGTGTTCACAGGAAAGCAAATGTCTGGTCTCGTGTTCGTCAGGTACATCAAGGACCCAATCATCTGACGATACATAGTGATATCAACCGGCTCAGATGAAGCATCACATAGAAGCTTCAGATTTGATGCCATAGGTGTGGCCATGGCCTTGCAATCCATCATCCCAAATCTCTTCAGGATATCTACTGTGTACTTCCCTTGACCAAGGAAGATCCCACCTGCACTCTGCCACACGTCCATACCTAGGAAATAGTGCATCATTCCCAAATATTTCATGTCGAATTCAGCTGCAAGCTTCCTTTTAGTATCTGCAATCAGTCTGTCATCTCCTGTCACAAATAGGTCATCCACATATAGTACTAGAATCACAGGATTCCATTCCTCAACCTTGTAGTAAAGGTTGGAATCCGCTTTACTCTTGGTAAAGCCCAAACTAGATAGGAAACTGTCCATCCTACCATACCAGGTTCTGGGAGCTTGCTTCAAACCATATAAGGCTTTCTTCAATCTGCATACATATGATTCCCTGTCATGTATTTCAAAACCGAGTGGCTGTTCCACATATACTTCCTCTTCTACTACACCATTCAGGAAAGCAGTCTTGACATCCATCTGGTGTATTTTCCATTTCATTGCTGCAGCCAGGGCAAGCACTGTTCTGATGGAAGTATACCTGGCTACAGGTGCAAAGGTTTCTTCATAATCTATTCCTTCTTTTTGAGAGAAACCACGAGCTCCGAATCTTGCTTTGTATTTTTCCACACTGCCATCTGTAGCATGCTTGATTTTGTAGATCCACTTGGAAGTCACAACAGACTTCTCTTTAGGTCTTGGGACAACATCCCAAACATCATTCTTCATTATTGATTGGTATTCCTCAACCATAGCATCCTTGCATTCTTTCTTTTCTGCTGCCTCTTCATAACTGGAAGGCTCTTTGTTCATAATGTCACAGAGTAAGGCAACATAACTGGTGTGTGATCTGGTTCTCTTCTTTGCTCTGTGTTCTTCTTCTAGAATGCCAAATCTTTCTGCATCATGAATGAGCTCTCTAGCCCATACAAGTTTCCTCTTGTGAGAGTTATCCTCACGGGGTGGATCTACAGGTTCTTGTGGATCTTCAAACTCACGAACAACTTCTGGAACTGCTTCAGTCATGGTAGTGTCCTGAAATCTTGTTTCCTTAGGTTCTTCATAAACTTCGGTAGGTGCCTTCCTTGATTTGATGAATGCTGAGTTTTCATCAAATGTTACATCCCTGCTGACATCAATCTTCTTGAATCCTGGAAAGTATATTCTGTAAGCCTTCGAGCTTTCACTATAACCCACAAAGATGCCCTTCTTTCCTGAAGGATCTAGTTTAGTCCTCTTCTCTTTTGGGACATGAGTATATACTGGACAACCAAATATTCTGAGATGGCTGACTTCAGGTCTCTTACCAGAAAAGACCTCTTCTGGTGTCTTGTTGTCCAATATCTTGTGGGGTGTTCTGTTCTGCATGTATACAGCTGTTCTGGCTGCTTCTGCCCATAGATGCATAGGAAGATCTTGATCATGCAACATTGCCCTTGCTGCTTCCATGATAGTTATGTTCTTCCTTTCTGCAACTCCATTCTGTTGAGGATTATAAGGAGCAGTCAACTCCCTCTTAATCCCTGAATCACTGCAAAGTTTCTTGAAGTCATTTGAGGTGAATTCTCCACCATTGTCGGATCTGAATGTTTTGATCTTCTTGTCAGCTTGATTCTCCATCAAGTTTTTGAATTCCTTGAATTTGTCAAGCACCTCATCTTTTCCTTTCAAGAAGTATACCCAAGTCTTCCTGGAGAAGTCATCAATAAATGATACATAGTAAACATACCCACTTAGGGAACTGGATGACATGGGGCCACATACATCTGAGTGGATGACTTCCAGAATGTCTTTTGCCTTGCTTTCACTGCTTGGGAAAGCCTTCTTAGTGTTCTTTCCTTTTGCACATCCTTTGCAAACACCTTCATGTTTGGTCTTGATTTCAGGAAGACCCTCTACTGCCTTGCTTGCAATTGGAAGTGCCCTATAGTGCATATGAGCAAGTCTTCTATGCCAAAGTTCACTTGTCTCCATGGATTCATGTACCATGGCATGTTCAGGTTGTCCCTTCAATTTATACAATCCTCCCTCTTGCTCTCCAATCACTACTGCATCATCTATGTTATTTCCCTTTGGCCACATTAGGACTTGGCCATCCACAAATGCAACCCTCATACCTTTTGCATCCAATGCAGAGATGGAGAGTAAGTTCTTCTTGAGTCCAGGTACATACAGTACTTCTTTCATCTTCAATGATTTTCCAGAATCTAGGTTGTAGGAGGCTTCACCACTTCCTTTGATTGGATATTGATAATCATCCCCAAGTTTCACCTTATGGGGTGATTCATGTTCAGAAAGGTTCACAAAAGATTCCTTGAACCCAGTAATGTGTTTGGAGGCCCCACTATCAATCAACCAATCATTACAACCATGAGAAATAGTACCTGTGAGAGCAGAGATCAGAACATACTCTTCTTCACTTGATGAGTCATCATCACTATCACTTTCTGCCCTAGCCTTCTTCTTTGGAGGTTCATCATCTTCAGCAGCATGAGCATGAAACCTTCTTTTGTTGCCCTTCTTCTTCTTACTGGAGTTGTTGTTATTATCCCTTTTATTCTTGGGACAATCTGAAGCAAAGTGACCCTTCTCATTGCATGTGAAGCATCTTAGGTCTTTCTTGTTCCTTTTATAGGATCTATTGTGGCGAGAGTGATCCTTCTTGGCTTTGCTTCTTTTGGTGTGAGTTGCAAGAGCTTGATCTTCACCTCCCATCTTTTCTTCACGAGCTATAAGTCTAGCTTCTTCTTGAGAGCATTCTTCCCGAAGTCTACTGAATGAGATCAACTTCTTCCTTGCACAAATTCCTTGAATAAAGGAGTCCCATGACCTGGGTAGGCCATTTAGAGTGGTCATCACCACTTCAGCATTCTCCACCATTTCATCTACTGCTTCTAATTGTTCCTTGATCTGGGAGACCCTTGAAAAGTAAGATTGAATGGTTTCTCCATTCTGAAACTTCACTGCTTTCAATTGGTTCCGCAGGGTCATCTTCCGATTTATGTTCTTTCCTTCAAATAGCTTGGTCAAAGATTCAAACATCTCTTTGGGTGTCTTAAGAGAAGACACATGAGGAATGAGATGGTCTTTGATAGAATCAGCAATGATTCTCTTTGCCTTGACCAAGTTCTTCTTGTGCAATGCCTTGGCTTCTTCATCCTCTGGGATAGGGATGTCTTCTTTCACATATGAGTCCAACTCATTCTCTTCTAGGATTAACCCAATCCTATACTTCCAGGCTCGGAAGTTATCAGCTCCTTCAAGCTTATCCTCAAGCTTAGTGTGGAGAGACATCTTTAAGAGTACTTCAAATGGAAATAGAAAAGATTTAGGACTTACCACTTGAAGTGCTGAAAACTGGATCTGGTCCCGGATTAGGGTTTGTCAGAGAAAACCTAAAAATTCAAAATGTGAATTTCAAAATTCCGAAAGGATAGAAAGATGCGCCTTGGAGAGCTGATCAGCCTAGTACATTCAGAATTTGAGATCAGCAAGGTCTTGCCCTTCAAAATTGCCTTTTTGTCCTCCCGGGTTCACTAGGGAGAGCCCTGAATTAGGGTTTGAGTTTCCCGGAGATCTACCCAGCCAAAAATCTCGATCCAAAGCTCAAACCTTCGATTTTTGCAAGGAGCTTCTAGCTGTGCCTTCAGTTTCCAGAAATTCCTATTTTTGTGGAAACCCTAATTTTTAGGGCCAAATCTGAAAATGCTCGGAACTGAATTCTGATTGGACAGATAGATGCGCCTTGATGAGTAGATCCAATCTACTATACTGAATTTCAAAAATCTGTGGAGAGAAACCCAATAAACAAGGAATACAAGCTTCCGTCACTGCAAAATGTCTTCTTCTCAGTTAAGCTCTGATACCATGTTAAATTTTTAGTAATCACAATACTATAGGATCTTTGCTGAGAGAATAACATCTACAGTATATCAATGCATGACAATCATAATATGACAAGCATCACAAGCATCACAAGAATCAAAAGCATAGAGACAAGAGACACAGAGTTTCCGTGGAGAAAACCCTAAGGTGAAAAACCCCACAACTTCCTCAGAGATAGAGAGAGCAATAGCTCAACCAAAATACAACCAAATAACACTGAGATAGTCTCCTAGCAGATGATCCTCCTCCTTCTCACTAGTGCGCCACTTTTCAGAGAGAGAGATAGTTACTTTTCCGAGTGAGTAAAATAGAGATCTCCTATCTCTATTTATACTCACCTTTTTTCCCAGTGACCTACTGGGGCCGACTTGTCTACTTTGATACACCCACATTATATTATATATTAATCAGGGCCGACCCCATAAGGTGGTCTAATAACCCATCGGTAAGTACACACACTTGCGACACTTGTCAATCCACATGACGACACTTCCTTATAGAGGAATAACACATCTCTTATAAGGGTACAATAAATATATATATAATATACAGATGAAATACATTCCAAAGTTACATATACATCAACAATATCCTGATAAGCAAGCTTAGCAATAGAAAGTGGCATAGACATCCCGACGTGCATAATGTCTCCAGACGTAGAATTCATGGATGGTAAAGTCCATGGATCATCAAAATATGAAGTCCGAAACGGTACATTATGAAAAGGAGGAGGCGCATTGTTAGAAACGGTTCCAATAAAATTCACAGGTGCAGGGAAATCATAAGATCCCATCAATGAAGGGTACATACCAACACCCATTCTCCCAGTTGCTGGCTGAGAGTCTGTAACTTGTGGGACTACTGATCCCATGGATGTTGTTGGAGGAGGATTAACGAAATCCAACTGATTGATTATCACAATTCTTCCTTCATGTGTAAAGCAAATGATCTTGAACATAGTAGACGTGACAGCTTTCATAGCGTACATCCATTTCTGACACACTAAAAGGTTGTAGTCGATGGGCGCATCAACCAATTTGACTTCAATAGGAACAGGTTTACCCCCCAAGCAGACAACCAGGGAAGGGATTATCCCATGTGGCTTTAATGACCTACCCTTAAATGCAATGAGCATGGTCCTAGACGTGAGTAGAGGAGGGGAGCCAAGAGCTTTCCAACAAGCTAAAGACATCACTGATGCGGAAGCACCTTCATCAACCACCATTCTTTTTATGAATGTTTTAAGGCACTCCACATGGATTTGAAAAGCCACGTGGTAAGGTAAGCGAGGTTGGACATCAGTAGTGTCAAACTTGATAATGTTGGGAATCCCCCCATCCTAAACTCCTAACACACATTAAAGGGCATGCCTTTGAGAAGGACACGCCTATAAAACTTCAAGAGCCGACATGGCACATGGAGTTTGACCCAAATCTTCTACAATGGAGTAGTTTTGGGCAGCTTGAGCATTGGGATTATGCGTAAAGCGCTTAAGCACACCTTTCGGTATCTGCAGCATAATAGAGGGCTTTTCAATATGCAAGGAATTATCAGGAAAAGGGGTAGGCTCATGTTTTGCTGACAATCTACCAAGAGTGGACTCAAGGCCTGATATCCCTAGCTTAACATAAGTCTAAAACAAATTGGACAGAACATTAAATACGTTCCTAGATCTTGTAGAAGTACAAATGTAAGGGTAGATCATTTACCTTAGATTCGTAGATCCCTTTCTCCTTCGTTGATCCAATGCTCCAGCACTGCCAGATTGTGAGTAGCTAGACCCTGTTGAACATGTAACAGACCATGAGAAGTGAAAGCATATATCTCATATGACAAATCTAAGTTAACAGTTAAGGAGGAAAACTCTAAACATTATCGAAGAGACAACATTTATGGAAAGCAATTATATTAAATGTATTGAAGAATGGAGAATTACAATAGAAAAGAGGATTACATCCATTTCCTTAATGCTACAAGCTCCTTCCGACAAGCCATGCTAAAGCTCCTAGAGAGAAGTGAAGGTTCCTCAAGCTAGAGTGTTAGATCTATTGGGCTTGATTTCACCAGCATAAGAATACCATAGACTTCCTCCCTTGGAATGGGAGTGAGCTTCTCTTAAATAGGACTAAGTGGATAGGGTGTGGTTAGGATAGGTTGAGAGATGATAGGAGAGACTTAAGGGATCTTTCCAAGGTGTTAGGAACCAAGTTCTAGCTCTCCCAAAAGGTCAGGGATAAGGTCCCAAGTCAGCAAGATTTGGGAAGGAGCTCGAAGAAGCTATTTTTTCCATCTAACTGACTTCGTCGCACCCTGTAATGGAGCAAGGTGCAACGTGGCATGTTGCATGAGTGAAACCTACAATGACCTCTCAAAACCTAGTACAAATGGGTACAAATCCTTCCAGGTCAATCACTCAATCAAGGTAACTCCAGGGGTGTATACATTGAATCTCATGATGGGAAGATTTTAGGTGTAACAGAATGCCCCGCAAAGCATGAAGCTGTTTAAAGATTGGACAGGTGAAATTCTTTGATAGAAGGAATGGAAATAGACTTGTCGGATGAAGGATGCTACTGCAGTACAACTAACTCTGAACTGACAATATCATATGATGTACAACATGGCTGCCGACCAATACAATGCAGATCCATGGTAGTAATGACCGATTGAACATAATCATGGCTACTAGACACAAGCGTAGATCCATGATGAGATGGTAACACAGCCACGACCATTACAAATGTGGATCCACGTAATATGACTCAATACAAACTCCATCGTAACCTGGGTAAAACATGACTCCCAAAGGTCTTCAAGCTGAACCCGCAATTATACGAATCTATCCATGTGACTACAAATGTCTTGATGTCAAACATGGTAGAAACCACTTGATTATCGGTCATTGATGTAAGCCATTAACAAGCAAAAGGGAGATCACCATTAATGTCAATGATTCCCAAGGAATCACAGTACATATCACCAAGCATGAATAAATGAGTTGAAGTTGAACGCAAGATGAAATCTTTTAATCAAGAGTCAATGATGTAAACTCATGTTGAAAGCCAGGTAACTTTCCATTGAGGCATGCAGGGCCAAGGTACTCAGTTGGTTTCTAGATTCAATCCTTGGATGATGAGTTGATGTCGACAAGGATGAATCTGTCGAAGGAGGGCCATGATGAATCCCCCATCAATCGACACGAAACACGACAAAAGGTGTATAGAGTAAATCGGATGGTACAGTAACATGTGTGATTGACTCAAAGTAGACTGACATGATGGCGGGCGTACTGACTGCAGATGATAAATGACGGATGTATTCTTGAACATGGGCATGGCATGACTTGGAAGTATTGACATGACGAGTATGACACTAACTCCTATTGCAACTTATGATCGAAGCTTTCTTTGAATGACTCAAAGGAGTAACAAGACTCAGGAAGTAAGTAGAACTTGAGAACAAACAGATGATCCAAGTGCTGTATGCAAATGTAAATGAGTGCCATGTTCAAGAACGACTACGTACTGCCACTAACAAAGTGTGTAACATAAAATCCTTCCTTTTTCCCCATCATGAATGATGAGTGCCTCATGTGTTTTTTACGAGCTTGATGAGGGTAACAAGATGCTCGCTATAGCTCATCTCATAGATGAGTCCAATCCCAAATATTTTCCAAACCTGGGATAAGAGGGGTTCGTCCCATGGAGGGCCCTTCAATGTAAGAGTTTAACGAGTCCATAGAAGGTAAACTCAGTGTCATTTCATGTTTAGAGAGTTTGAAAAGAACTAAAGGAGACTCCAATGGTCCTTTTTCGCAAAGTTAGCCTCATCGCCCAAGAAAGGGTAAAACAATGCGGGAGAGGACTCTTCCATCCATGGTTGGTTGGAGTATTCCTTTTTTGTAAATAGTGCTTCCTGGTCCGAAAAAGGGGTAAACTATCACCAGAAAGATGATCATTCAAATGCTTTTACAAGCGTGAAAGCATCAATACGCTTGGCAATCTTTTCCTATTTAAGGAGTCTGAAAAGAGCTTAAAAGGACTCCATGAACAACTTTGTCATGGTTGATGATCGAGTACGACAAAGGAAAAAGTAAACTCGGCACAATTCCTTTTCCGTAAATAGTCTAGCGACGCCGGATAAAGTGATAAACCTATACTCGTTAGAGACA
The DNA here is from genome assembly GCA_027924585.1 of Larix kaempferi. Classification (NCBI taxonomy): domain Eukaryota; kingdom Viridiplantae; phylum Streptophyta; class Pinopsida; order Pinales; family Pinaceae; genus Larix; species Larix kaempferi. The sequence continues at coordinate 1,233,302 of BSBM01000865.1, read as the reverse complement.
CCTTTTTACTCAACTTTTTAACGAGCATGATAATGGTATCAAAAGCACTTGAAATCTTTTTCATATTTGAACCAGAGCACGAAAAAGTAAAAGTAGGCTCAAACCACTTTTTATGTTTCAACCAGAGCACGAAAAAAAGTGAAAAGAAAGCTCAAATACCATCTTATTGTTTTTAACGAGCTCGAATATAGGTGAAAATAATGCTCATGATGTCTGCTTCATTTTTTAACGAACTTGTAACAGAGAATGAACTATGCTCAGGAATAATGTTCATGGTTTAATGAGCTTGAAATCTAAAAAAGGAAAGTATGCTCAAAAATGTTCCCAATGGTGAACTTTTTCCCAACATGGCATCCAGAGGTTGGTGTGTGCCCCCAACATGATTGCTGGAAGTAAGTGACTTAGTTCCAACATAATGTGGAGAGGTGATCGAGTTGACTTCAACATGACTTCCAGAGGTTGAATACATGCCCCAAAGCTTCATTTCGTTTGCCTAATGCATAGGTGGGTGAAAAGAAGGTTCAGATACTAAGTCTACGAGGAGACTCGACTCAAAGGGAAAGGATACGTTTCATTTTTTAATGAGCTTGACATGGGAATAGAACTCTGCTTAGTGAAGCTGGTCTCATTTTTATGCAAGCTTGAAACCAAAGGTGAACTATGCCTGGGGGGCCTATTCGATTTTTTAACGAGCTTGGAATCAAAGACTAATCTGTGCTCAAACTACTGATTTCATTTTTTAACGAGCTTGAAGCCAAAGGTAAACTCTGCTCAAGGTTAAGGCCCATTGATGGGTTCCTTCCCAACATGATGCCTAGAGTTTGGTAAATGCCCCCAGCATGATTTCTAGCAGCTTAACATGGTGGTGTTCCCTCAACATGATTGTTGATTGTACGACATGTGACATGCCCCCCAAGCTTCATTTCATATGAAAATGTTGCTTGCTAACCCAACTACCGACCTGGCTACTAATATGAAAATGTCCACCAAGGGGGGGAAAACGAGAATCAGATGAAATGAAGGTTCAAGTTCTAGTTCTAGCGAGAGACTCGAATCGATGGGACTGAGATTTATTTCATTTTTACACAAGCTTGAAATAGACAATAACTGTGCTTGAGGGGGGCCATCTTATTTTTTAACGAGCTTGAAATGGAATAAAACTATGCTCGAGGGGGACCATCTTATTTTTTAACGAGCTTGAAATGGAATAAAACTATGCTTGAGGGGGGCCATCTTATTTTTTAATGAGCTTGAAATGGAATAAAACTATGCTCGAGTGGATGGTTTCATTTTTATGCAAGCTTGAAATCAAAAGGAAACTATGCTAGAGTGTTCGGTTTCATTTTTTAACAAGCTTGAAACATAACATAAGCCATGCTCGTACCCCCCATCCTTAGGGGGAAGAAACAACCAAAACATGCGGAACATTCAGGGAAGTATGATGACTGGAATTCATGCGATGATTGGGTGTCACAAAGGAAAGTTGATCATTGTAACAATCCTCCCATCGTTGGGAAAATACATCACTCGAAAGAGTGTAGACACGATGGCTTTCATAGCATAGACATAATGACGTCCAAGGAGTAGATTGAATCTAAAGGACCTTGGACAACCATGACATCAACATAAACAGTTTTACCTCTCAACGTGACAGGTAACTGCGAGAGAATCCCTAAAGGTCCGGTAGGCCTTCTATTAAAAGCCAAAATCTGGTCAGTTACTGGCACAAGCTGAGGGGAACCTATAGCTTTCCAAGCAGTTGAGGATAAAATGCTAACAGAAGCTCCCTCATTAACTATCGTAGGAAAGATTTCTTTATCGAAAAATCCTACAGATATTTGAAAAGGAATACTTGAAGGAAAACGAGATTCTGTTAGACCATTCCAATCAAAGGAAATGACCTCAGTACTTGGGGGGGTCCTGTAGGAATGGATAGGGTTTCCCCTTGCCTAGGACATTCTGAACTGACTAGGAAGACATGAGCGGTTTCCAATTCACTCTCACATGGAGGATAAGAATGAGATGAAGATTGTGTCATGGTGACTGCTTCAGTCTGGACTTTCTCCAATGAAAGAGTGGGATCGAGTGAAGATGACATCAACTCGATCACTTTACTCTCAGAAGGAACAGTGGGATCAATTATAGATGAAACAGAATTGATCACTTGGTCAACCAGCGAGGGGTCAAGGGACAACTTACTATCACTTGTTGGAAGCACCTGCTGAGGACTAGTAATATCTTCCAACCACCGTGAAGCTTCATCCATGCTTGGACAAAGGAAAGTACGGTGCATACCCTTGCATATCAAACAGGGATACAGGACTTTACCCTTTTGACCCTTCACCAACAAGTCACTGGTCGAGGGAGTGTCATCAACATGATGGTCAAAGGTTGACGATACAAGCGGTTTGGGGTTTTTAGACCACACTTCTGACACACAGGAAAGACCGGGACAATTCTTGAGAAGGTGATCACCCTTGCAAAGTTTGCAAGGGAATTTTGGGCTTATTAGGTGTTCTCATCGAATGAGAGCCATCAGAGGCAGATGGTTGATGTGTGGTCTCTTTCTTATCCTTCTTCTTCTTAATATTCCCTTTCTTCTTCTTCACACTCGCCTTCTTACTAACATCATATTTTTCAGTAGGAGAAGAGGAAGAGATGGAATCCGATTCAACTTTCGACAGAGGAGAAGGGTCACCATGAGATTGATGCTCATGTGGTGAAGGACCTAGGTTCAACACAATTGGTGCACTTGGTGTAATTGGATTGGAGAATAACCATACTGGTAATCCTATCGTCAATCAAGGAAGAATCAATGTGGCCATAAAGGGGGGACCAACAATTCCACAAGGGGGAATAACAAATGGATTACCCTGGAATGGGGCACCTTGGTTGGTAGTCCTAGAAGAATCTTCCATATCTAAACTTCCTAAGAGTCTCTAAAGTACCACACAAATTAAACACTACTCAAGTCTAAAAGCAACAAGCAAACTGTGTGAATAGGAGTGGATTCAAAGTCGGGAACCTCACAGGATTGTCAAGGCTTCACAACTCGTGATATACCGCAGGGTCCAACAATATGACGCGACAAGGAGGATTGGGACTGTACCCCTTCCTGCATAGCCGATTACCTGGACGGTACGTGCGTAGTAGCTCCCTGAGTGTTGTTCTCGATGTATTTCTCCGCCAAGACGACCAAATGGATAACTCATATGGTTTCAGGATTCCTAATGGTGTCTCTTGATATACACAAGGTACATGGGAGCTCAAATCCATAGTGGTGCTGTCTAATGCACAACCGTTCGGCAAGAGGCCTTTCGATATACTATCGAGTACATGATACACCCTTCGATATACACCAAGTACTAAAGGTGACTTGGTGGGTACGTGAAGGAGCTCAATATACCAATAAGTACGTGGAATACTACAATACCCACGAAATACAGTGCTAGCAAATAACGACAGCTTCCATGCTTAACGACGCCGGAACACGTCTCTAACTTACACACAGTTACTAAATGATTTTAACCTAAGCTAATGTTAATTTTATCTTGTACGGTTAGGTGAATGCATGAGGTGAGTACATAAATGTAAACATAATGCAATCCTCAACTACATGATAATGCACATTTTCCTTTCCTTTTCAATGAAAACTAATTATGGTAAGGAGAAATTTTTCTTTCTTTCAAACCAAAAGTACTTAAGTAGTAGCGAAAAGAATAATTCCTTCCTAGAGTGCAATAACTCTAACTTTCTGCAATAATCAGTTAAAAAGAGCAAAGAAAATGAAAGATGCAACTAATCTTAACAATGTGTAAGACAAAATAATGAAGCACTTTTTAATTTTCAAATACTTGTACCAAAAATGGAATTCGATAACTAAACGCTTTTCATATCTATATACAGGAAGTGAGAGAATGTCTATAGCACTCTAATCTTTCAAAAATCCCCAAAGAAAAATGACCAGCACCCAAACAACTCAAAGGCACTCAAGAAAGGCTCAAAATCTACCAAATGCAATAATTATAACCCATTTCCTATCTTTTTACACTTGAAAAAGACACATCTAAGCTACGAAAAGAAGGATTCCACTAATGTTTCCAATCAAACGCAAGACAAAGAAAAGTAATTAACAATCTTATCTAACTGAAATGCACACAAATCTGAAACAAGCCTTTCTTCTTCTTATGATGATAAGACCAAAATATGCCAAATGATCAAATTAAAGCAAGAATAATACTTATGTTTTCCAATTTCATGAATATAGAAAAAGAGTGACAAAATCAATCTTTTCTTTGAACTAAAGTGGAGACAAGGAATCAATCTTTTCCAATAATCATTAGATAGCTTAGCATGTAAAGGAAACAATATGCATAACCCAAGAAAAAGAGGCTCAAAAAGACGTGGATATCCCAAACTCTTCAATTCCTTAAAACAAACTAATCACGCCAAACCAAAAATGATCTCAAAACCTTGACATGGGTCAAAACGACTAAAGGATGGCACGATTCAAAAATAGAACCCATTTCACTTAAAAATGCAAGCAAAACACTAGTTTTTACTCAAAGGGCCAAACATGAATCCAAATCTCAAAAGACCCAAAAACCAATACAAACAAGCCAAACAAAACACTGCTAGACAAAAGGGTCTCTGCCTGGAAGGTACAGTGCAGAAGAGTCTGCACATAAACCGAACTCAAAACAGAAATGGAGAAAGGGTATGCTTGTATAGAAAAAATGGCAGATTGGCGCACTCTGTGCTTGTAAACAGTACGACATCGCAGTTCACCAATGCGGGAAGTGCGACGACATCGCAGTATACCAATGGAAGGGCTGCGATGATAGACTAATAAGAAAACACCAGAGATAATAAAACAACACAATGTCGCTCTGGGTACACCGATCAGGTGCGACAGGCGAGATCTAATTTCAAAAATGAACCAATTCTCCAGGTAATGAGCATGAAAAAGGTTTGCAAATGAGAAGTACAAACTCAAAGGAAGCGAATCAGTCTCTTCAAAGTGAAGATCTGATGGTGAAATCAGCTCAAGAAGCAAATGACAAATAAAATGGCTTGTGACAAGTAATCAACTGAAAAGTAAATTTCAAATTGACAACTACAGAACAAGATGTATTTCCCCAGTATGGTCGCCAGATTTGTTTCACGGACAATCTACCGAGAGCGGACTCAAGGCCTGGTCTCCCTAGCTTAACGTAAGTCTAGAACAAATTGGATAGAACATAAAATACTTTCCTAGATCTTGTAGAAGTACAAATGTAAGGGTGGATTTCTTACCTTAGATTCGTAGATCCATTTCTCCTTCGTTGATCCAATGCTCTAGTGCTGCCAGATTGCGAGTAGCTAGACCCTATTGAACATGTAACAGACCACGATAAGTGAACGCATATATCTCATATGACAGATCTAAATTAACAGTTAAGGAGGAAAACTCTAAACATTATCGAAGAGACAACATTTATGGAAAGCAATTATATTAACTGTATTGAAGAATGGAGAAGTACAATAGAAAAGAGTATTGCAACCATTGCCTTAACACTGCAAGCTCCTTCCAACAAGCCATGCCAAAGCTCCTAGAGAGAACTGAAGGTTCCCCAAGCTAGAGTGTTAGATCTATTGGGCTTGATTTCACCAACATAAGAGTACCATAGACTTCCTCCCTTGGAATGGGAGTGAGCTTCTCTTAAATTGGACTAAGTGGATAGGGTGTGGATAGGATAGGTTGAGAGATGATAGGAGAGACTTAAGGGATCTTTACAAGGTGTTAAAAACCAAGTACCAGCTCTCCCAAAAGGTTAGGGATAGGGGTGGGATAGGGTCCCAAGTCAGCAAGCTTCACGAAGGAGCTCGAAGAAGCTATTTTTGCCATCTAACTGACTTCGTCACACCCTTTAATGGAGCAAGGTGCGACGTCGCATGTTGCATGAGTGTAACCTGCGACGACCTCTCAAAACCTAGTACAAATGGGTACAAATCCTTCCAAGTCAATCACTCAATCAAGGTAACTCCAGGGGTGTATACACTGAATCTCATGATGGGAAGATTTTAGGTGTAACAGCTCATTCCCCATATTAGGTTGTGGTGCACCATAATCGCATTGATGAGTAGCAACACTAACCTCTGATTGAACCATATTCACGCATCCATAACCACTAGTATTGGAAGAAGACGTTGGAGTCTCACTAGGTCCATAACCAAAGGCGGGAGCATGCGAAGCCATGTTTTGATGATGATGAGGAAGGGGATCCTTCAGCACAGCTGGGCTATGTGCCAAATGCTTCGATGCTTCTTCAATTCAAGGACACAAGTGAGTAAGATGATCTTCCCCACAAAGCTTACAAGGAAATTTCACCTTATGCCTAGGTTTACGGTCCTCACCAGCATTTCCTCCTTCCCGAGGAGGGTTGGCATTCTCCTTACGAGGGGTTTTGCAATTGCTATTATTGTTCCCATTATTTCCACCCTTACGATTATTTCTCCCCTTTTTCTTACCACCAAGTTGCTAGTTACCCGATGGTTTTGTCATTTGCACAGTGTGTACATCGGATGATGGGGTGGAAGTGGACAAGGTGTGAATCTGTCCGGGAGTAGACTAGTTTAGCGACAAATTTTGCATTTGATTAGCCACCAAATCTACAGGGAAAGTACTTGTGGATTCCACAATTCCATCGGCATGCGGTCTAGGAATTGTCTTGGGCACCTGTCTTGTTCGTGGTGCATCAGGGATGATGTCGTACAAAATGCCCGACTGAGAGTATAGTAAATCTAACTGCTAGAATTTTAATATGGCTTGTTCCTCAATCATAATACTGGACATCTAAACATCCCTGGAAATATATGGAAGTAGAGACTTGAGGAACCATTCCAGCAGAAACTCTAGAGGAATGTTGGCTTTCACTAACCTGTTCCGCCGATGCCACTCTTGAATGTGGTCAGAAATATGCATGGCATTATTCTGACGGAAGGTAGAAAAAAGTTCAGTACCAGTGTCGTAATGAACCGACAACTGGAAATGATCCAAGAAAACCGGAGCGATCTCATTGAATCCCTATAAGTGTTCCCAGGAAACTCAACATACCATTTCGCAGCTGCCCTCGTGAGGGTGCATTGAAATAGTCTTAATCTAACGGAATCGTGATTCAACGAGTTGGAAGAGCACCATAGGTGAAATGTTGTGGCATGATCACCCGAATCCTCACCACCTTTCCCCTTGAACTTAGGAATGTCCGAAGGAATCTTGGTAGGAACCGAGGGCCAACAAGGGTCGTGACACACTGGATCATTCGTGAGATTTGAAAGATCCGAAAGATTCAAATGTGCAAGGAACGGGAGCTGTGGTCGGAAATCTTGATTATAAGTTCCCATAAAAGGTTGATTGTAAGAACCTGAAGGATAAGATGGACCAAACGCTTGACCATGAGCATTAAACTGCTGATTATAAGGGCCTGACTAACCGTAAGCTTGACCATTGTTAAATTTTCAGAATTCACTTCAATTTGATCTAGGATCTTAACTGATAGAACAACATGTACAACAAATCTACAACATATCAATCATGGACACAATAATGCAAGCACACAAAAGACACAAAGTTTACTTGGGGAAAACCATAAAGGTGAAAAACCCCAATAACTTCCTTAGAGATAGATAGAGCAATGATACAGCTAGAATACAAGAGATAGTCTTCTCCTAGTAGCAGAGCCTCCTCCTCCATAAATGTGCCACTCTCCAAAGTGTGAGTGAGAGAATAGAATGTGTAAAATGAGAGAGACACACTCTCTATTTATACACTAACTTGACTTGACCTTTACTCAACTAGGTTAGCCTCAACTTAACCACTTAACATAATGCTGACTAGGCCGACCCCCACTAGGGTGGTCTAATAACCCTTTGATCCACATGGTTGACCCCCAATAGGGTGGTCTAATAACCCTTTGACCCACATGACTTATACAGGGCCGACCCCAACAAGGTGGTCTAATAACCCATCAAGTATAAGTTACGACACTTACAATATAAATGACGACACTTCCATATAGAGGAATAATAACATCTCTATAGGAATACAACCACTTCTATATAGAGGAATAATAACATCTCTATATGAATACAATATACATATATGTGAAATACATTCTGAAGTTAAATATACATCAACACTCCCTCTTAACTAGGAAGGTATTTCTCGACACAGGTCTTCTAGCACAAGTAATCTTCGCTGGATCATCATCACTGGATAATCATCATCGAGTCATAATCATCATCACTGCTGCTACTATCTCAATCAATCTCTGAATCTACTCGTCATAGGAAGTTCTACAGAGCCAGTCCTTTTTCATACTGGATGTAGGCCCACCACCTGCAGGTCTTCGTCATCACTGGCCATACTGTGGAATCCTCAGGACTTATTACATGCATCACAAAACCTGGCTGCAGCATCCCAGGCTATTACAAGCACACAGCTCTACCTATCGGATCTCCCAGGAGCACATTACATGTGACCCATCACAAAACTTGGCTGAAGCATCCCAGGCTGTTACGAGCACACAGCTCTACCTGTTGGATCTCCCAGGAGCACATTACATGTGATCTCACCACAAAACCTGGCTGAATCATTCCAGGCTGTTATGAGCACACAGCTCTACTTGTCGGATCTCCCAGGAGCACTTTACATGTGGTCCACCACAAAACCTCGAAAGAGCATCCCAGGACTGATTACGAGCACAAGGCTCAACCTATCGGATCTCCCAGGGCACAAATTACATGTGGTCATGGAAAAACCTTGAAAGACCATCCCAGGACTGATTACGAGCACACCGCTCAACCTATCGGATCTTCCAGGGCACAAATTACATGCCATAGGACAAAACCTCGATAGAGCATCTACCAGATATCCTAGGGCACAAATTACATGCCATTGGCAAAACCTCGAAAGACTATCTGCAGATCTCCCAGGGCACAAATTATATGTCCTCCCAAGCAAAACCTCGAAAGAGAATTTGCCAGATATCCCAGGGTACAAATTACATGCCATAGGCAAAACCTCGAAAGACTATATGCAAATCTCTCAGGGCACAAATTACATGCTTATCTGTACAACCTGTTCCACAGCCACAGAGTATCAACCTGATACTCACCATACATCATCCTGATGTACACATGATCATCCTGATCATCATCACTACAACATCCTACTGCATGTCATTTGGAGCAACATCCTGAAGCTCATCATCCATGATCATCCTGATCATACAATGCATCTACCTGATGCATACCAAGTATCTACCTGATACATATCATCATACATGATCCACCTGATCATACAATGTATCCACCTGATACATATACAGATACATGGTCCAAGCATCCAACATGATGCATATACAAAATACATACAAATGATCCAACCGATCATATCCAGCATCCAACATGATGCGTACATACATATAAATGATCCAACTGATCATATCCAGCATCCAACATGATGCATACATGGAGCAGTAACTGGAGCATCATCCTGATGCTCATCATCCAGCGCTTACATCCAAAGCCATGTGAAGGATCCTCCTTCCAACATGCTTGGAATGGCTTCTGCAAATGTGTCCATCACTTCTTCCTCGAAGTGTTTTCAATCTGAAGAACACCAAGCCTCTCTGTGAAGTACTTGAACTTCACCCTGGCTAGTGGCTTCATCAGCACATCTGCAATCTACTCATCCGTCACAACATACAGGAGCTTCACGGCTCCTCTTTGCACCATATCCCTGATATAGTGATATTTGATCTCTATGTGTTTCGACCTATCATGAAACATTGGGTTCTCGGACAGCTTCACACAACTTTGGTTATCACAAAAGATACCAGTAGCATCCAACGGGAGATCAAATAATTCAGATAGTAGCTTTCATAGCCATACTGCCTCACAACTAGCTGAACAGGCTGCAACATATTCTGCCTCAGCTATACTCAGTGCTACGCAGGACTGCTTCCTACTGAACCAAGAGATCACACCTGATCCCATACTGAAGCAACATCCATATGTGCTCTTCCTATCTGCAGCACTGCCAACCCAATCTGAATCAACATAACCCTATAGGTTAAACTTTTGATTCACTTCATACTTGAGCCCATAATCCACTGTACCCTTTAGGTACCTCAGAACATGATTTACAGCAACCAGGTGAACACTCCCTGGATTCGTCAGGAACTAGCTCAATGTGTTCACTGTAAAGCAAATATCCAATCATCTGACGATACATAGAGACATCAACCGGATCAGATGAAGTAGCACATAGAAGCTTCAGGTTCGATGCCATAGGTGTGGCCATGGCCTTGCAATCCATCATCCCAAACCTCTTCAGGATCTCTATTGCATACTTCCCTTGTCCAAGGAAGATTCCATCTGCACTCTGCCACACCTCCATATCTAGAAAGTGGTGAATGAACCCAAGTTCTGCACATATATGACTCCCTATCATGTGTCTCAGAACCAAGTGGCTACTCCACATACACTTCCTCTTCAACTACACCATTCAAGAAAGCTGTCTTGAAATTTATCTGGTGTATCTTCCCTTTCATCACTGCAGCCAGAGCAAGTACGGATCTAATGGAAGTGAATCTGGATACAGGAGCAAAAGTCTCTATGCTACAACCTGCAGCATTCTTGATCTTGTGGATCCTCTTGGAAGTCACTACAGACTACCCTTTGGGACTGCATCCCAAACATCTTCATGATCAATTGGTACTCCTCGATCATGGCATTCTTCCAAAATCTTGGGAACTTCAATATCTTCAATATTTTCAATAGATAACTTTGTTGCTGAACAAATGTTGTAGTCCTTCTTTTGTAGGTGATGGTATATGATCTTTCCTACACAACAAGTTAAATTGCACGATAAGAAAACATCTCATAGTTTTCAGAACAAATTCTTACACATAAAGAAATATGTCATACAGTCATGCAATTATTTTAGCCAATGCTTCAATACAACATTTATCCATATCCCGTAACTTTCTATATGCCTTCTAATCTCTACTAGAACATTGTTAAGAGTGTGGACAACTCCCAACATGTCAGCAAAGAGGTTTCATTCTAGATAAGTAGCAATGGAATGTTGTACAGTGCCATAGGCCACTTACCCATCAAATGCATATTAGCAGTATACTGTTCATTAATGCAACCATTCTAATATGCATAATACACAACCTAATTGTAGGAACATCAGTATATACATTATTGAATAACATTATTTAAACAAACAACTATGTAAGAAATGACAATTCAAATACTTATCTTTGTTTGATTGCTGGGTTGACTCCCTCTCAGTCTTTGCTTCTTTTCTGCGACTCCATTCTGATGTGGATTGTGAGAAGTGGTCAACTCCCTCTGAATATCTGCATCCTTGCAGAAACTACTGGAGTGTGCTCCCTCTTGATCTTTGCTTCTTGGATTACCTATCCTTGAACTTATATTCATTCTCAATCCCTATGGATGCTTGTTAGTATCATCATTGTGTTATCCTCTAGGTCGCATACATAATCAAACATTCATTAGTATAATCTTAATATTATCAAAACACAATAATCTCAAGCATGTATAGTCAGGATCATTTCAAACACAGATAATAAACATTAGTATTCAAGGTTTCAGGGAAGTCTTCTTTTACTCATGCATATTCTTATTTGATCATAGGACTCTTCTGATTAGTTAAACCATCAATCCATAAACCCACGATTACTCAAACCTATACCTTCATGATTCTTCTGGTTAGTCATATCATCAATTATGGTGAGAAACATAATATGCATACAACAATGACTATTCAAACCTATGACTTCATGAATAATCATTATCAACAACACAACAGTATAAGATCCTAACACAAGATAGGATTCTAGCTTGATATAGGAAAAACATACCTGGATTAGCATGCTAGCTAGTTATGTCTAACATACCCGCATAATGTCTTCTAGTTCTCTTTAGTGACTTATGCTAGTAACCTGCATGTCTCATAAGTTAACCATTGTAAAACCAAGTTATACATACCTCGTAAGTAGATCTTCTATGTGATCCATGAAAATGGATGAATCTTTGTCTTCATGTCACCATGATCATATGTTCTTGAAGTAGAACATGATTTGTCTTTCTTGGTGTACCTTTTATATTAGCGAACAACATAAACCTCATACAACATCACAATGCATTAGTACAATCATAAGTGTCAAAACCTTAATCAATGAATATCTTCTATTAAGGTGATACGACAAGTCTAGTAATTAATCAAGATTGTACTGTAATGATATGAAGACAAACATATCATAAACTTAACCATGAACAAAATTCGAAACATACCTATCAAGATTGCTTGTAATCTTCTTATGGAAGGCCTTTGCCTCATCTCCCTCTGAGACAGGAACTTCTTCACTTATGCAGGTGACCAATCCATCTTCTTCTAGGATTAACCCAATCCACTTGATTTGCAAGAACTGGACTTGGAGCTGGATTAGGGTTTGTTAGAGAAACCCCAAAAATTCAAACTTTGAATTTCAAACTTCCGAAACGATATAAATATGTGCCTTGATGAGATGATCAAGTTGATATATTCAGAATTTGAAAACTGCAAAGTTTCACCCCTCGAAATTGCCTTTTAGATTTCCAGATTCACTTGGGAGGACCCTGAATTAGGGTTTGAGTTTCCAAGAGATTTACCCAACCAAAATATTTGATTCAAATCTCTAAGCTTTGATTTTTCTGAAGAGCTTCCAGCCGTGGTCACAGATTTCCAAAATTCCAATTTTTGTAGAAGCCCTAATTTTCCATCTTTCCGATCAAAGTCCCGAACTGGGGTTTCATCAAGCCCGTCCTTCTGCCCAACCAAAAAATCTGATCTTGGTATTTAAATTTTGATTTTGATGAGTAGCATCCAGCTGTGGTCTCCGATTACAAAAATTCCAACTTTCTTTGAAGCCCTAAATTCCGGAAGCCATGAATGAAGGTGCTCAAAAATAATTCTGTTTTGACATAAATATGTACATGATTGTTTCTAGTGTAACTCTAAAATTTTTGATCCACAGGGTCTGAAAAATTTTCTTGAGATAGCCCGACCCGTTATATTTCCATCTTGACAGGTTTGACCTCAATTGGATTCTCTGAGAGATATTTATGCCAAGTGTCGCAACGTGACCTATTTATGGGATAATACAGGAGAGCGAACTTGTACGGAGTACCACGTGTCACTAGTTCAACTTTGGCCTCTAAAAATTTTTCATGAGATAGTACAGTCTGTGTGCTACCTGTCACATTTTATGAAATTTCATTTGGAGCTTCCTAGCCCAAGTTATGACCTTTTTCCCAAGGTCACCTGATTTTGACTCAGATCTAGAAGAGACAGACACCCTATATTGTACAGGTCATAAATCACAAAGTACAACGAATTAGAGGTTGTCCTTTGGACACAAGGTACATGGGGATCTGATATTCTACCTATAAAATTTTTAGATACGAAAACTTTTCCAAAATGGATTTATAGCGAAAGTGCTACGATGACTGGTTTTTTTGCTATATCAAGCCCTAGCATCGTAAGTGCAACAAGTGTCATACATGCCATATCATGCCTTCTTTCAGGCTAGTTCTGATACCATGTTAAATTTTCACAATTTACTTCAGTTTGATCTAGGATCTTAACTGATAGAACAACATGTACAACAAATCTACAACATATCAATCATGGACACAATAATGCAAGCACACAAGAGACATAGAGTTTACTTGGGGAAAACCATAAAGGTGAAAAACCCCAATAACTTCCTCAGAGATAGATAGAGCAATGATACAGCCAGAATACAAGAGATAGTCTTCTCCTAGCAGCAGAGCCTCCTCCTCCATAAGTGTGCCACTCTCCAAAGTGTGAATGAGAGAATAGAATGTGTAAAATGAGAGAGACACACTCTCTATTTATACACTAACTTGACTTAACCTTTACTCAACTAGGTCAGCCTCAACTTAACCACTTAACATAATGCTGACTGGGCCGACCCCCACTAGGGTGGTATAATAACCTTTTGACCCACATGGCCGACCCCCAATAGGGTGGTCTAATAACCCTTTGACCCACATGACTTATACAGGGCCGACCCCAACAAGGTGGTCTAATAACCCATCAAGTATAAGTTACAACACTTACAATATAAATGACGACACTTCTGTATAGAGGAATAATAACATCTCTATAGGAATACAACCACTTCTGTATAGAGGAATTATAACATCTCTATATGAATACAATATACATATATGTGAAATACATTCTGAAGTTAAATATACATCAACAACCATGGCCGTAGGGTTGATAACCACCTCCGACCTGACCTGTATGGGGGTAAACAGGTATATATGTGTTTTGAGCACCATATTGAGGTGGGTTGTACTAGTGGCCAGCACTGACTATATTGTAGTAAGGGTTCCCACCATAAGTATGGGGCATATACGTACTATTCGTAGCAGGAACCATTTTGTACTGACCATGATGGTAAGGTATGTTCCCACCCCCAGCATCAGCATTAGGATTAGCGTGAGTAGTAATGTGATGACCATAAGTATGAGATGTATTCCCATCCCCAATATTGGTGTTACTAGTAGCAGGAATGGTGGCATTGTGACCATGAGGATAAGGTATATTCCCACCTCCTACATTAGCATTACTAGTAGCGGCAACAGACGTAAAAGTATGTAGTATATGTCCACTTCCATGGTTGGGAGGAGCATTAACATTTTCGAAAGTGGTCGTAGGTTGACGGGTAGCTATATGTGTATTAGGTGGTGGATGGTGAGTTGGGTTGCGAACAGTGTTCCTAGTAGGTTGGGTAGCCCTAGGAGGTGATCGTCTTCCAACATTAGCATTGTTAGGAGGAATGTGACCGGTCCCCATACTATGTGTGTGAGTGGACAATGTGGTGCCCCTTGTGAGGGTATTGCCCCCAATGGGTGTAGTGTGGCTAACACCATGACTAGTGCCAGCATGACTACCAAAATAAGTGGAAGGATCAACTGTGTTGTAATTAGGCATACCATATGAGAACGCGGTAGGGTTGATCGTAGGAATTGTGTCATCGTGTAACTCTGGCATCCCGTATAAATAATTACATGGATATGAGGGATCAAATGGGTTGTCCTCGGGTGGATCCAGAACAAACAAGTTACGTTGAGTCTCGGGTGGATCCGAACGAAACAAATTAGGTTAGGTCTCAGGTGGATCTCCCCCCCATGCCTCACAAGGAGTAGGGGTGTCTGAAGTGTGCTCAACTCTACCTAATGGAGTCGTAGGTATTTCTCCCGTGTTATAGTGTGTATCAGTCATGACATTGAGAACGTATGTCTCATGAGAATTCGAAGACTCGGAGGGAGCCCGCCTGCATCCCCTAGAAACACGGTGTGAAAGCTCGACCGGTTTTAAACCATCCAACCGACGGGATCAGCGGAGAGTAGGGCTCCACGCCATGATATCTCTGGAGAGAATATAAAATCACAACTTCTCCTAATAGCCAACTATCGATAAAAAATAGTAAATCAAAAGCACACACCTAGAGAAACTACAGCCAATAGTAGACAAACAAAGTGGCTAAATGAGCTCCCGACACTAGAGCCGGTATGTCTCGCCTAGGAGAGGCTTGAGACTCCCAAACTGTAGCTGTAGGTAACATAATCAGTTATAGAGGCACCCAGGCTTCACTGCGTGCAAAGGGCCATAACTCTCAGCAACAAACAATTGTGTTGTCCAACCCCTATCTGACTCGGGACACAAACATTATAACCACTCCAAGTACCCTATACAATACCTAGGTAAGGAAACTATGGTCACCGCAGTATAACCAATGCTCAGGGGGACAGTCGCAGGTGGGATCTATCATATGGGCAGGGTAGCTAAGCCTGAAACTCAAGAGGGTCAAATCCCCCAAGAGTCCCCAGATATGAACAAACCCTGGAAATATCTCCCACCTTCAGCTGGTGACCTCATGCTTATCTCTGTTCTGAGTAAATCTTCCTAAGAACACCGATGTATACCATGGATTTCACCACTCCCTGGTCAGACACATAATATTTCGTCTAGTACTCTTGGATCGTTTACTCACAATGATCTATTACAAGACTCTAAACCTATGCTAGTTGGTGTACCCTATAAATAAAATCATTCTAATCAATTTTAGATTAAGCATTAACTTTAATGCCTGTGGTTACTCAAAGGATATGGTTGTGAAAATAGTGATGTATATGACTCAATAGTATGCAAAATCGTCAAACTCTAGACTCATCTATACAATAAAAACAATGCCACTAACATGCAAAAGCAATCCAACAGTTTCGAAATAAAAAATGCAACTCTTTTATATTTTCGATGCACAAGCAGAACCTAAATGAAAGCAACAAGCACTCAATGCAAAATGCAGTACATAAAAGTAATTTTTTTTTTTTTTTTTGTATTCTTACTTATAAACAAAAGGAAAATGCAAAACTATGTTTTTGTATTTTTCAATTTAATGAAATGAAAAATGCAAGCAAAATATTACTATTCAATTACAGAAATGCAAGGGAGATCACTTAGACAACCTAGCAGATCCCAAATAGTAACACTCAGCCAATAGAATGAGCTAGATGGGTAAAAACCCACAAGGAAAAATCGAAGGATGGGTAAAAAAACAACAAGTCTCAAACCAAGAGAAAAGAGGAGTTCTAGTCACGAACAAGGAACAGAATAGTCAAGAATCAGGCCAGTAAAGACTCAAGATCATTCAAAGCCAACCCAACAACAACCAAAGGTCATGAAACAACCAAAGCCGTAGTTGTACGCTACTGTCGAAGGAATACTTGCAAGTACCTGCGTGTAGTAGTGTAAACAGAGGCAGGTAGACGTGGGCATAGCTATGCTCACCCACGGGTAGGGAAACGCAAATGGGAAAACAAAGAGTCCAATGGATTAGAAAAAACCATTTTTCTATAGTGTATCTCAACGGCCAATCAGTGACACAGAGCTTCGACAAACAACAACTCTAAATAAGGACTAATGCTCAAAAATCCCCAAAAATGGATGCTCTCACCAGTGGAGTAGCCATTTTTGTGTTGGAGAAAACTTCCTAGGGCTTGGGGTGGACCACAACAGACAACTGACTACCAGAAATTAACTCAATTCTCAATGCTATGCTTCTTAAATGACAAAGCTAAGATAATGAAGAACATAACCAACCTCGATCCAACGTTTGATGTAGATCCCCATTGGAGCTTTCAATCCGTACACTTGAACCTTCAAATTAGTCTTGATAGCCAATATACAACAAGCGCATATAATACATAAACGACATTAACATCATCAATAGCAATGGTCCATGATATTATAAGAAAATGAAACCCAATGTAATATAAACAACATTCACAACATTAATGGACGAGAATATGAGTATTTCTATTAATAAATAACAAGAAGTACAATGTGATACGACCTCTTATTGGCAACCAATATAAACCAAGATCTGGGTCAATCCACTTGTGCCTCCACTACTTCAATCCTCCATGGAATGGCAAACTCAAACTATGATAGGAGTTTGGAAGGTGAACATAAAGGGTTCACAACTACAAGGATCAATGAGTGTAGACTCAAGATGGGGCAAAATTCCACTAGAGTTCTCTTGCTCTTGTTTCTCTTCCCATCCATAAGCCATATGTGCTCAGTATATAGTCCTCTCAAAAGTAAGTGAAAGGACACATCGAGGCGTTTCAGGGCAAATGGAGGGCCAAAGGTCACCTTATGACCGCTTTTTGGGAGTAAGTAATCAACTAGTGATTTTTACCATTTTACATGCTACCCGCGGGCTATAGTGACGCAACTCATGGGTACGCCCACTATAGTGATGTAGCAAGCGTATAGGGGAAAAAATAGGGAAAATAGTGTGTTTGAAGGATATAAAGTGGATCTAAGTCAGTAAAATGGATCCTGCAGGCCAAAGACTGTTGATGCTCACAAGGTGGAAAATTACATTGTAACATCAACACCCTTACAATACTAGATCGAGAGGACAACCCTCTCAAGAACCTTCACCTTCAAGAGCAGCTCCCAACAAAAGTAAAACTGTTCTTCAAAAGGATACAGTCATTCCTGAAATGGAGTACAGTTTGGCTGAAGATTTGAAAAGAGTTAAAGAAAATATTTATTTGTTTGAACTTCTGAAAATCCCTTCTATGAGGGATTCTTTACCTAAAAGCATGTCCATCAAACAACCAAAGGAATCACAAAACAATAACTTAGACTCTTTTACCAAACCAGAAGATCAGAAATATGGAAGCAAGAGGACACCTCCTTTCTTGCTTACCTTCGAAAACTTCAATAGAAATGTACACAATTGCATGATAGACTTTAGTGCTTCTTCCAATGTGATGCCCCTGTCTATCTGCAGGAAATAAAATTCCACTTGGGAACCTTGTCCTACTCAGATTGTCCAGCTTGACAGATCTAATGCAAGAGTAGTGGGGAGATTAAGAAATGTGTTTTTGACATTATCTATTGATCCTCGGATTCACCAGACCATTGATATTGCTGTAGCTAACATCCCTGAATCCTATGGAATGTGGATGAGTAGAGATTGGTCAAAGAAACTCAAGGGATACTTTGCCACTGATTGGTCCCACCTATGTCTACCCTACAATAGACAACCAAATAAGATTAAGATCAGTAGTGAACCATTTATGAATCAAACAGTCACTGACCTTACTGATTCAAGTGAACCTGCTTGTTATTTCAGTTCACATATTAAGCGTTTTACATTTGATACCTTCTTTGGGAATTTTCCAACTGACTCTTCACCAGATGAGAATGTACAGAATGAATCACAGATTACAATTTTACTTCTGTACCATTCTCTGGAACTATTGTACATAATGTGTATAATGTTAATAAATTTTTTAGGATAGATCCTATTGCATGGACTTTATTCTTTGATGGCTGAGGATCCAAAGATGGAGCTAGTGCAGGTTGTGTTCTTATTGGTCCAAAAGGGAGTAAAACCATGATTGCTTGTATAATTGGATTTGAATGTACCAATAATGTAGATGAATATGAGGCTCTGGTGTAGGGACTCAAAAAATCTATTGATATGGGTGCACAAGTGATAGAATTTTTTGGAGATTCCGAAATCATAGTTAAACAGGTAAGGAATAAGATACATTGTTTGTCTCCACGTTTAACTAATTATCAAAAAATGGTTAGGGATCTCACTAACTCTTTCTCTACATTCAACATCAAATCAATCCCTAGGTCACAGAACTTTGATGCTGACCTCTTGGGAAACAATGCATCTAGGCTGATTCCACCAGAAGGCTTCTCACCTCAAACCTTTTCAATAGAAATTATGTACATGCCTTCCATCCTTGATAATGTAACAAGCTGGAAAGTGTTTGATGATGACCAACAAATCCTAGACTTTCTCTCAGCTCAAGATACCTTTCAAGACATGGAAATAGATGAAGCTAAGCATGAAAAATCTTTGTCTGATGCTTCCAACATTATCCCAAAATCAGTGATCAACCTAGAAAAGTTCTATGACTTGCAATATAAGTTTAAACACAAGACCAATTGTAAGACACAGAGTTCATCTTTGAACTATGAGCCAATCAACCTTAGTACTGAACAGAATCCCCGATTCATCAATCTTGGAAGTGACTTCTCTTTCGATGAAAGAAGAGCTTTTATCAGAATGTGTAAAGAGTACAAATATGTTTTTGCATGGACCTATGATGAACAAAAGACCTTTGATACTGGAATTATGCATCATAACATACCGATGAAGCCAGAAGTGAAGCCTTACCAATAGAAAGTAAGGAAGATGCATCCTAGTTTGGAACCCTCTGTAAAGAAAGAACTTGAGAAGTTACTGACAGCCCGAATCATAGTCCTTGTCAGACACACACAATGGATAGCAAACTTAGTACCTGTTCGGAAAAAGAATGGGGAAATTAGACTTTGTGTCGATTTCAAAAATTTGAACAGAGCTTCCGAAAAGGAGAACTACCCTGTTCCTCCCATGGAACATATTCTTCAAAAGGTAGCTGTGTCAGAGATGTTCTCTCTCCTGGATGGTTTTTTGGGATACAACCAAGTTATGGTTTCCCTTGATGACCAAATGAAAACATCTTTCAGAACCCCTTGGGGTACCTTCGCCTACAGGCGAATGCCCTTCGGAATGATAAATGCAGGAGCCACATTCTAGAGAACTATGGATATAGATTTCAGAGGTTTGATGCATAAGTCTGTTGTAGTATATTTAGATGACATCCCTATCTATTAAAAAAAACGACATGAACATTTGTCTTCTCTCAAACAAGTTTTTGAATGCTGTAGGAAGTACGGAATTTCCCTGAACCCTAAGAAGTCCATATTTGCAGTAACAAAAGGTAAGCTCTTGCATTTCATCATTTCTAAGGAAGGTATGATTACTGATCCTAAACGCACTGATGCTATTTCAAAGATCGATTTTCCTGGTTTGTGCAAATCCATGCAATCATTCCTCGGTAAGATCAATTTTGTACGTAGGTTTGTTCCAAATTTTGCACAAATTGTTAAGCCATTACAGTAGTTAGTAAAAAAGGATGTACATTTTAGCTGGTCTCAAGAACAGAAGGATGCATTTGTTGAAATTCGAAGGGCCATTGCAGAGGCACCTGCTCTTATGTCCCCATATTTCAACAAGTATTTTATTCTGTATACTTTCGCTATTGATTTCTCTTATGTAGCTGTCTTGACACAAAAGCATGATAATGATGCTGAGATTCCAATTTTGTTCATGAGCTCAACATTTAAGGGAGCAAAAATTAACTACTCCCAAATTGACAAGCAGGCTTATGCAGTTTACAAGTCTGTGAAACATTACAGGCCCTACTTATTCAAATCTCGAATGAAGGTGATTGTGCCATACACTGCCATCAGAAACGTGCTAGTCCAGAAAGAACTAGGCAAGAAAAGACCCCATTGGATGACAGCTTTGCAGGAATATGACCTGGAAATTAGGCCAGCGAAGATTGTAAAAGGGAAAGGTTTGTGCCTGCTTACCACTCAATCAAACGATCATGTACAGCAACAGAATGAATGGGAGCAGGAGGAAAACATTCCTACAAGTTATGTTAATGCCATAGATACTCCAACGTCTGAATGGTATGATCATATTAAGTTTTTTCTAAATCATGGGTTTGCTCTTGAAACCCTTGACTTCAAAAACCGCAGAGCTTTAGGATTAAAGTCTGCCCCATATCAATTTATTAATGGATTTTTGTTTAGAAAAAATTACAATGGAGTTTTCCTTAGATGTTTGGAGAAAAATGAGACTGATGACATTCTTTTACAATTTCATGCAGGACTCGCTGGGGCCCATTTTTTAGGTGAAACTATAGCACACAAGATTCTCAGAGCTGGGTATTATTTGCCTACTCTATTTAAAGATGCCTATGCTCATGTTAGAAGGTGTGAACCATGTCAAAAGTGTGTAGAGAAATTCAAAAAACCTGCTTTTCCTCTGTAGCCAGTAACAGTTCAGTTCCCATTTCAGCAATGGGGATTGGATTTTGTTGGACCAATTAATCTTGTTTCCTCTCTACAACATAAGTATATCATGACTGCAACTGACTACTTTACCAGATGGGTAGAGGCAGTCCCTCTTAGGCAATGTAACACAAACCAAGTAATTTCTTTCCTCGACAGCCAGATAGTTACAAGGTTTGGTGCTCCCGAGTATCTTGTCTTTGACAATGCATCCTACTTTTCCTCAATTGAATTGACATAGTATGCCCTTGAAAAAGGGATCAAACTAAAATTTTCTGCAAATTATTATCCACAGGGTAATGGGCTTGCTGAATCTTCTAACAAGAACTTGATAAACATTTTGAAGAAGACAGTAGCCTCTCATTACAAGGATTGGCATACCCAGCTTTATAATGATATTTGGGAAGATCGAATTACCCCAAAGGAAGCTATCGTAAATTCTGCCTATTGTCTAGTTTATGGAAAAGAAGCCATCCTACCATCTAACCTTACCATTCCCTCATTACAGTTAGCGCAATCCATTCAAGAAGATGATTCCTCTCCTCTTCAACAAAGAATTGATACCTTGCTTAAGTTGGAGGAGGACAGGGAAATGGCTAAAAATAAATTATATCAACATCAACAGATGGTTAAAAGATGGTTTGATGAGAAATCCTCTTCTGACAGAGAATTTTCAGTAGGATATTTGGTATTGAGATGGGATAAGCAACATAAGGATAAAAATTATTATACCAAATTTCAACGCCTTTGGCTAGGACCTTTCATTGTTACAGAAAATATTGGTCCTAGTACTGTTCGATTATAGACATTGGAAGGGGTCATTGACACTTATCCAGTGAATGTGTCTCTGCTCAAGAAGTATTTTGTCTGAACAATTTGGTGCACTTTGTACATAAATTTGGTGTGTTTTTCATTTTCTTTGTTTTGATTGGTTTTCTTTTATTGGTTTTTCTTTGAATAAACTCCATGCATTTGGTAATGGTTGATGGTCAGCTTGTCTCAATGATTATCTGAACTGAAGTTTTGGAATGCTCTGTCAATCTTGGATTTTCTCAACCTATGTTAGAATTCGTTTTACAAAGAATAGACAGTCATTAATTGCAAAACTTTGATTGGTACATTTCCACCTTGGTCATTATCTTAACATGCTTTATTTGTTTAATTGAGGTTGTGGAAAGTGACTGGCTTCCTTTCCCTATGCTTAATTAATGTAGTACAACATATCTTAATAGCTTGGTCCACCTTTCTCTACTCTGGATCCTATCACAGTCACCTTGAGAAATGATATTACTTAATAATTGTGGATTATAAGATGGGGGGTCTTATTACAAACCAGCCCATTAGGTTCATAGATGTGAGTGGAATGACATCTTCACATCAAGCCACCAAACTTGGAAGATGACTTTCAGTTTACTGAAAGGTGGAAGATCCTATCACAGGTCGGTCCATTCATGATCTGCAAAAGCATCAGTGAGTAATGCCACTATCATATTGTCCCCAAGCCATGGTGGTGTCTTGTAATTCACACCCTAATAAAATTTATGTTTTACCTTTTTCTTTATAAGACAATGTTGTATATAAGGATAAGGGGGTCTTATCACAAGCCATCCCTGCCATGATCATGGATTTGATTTCGGATTGAAATTATCACTATGTGGTCACCAAGCCATGATAATTGCTTTTAGTGTCACAGCTAGAAGACAAGGAGTCTCATTACTGAGCTAGCTTGTTCAGTTTCCAGATCAAGTTTGTGAATGGCATTTCCAAAATCTGATCACCAAGTCAGGGAAATGGTCTTATGCCAACAAGGTCTTATGTACAAATTTTATGTTTAAGAAAAAAGAAAAAAAGAAAAAAAAAGAGAAAAGAAAAAAGGAGAATAAGAAAATGAATAGACTATTAATAGCGTATCTCTGTGTAAATAAGGCAATTAATAAGTCAAGATGTTTTGTGATTTGGATATCTAGAGTAGTTTTAAGCTTACCCCCAGGTTCATCTAAAAGTTGTCTTCCTATGATTACATAATGGCAAAAGGTTCCTGTTGTTTCTTAAATCTCCTTATCAGATTTGAATTATCTTTAAATTGATCATGGATGGGAGTATATCAATCTTATCTTTAATTCTGCTTATTCATTGTCCTTTTATAAGCATTTTCTAAAAATCCAGGTTGAAAAATCAGCTGGATGACATACTTTCTTTAACTAAAGTTTTGTTTGCAGAGATAACTGGTTCTTCCCAGCCAGTCGCCATTTGTTGTATGTACAATAGATCCCATGCTTCATTCGAACATGGGAGCCCCAAATTTTTAAATAAAAAGGTATTTGGGTAAGTTCCTTATCATAATGAGCTCCTTAAACCTTGTTTGTTATAATCTCATACCTTTGCTTTTGGTTTGTGTAATTACCATTTTTCCTTTGAAAATTTTCTAAGTTTTAGTTGTTTACTTGACTTGCGGAAAGCCTTCAATTATTTCAAAGTGTTATTTTCTTCCCGCAAATTTGCAAACCCGAAAACTCGTAAACCCACAAACCCACAATTGCAGATTGCGGGAATTAATTGCTGTTTCTTTTTGGATTTATGTCATCCCTCAACCCGCAATTGCAGATTGCGGGAAGACTTTGTTAATATTTTGGGGGAATTTCGATTCTGCAACCCGCAGTTGCGGATTGTGGATTGCGGAAAGTTGTTATTTTAATAAATCACGTTGTTTGTTTCCGCAACTCACAACCTGCAATTGCGGATTGCAGAGTGCAGAAAATGTTATTTTAGTTTTAAATTCTGCTTTCGTTTTCGCAACCCCGCAACCCGCAATTGCAGATTGCGGAAACTCTTTTGTCCATTGTTTTCCAATTTGTAATCCCGTAACTCGTAACCTGCAATTGCAGATTGCGGGAATTTTGAATAAAGTTTGAAAATGAGACTTGTGACTTGATCCTGCATCCCGCAAGGGTTAATCTTAGCCGTTCATTTCTTTCAATCCTATGAGCCGGATTTGACTCGATGAAAATCGATAAATATAAAAAAAATGCTATTTATTTTAATCATTTTCATTGTCGGAAATTTACTCTGCTATGTGGATTTTACTATGAATTTCTTACCAGGGTCCATTCTCACGAATTTTCAGTTATTTTCAGGTTGGTTTGTTGTCATTTTCGCATTTTCTATTTACAGTTTTGTTGTTTATGGTTTAGTTTTGATTTTGTTTTCATTTATTTACCAGAGTTTCCAAGCTTTGCCAAAATGTCACGGAACACTTGGTCTAAGACAATTCACAGGGATTTGCTAACCAAAGACCCAAATTTTAGTACCTTCTCAGATACCAGTGAGAGGGTTATTGAAACTTATGAAATGGACTGGTCCAAAATTTATTCAATCTTTGATAATGACGAACTTTCATACATTAAGGAAGACCGACCCACATATGAGAAGATTAGGGCTTCTCAACTGCATGCCATTGCTTCCCGACCCGCTATCCTTCCTTACACAGATGTAGTTAAATGGATAGTAGATAATACTAACCCTAAAGACCAGTCATTCGATGACAGTACGGGGTCACAATTGACAACTTTCCTCCCTAAAGTCTTTATCAGAGCTTTTTCTCTTAAGCCGGCTATGCAGACCCTTAGCCCTGAATTCATACAATCCTCTAAAACCAGGTACAATTTTAATGAAATGTTGACATCATGGATGATTAATCCTAGCCGTTTTGTACCTAAAGCCGACAACCTCTATCCAATTTCCTGGTTCAGAGAACCCTATTCTTTACTAGCGGCCATGCTCTACAGGCTCTTTGGCCTTCCGAATTGTTCAGTCTTCAAAGCTGAATGGGCTCCAATAGCTCATCATGTCTTAACAACGGGTTAATCCTTCCCTTGGGCATTTATCTTGTCATTGGAACTTAAAACAACTATCCAACACTAGAAAAAGGCACCTACCCTGAGGAAGCCACACTTCTTCTTTTCATCCTTCATTATCGATGTCTTTTACTCAGAGTTCCAATATCCCAACATGGCATGGAATTGGACCCCTTTAGATCCACCAGTTCATATCTATCACTCTACACTATGGGAGATCAATTTTGTGCCCTTACTCTATGACATTTGTGACCATATCCTGGGTACCATTTATTTCAAGATATTCAAACAAGAGGCACCTGCCTTTTCAATTGATGCCAAGACCTTCATTAATACAAATTGTGATTAGTATGTCTATCAGTCCTATTCATATATCAGAGTCTGGGGAGTGACACTCTTCATCTTCTGCCTAGAATAGTGCCTAACAGATTGGTCATTCAAGAAGTCTCTTATCAGACTGTTACCAATGGTGTGTACAAGAAGCTAACTGGTCCCAAAAAGAAAGGTTGGCCTAAATTTTCTTTAAACCTTGGGCCATTAGTCATCCCATCCTCAAATTGGGCTGCAATGCTTGGTGACCAGGTGGCTTGTTTAAAGTTGGGTTTTGCTCCCAAAAGGAAGCATGATCCTAAGAAATTCCTTTATGCACATTTTAAACAATATCATATGAATATGGAATATGTCCATGACGAAGTCCCACATGATTCTATCTACCAAGGATTGAATAGCTTTTCTGAGGTCCTGGATAGGGAAAAGAGCACAGAAGAGCAGCATCAGATTATGCAATATCAGATAGAATTTAAAACTCAAGATTTGAGTTACAGAACAATGGAATTAAACCTACTTGACCAAATGAGAATAGATAGAGAAGAAAAGGAGATCCAGTAGGCTGATGCCCCTCTAATGCTTACTTACCCATATGGGAATAAAGGTAAATACCCCATGGAGAATCCTCCTAAGGTAAAAGCAGTTGAACATGTCAAAGTCTTGTTGCAAACCTCTCATCATTTAAAGCAGGAGTTAGCATAGCTAACTTCATTATTGAATACTCAAACAATTGAACCTCCTAAGCTTACTAGGCATATTCAAGTGACCGTTGTAACTACACAGGTATGTGATGATCTAATAATAGTTGAGGTCAACCCAGCTAAGAGACAGAAAATCCTGATCCCTACATCACATGTTCCCACTTTTGATATCATTGACAGTGATGTTGATGATGAAGCACATCATCCAGTATCTATGACTGTAGAAGTGACTGAAGATTCACAAGCAGTTACAGATTTGTTAGACACTATTGAGATGGATCACTCTTTTTCTGATCAACAGGTATTGGAAGTTACTACTACTCCTGACATTACAACTTCAACACTTTTATTGTCATCTATTCAAGATATTTCTTTTTTGTCCCCACGGGTGATGCCTCCACTTTCCATATCACAACTTTTTCATACTTTGACTTCCAGAGCCTCTCCATTTTCAAAGAGTTCAGTTCCATTTTCCATTCCCCCATCTATTATTGCATAGATCCGGTATTTGACTATCCCTCTGCAATTACCCATATCTACTTTGTCATAA
The DNA here is from genome assembly GCA_027924585.1 of Larix kaempferi. Lineage (NCBI taxonomy): Eukaryota > Viridiplantae > Streptophyta > Pinopsida > Pinales > Pinaceae > Larix > Larix kaempferi. The sequence continues at coordinate 1,206,278 of BSBM01000865.1, read as the reverse complement.
ACCACCATTGATGAGCCAGCCTTAGTTATTTCCTCATCATCACCTACTAATGATGATCATGTTCCACTTTCTGAAGCCTTCACTTCAATCCATTCTCCAACCCATGTTCCATCAGTTGCTCAGATTGTCACTACCCCTCTAACTACTCTTGAAATTACCATGCCTATACCTATTCCAACTGACACCCAAATAGCTTCATTAATCTCAATAGTGAGTGTCACTTCGACTTCTACAGAACTGGTGACTGAGTATGAAGATGATGTTGTAGTCCCTCTTGGAAATTATTTTTATAGTAAAGAAAATAAAGTAGTGATAAATAGGGGTAAGAAGAGAAGCAAGGATCAAGGTGGATTAGAGGCACCTATTCCAATAATATGGGCTCAGCAAACTAATGATACTCAAACATAAGCAATTGAGATAGCTGCAGCCTTAGGGGCATTTGTTGGTGCAAATTTTGATTCAGTTCAGGTATTGAATAGGGAGGTTAATCAGAAGAAGGAAGAATTGAAAAGGCTTGAAGAGGAGTTAGTTAAGACCTAAGAAGAACATGAGGTTTATGTTGTTGATCTAAGGAAGATATCGGGAGATAGGTTAGAGTATTTGGAGTGAAGGAACACCTCTCTTCAGACTCAACTTCGTAATGCACAAGTTGAGAATTCTGAAAATACACAAAGGATAGTGATGCTTGAAAGGCAATGCGAGGATGCAACTGCAAGTGTAGCCTCTTCTCATTTCTCTAAATTTTCACCCCAAGAATTTAAGGATTTGGCCCTTCAAGTCAACGAGGAACATCATAAATTACTGGAGAAGTTGTTTTACGCCCTACATGAGATTAGGGAAACATATATGACTTTTGGTAAGATGTCTGGTGTCCTTGAAGAATAGAAATCCAAAAGGCTGCAAGCTTCTTAGGAAAGTCAAAACATTGTTGAGTGGCAGGGGTATATCAAGAACATACCAGAGGACATCCCCATTCTTGATAGTTTTCAGTTCAAGAAACTCAGAGCTGCATTGAACACTTGGCTTGATCTTAATGAGTCAGTTGAAGACATTCTTAAGAAAGCACAGGCTATGTCTAGCAGGCGATGGTATGCAGTGGATAACATCATGGAAGGTCTATAGTTCTCCGCTATCGATCTCATTGAAGATGCTTTCCTACCTAAGTTGATGGTTGATCAATTCGAACGTAGGTGTGAGGAAGCCAAGCTGAAAATTCAGTGCCTTGAGGAGGTTAAAATTGATGATGTGGATCAATTAATTAGGAAATCGGTCACCATGGAAGGAAAAATCAACATTTTCATCTGTATTTGGCATAAGTTAGCTAAAAATGAGATGGAAACATTCACATGTAACGCCCAGTTGGGGCTTGAGTCAGCTAACTATCCGAATGTAGATGAATTGTTAGAGATTTGGGACAAATGGCAAGTTTTTATGGGCCATTAGTTTAGTTTGATTTTGTAATCCCGATTTGTGGGATTTTATTCTTTGTATTATTCTGTAACTCTTATTTAAAGGGATGATCTTTCCTAGAGAAGGAGGGATTTTGGAGGGGAAAATCTGCAGGAGAGACTAGAGATAACCTGTTTGATACAAAGCTTGTAATTTCTTACTGACTTTCATTAATACAGTAAAGTTATTTTAAGATCTTCTTTTATCTATTGATCAAGTTTCTTTGATGAATGTTGATTTTAACTCCAGATTACTTATCAATGCTGTTCAAACCTTTTGCAATTTATAAAGCACAGTGATCTATTGGTTTATCTTTTCTAATGATCTATGTGTTCATGATGTTTTGAAAGAATTTATTTAATTAAAATATTATTGATTTTTGCAAATGGTTTTCTCAGTAAATTACAATTGATGTTAATTTTTCAATTAACATATCAGTTACAAGTTAAATCTTGAATACATATAACCCTCAATTTGCCATTAGTTAATTTTAATTAATTGATTGTAACTTGAGCAGCTTAGTCATTGATCTCTTTAACATTTATGTTTAATTGATGAATGTGCTTATCTTTTTCCATATCAAGGTGACCTGCACTTATCTCAAGACACCTTCTTAGAGTAGATCTAACTTAGTATAGATTCTTTTAAGTAGATTTGTGTTTACAAACTTTACACACTGTGTTTTTTCTTCATTGGAAAACTGATCCCTAAGATCAAAACTCACCAACTCATAGAGTGCCAGTGGAGGCCGAATATCTATGGGATATTACTATTCCAAATAGGTTGGGGATATAACTGTCCTTGCATAGGACCTTTTGAATCCTTTCAGTCTGGGTTTTCCCCCTCTGTTGGGAGCCTTGGAACCCATTCCAGCACCTTACACCTACCCTACACACCCAAGGCCTCAACATGGATCTGATATGTAACCTTCAGGTTTATTCATGTAAATCTCTTCCTGAATATACCCATGAAGAAATGCACTCTTCACATCCATATGGTGCACTTCCCAGTGCTTAGATGCAAAAATTGCCAAAACTAGGCAGATAGAATCCATGGCGGTTTTCCATCTCGAATCTCGGTGGGCATAATAGTATGATTTAGGATCTGAACCTATCATCAAAAAAAAAATTTAGACAGTAAAGGATCAGAATATGAAATAGCCATACCTTCTCTTTGAAAGTCTGCTCGAGTTCTTCTTGGATCAGCAAGATTTCCAATGTTAGAACCAGCAGAATTGAGAGTCTTTTATGCCCACTTTGGAAACTGAGGGGGCTCATCTGGATCTGAATCTGAACCTGATATTTCATGTTCATTAATGTCTAATAAAATATCAGAAATATCAAAACACAAACTTTCATCATCTTCTTCCGAATCTTCTTCTTGTAGAGGTGGCAATTCAACAGTTTCTTCCTCAACTAGTTTTAGAAGCGGTTCTTCAAATTTGACACTTTGCTCGATGAATATCTTTTTGGATATAATATCCATGAGTTTGTAGCCTTTTGATTCTTCAACATATCCAATGAGGATGCACTCAGTACTCTGTGGATCTGTTAACACCCAAAAAGTGCTCACTACCTCATCTACCCCATCACATGACTCATTTGTCCATTTTCCTACCATATTTGCCTTAAAAACCCTAAAAATCCCACTAAAAAGCCTCCAAAAGGCCTAAAAAGCCTCCGAAAGGCCACAAAACCATCAAAAAAGCCTCAAAAAGGCTAAAAAACCCCTTTTCCCTCCAAAAATATCCAAAATTCCTCCAAAATAGAAAAAACCCTCTAAAAAGGGAATAAAAAATATAAAATAATGAGGAAAACGGAGGAAAAAACCCTATACAGCTGACCTAAACCATATGGTTCCCAAAACCATGGGCCAGCACTCAACCACCAAAAAACTATAAATAGGTGATGGAGACCCCTTATTTCATATCCACAATCACAAGCACCCTTACTCTGCCAAAATAGCTTTTGAAACCCTAGCTCACCCTTGAGCTACTTTCACCTTGAGAGCCCCTTTTGGCCCATTCCCATCATTTGGAGAAAGAGAAGGAGCAAGTTGGAGCTTGGAGCAATCCTCTTGGGCCATTGCAAGAGCTTCACCAACCTCTACACTTGAGGTAACATTTTAATACAAAAGAAAAACCATTTATTATTCTTGTTTCTTATGTTTCATGCACATGCTTAGTATAATTTTCATTTTAATATCTTGTCTGTTAATTTATGTTTACTGAACTGCTACTAAGGAGTCCCTTCTCCTTAGTAGGTGCTCATTCGCACAAGCTAGGGTGAAAACCCTAGCTACAGTTTTGGTGACTCCCCTTGGTTTGAATTTCTGGTTATAGTTTTTTAAATTTTTTCCTCTCGGCTGTCCCTGCAGTTGCGTTCCGACCGTGTCTTTCAGGCCTTTACCTGCAACCCGACCGCGGCTCTCAAACTGTTTCCAGTGTTCTGCCGACGGATTCAAGTTTGTTACCTACGATCCGACTGCGGCTAATCAGCCTGTTTGTTGCGATCTGACTATGGCTGTTACAAATTTTTTGGCGTCCCACCTGTGTCTGCCGCCCATTTTTTCACGTCCCGACCGCGGCTTTAATCCCTTTTTCTGTGACCAATCTGTGTTTTTCACCCCTTTTCCCGCGTCCTGACCGCGGCTTTCAGCCCTTTTGCTGCAACCTGACTGCGTTTGTTCGCCTTTTTCCTGCATCCCGCCTGCGGCTTTCAGCCACTTTCTTGTGACCCGCCTGCGGCTTTCGTCCTTTTTCCCGCAGTCCGACTGCATCTTTAGGCCAAAAAACCGCAACCTGATCGCGACTGTTGAGCTATTTCCCGTGACCCGATCGCCCAGAATTGCCAAAAACCCGCGGTCTGATTTTCTACATTTTTTCCCCTATTTTGAACCCAGCACTTTGCTGCACTATTTTCTGTACCTGCACAGCCATCTATCCTGCCTGCAGCCATACTTCCCTACAGCCTTTTCTGCAGTATTATTTCTGTTCCATTTACATAATAGTTTTTAAAATTTCAGCATTTTAAATTGAAAAGAGAAAATTTTGCATGTTAAAGTTTACATTCTGTCTTGTTATTGTTAGTTAGAAAGTTGCCCCCCTTGTGCCACTTTTATTTGGGTTCATCACCTCACACGCACACACTCTGTCACCTAATTCAAGTGAGCCTTAAAAAACTACTTAACACAACCAACATTCTAACCCCACTTGGGGAACGCAAAAGAATTTTTTGTAGTTAGGTAGGATCGGGGGGATAGGCTTCCAATAACACCCCTCGGTTGCTTACACTTGAGACATAGCTGTTGTCCAATTAGGGAACCAAAATCCCCTAGTATTTTTTGGCACAATCATGACCAGTTTATCAGAGGGCCTCTCCCCTAGCAGGGTTGAAGTTGCCAAACTGGTTCCAGAGGCCTGAGTGGAATACCGCACTCCATTCAGTAACCGAAGGGCTACCTTTCGTAGTTCTTAGAGTATCCCTGTATAAGGGTACTGCGGTAAAAGGAACAAATGGTAGATTCACCTTTCTGGACGTGTCATGAATGGGGTATCTTAGTTGCCATTCTCCTAGGATTGACTACCCGGTGTCCCTCTCGGTAGGGGGATATCTTAGCCACTTGGCTCTCCTATCCATATTGTCTGACTTGGATTTCATCACCTTGCAGAGGATATGTCTAGTTGAGTCAGAATACTATTTAGTTAGGTGTTTACTTGCTCCCTTACCTCCTTTTGGTCTAGTGAGTCCACCATTTTTTATTTTTAGGAAACCTGCTGCTTGTTGGTATTCTGACCATTTCTGTTGATACTCCACCTATTGTAGCACAGCTGTTACAGTGGGTGTTTTGAGTTGGTTGTTGGCCTGAGTGCCCTATTTTTTGAGCTCTCCTTCTGCACACTCGGTTGCATTAGGGTTTTTGAACTATTTTTTACTCACCTCAACCCCCAGAGATTTGACACCATCTGTCACCATTGAGTCCACGAGACATTCTCGGCGCCTCAGGGGCGAGCCCCCACAGCACGGTTCACTTGACACCACCCGTCATAGACACAGATCTTCATCACTTGATACCACTTATCATAGATCTCGAGCCTTGTCACTTGACTCCACTCGTCAGCGGCATAGGAATCCATCACCCGATCTTGACGCACCTTATTTTACCTCTGATTCTGAGGCAAAGTCTGAGAACCCCATTTACACTGCCCCTACTAGCCCCATGGCTGGCACGACTTCCACCCCTTTCTTTGTAGGGACCATTGGTGGCACATCCACCACTACACCAGTTACCACACTGTTGGCTCGGTTTTGCAACCAAGCTTAGTGCTATGGGCACCTGCTAACTAGTAGCAGCAGTTTCAATAGAAATAAAAACAATAAACTAAATAAACAATACTTTTCATGGATCTAAGCAAGAATCTAATCAAATAATTTAAATATTTCAAAAATCAAGAACAAGAAACATAAGAAATAATTTTTTATATTGAAAAGTGGGGGGCAAGCAAGTGCTTGCGATATTACCTTCAATGGTGAAGGTTGATGTTGAGCAACTCCCAAGATGAGTAGCTCCAAACTCCAATAGGTCTCTTTCTCCAAGGTTGCTTCAATGGCTAAAAGTGCTCAGGGGAGATTTCAGCAGCATAAGGATGAGATAATGGAAGGATGTGAAATGAGGAGCCCCTACCACCTTTTTATAGGTTTTGGTGGTGAGGAATACCATTTGTGGTTTTGTGGAAACCAAATGGTATTGACCAACATGGTTTAGGTACTTTTCCCTCCTTTTTCCTTTTTTGAATAAAAATAATATTTTAATTCCCTTTTTAATATTTT